>CM073572.1:112114595-113314595 GCA_037074715.1 Magnolia kwangsiensis | reverse complement strand
ACTATCTATAGTAGGACGAACGTGGGTAGACACAGCTTGTCTCCCTACCTAACTCTATACAGGAAATCCACCATCAATCGAGTGCATTCGGTATGGCTGCCCCACCTAAGGTACACGTTATACGTGAATATGGGGTGAAGCAAGCAAAAATCATCTGTCAACTCCGTCGATGGGAGGCTCCTACCTTCCTTCCAGTGAGCTAGTCGGCCGTAGAGGTAACGCGTGTGGCGATCTATTTCTCACACATTTTTGAGATTCTTATCGCTAGCGTGCGCCTCTCCACGTGAGATTCCCATGATTCGGGATACCAAACTTACATCGACTGTTGCTTCCCGCCTTCCCACAAGAATCTTGAACTAAAGAGGCTCCAGCATTGGGTCCCGTATATGAGCACAAAAGGCTCGAACAGTGTTCTCACATGTGTGAAATTTACCCTCAAATATGGGACCCCACCCGGCATCCACTAGGTAGTCCATCATTGGATACAACCCAGATAGTTTTTCATCTACATAAGCTACAAGCATAACCGTATGGCCACCAAATCGACCATGTTCAAAGCCCACTAGTAGAACTCTCTCAAGCGGGAGTTGGGGATCGAGATTTTTCTTCAACCTTCGCTCTTGGGTGGTGCTTGTGCTAGCTTCAACGCCTGCCTTCTTCCTTAGATGGGTAGGGTGGTTAGGCCTGACTTCATCCTTAGGAGCTCTCTTCCCTATGAGAGAAAGAAGTGTGAAAATAAAGAAAATCACCATCACAAGCTCGAAAAGAGCCATGAAGGTGAAATAAAATGGAGGGATGGGATGAGTTGTGATACCTTGAGATGCTTAAAGCACACAATAGGGTTTGTGTGCTCAAATGGGATGGAAATGAGAGAGAATGGGAGATAGATCTAAGGGATAAGGTGGAGAATGGGTATATGATGAAGAAGATGAAGAGGCTGTGAGAATGGAGGAAGACTTGAGAGAGGAAAATTGGATTTTTGAGAGCTTGGAGAGGTTTGAAAGCTTGAGAATGGAAGAATGAAGCAAAAGGGGACCTATAGAGGAGGTGGGCCTGTGCCGGCAAGGGTGGCTCGGACGAGCCCAGGCACAGTGCCACCATGGTTGGGTGGTGGTTAACCCCCTCCCAGGGTGCCGTATGTGTGTGGGGACCCCCTAGGTCCCACTGTATCGTGTGATTCGGGCCCCCTTGGCCGTTTAAAGCAATTTCGGATCTCATCTCCCGTATATTCACGTGTTTCATTTTGTTTGGATGTGGAATAGGCTAAATTTTAGTCTAAACCCATCGATTGTTGGTCTGAAAAGGGATTGAGGTCATCTCACATGATCACGGATGTCCACGGGTCCAATTTCTACAGTCAGTTTCGCTCGTTGGCGAAACTTGGGATCCTACGATCGTTTCTATATTTTATCACACCCTCTTAAGTCAGAGTACGTCAGTGTGCATCGTGTGACCATAACTCAGGTCTAGTTTAATCCAAATCATGCTTTGATACCAACTTGTAACGCCCAGAAAATCGGGGGTCGAGCAGGAGCCCAACTCCCGAGTTCCAATACATCACTTATGTAACATAGATAATGATGATTAAATAGTCTACATTAGTGCCTTAAACATGAGTGGGATTATACCAGAACAGCATATCATACTCCAGAAATATTTAAATTTTATAAGCGAAAGACTATGATAAATATATAAAATATACAAACTGATGTAGGTCTCCAGAGTGTGAACATGTTCTAGCTTAAATATATACATGTATACTCCAAAATGAACAAAATGAATATACAAGTGTGCTCCAAAATACAATCATAACGAGTGTAATGGTATCTAGTCAGCATCCTTGTAAACCCCATCGATTAGAACATGGTCTACATAGACCCGCCTGATAGCTGCATATAGGATAACTCCTCATCATTATAAAAGTCTGGCTATGCTTCGTAAGCATCACCATCATCTGTAACTACAACAGGGTCTAGTTGGTGTTTAAAACATCATCCCAGAATGTGGTAATGAGTGATTAACTCAGTGGAGCTATGATGCAAAGGTTAACATGTTATCAATTTAGTCAAGCAATAATGATGAAGCAATACAACAATCAGGTCTTAAATACTCTTATTAATGCAAGGATGGTATGTGATAATGATGCATGCCCTCACCTACACTCCCTCTGCGACATCATCTTACGATCACGACATGCACCCCTTCTTCAGTGCACTTCATTGCCAAAGCACCATGCAATGTGATGCATGGTCGTGTTAGCCAAGTTCTTACTTAGACATATTTATACAACAGGATTGAGAAGCTAAGGCAGCTCCCTTTATATCATGTACCCAAATAATGGTCCATCTAGGGTCATCAATTCCAGTTAGTCACATACGAAGATAGTTCCAGGTCACTATGGAGAGGCTCGTCACCTCAGCGTAGGCCTGGGTTATACTCTAGTTTACTACGGAAAGGTTCATCACCTTAACATAGTCCTAGTGTATACTCGAGGTCACTACGGGCTCGTCACCTGATCATAGGCTGACAGCTCGAATACAGTGTCCCATACCACCGTATTCGACTCATGAGTTTGAGTTACTCACTGGACACTACGAGGAGGCTCGTCACCCTAGCGTAGGCTGACAGCTCAACCATGGTGTCCCATAGCACCATGCCTGGCTCATGAGTCTTAGCGGATTGTGGTACCAAGGTTAAACGGGCTTTGCACTGGTATGTTGGTACCTTAGATTCAAACAGTAGCATCCATACATGGTAAACATACATTAGGCTAATCGGGTTACTTGACAAGCTCGACTAGTACGAGCGTATGTCGAGTTGATTGACAAGGAGCGCATAAGCACTTTGCATGGCCTAGCCACTGTTGACAAGCAGCGTATGACTTGGATTCCTCGAACCTATCTGGTGTGGTGAAATGACCTCATCCACAAACTTAGAAATCATTACCGATTGCCTAGACTACGTCGTTGCCCCATACACACTTCCAAGTAATAGTATTTGCATGTAGTAGCCAAAAACTGCATGTGACAACTAAAATCCAATATAAATCTTACTTAAGCAATTCGACAGACACATACTACATATGTTTCCATACATAGGCATTTCATCCATGAATCACATAGTAATGAGATAGGTTACATGAAGAAAAATGTAACCATAGATAAGGGGATTGAGAATCCTATCTCAACACCCTCATTATATACATTTAAACAATCATCTTCTCATTCAGGCATTTTATCAAACACTTGGACTACATATATCATATGCATGTAATAAAGTAGTTATAACAGGTATTACAGCAAATCCCTTTACGAAGGGTTCACCATACATACAACAATCATGTATTCTCAGTCAATGATCATACCAAGCATAAATATAATTCCACACTCATTCAAAAATTTTAACAAATACGTGGAATGCATTAGAATCAACATAGTCTACATATGTACGTAATATATGGAAATCATCGTATCTACGCACATGTGACAGCAATCAAGTCAATCATAAATCATTATTGACACTGAAAGCCTTGAAAACCATAACCTAAAGATTTATAGTCCGTACCTTTTGCCGGTAGACTCATAACGAACTCAGTTTAAACACTAAGTCTTTGTCAACGGCACAATGACAACCTATAGTATGAAATAGGTTAGCTACTTCAACACTTAATCTATTTAAATCCCTAAAATGGATTAGGGTTAAGATTTCTTACCCAAGTAAGAAGTCAGAATCGTCGAAATAGCGATACAAAAGCGATGGTTAAACACGTGGAGTGGTGGGATCGAATCACAGGAATAGTCTCCCACTGTCTCTCTCACTTTCTCTCTCTTTCCTTCTCTCTTTGCTCTCTTCTCTCTCTTAGGGTTTTGTAAATTCGTAAGGGATTGGAGAGAGAGGGTTTAAGGCCCTTATATGGGCTCAGAATTGATGGGAATGGCCCTAGGGCCATGGTATACTTAGGTTATAGCCAAAGGCTGGCTGTTTCGGTCCAACGGAGCTGATCTGGAGGCCCCTTTTCTGTATACATTCGGGATTAAGCTCCCTGACATTAGATCTAGGTCAGGTTAAGATCTCGGCCCGATCGGATCAGTGGATCGGCCATGGGGGACCTGTTTCAATTCAACGGTCACCGATACTCGATCTACGCTACAAATACACTGACATGTGTAAAAAAATTTTCCTGATCTGAGGTTGTAATTGGGTTATATTCTGACGGTCTAAATCCTTAGATTTGGCCTACAAGTGAATAACTCAATTCACTTAAGTTTCAGTTCATTTTTCTAAAGATATTTGCGTTTCTCACACACTTTGCTCTAGGCTCAAGTTGTGCATTTATGGGTACTATTAGGACCTGATTTCTTAGATGGTTATCAAGTCTAGAAAGATAGTGATAACTATATAGTTTCGCAGTAATCGGACTTTCGACGCGTGGTCCAGGTCCGATACGGAGTTTCAATGTGCTCCTGAGAGCAACTGGGTTTTGAGATTGATCTTAGATTTCTAGGTAATGTAGCATTAGCGATTCTACTAGTTTTGGGTCTTGCAGTTCATATTTAAAGTGGTTAGATCTAATTTCACAGATAATCTAGTTTGGTCCATAATTAATTCTCACCTAATTTTTAAAGGATTTGGTCCTTAATGATTTCTGCCTGAGGTGGTACTCAGGTCTTTGTCCGGATATTTTTTTCTGAGACGTTACAACCTATAACCTATAACCTAAACTCAATTCCCTAAACCTAAACGTATAACCTAAATGTATTCTCAAAACACTAAACCTAAACCTACACCTAATCCTAATCTCAACTCCCTAACCTAAACCTAAACTTAAACTTGAAAACCCAAACCTAAACCCGATCCCAAACCCGAACCTGATTTCTTATAACTAAACCTTAACCTATTTTGAATTCCCTAAAGCTTTAACCTATAACCTATGACCTAAACCTAAACCTATAACCTAACCCTAAAACCTTAACCAAAACCTAAAACCTAAACCTAAACATAAACCTACATCTAATCCTAATCTCAACTCCTTAACCTAAACCTAATCTTAAAAACCCAAACCTAAACCCGTACCCGAACCTAATTTCCTAAACTTAAACCTTAACCTATTCTCAATTTCCTAAATCTATAACTGAAATCTTAACCTAAACCTAAACCTATAACCTAAACCTAAACCTATAACCTAAACCTAAACCTAAACCTAAATTTGAAAACCCAAATCTAAACCCAATCTCGAACCCGAATCTGAATCCCTAGCCTAAACCTAAATATAAACCTATAACCTAAACTTAATTCACTTAACTTAAACATACACCTTAACCCAAACATATAACCCAAAACCGAACCTGAACCTAAATTCCTAAACTTAAACCTAAACCTATAACCTATAACCTTAACCTATAACCTTAAACTAAACCTATAACCTATAACCTAACCTAAACCTAAACCTATAACCTAAACCTATTCTCAAATCCAAAAACCTATAACCTAAACCTAAACCTAAACTTATAACCTATACCTATTCTTAAATCCCTAAACCTATAACCTAAACCTTTAAGCTATACCTAAACCTATAACCTATAACCTAAACCCAAACCCAAACCTATAACCTTAACCTAAAGTTAAACCTAAACCTTAACCTATAACCTAAACCTATAACCTATAACCTAAAACCTAAACCCAAACCTAAACCTGATCCTGAACCCAAACCCGATTTCCTAAACCTAAACCTTAAACTATTCTCAATTCCCTAAAGCTATAACCTATAACTTAAACCTAAACCTAAACCTAAACTTATAATCTAAACCTATAACTTTAACCTAAACCTAAAACCTAAATGTATTCTTAAATCACAACACCTTAACCTAAACCTAAACTTGAAAACCCAAACCTAAACCTGTAACATCCCGAAAATCAGGGGTCGAGCATAAACTCCACTCCCGAGTTCCAGAACATCACTTATGCAACATTTTCAATAATGGATGAATGTCAGCTGTAATAGTGCATAAAACATGAAGTCGATTAAGCCAAAACAACATATCATACTCCAGAGATAGTTAAATTAGCAAGCGAAAGATTGTGATAGATATATAAAATATATGAACTGTTGTAAGTCACCAGAGTGTGAACATGTTACCAGGTTAAATATATACATGTATAGTCAAAAAAATTATCAAAAATAATGTACATGAGTGCTCCAAAAGTACAAAATGACAATTGTCATGGTGTCTAGTCAACCTCCCTGTAATCCCGTCGATCAAAACACGGTCTAGATAGACCCGCCTGATAATCGCCTATAGGAGAAATCCTCCTCATCATCCTCAAAGTCTGGCTCCACCTCGCAGGTCGCGCCATCATCTGAAAGTACAAAAGGGTCTGGTGGGTGTCCAGAACACCATCCCGTAACGTCAAAGTGAGTGGCCAACTCAATGGAATCATAGAGCAAAGGTTAACATGTTATCAAATCAATCAAGCGATAATAATAAAGCAAGCAAATCAAACATTTCTAAATACTGTAATTAATGCAAGAATGAAATGACATGATGGATGTCCTCGCCAACATACTCCCTCATGCGACACCATCTTACGTCCGCAGCATGCTTTCTTCCCTTAGTGCTCCACATCTTTCAGGCACATGCAGTGCAATATGAATATGATTACAGAGTTATTAATAGTCCTTTTCATATAGCAGGATTGGGAAACTAGGGTACTTCCCTTATATCATTCCCAACAAGGATCCTATCTAGGGTCGTCACTCCTAGTAGTCTCATATGATGATATATTTCTAGGTCGCTGCAAGGGCTGTCAGGGCTGTTGTAAGCACTCGTTGCTTCGCTCCCCCATCACCTTATCAATACAGGCCTAGTTGTACTCTTGTTGCTAAGGAAGGGTCGTCGCCTCACGTAGACTCATAGTACGATCGAGGTCACTATAAAGGGCTGCCAGGGTTGTTGCACGCACTCATTGCACCGCTCCCCCATTACCTTATCAGTGTAGGCTGACAGCTCGAATATAGTGTCTCATACCAACATAATCAGCTCACGAGTCTAGGTTGCTCACTGGTCACTACAGGGAGGCTCGTGGCCCCAGCGTAGGCCGACAGCTTGACCACGATTTCCCATACCACCATGCCCGGCTCATGAGTCTTAGTGGATTAAGGTACCACGGTTATCAGGGTTATCACTGGTAAGTTCAGTACCCTAGGTTCAAGCAGTTATGACCAATATAAGGTGAACATACAATGGTCAATCGGGTTACTTAACGAGCTCGACTAGTACGAGTGCACCTCAAGCTGAACGACATGAAGTGTATAAACACCTCATGTGGCCTAACCACTGCCGTCAACCAAAGCACGACTCGGGTTCGTCAACGCGTCCTTCGTGGCGAATAAAATTCAACCACGAATTCAAATCTTTTACCAACTGCCTGGACTAGAGTATAGCCCCAAACACTTGTAATCTAAATCAATAATCATATGAGAGAGACAGAATTGAAATACAAATAATTCCAACATATTATCAGCATGTTATAACATACATCATAAGCAGTTAACCATGCACGAGTATTTCACACATAAGGTAATGAATTCAAATACAACAAGCATGGAGGAAATCATGTACATCATCAAATTAGTTGAGAATCCAATCTCAACGCTAATCCACAACACCATTTACTCAATACATACTAATACATACCTTTATACAAACACAGTCTACACACATTAGTCTACATAGCATATGTCGGCCAATAATATGCATTCGGGCGAATTTCTTCACCAAACAGATCATACGCGCATAACTAGCATAGGTACACGACAAATACACATGGTAATCATATTAGCAAAATACGTATGTATACATTATTTCCTACAAATACCTAAAATACCCTAAATCTCATATTCTTCGTACGTATTCGAAATGAAAAACAGCAGCATGTTCTACATGTCAAACAACATTCTTGTCAACAATCTACCATTAAACGGCATTGAAAGCTTTGAAAACAGGTAATTTAAGCATCTAAAATCTGCACCTTATGTCGTAGAAGCGTAATGAATTGAATAGGTACTCTATGCTCCCGTCAACGTCGATATGACGACGTATAACACAAGGTGAGTTAGCTACTTAGCTACTTGTACCCATAGGAACCTTAAAACAGGTTAGGGTTAGGGTTTTCTTACCTAGAACGAAACCAGAATCGTCAGAATAATGATACAGAAGGGTGGAAGAGGCACGTAGAGAGACTGGGAAGAATCCCAGGAAGAATCACCAACTTCTCCCTCACTTTCTCTCTCTTTTCTCTCTTCTCTCCTAGGTTTTCTCTCAAATTCGTATGGGCTGAATGAGGGAGGATTTAAGCCATTTTCATAAGCCCAAACACGACCAAAATAGACTCCAAGTCAAGGTATACTTAGGTTATAACCAAAGTGGGTCAGTTTCGATCCAACGGAGCATTTCTGGAGGTCCTGGTATCAAATGCGGTTAGATTTAAGCTCACTAACATTGAATCTTTGGTCAGTTAGGTTTTCAGTCCAATCAAATTTTCAGATCGTCCGTGGCAGACCAATTTCAGTTCAGCGGTCACCAAAACTCGATCAGGGCCATAAGTGCTATGACATGTAAGGGCCAACTTTCCCGATCCAAGGGTGAAATTTGGTCAAATTCTAACGGTCAGAATGCTTAAAAATGTCGGGCAAGCGACACATGCCAGGTTTATTAAAAATTGAATTAATTCTCTAAATATTTTCCTTTTCTCACTCTCTTCACTCTGGACTCAGTAAAATGGTCTCAGGATATCGGTTGGGGTTCATTTTTGAAATGATTGTCAAGTCCAACTAGGCAGTCATAATGGTCTGAGATTATAGATATCAGACTTTCGACGTGCGGTCTAGATCCAATACAAAGTTTCAAAGCTGAGAACAAACAGGTTTAGAGTTTGATCTTAGGTTTTAGGGTAACGTAGCGTCAACGATTCTATAGGTTTTGGATCTTACAGATCGTATTTAAAGTGGTTGGTGCTTATTTCACAGGTAATCTAGTGTAGCGCCAGTTAATTCACGTTAAATTTCTAAAGAATTTCATTCTAAATGATTTCTTTGGCTTTGGAATTGAGTTCTAAGAAATTACCAAGGTGTTATGGTTGACCCATTGCCTAAGGACGTCTAACTCCAGGTTGGCAAAGATCCGGGGTGTTACAATCTACCCCCCTTAAAACATAATTTCGTCCCCGAAATTGGCTAAGGGTAATGAGTCCCTAGAGAGACTTTAGTATTAACATTTTAAGGAAGGTTCAAATCATATTTAATGACCTAACCTTACGTATAACCTAAATCAACTTCTTCGATCCTGGGCTAGTGGGAAAGAGGCTAACCATGCTTCCGCTGCGCTACTTTGATCCAACGGTTGTAGTAGCTAATGCTAACTAGATTGGCTTGGTACGTTCTACCCCCCTTAAAACTTACTTCTACTTAACGCTCAAGAATCTATGTCTTGATCCGTATATCAAAACGAGATGTAACTTAGGGCCTATCCTTAACATGAAATGGGAAACAACCTCTCGCTACATTGGTCTTCCTTTGTTAATGATGTGTTCTATGGCATTGGTACCTATGGTTGTAGACATGAGCCTAATCTCTATTGTGGTTGAGTTCAGGGGCAGGTGTGGGTTGGTGGCAAGAAGCCTAATTCTACCCAATGAGGACTCTTACTACAGTCCCAACTTACCCTCTTTTATTACATAAGGAAGTTGGGCAAAGCAGGTTGACGGGCAAACTATCTCTCTAAGTTCATAAGCACAATATGCATACCAAAATAGTCTGCGATTTGGGACCTACTTCCTAACTGTCTATTGCCCACTAGAAAATCTCTATTGGTTATATGTCCTTAACATCTCCCAAAGGCAAAGCAATAACTTTTGGTTGTAGGTGGTCGGGCCAACACGGAAGAAAAGTTGTGTAGTGGGTCTGAGCCGGATACATAGACTTTCTGTCTAGCTAGGACAGAAAATTTTCTGTATCAGTTCTTAATCCGAGTCGATGCCGATCTTCTGCTTGATCAGAGCATTGGATTCATTGGTAACTACTAGGATTAAGAAGTCGATTCAAACCACGAATACATCGTTTACATACAGTTCCCTTACTCCACGTTCCCGATTGTAAGAAGTCCTTGGGAAGGCAATTCTAAGGGGAATTCTAAGGGGTGTGCTGGTTTATTCTAAGTTCAATCTGAGGGATTTATAAGTTTTTCCTGAGAGTGAATGGTTCTAAGTTAAAACAACTTTCCTAAGGGTTATAATAGAAGTCTATAAGTATTAAGGGGATCTATCGAAGGAATGAGGTTCTACTCCAACCAAATTTAACCTACTATTCTTTAGCATATACAGGCTTTACACTACTTAATATAACTAGTAGACTAGTCTGTAACTCACTAGCTGTAATCCAAAGCCTAAGCTTATACGCTAAATGGTTTCATACCATTTCTACTACAGGGGATTGTTCTATAGCTTAGAGTCAAGATTGTCTAATTGAAATTGGATTTCCTATATCACTCAGATCTTTCAAAATCTAGGAGTACTAACTCCAGGTCCAAAACTCTAAATGTCCTAGCACTAGATGGTCATTGTTTATGGACTAAGCTACTGCGTTCGGTCTCATCCGTGGGTAAAAGCGGAGAGATCGAGAAAATGGCTAAAACGAACTCAAAAAGAGCCATGAAAAATTGATGAAATGGAAGAAAAGGCTAACCTAATGGCTTTCCACAGATCTAGGTCTAAGAGAGGAAGGAAATAGGTCTAAAAAGGTAGGGATCAAAGAAGGGGAAAGGAACAAATGTGATGAGTTGAAAGCTCACACAATTTTGAGCCTCAAAGGAGAGCTTGGGAGCTCCAACCGTAGAAAATGGAGAGTGTGGGTGCTGGGTAGGGGTGAGAACAGTAGAGGGATGAGAGAAATAATAGAAAATGAAGGAAAGAACGATTAGAAGGGAGGTTGGAGAGAGAAAATAGCAAGTTTAGAGGGAAGGGAGAGCTTGGAGGGCCAATTTGTGAAGGAATTATGAGATTTGGAATGAACTAGGGGTCGAACCCTGGACCATTGGGTCCCACTAGGCCCCAAACTCGGTCGGCCCGAAGCCCGGACCCAGCCTGGCCCGATGACCGGCGAGGTCCTCGTCGACCTCTGACCTGTTCGGCGAGGGCTCGCCATTCCGGCGAGGTCCTCCCCACCCCTTCGGTCCAAAATGATGTGGGTCCCACCTTGGGTCCCCCTGTAAGTGCTCCGTTTGGCCCCCGACTCCATATGAGGCATTTTTGGGATCAATTTGTAAACCGGAATGAGTTTATACAATATGTAACATATGATTTTGGGGTAGGAGACACTAATCTATCCAACTAACCCATTTATTCCATGAGATTCTATAATTTGAATGGTCAAAAGTCTAATTTATACATATACTCACTATTTATAGTAAAATTTTTTTAAAGTATTATCCTCCATCATTTATACATTAGGATTTATATCTAGTACGAAAGGACTTAGAAAAAGTTGAAAAACTGAGGTGGTGAAAGGAGAGGTGTTGAAGGAAATGGATAAAAAAGGATTTTAGGCCTTAAGATTGAGTGTAAGGGTTATGGTTGACCCACAACCCAAGGACATTCATTTTTAGATTTGGAATTTGTAAGCCTCGTATCTTAGTCCGTACCGTTCCGTAGACTTCCACGGTCTTACCGGTCAAATTTCGACAACCTTCGACCCTTAACCGATATCGACGCGCGACTCTGATTCATATGCTGTCAACCTGTATCGACTCAACCCAAGACTAATACCATAGCGATCGCACCGTCGCTGCGGTTCCGATGCTGCGACTTGCGCGTCGAGGCGATACCCTGGTCAAGAGTTGTAGACTGATGTTTGGTGCGAGGAAAATGCCGCGCATTGTGAAACCCAAGAGAATCTCTACGATGTGTCACATCAATCCCATCAATCAATCAATCCATCAATCCATTACATGTCAAGTACACATCCCTTTCACCCATTCCCAAGCAACCACAAAAGTCAAGCTTTTCTTACAAAGCCCATACCTCTCTTACACAAAAGGCCTCAAAAGTCAAAGATTTCTTACACCCCCATCACCACATCCATCCATCCGTCTCTCTCTCTCTCTCTCTCTCTCTCTCTCTCTCTCTCCCTTTACAACTCCTCTCTTTCTCATTTGCAAAAAAAAAATCTCCAAGCAAAAGAGATCCCACGTATGGAATTCTCCCTCTCCTTCTAAAGCTCCAAGTGGCCCACTTTCCTACCCCACCATCTCCCATCTCAACCCTCTATTCCTCATCTCATCCATTGAAGTTGAAGCTAAGGTGCTAAGAAACCCCTAGGAGCAAGAAGATCGAAAAGTGGGTGCCTCTATAGGGTAGTTTTCTTATTTTTTTTATGATGGGCCAAGTGAGGCCCACCGATCCATGGTGTGGATCTCACTTGGGACCCTAAGGTGTGGCCGATGGCCCACTTTGATCATCATGATCGTCCATGATGGGGCCATTCTCCATAGACCCCATCATAATGTTTATTTCATTGCATTTAAAGGTCATCTAGACCGTCTATACTGGTGGAGAAAGGATCTCCACCGTTGAATTCAATTTTTGCTAGTTCCATGTGTAATAGGGGCCCATTTTATTGTGTAATCTCCTACAAAAGAGGGCTCATAGTGGCGGAGCCCTCCATCATACACGTGTCCCACTTTCCATCTCCTCTCCCTTCTCATTTCATTTTTATTTATTTTATTTATGTTATTTTATGTCATGATGTATTTGTGTGGCCCACTCGAATGGACCCCACCTTGTTGTATTATTTTATCCATGTTATTCTCAAGTGGGGTCCACCTTATATAGGTTATGAGCATGCCATCCTCATGAGGTGGCCCACCTAAGCCAGGCCCACCCTTAATGCATCATGCACGTCCAGCGTACGCTGGACATGGATTGGAAAAAAAAAAAATATAAGCTTATTTTCAAGCTTTTGGGCTACCCACTCACCTGGGCCCCACCTTGATGAATATATTCAATCTACGCCATCTATTCCATTTCCAAGTTTGTTTTAGGTGTTGAGCCAAAGAAAGAGGTCAATTCGATGATCAGGCGGGTCGTACCAGAGAAAACGGTACTTTTACCCTTCTAAGGCTATTAGTGCCCATTTTGTTGTTTCTACACGCCAAATAAATGTCAAAAATTATACTTGTACGGCATGTTTGGGCCCTAGAATTTATTGGGCAGTGTGGATTTTCAAGGAGTGGGTCCCACATGTAATTTTTTTCAAGAGAACAAAAAAAAAAAAAAGAGGAAAAAAGAGGCAGCGTCTGCTGCCACTGACGCAGCAGCAGGGCTGCACGTTGACGGGCGGGCACCCCAGCAGCCACCCATGGCTGCTTCCGTGGGCCCCACCATGATGTATATGTTTAATCCACGCCGTTCATGTGGTGGGCCCCCTCCAAGTTCCAGCCGGATCCAAAACTCAGGTGGCCCACACCACACGAAACAGTGGGTTGAACCCCTATCATTGAAATGCTCTTTTGGGCCCACAGGAGTTTCGGATCAAGTTGAAATTTATTTTTCCTCTTCAATCCAGGTCTGCGTGACCTTGTCAACAGTTTGGATGGCTTATAAACATTGTGGTGGGCCCCATATGGGACCCACAGTGATGTATGTGTCCTATTTCCACCGTCCAACGGACGGTGGAGCCCATGGGATGTTTGTGCTCTTATCCTTTCCGTCCATCTATTTTGATGGTGGGGCCCACTGTCCCCTAGCAACAGCGACTTCTGTGGGTCCCACCATTATATATGGATATATTACATATTATATATTATATATCTTATATTATATATTTTATAATATGTATATAGTGGTGGGCCCTACGTAGGACCCACCTCTATTCCCTTTTTAAATGCTTAAAAAGCTACAGCAACAGCTATTTATGTATAGATGTTTTATATACATTCATGCCCTTAATGCATAAGTTGTTGTTGTAGTTATAATGTATGTATATTACTATACATATGATATATGTGGGCCCAAGGTCCGTATGACCTTTTAAAAATAATGGATTGCAAACAAACATTACCGTGGGCCCCTTGCCAACCAGTTTGAATGACAAATAAACATTTCAGTAGGCCTCTAGGCCATGGGAGTGGACCCATTTGATGTGTTCCAAGGTCCATGGGATTGGACCCATTTGGTGTATTTTAAAGCCCATGAGATTAGGCCATTTGTTGTTTTAGGGGCCCATGGGTTAAGGCCCACTGAGATGTACTTGGGCCTATGGGATTAAGGTCTATTTGACGTACTTTTGGGGCCCAATTGGTGTGGCCCATTTATTACAATAAGACCCAGGAGATTAGGCCCATTTGATGCAATCTAAAGTCCATGGGTAATGACCCATTGCAATGCACATAAGGCCCATTGGAGAGGCCCATATGATATGGCCCATTTGTATATTGTAACGCCCGTGAAAAATTCGTACTTGGATTCGAGTACCGATTTGACCCGAAATCGCGTAGAAATATTTTCCATGGAAATTAAACGCAAGTTAGCTAGCGCAACGCTAGAGTAGCTGGGAAATAGTCCCTGATCACTTTAAATACATTCTACAAGACCCAAATCGAGTAGAACAGACAACTCTACAATACTCTATAACCTTGGATCAAACTCTAAGCGGGTTTGTCTTCTGGACCATGTTGAACTTTTGTATTGGATTTAGACCGCGCGTCGAAGGTCTGATACCTCCTATCTTAGACCGTTAGAACCGCCCCGCTGGACTTGACAATCATCTCGAAAATCAAGTCAAACCGATAATCACAGAGTATTTCGTTGAACCCGGACTGAAGCGACCGCGAATAGGGATGAATTTGGAATTTCAAATTTAAATCTGGCACACGACTTGACGCGTCAGTATTAAGCGTTCTGACCGTCAGAATTCATCCAGATTACACCCTCGGATCAGAAAAAATTTCTATTTATTATCATGAGACTTTCAGCCCTGATCTATGTGCGGTGACCGCTGAACTGAAACTGGTCCGCCACGTGCGATCTGCGAACCCTGCCAGACTGAAAACTTAATACGAGGTACATCTGGTATCCATGAGCTTAAGTCTGATCGCAATCGACCAGGGGACCACCAGAAAGTAGTTTTTGGACCGAAACAGCCCCGAAATGGATAGGCATCAAGTAAACTTCGTCCCGGAGCCTATTTCTGGCAATTTCAAGCTTATAAAAGGGGTTGAAACCCTCATTTCTCCTTCCCATCCGAATTTCACAAACCCTAGAGAAAAAGAGAGAGAGTTTGAGAGAAAGGGAAGAGGAGATTTTTCTCGCTTCCGACCCCTGACAGTTGCTGCTTCAACACTTCATTCCAATCACCTGGCTGGTGATTTCTACCCTTTTTCAGGTATAGAAAAAGACCAAAAACTTGCTGATTTAGGGTTTACGTAGATTCAGGGCATGTTAGCTAACGTAATCCATAAATCAGGTTCTCTTACAGCCGTAGACGAAGCGTACACGCTCCGTTCAAAATCCCGCGACCGTAAGAGACTAGGTGAGGATTTTAGACGCTTTGATTGACGGTTTACAATGCTTTCAATGTCGTTTAATAGTAGATTATCGACGGCATCACCGTTTGACATGTACAACATGCTCTCCGTTTCCTGTTTCGTAAATTAACGAAGAATATGAGATTTAGGGCATTTTAGTCATTTGTAGGAAGTACGGTCTACATGCATATTTTGCTGACATGATTCACATGGTTTGTCGCCGCATTAGTGAGTTAGGAATGCTTGCATAATCAGTTTGGCGAGGAGATTCGCCAAGTTGCGCACTTTGGGTCGACATACTATATGTGGACTTAAGTGTGTAGTGTATGTGTTTGTATAAATGCTTGTATTAGTATGTATTGTATTGAATGATGTTATGTAGTAGTTTGAGATTGATTTCATGATTAAAATGCTGACCTAAATGATTTCCTACATGTTGACCTTATGCATGATTGTATTACATGCGTAGGAAGTATGCCTTGAAGATTTGCTTAAGTTGAATATGCATGGAAAGTATGCCTTGAAGATTTGCTTAAGTTGAATGTTATAACATGTGCTAACATGCTCATATGATGTATTTCAATTCCAATACCTTTGTATATAGTGTTAAGGTAATTCCATAGATGTGTGGGACTTGACTTAGTCCAGGCAGTCGGTAACCGAGCGAATTCATGGCTGACTGGTCATAGCCACGAACGACGCGTCGATGAACGTGATTCGTGTTGAGAGTTGGCGGCAGTGGTTAGGCCACGCGAAGTGTTTTACGCACTTCATGTCGTTCGACTCGAGATGCGATCGCACTAGTCGAGCCCGTCAAGTAACCCGACTGGCCGATGTTTGTTCACCTTGTATGTATCATAACTGCTTGAACCTAGGGTACTGAACTTACCATTGTAAACCCTATTAACCGTGGTACCTTGATCCACGAAGACTCATGAGCCGGGCATGGTGGTATGGGACACCGTGGTCGAGCTGTCGGCCTACGCTGGGGCCACAAACCTCCCCGTAGTGACCAGTGAGCACCTTGACTCGTGAGCAGATTATGGTGGTATGGGACACTATATTCTAGCTGTCGGCCTACACTGATCAGGCGACGAGCCCTTTGTAGTGACCGCGAGCGTATTCTGAGTCCACGGGAGGCGACGACCCTTCCGTTGCAGTAGAGTACGGTAGGCCTGTATTGATAAGGTGATGGGGGAGCGGTGCAACGAGTGCGAGCAACAGCCCTGGCAGCCCTTACAGTGACCTACGAAATATACATCGTATGAGATTACTAGGAGTGACGACCCTAGACAGGATCTGTGTTGGGATTGATATAAGGGAAGTACCTTAGTTTCCCAATCCTGCTGTTTGAATGGACTAATAACAACTTGGAAATCATATCACCATAGCATTGCATGTGCCTGGAAGATGTGGAGCACTCTAGGGAGTGTGGCATGCCGCGGTCGTAAGATGTTGCCGCATGAGGGTGATCGTCGGTAAGGGCATACATCACGTCATATCATCTTGCATTAACAACAGTGCTAGGATTGTCTGATTTACTGCTTTACTATTATCGCGTGATTGAATTGTGAACATGCTAATCTTTGCTCTATGATTCCACTGAGTTGATCACTCATTCCCACGTTACGGGATGGTGTTTGCAACACCCACCAGACCCTGTTGTAGCTGCAGGTGAGGACGAGATTCAGGAGGTGGAGCCAGAGATCGACGAGGACCAGGATGAGTTCTCGTATATGCAGTATCATGACGGCTTCCCGTAGGTGACCTGGATCGAGGGGGCATCAGTGGGACTTTCTTTTTGAACATTATTCTTTTGATATGTATATGTACATGAGACTCAGAGATGTAGTCATACTTTGGAGACAGATGAGATTACTTTGTTTTTATACAGTGATATATACATTGTTTAGTCTTCCGCTTGCTTTTATCACTGGATCTGAAGTATGAATTGCAGTTTTGGTATACTTTTACTCATGTGAATGCTTTAAATCAGACAACATTGAATCATAACCATTTTTGTTGCATAAGTGACGGTCTGGAACTCGGGAGTTGAGTTTATACACGACCCCCGATTTTCAGGGTGTTACATATATTTAAGGCCCAATGGGATGTACCTAAGGTCCATTGCAATGTGTGACCCCGACATGGTTTCTGTAACGAGATTTGCGACGATCGTACCTTGGGAGCAATGTTGGTTTGACGTCCACATTGCAAGTGTAATGTTGGTTGGATGTCCACATTACGACTCTCCCTAGGGCTCCATTGAAAGGCCCTTACCTATTATGTATTGGTCGTCTAGGCCCATCTGCATTGTAAGGATAGTTCATCTCATTATAACATGTTTAGTATAGTCCCATGACTCATGATCATACGCATCATATGTATGCTTGACGTGAGAATTGTCTGATCATAGCATATGCCTTCGGGCAGGTTGTTTATGGGCTCCCGGTTAGGCGGTGTTGCCCTACATAAGTGCACGATATGCGCAGGAATTGTTGCATGACTGGATAGCATGATTCATGCATTTCGCATTTGTGTGATATGGTTATTGCACGCCCGAGCGACATCGGGGCTGTAGCCTCCACAGACGCATCGTGGTTGGCAGGATTGGATACCGAAAATCTTATTCTACATGGGGTGCTATAGATATCCCTGGGTGAAAGTCTCTAAACCCTTATGGTACCAAGAGGTTGCTCCAACGTCTAGACCGAGTGGGTAGATGAGCGTTGAGTGCCGATTACCAGACGGTTACACTCTCCACTGTGTCGTGGTCAGTTGGAAAGGGGTGCGTCCTTACCTGCCCGAGTGTAGGGGGCAATGCTAGGCTAAATGTGACCAGCTCGAGGAATGGGTCCGCTATCGACGAGTCGCGCCCGATATTGGCAGACGGATAGTGAGGTCTTTTCCACTTACCTTATTACGCGCGATGTGGCGGCAATCTGGTTAGAGTGTACTAGACCCCGGTATATCCCATATTTGAGCTGTATTGATGTGTGGACATAGATGAGGATCTGTATGCTTGAGTTGCATTGCACATTGTATGGCCTTAGGATGGCCGATACCATTCATGTCTTGCATCGCATAGCCTTGGTACGGCTCATGATATTATGGTTCCATCTGTATTTTTTCGTATCACTCTGATATTGCATGATATATTACTACCTTGCACACACACTTTCACCACCCTCTAAGCTTTCTATAAGCTTATGTACGATTACCACCACTGCCGTCAACCAAAGCACGACTCGGGTTCGTCAACGCGTCCTTTGTGGCGAATAGAATCCAACCACGAATTCAAATCTGTTACCGACTGCCTGGACTAGAGTATAGCCCCAGACACTTATAATCTAAATCAATAATCATATGACAGAGAAAGAATTGAAATACAAGTAATTCCAACATGTTATCAGCATGTTATAACATACATCATAAGCAGTTAACCATGCACGAGTATTTCACACATAAGGTAATCAATTCAAATACAACAAGCATAGAGGAAATCATGTACATCATCAAATTAGTTGAGAATCCAATCTCAACGCTAATTCACAACACCATTTACTCAATACATACTAATACATACCTTTATACAAACACTTAGTCTACACACATTAGTCTACATAGCATATGTCGGCCAATAATGTGCATTAGGGCGAATTTCTTCGCCAAACAGATCATACGCGTATAACTAGCATAGGTACATGACAAATACACATGGCAATCATATTAGCAAAATACGTGCGTATACAGTATTTCCTACAAATACCTAAAACACCCTAAATCTCATATTCTTCGTACGTATTCGAAATGAAAAACAGGCAACATGTTCTACATGTCAAACAGCATTCTTGTCAACAATCTACCATTAAACGGCATTGAAAGCTTTGAAAACAGGTAATCTAAGTATCTAAAATCTTCACCTTATGCCATAGAAGTGTAATGAATTGAATAAGTACTTTACGCTCCCATCAACGTTGATATGACGACTTATAACATAAGGTGAGTCAACTACTTAGCTACTTGTACCCATAGGAACCTTAAAATAGGTTAGGGTTAGGGTTTTCTTACCTAGAACGAAATCAGAATCGCCAGAATAACGATACAGAAGGGTGGATGAGGCACGTAGAGAGACTGGGAAGAATCCCATGAAGAATCACCAACTTCTCCCTCACTTTCTCTCTCTTTTCTCTCTTCTCTCTCCTAGGTTTTCTCTCAAATTCGTATGGGCTGAATGAGGGAGGGTTTAAGCCCTTTTTATAAGCCCAAACACAACGAAAATAGACTCTAAGTCAAGGTATTCTTAGGTTATAACCAAAGTAGGTCTGTTTCGATCCAACGGACCATTTCTGGAGGTCCTATTATCCAATGCGGTCGGACTTAAGCTCACTAACATCGGATCTTTAGTTAGTTAGGCTTTCACTCCAATCAAATTTTCAGATTGTCCATGGCGGACCAGTTTCAGTTCAGCGGTCACCGAAACTCGATCAGGGCCATAAGTGTTATGACATGTATAGGCCAACTTTCCTAATCCGAGGGTGAAATTTGGTCAAATTCTAACGGTCAGAACGCTTAAAAATGTCACACAAGCGACACGTGTCAGATTTATTAAAAATTGAATTAATTTTTTGAATATTTTCCTTTTCTCACTCTCTTCACTCCAGACTCAGTAAAATGGTCTCGGGATATCGGTTGGGCTTGATTTTCGAAATGATTGTCAAGTCCAACTTGGCAGTCATAATGGTTTAAGATTATAGATATTGGACTTTTGACGTGCGGTCTAGATCTAATACAAAGTTTCAGAGGGTTCCTGAGAATAAACAGGTCTAGAGTTTGATTCTAGGTTTTAGGATAATGTAGCATCCATGATTCTATAGGTTTTGGGTCTTACAGATCGTATTTAAAGTTGTTGGTGCTTATTTCATAGGTAATCTAGTGTAGCGCTAGTTAATTCATGTTAAATTTCTAAAGAATTTCGTTCTAAATGATTTCTTTGGCTTTAGAATTGAGTTCTAAGAAATTACCAAGGTGTTATGGTTGACCCATTGCCTACGGACGTCTAACTCCAAGTTGACAAAGATCCGGGGTGTTACAAAACTCGAACCCGAACCTGATTTCTTAAATCTAAACCTTAACCTATTCTCAATTCCCTAAACCTTAACCTATACCTAACCTAAACCTAAACCTATAACCTACACTTATAACCTGAACCTAAACCTATAACTTAAATGTAAAACCTAAACCTAAACGTAAAACCAAAATGTATTCTGAAATCCGTAAACCTAAACCTAAACCTAAACCTATAACCTACAACATTAACCTAAACTTATAATCCAAACCTATAACCTACTGCATTAACTGAAAGGGCCTAGTTATATGCCCTAGAGGGGGGGTGAATAGGGCAATGCCAAATAAAGCTAATAACAGAAGAATAATAAAAGAAATAAATCACAATGTTGAATTTAAAGTAATCTCAATAGCCTAAAATAAAGAGAATGATACTTTATCAGTTCTAAGGACAATCTTACACCAAAAACCAAAGGTTTAAGGTAGGACAACCTTATTTCTAGAACGTCCTTGTATCACAAACCAATGATGAATAAAAAGGAAGGAAATTAAAATAACTTGTAGAAATAAATCCTAAGTTATTACAACATCCATCCACACTTGTTTGAAATAAAATAATTACAACATTCATCCATAAACACAAACCACAAAACTTAATGAATAAAGGAATGAAAGAATGATGCACATCCACAACACAATGATATATAGTGGTTCGCCTGTGTGTACACCAACTGTTATCCAACAGCCACACAGAATGCTACTCCACTCTTAATATCCTCACATGGGGGATATTAGCATGCACTATCAAAATAGGTTTCACAGGTTCACCTAAAACCTTCACAATTGTATCTTTGATCTCGGGCTTACATAATCCAAAAACCTCCACAATCTGAGTTTTCTAGCTCTCCTCAGATAACCAATACAATGAGATTTTTCTGGCAAATCTCAAACAAAATCTAAAGAAAGTAAATTACAAAAATGTAAAATACCTGAATCACCTTTTGAAGTAGCCCGATAGAACCAATCGGAGTAGAAGTTCGATTCAACGGTCAAAGTCCAATACTCACTTTAAGAATGGTTCTAAGTCTAATTGATTTTAAATCAAAAGGGCTAGTTCTATTTGATTTTGAATCCAAGAAGAAGGAATATCAGAAATTCCCCTTTTCTAATGAGATTGGAATGTAGATCAAAATCCAATAAAAAATAAGCTATCAAAAGAAATATTAAATAAGCACAAAGTAGCTTAAAACAAACACAAACTTATCTCAGAGAATATCCTAAAATTGCTTGAATAGAATAGAATTGAATTGTTAAAACTCTAAAGTTCGTGCACTATTTATAGCCTGAAAAATCCCGTCTACGACTGGTCTTAGGATCCTAGGACTGGTCGTATCTTCAAAGATTTTTAAAGATTTTCATGGGATAAGATTTTTTGGTTCCACGACCGGTCCTGGGTGGTCTACGACCGGTCGTGGGTCACCTACGACTGGCCGTGAGTCACCTACGACCAGTCGTAGGACCCTTAATTTGGTTGCTGAAATTTAAGTTGTAGGGCTACGACCGGTCGAAGGATAAGTCGTAGAACTCACAGGACTAGTCGTAGGATGTCCAGGACTGGTCGTAGGACAGCCAGAAAGATCCAAAAATCTTCAACAACCTAGGACTAGTCCTGAAAAATATAAGACTGGTCGTAGCAGAGCTAGGACTGGTCTTGAAGTTCCTAGGACTGGTCTTAGAACAGTCCAAACAAGCATATTAAAATATATGAATTATGTATCCAGAATGACCTATTGTAAAGACCATCCTAAGGTCAATCTAAGGTCAAACAAAACCTTAACAGTGAGATGGACATTGAAAGTCTGTATACTCAGATGACCTTAAAGAGAAGCTTGAGAATATACGAATCTTATAGTAGGCCTTCTTGAGCTTGATCTTGACTTGAACAAAGTCTTCTTGAGCTTGATCTTGACTTGAACAAAGTTTTCTTGAGCTTGATTGTATCTTGAACATGCATACTTGAAGACTTCTATTCCTGAATTCTTCATCCATGACTTGAAACTTTCTTCAATTAAGTTCTTGTCTTGAAGTCCGATGTCTTGAAGTAATGAATAATCTCAAACATGAAACAAGATATACAAGACATAAATATAGGTTTTGGCACCACAAAATTTGACAACCAAAGGGATATGAAATCATAGCACTTACAATCTCCCCCTTTGTCAAATTTGTGACAAAACACATAGCAAAGAAGACAAATTACTATTACTCTACTCGCCCTGAGTAATATGAGTACTGCTCATGTAAACAATCAATAATATATTCTCATCCACATATCCTTCTCAATTAATCAATTCAAACAAATAAATTACTCCCCCTTTCTTCCATACTACTCCCTTTTAGCTTACTCCCTTTTAACTTACTACTCCCCCTTTTTGTCACAAAATGACAAGGGAAAGTCACAAAAGGAAAGAGAACTTGGAGAGTGATAAGCAGATAATGAGAAAGAGATATGAAAGGACATAATATAAACCTGAAGCATCAAGCCATCATCAATCCCTAATACGATATCCAAAAGATAATGTTATCAAACCATAATCCATAATACATATCCAAAATAAAAGATAATGTTATACTATCCAGAAGATAATTCACCTAATCTGATCTAGAGGAGGGAGCAGGGATAGTCGGATCAATCTAGTGTAACCCTTTATTAATGCGACAAAGATATTTTCGCATGTACTTAAATCGCATATCGTGGGCTATATTCATATTATCAACCTTCTCCTCCAATGCACGAAGGCATGCATCAAAACCAGATAGATCATAATCTGGATCATTTGGTGAATCAGATTCTATCTCATCAAAAATCTCATCCATATTAACATCTTATTGTGGAGGATCACCAGCTTCCCCTTCATTTCTAAATTAAAATTTAAACACAAATAATACTAAATATAGTACACTATGATACATGCAAGCAAGAATATTCAATGTAAAATGCACATACCAAGATTAAATTTTAATTTATTAAACCTGCTTTTGTCGACCGGTTTAGTAAATATATCAGCAAGTTGAGATTCAGTTGGTATATATTCCAAGGAAATTACTTTTTCTTCAACCAACTCACGAATGTAATGATACCTAATGTCAATGTGCTTAGTACGTGAATGCTGGATTGGATTTTTGAAAATATGTATAGCACTGGAATTATCACAATGTAAGATCATTGAATCTTGATTAATTCCATAATCGCTTAACATGTGTTTCATCCACACTAGTTGAGTACATGCATATCCAGCTGCAATATACTCAGCCTCAGCAGTGGAGAGCGATATTGAGCTTTTCTTCTTGCTAAAACTAAGAAACTAAGCAATTTCCAATGTAAAAACAACCACCACTAGTTGATTTTCTATCATCGATATTACCGGCCCAATCAGCATCTGAGTACCTGGCTAATTGAACACTAGTATCAAAAGGGTACCATGGACCCAGATTTATAGTACTTGCGACATATCTAATAATCCATTTAACAGCAGTAAGATGAGATTCCTTAGGATTAGACTGATATCTCGCACAAATACCAACACTGAATGCGATATCAGGTCTACTTGCAGTTAGATATAACAAACTACCAATCATACTACGATATAGTTTAGGATCTATATCTTTACCTATGGAGTCTTTTAAGAGTTTTAACGTTGTACTCATAGGAGTATCAAAGTTCTTACCATTCTCAAATCCAAACCTTTTAACCAAGTTCGTAGCATACTTGGATTGGGAAATGAAAATTCCGTCAGGTTGTTGTTTTACTTGCAACCCTAGGAAGTAATTTAGTTCACCAACCATGCTCATTTCGAACCTTGATTTCATAAGATCTGCAAACTCAATAGACATGTTAGAACAAGTTGATCCATAAATAATATCGTCAACATAAATTTGAACCATCAAAATATCATTGTTATTCTTCTTAACAAAGAGTGTCTTATCGACACTTCCTACTTGAAAGCTATGACTAAGTAAGAATTTAGTCAATTTCTCATACCATGCTCTGGGTGCTTGTTTTAGACCATAGAGAGCCTTTTTGAGATGAAATACATGGTCAGATAGCTTGGGGTCTTCAAACCCTTAAGGTTGATCAACATACACTTCTTCATGTAAATCACCATTCAAGAAGGCGCTCTTTACATCCATCTGATAAATCTTAAATTTTTTAAAGCATGCGATGAAAATAAAAAGTCTGATAGATTCAAGGCGAGCGACTGGAATAAAATTTCCATCGTAATCGATGCCCTTAATCTGAGTGTACCCTTGTACAACCAGTCTGGCCTTGTTTCGTATTATATTTCCAAGCTCATCAGACTTATTTTTAAAGATCCATTTTGCTCCAATAATGTGTTTATCCTTAGGTCCAGGAACAAGAAACCAGACATCATTACGAACAAATTGATTAAGTTCATCCTGCATAGCAACTATCCATTTTTCGTCAGAAAGTGCTTCTTTTACATTGACCGATTCTATTTGGGATGTAAAATAAACATAATTACGTATGTTCTCAAGTTTTTTGCGAGTACGAACTCCAGTGAGAGGGTTTTCAAGTATTTGATTGGTTGGATGATCTTTGACAGTCCTTGGTTTAGATTCTTTTAGATTTGATGAGGTATCTAGTTTATCGATAATAAGAGCTTCATCATCATCTGAACTCGGAGCTGGTGTATTCAAATGATCAACACTGACCACATTGATGGACTCTTGAATCACAATAGTTTTCTTATTTAGAACCCTATAAGCACGACTGTTTAAGGAATAACTAAGAAAAATACCTTCATCACTCTTCGTCTCAAACTTCCTCGATCACGTAAAATATAACACTTGCTGCCAAAAACCCGAAAGTATTTGACACTAGGTTTCTTTTCAAACCATAATTCATAAGCAGTCTTATTATCAGATTTATTGGTATAAACTCGATTAATAATATAACATGCGGTATTAACTGCTTCAGCCCAAAGAATTCTAGAGAGCTTCATGCTATTCAACATAACATTAGCCATATCCTGAAGCACTCTGTTTTTCCTTTCAACTATACCATTTTGTTGCGGTGTTTTGGGCGCAGAGAATTCATGTGATATTCCCTGATCGCTATAAAATTTCTCAAAACTACTATTTTTAAATTCAGATCCATGATCACTACAGATCTTACTAACATGAGAACCTTTCTCATTTTGGATTCGTTTAATGACCTTTTTCACTTCGTCCAAGGTTTCAGTTTTTTCTTTTAAGAACGATACTCAAGTGAATCTGGAATAGTCATCTACGATAACCAAAATATATTTTTTGCTTCCTCGACTCTCCGATCTGGTTAGTCCAATAAGATCCATATGGAGAAGCTCAAGTGATCAAGATGTGGTATTGGAGTTCACTTTCTTGTGAGAGCTCCTAGTCTGTTTGCCCAACTAGCATTCACCATATATTTTGTCTACTTTTTGTAATTTGGGTAGACCTCTAATTAGTTCTCTTTTTCTCAATCTAAATAAGTTTCGGTAGTGTACATGTCCAAGGCGTTTATGCTATAATTCAGTCTCATTGGTATGGACCATGTAACACGATTGAGTAGATGAGCTTGCATCACTAACGATGTAGCAGTTTTCAGAAGTTCTGCGACCAGTTAATATTACAGAACCCTTTTTATTAAGTATCTCACAACCTTGATTAGAAAACTTTATACTATGGTTGTTATCGTATATCTGAGAAATACTTAGTAGGTTGTGTTTCAAGCCTTCAACATATAAAATATTCTTAAATAAGGGAAGGTTATAAAGTTGAACCGTACCTTGGCCAATGATCTTACAATTTCTTCCATTACCAAATGTGACTGACCCTTCAGTCATATCTTTTAGATCGGTGAATAAAGCCTTGTCACCTGTCATATGCCTGGAGCAACCAATATCTAGGTACCATTTTGAATGGCTTGTAACTTTGAAAGCAGTGTGGGCAACCAAGCTAGCAACTTTAGGAACCCATTTCAGAACTGTTTTGGGTTTAGGAGTATAGATGGTCTTTTTCTGTCTGTTGTTATATGAGTGACCCATAGAGTTAGACTTTAATAGCTCCTTGAGTAGATCAATTATTTTTTCAGCTAAAGGATTTCAGTTTTAAAAATTAAAGTTGACATGGCCACCTCTAGGTTTTTGAAAAGACCTAGAATTTTTGAAAAAACCTTGATAGGTATTCTTTTCTTTTGAAGTTGAAGACTCTCCTTTTATAAATTTAGGAGCAATGTTCTTTTGTTTAGGAGATGTATTCTTATCATAGCCCAACCCGGATCGATCGCCACATTTTCTTGATCCGGATAATAATTTTTTCAATTTTGGATCACCTTAGGCATATCTCCATGTGTCTTTCAAACTCAGAAGTGAAGCTACCACATTTTTGAGTTTTTCTTTTTCGGATTTCAAATCTTCAATTTGGGAGGTTTTGAAATCTAAATCACATTTGGTCTTTTCAAAAGAATCAGAAATATGAGACTTTTCTAAAACAAGAGACTCATAATATTCTTTAAGCTTAGAAAATTTTTCTTTTTGCAATTTAAGCTTAACGGCAATTTTACAACTCTCTTTATAAAGGGCATTATAAGCATCTTGAAGATCATCTTCATTATCGCAATCACTATTCAGATTTTCTTCACTAGATATATCATCATGATCTGAATAGGTGATCTTGGCTAGAGTCATAAGAACTTTAACATCATCGCCCGACTCGGTTTCAGAATCTTCTGATTTAGAAGAGGATTCAGAATCAGACGATTCATCCCAAATAGCCATCATGCTTTTCTTTTTTGATTTGTCCTTTTTAGGACATTTGTTAGCTAAGTGCCCATACTCTTGACAGTTGTAATATTGACTATCTTTCAATGATTTTCGAGCTCTAGGTGTAGATCGTCTCTTATCATTTGACTTTTGAAAATCATCTTTTTTCTTGTTTTTGAAAATTTTGTAAAAATTTTTTGCTAAAAGCGCCATATCATCTTCGGTATTTTCAGAATCTGAAGTACTCTCTTGTGAAACATTTTTACATGATTTGAGAGCAATTGATTTTCCTTTAGGAGCTTTAAAGGATAACTTATAGGTTTGAAGTGAACCAACTAACTCCTCAACCCTTATGGTATCCATATCACGAAGTTCCTGAATCGTGGTTACTTTAGAATTGAACCGTTCAGGAAGTGAGCGTAGTATTTTTACGCACACTTTACTTTCAGGGATTCTATCACCAAAACCCCACATAGAGTTCACAATGTCATTTAATCTAGTGTAGAAGTCCATAAACATCTCATTCTCCTCCATATGAATTTCTTCAAATTTAGTTGTAAGGAGTTGGACTTTAGATTTCTTGATAATTGATGTACCCTCGTGTGTCATTTCTAATACATCCCATGTTTGTTTTGTATTTTCACAAGAGATGATTCTTTTGAATTCATCTGGTGATAATGCACAAGTAATTGCATTTAGTGTTTTTGCATTTTCACTACTCTCACTTTTCTGAAGTGTAGTCCAAAGAGAGTAAGCCGTTACTTTCATTGATTTTGAACCATCACCATTAGTTACTTCAGTGATAGGAGGGTTACATTCATTCACTGTGGCCAGCCACACACTTTCATCCAAGGATTTGAGGAAGATCCTCATCCTGGCTTTCCAATAGGCATAGTTTGTGCCATTAAAAGGTGATGGCCTAGTGACTGATATGCTATCAAAATTTGACATCTTAGTATAGCTTAGATCATTAGCTCAGGAAATAAATCCAATAAATAAACAATAAGCACGAGCTATTAGGCTCTGATACCACTTGAAAGGGCCTAGCTATATGCCCTAGAGGGGGGGTGAATAGGGCAATGCCAAATAAATCTAATAACAGCGGAATAATAAAAGAAATAAATCACAATGCTGAATTTAAAGTAATCTCAATAGCCTAAAATAAAGAGAATGATACTTTATCAGTTCTAAGGACAACCTTACACCAAAAACCAAAGGTTTAAGGTAGGACAACCTTATTTCTAAAACGTCCTTGTATCACAAACCAATGATGAATAAAAAGGAAGGAAATCAAAATAACTTGCAAAAATAAATCCTAAGTTATTACAACATCCATCCACACTTGCTTGAAATAAAATAATTACAACATTCATCCACAAACACAAACCACAAAACTTAATGAATAAAGGAATGAAAGAATGATGCACATCCACAACACAACGATATATAGTGGTTCGCCTGTGTGTACACCAACTGTTATCCAATAGCCACACAGAATGCTACTCCACTCCTAATATCCACACACAAGGGATATTAGCATGCACTATCAAATAGGTTTCACAGGTTCACCTAAAACCTTCACAATTGTGTCTTTGATCTCGAGCTTACACAATCCAAAAACCCCCACAATCTGAGTTTTCTGGCTCTCCTCAGATAACCAATACAATGAGATTTTTCTGGAAAATCTCAAACAAAATTCAAAGAAAGTAAATTATAAAAATGTAAAATACCTGAATCACCTTTTGAAGTAGCCCGATAGAACCAATCGGAGTAGAAGTTCGATTCAACGTTCAAAGTCTAATACTCACTTTAAGAATGGTTCTAAGTCTAATTGATTTTAAATCAAAAGGGCTAGTTCTATTTGATTTTGAATCCAAGAAGAAGGAATATCAGAAATTCCCCTTTTCTAATGAGATTAGAATGTAGATCAAAATCAAATAAAAAATATGTTATCAAAAGGAATATTAAATAAGCACAAAGTAGCTTAAAACAAACACAAACTTATCTCAGAGAATATCCTAAAGATTGCTTGATTAGAATAGAATTGAATTGCTAAAACTCTGAAGTTCGTGCACTATTTATAGCCTGAAAAATCCTGTCTACGACTGGTCTTAGGATCCTAGGACTGGTCGTAGCTTCAAAGATTTTCAAAGAGTTCTGCGGGATAAGATTTTACAGTTCCACGACTGGTCCTGGGTGGTCTACGACCAGTTGTGGGCCACTTACGACTGGTCGTGAGTCACCTACGACCAGTCATATGACCCTTAATTTAGTTGCTGGAGTTTGAGTCGTAGGGCTACGACCGGTCGAAGGATAAGTCGTAGAACTCACAGGACTGGTCGTAGGATGTCCAGGACTAGTCGTAGGACAGGCAGAAAGATCCGAAAATCTTCAACAACCTAGGACTGGTCCTGAAAAATATAAGACTGGTCGTAGCAGAGCTAGGACTGGTCTTGAAGTCCCTAGGACTGGTCTTAGAATAGCCCAAACAAACATATTAAAATATATAAATTATGTATCCAGAATGACCTATTGTAAAGCCCATCCTAAGGTCAATCTAAGGTCAAACAAACCGTAACAGTGAGATGGACATTGAAAGTCTGTATACTCAGATGACCTTAAAGAGAAGCTTGAGAATATACGAATCTTATAGTAGGCCTTCTTGAGCTTGATCTTGACTTGAACAAAGTCTTCTTGAGCTTAATCTTGACTTGAACAAAGTTTTCTTGAGCTTGATTGTATCTTAAACATGCAAACTTGAAGACTTCTATTCTTGAATTCTTCATCCATGACTTGAAACTTTCTTCAATTAAGTTCTTGTCTTGAAGTCCGATGTCTTGAAGTAATGAATAGTCTCAAACATAAAACAAGATATACAAGACATAGATATAGGCTTTGGCACCACAAAATTTGACAACCAAAGGGATATGAAATCATAGCACTTACATTAACCTAAACCTATTCTCAAATCCCAAGACCTATAACCTAAACCTAAACCAAAACCTATAACCTTAACCTAAACCTTAACCTATAACCTAAACCTATAACCTATACCCTAAACTCAATTTCCTAAACCTAAACCTATAACCTACACTTATAACCTAAACCTAAACCTACAACCTAAACCTATAACCTAAACCTAAACCTATAACTTAAATGTATTCTCCAAACACTAAACCTAAACCTACACCTAATCTTAATCTCAACTCCTTAACCTAAACTTAAACCTAAACTTGAAAACCCAAACCTAAACCTGAACCCGATTTCCTAAACCTAAACCTTAACCTATTCTCAATTCCCGAAAGTTATAACCTATAACCTAAATCTTAACCTTAACCTAAACCTATAACATAAACTTAAACCTTAACCTAAACCTAAACCTATAACCTTAACCTAAACCAAAACCTATAACCTAAACCTTTAACCTATAAGCTATAACCTAAACCTAACCTTAACCTATTGCTGTTTCTATATTTTTTTAAACTCTCTTTTAATTCATTGCTTAGTTTCAATAAGATTGTACATAATCTGTTGCAAAGGAAAAGAAACGGGCTTAGTTTTTGAGTTCTTTTAAGCTTCCTTATCATCCATGCATGGAACTGCAAACCTTTACTAAACTGTAACTCTAATCAGAACTTTATGTGCAATCTGATCAAGTGCATTAACATCTAATATTATCCTATTCCTTTGCAGGATAACATTGCCGTATTTATGGGCCCTTGTGTTGCGATTCTTGTTCTCATCATCATTGGACTCTCATGCATGGGAATCAAGGATGTATCCCTTTAACACATGCCCCTTTTTACAAAGCTTTAATTTTTATTGTTGTTTCTATTAACTTGAATTGAAACACTTTTTTACATTATTTGCTTGTATTAGTTTTATTTTAATGATCAGTTTTATTTTTAAAAAGTGTGCCCACTTTTTTTGGGAAAAAAAAAAAAGCAAATGAAGTTTCTGTAATTTTTCATAATTCTAAATTATAATGTTTTATTGGTTGAATATTTTTTATTAGATGAAAGACACAAAAAGAAAATTGTTGCTAAATTTTTTTTCTTTTTTAAGAAATTTAAAGACGGCTTTAGACCATCCATATTTTTTAAAAAAAATTTCAATATGAGATGGTCCATAACCGTCCTTTTAAGGTTCATTAAAGACTGCTCATAAGAATCCTTTTTAACGATGGTCCATGATCATCCTTTTAAGGTTCACCAGAGACTGCTCATAACAGTCCTTTTTCAGGATGGTCCATGATCGTCCTTCATAATAGATGGTCCATAATCGTCGTTTTAACGTCTATCTTTATTGACAGTCCATGAAAGTCCTTCTTTACAGACAGTCCATAACCATCCTTTAAATTTCCTTTAGCAATGATGGTTCATGACCGTCCTTTAAGTAATACGACGCCGCAAAATAGGACGGCCCATGCGATGGTTCAAAACAATCCTTTATTATGATTTGAGACAATTTTTAGCAGTATTTTTTTACTATTTTGGCGTAGTGCAATGGATATAAATAGTCTGATTGATTCAAGATGAGCTACTGGGGCAAAGGTCTCATCATAATCAATGCCTCCTATTTGTGTGTACCCTTGTACAACCAGCATAGCCTTGTTTCTAATAATATTACCAAGTTCATCAGGCTTATTTTTAAAAATTCATTTTGTTCTCATAATGTGTTTATCTTTTGATCTTGGAACTAAGTACCAAAAATCATTTCTTATAAACTGATTGAGCTCTTCTTACATTGCAACAATCCAATTTTCGTTAGTAAGAGCTTTTTTTTCGTTAGCTGGTTCTATCTGAGATGTAAAGCACACGTAGTTTCACATATCTTCAAGTTTTTTACGAGTGCACACACCAATGAGAGGATTTTTAAGGATTTGATTAGAAGGATTGTCTTTAACTGTCTTCAGTTCAGTGTTATTTTGACTTGGTGAAGAGTTTGGTTTATCAATTAATAGAACTTCATCATTTTCTGAACTTGAGGCAGGTGTATTCAAGTGATCATCTGTAACCACATTAATGGACTCTTGAATTACACCAATCCTCTTATTAAGAATCCGATACGCTCGACTATTTAGAGCATACCCTAAAAATTTCCCTTCATCACTTTTAGTGTCAAATTTACCCAGATTTTCTTGGCCATGTAAAATGTAGAACTTATTGCCGAAAACTCGAAAGTATTTGACAGTAGGCTTCTTATCAAACCACATTTCATAAGCCATTTTATCAATTTATTTTTTAGTATAAACGTGGTTAAATATATAACAAGAAGTATTTATGGCTTCAACCTAAAGATTTTTAGGAAGCTTCATACTATTTAGCATTATATTTGTCATTTATTGAAGTACTCTATTTTTCCTTTCCACTATGCCATTTCGTTGTGGTGTTTTAGGCACAGAATATTCATGTGATATTCCCTGATCACGAAAAAATTTCTTAAAACCGCTATTTTCAAATTTAGAACCATGATCACTTCGGATCTTAGAGACTTGTGATTCTTTTTCCGTTTGGATATGTTTAAGTACCCTCTTTACTTCATTGAGAGTTTCTGATTTCTCTCAAGAAGACTACCCAAATGTACCTGGTAAAGTCATTAATAATTACCAAAATATACTTCTTGCCACCTCAACTCTCCGTTCTAGTTGGTTTAATGAGATCCATGTAGAGAAGTTCGAGTGGTTTAGATGTGGCTTTGGAGTTCACCTTCTTGTGAGCACTCTTGGTTTGTTTACCAATCTTGCACCGCCACATATTTTGTCTACTTTCTATATTTTGGGTAGACCTCTTGCCAACTCTCTCTTGCTCAATCTATACAAGTTGTAGTACTGTACATGTCTGAGGCGTTTATGCCATAATTTAGTCTCATTGGTTTGGACCATGTAACATGATAGATTAGATGAGTTTAAATCACAAACAATGTAGCAGTTTTCAGAAGTTTTGCGACCAGTTAATATTACAAAACCATTCTTATTTAAAATTTCACACCCTTGGTTAGTAAATTTTACACTAATTATTATTGCATATTTGAGAGATGCTTAATAAATTATGATTAACCCTTCTACATATAAAACATTCTCAAACTAAGGGAGGTTGAAGAGTTGAACCGTACCTTGGCCAAGAATTTTGTTGTTGCTACCGTCACCGAATGTGACTGAACCATTAGTCATGTCTTTAAGATTGGTGAATAGACCATTGTCACGTGTCATATGTCTAGAGCAACCACTGTCTAGGTACCACTTTAAATGGCTCGAAGCTTTGAAAGCGGTGTGGGCAACCAAACAAGTAACCTTATGGACCCATTTCATTATAGTTTTGGGTTTAGGAGTATAGTTGGTCTTCTTATATTTGTAATTGTTATAATTTTGACCCTCTAAGTTAGATTTTAAGAGCTCCTTAAGTAAATCAGCAATTTTCTCAGATAACGGATTACGATTTTGATTTTTATAGTTGATATGATTGCTTTTAGCATTAATAGTCTGAAAATTTTTAGAATTTTTAGAATAATTTTGATTCAGACTTTTCCCTTTTGAGTTAAAAGACTCCCCTTTCAGAAATTTGGGTGGAGTATTCTTATTCTTAGGAGGAATACTTTTATCATAGCCCAATCCAGATCGATCACCACATTTTTTGGATACGGATAAAAGTTTCTCTAATTTAGGATCACCTTGGGCATACCTCCATGTGTCTTTCAAACTCAAAAGTGAAGAGACTTCTTGTTTTAGCTTTTCATTTTCAGATTTTAAGTTTTCAACTTGGGAGGTTTTGAAATCTAAGTAGCAATTAGTTTTTTCAAAGGAATCTGAAATGCGTGATTTTTCTAAGACTAGATTATCAAAAATTTCTTTTAGTTTTGAAAACTTTTCTTTCTGAAGTTTTAGTTTTACAAAAATTTTGAAACTTTCCTTTTACAGGGTATCATAAGAATCTTGAAGATCTTCTTCATTTCCATGATCACTATTCGGATTTTCTTCACTAGTTGAATCATCATTATCTGAAAATGTGAACTTGGCTAGAGTTATTAGGGCTTTAACATCATTAGCCGACTCGGTGTTATAATCTTCTGACTCAGAAGAGACTTCAGAGCAAGAAGAATCATCCCATGTAGCCAACATACTTTTTTTTTTAGGTTTGTCCTTCTTACGACATTTGTTTGCTAGATTCTCGTATTCATGGTAGTTGTAGCATTGAATGTCTTTTAAAGATTTTTAAGTTTTAGATCTAGATCTTTTCTTTTCAGTAGGTTTTTACAAATCAACCCTCTTTTTACTTTTAAAAATCTTATAAAACTTTTTAGCTAAAAGAGTCATATCATCTTCATAAGTTTCTAAATTAGAATTATTACTATTTTCTTGAGAAATAATTTTAGAAGACTTAAGGGTGATGGATTTACCTTTAAGAGCTTTAAAGTTTAACTCAAAGCTTTGTAAAGAACCAACCAATTCTTCTACCCTCATATTATCTGTATCACAAAGTTCCTAAATCGTGGTCACCATTGAATTGAACCGTTCATGCAATGAGTGAAGTATCTTTGCACAAACTTTACTTTCTGGGATCCTATCGCCAAGACCACATATAGAGTTGACAATGTCATTCAATCTTATATAGAAATACATGAAAGTTTCACTTTCTTCCATGTGTATTTCAACAAATTTGGTTGTGAGGATTTGAACATTAGATTTCTTGACAATTGTTGTACCCTCGTGTGTCATTTCCAAGATAGCCCAAGCTTAATTTGTAGTATCACAAGATATAATTCTCTTGAATTCATTTGGTGATAGTGTGCAAGTAAATGCATTTAAAGCCTTTGTTGTAAGACCGGTATCCTAGCCTGTATTATTTCGTCGACTCTCGCGATCCTTCTCATCAAATTCTGGCAACCTACGACCTATGATTGACATTTATGCACGACCATAAGTCGTATTCTGTAAATTTGAGTCGGATTAATTAAAGACTTATACTATTGCGACTGCACCGTCGTCGCGGTTCCAATGCCGCTTCTTGTATACCAATCCGATACCCTGGTGGGGAGATGTGGGCCGACATTTATTTTGAAGAAAATGCCACGCATTTACAATCCCAAGAGAACCTCTACAACATGTCCCATTACTCAATCAATCAATCAATCAATCACCTCATGTCAAGTACACACACCCGTGCTTTCTTTCTCCACAAGTTAAGCAATCACTAAGTCAACCAATCTCTCACCTCACCCATCACTCACCTCTCATCCATCACCCATCTCTCTCTCCTTACAACTCTCTCTCTCTCTCATTTCTCATCACACTTCCCAAGCAAGAGCAAAAAAGAGTAGATGTCCAAGCCTTTCCATGGAGAGAAAAGAGTGATTTTGGTGGCCCACCCTCCCATCCTAAAACCCATCAACCTAACCCTCCAACTCCCATCACCTTCCATCAAAGAGGAACACAAGGAGATCGGCTTTCCAACGAACCAAGAAGATCAAATGGTGGGTGCTTATATAGGCTAGTTTTCATGTTTTTATGATGGGCCAAGTGAGGCCTATCGATTGATGGTATGGATCTCACTTTGGACCCTAAGATTTGGCCGATGGCTCACCTTGATTATCATGGTCATTCCATGATGGGGCCATTCTCGATGGACCCCATCATGATGTTTTCTTTTTAGTTTTAAAGGGGGTCATCTAGACCTTCTATTTCAGTGGAGAAAGGATCTCCATTGTTGATTTTGATCGGTGGGCCCATAAGAAATGGGACCCACTTAATGTATGTTTCAAATCTTGCAAGGGAGGACCCATAGTGCCAAGGTCCGTCCATTACTCAATCTCTCTTTCTCTCCCTCTTTCCCCTTGTTGTTGGCCCCTTGATGTATGCATTTTATCCAAGACATCCACCTTCGTGGGACCCATTCAATGGACGTGTAGTATCTACATCGTCCAAAACATGTGAGTCTGACTTTAGGGAGATGGGAAAACACAAATATCAAATTTATCTAGTGGGCCACACCCCTGTGGGACCCACCTTAATTGTGTGTAAACTGTCCAGCATCCAGGGATGCTGGACATTTGCAAATGAAGTGTGAATGGATAGTGCTGTGTACTCACATGAATAGTTTTGGTTTTTATTTTTTTAGACTTTTGGGTGGGCCACTCATGCAGGCCCCACCTTAATGTATAAATTCAATCCACGTTGTCCATCCTTTTCCCCACCTCATTTTAGTTCTTGAGCTGAAAAATGAAGCTGATCCGACCTCCTGGCGGGTCACAACATAGGAAAAATGGGATTTTTACCACTGGAAAGCCACCTGATGTTTCTATACTCCAAAACACCTTGAATATTGGGCTTGTTTGGCTTGTCTTGAGCTATGGAAAGCAGTGGATGGGGTGGATTCTTTCGACGTGGACCTCACATATGAAAAACCATCGAAAAACTATTTTTTTTAAAATAAAATAATATAATTTTAACAGCAGTAGCATCTGCTGCTACTGACAGAAGACGTCAGCAGTGTCTACGCTGTGCGCCATGGACGGACGTAGGGCCCCACCATGATGTATATTTGTCATCCAAACTGTTCATTAGGTGGGCCCCCTCCAAAAATCAGCCAGATCTGAGACTCAGATGGCCCACATCATAGGAAACAGTGGTGATTGAACGACTGCCATTGAACCCTTTTTGGGTGTTACAGAAGTTTTGAATTAATATGAAATTTATTTTTCCTATTCATCAGGGTCTGTGCGACCTTATCAACAGATTTGATGGAAAATAAGCTTTATGGTGGGCCCCACGTAGGACCCACAGTGATGTACGTGTTTTATTCACACCATCTAGGTGGACGGTGGAACCCCCTATGACGTATGCGTTTTATCTATGCTATCCAACCACTTTGGCTAGGCAGCTGGACGGCAGGGGACCCACCATGGGGTATGCTTTGTCCATGTTGTCTATCCCTATGGGAGCCACCATGATGCATGTGTTGGATCCAACCCGTCCAACCATTTTGAAAGTGCATTTTAGGGCTTGAGACTAAGAAAGAGTTAGATCTAAGGTTCAAGTGGACCCCACCATTGAAAATAGTGGAGATAGTGGCATTCACCGTTCAAACCTCTTAGGAGCCACATTAACCTCTAATTAAGCTTATATTTTGCTTTCACTTCATCTAGCTCTATGTTAACTTATGAATTTAGTTAGATCTCAAACACATCACAACGGACCACTCCGTGATATGATCATCCATTGAGGCCCACTTTGATGTGTTCTGTAGCCATCTGTGAGGCCCACCTTGATGTACTTTGTGGCCCATCCGTCAGGCCCACTTTGATGTATTTTATGGCCTAATCAAGAGGCCCACTTTGATATACATGTGACTTATCAGGATATAACTTTGACCCATGAGTGGGGCCCACCTGTTGCGTGTTTTGAGGCCCAGGTGTAGGGCCAACCTGTTATGTATTTGAGGCCCATGTATTGAGGCTCATTGTGATGTATTTGGGGCCCATGGGTTGAGGCCCATTGTAATGTATTAGGGCTCATGGGTTGAGGCCCATTGTGATGTATAAGGTCCCGTGGGTTGAGGCCCATTGTGATGTATAAGGTCCCGTGGGTTGAGGCCCATTATGTTGTATTTGGAGCCTATGGGTTAAGGCCCATTTGATGTATTTGAGGCCTATGGGTCGAGGCCTAATGGGATGTATACAAGGTCTATTACATTATGTGATTTCAGCATGGGTTATGTAATAACATTTATGGCGTGTCATGCCTTGGGAACAATGTTGGTTTAACGTCCACATTGTAAGAATAATGTTGGTTAAATGTTCGCATTATAACTCTCCCTAGGGCCCATTAATAGGCCTATACTTGTTGTGTGTAGGCCATCAAGGCCCATCTTCATTGTGAGGATAGTTCATCACTATATAAAATGCATAGTATAACTCCATGATTCATACCCAAACGCATCATATGTATGCTTGATATGAGGAATGTTTGATCATAGCATACGCCATTAGGAAAACTATTTACGGGACTCCTTATGAGACAAAGTGCCCACATTATCGCGGAATAAGTGTAAGATTGTTGCATGACTGGATAGTGTGACTCATGCATCTCGCATATATGTGACTTGATCATTATACGCCTATAACACCCCAAATTTTTTCCTACCTGGAATTAGACGTCCTTAGGCAATGAGTCAACCATAACACCTTGGTAACCTCTCAGAACCCAATTTCAAAGCTAAAGAAATCATTTAGAACCAAATTCTTTAGAAATTTAATGTGTATTAGCCAGTGTTACACTAAATTTCCTATAAAATTAGTACCAACCACTTTAAATACGATCTGTAAGACCCAAAACCTCTAGAATTGTTACCGCTACCTTATCCTGAAATTCAGGATCAAACTCTAAACTTGTTTATTCTCAGGAACCCTTTGAAACTTTGTATTGGATCTAGACCGTGCGTCGAAAGTCCGATATCTACAATCTCAGACCATTATGACTTCTTAGTTGGACTTAACAATCGGTTCAAAAATCAAGCCCAACTGATGTCCTGAGGCTATTTCATTGAGCCTGGAGCAAGGATTGTGAGAAAGAGTAAAATTCTTTATAAATTAAATGTGATTTAAATAAATCTGGCACGTTTCGCTTGCGGGTTAAGTATAAACATTCAGACCGTCGGAATCTGACCCAAATACACCCTCAGATCAGGAAATATTTCCCACTCAGGTCAGTATACTTGGAATCTCTGATCGAGTCTCGGTGACCACTGAACTGAAACGGGTCCACCATGTGCGATCTGGGAACTCTATCGAACTGAAAACTCAATGTGATCAGGATTCAACATCCATGAGCTTAAGTCCAACCGCATTCAGTCAGGGGACCGCCAGAAATGTTCTTTTGGATCGAAAAAGACTCGATTTGGCTGTAACCTAAGTATACCTTGGTCCTAAGTCTATATAGGTGAGTTTTTAGCCTATATAAGGAGCTTAAACCCTTAGCCTTCTAACCCATACGAATTTGGGAAAAACCCTAGGAGAGGAGAGAAAAGAGAGAGAAAGAAAGGAAGAAGTTGGACCTTTCTCCTGGGATTCTTCCCTGCTGCTCCACGTACCAAATCCATCCACCTGCATCGATATTCTAGCGATTCCAACTCCGTTTTAGGTAAGAAAACCCTAACCCTAACCTGTTTTAGGGATTTTCACGATCCTAGTAGCGAAGTAGCTAACTTACCTTGTGTTGTAGGTTGCCAATCAGTCGTTGACGATGACGTAGAGTTCTTATTTAAATCGTTATGCTCCTACGGCGTAGGGTGCGGATTTTAGACGCCTAGATTACCTGTTTTCAAAGCTTTCAATACCGTTTAATGGTAGATTGCTGATAAGGATGTTGTTTGACATGTAGAACATGCTGTCCACTTTTCAATTCGAATACGTACGAAGAATATGAGATTTAGGATATTTTGGGTATTTGTAGGAAATACGGTATACGTACGTATTTTACCGGTATGATTGCCATGAGTATTTACCATGTACCTATACTAGTTATACGTGTATGATCTATTTGGCGAAGAGATTCGCCCTAATACACATATTGGTCGACATATGCTATGTAGACTAAGTGTTTATTGAAATGCCTAAATCAATATGATTTATGCCTGCCAAATGTTTTGAATGTAAGAACATGATTGTTGTGTATTCGAAAAGTCTTTGATATAAGGATCTGTCATATTATATGTTGGAATCAACATACGTCAAGTACGTTGGAGTTGAGTAGTGTAAGTGTTTATATAAATGTATGTATTAGTAAGTATTGAGTAAATGGTGTTGTAGATTAGTGTTGAGACTGAATTCTCAACTACTTTGATGATGCACATGATTTTCTCCATGCTTGTTGTATTTGAATTGATTACCTTGGGCGTGAAATACTCGTGTATGGTTAACTGCTTATGATGTATGTTATAACATGCTGATAACATGCTGGAATTACTTGTATTTCAATTGTCTCTCTCATATGATTACTGATTCACATTACATGTGCTTGGGGCTATACTCTAGTCCAGGAAGTCGGTAACAGTCTGGAATTCGTGGTTGGATTCTATTCGCCATGAAGGATGTGTACGACGAACCCGAGTCGTACTAGAGTCGTCGGCAGTGGTTAGGCCACATGAAGTGCTTGTGCACTTCATGTCGGTCGATTCAACGTGTGCTCATGCTAGTCAGACTCATCAAGTAACCTGACTGACCATTGTATGTTCACCTTGTATTAGTCATAACTGATTAAACCTAGGGTACTGAACTTACCAGTGTTAACCTTGATAACCGTGGTACCTTGATCCACTGAGACTCATGAGCCGGGCATGGTGGTATGGGACACCGTGATCGAGCTGTCGGCCTACGATGGGGCCACAAACCTCCCCGTAGTGACCAGTGAGCACCCTACTCTAACAAGATTATGGTGGTATGGGACACTATATTCTTACTGTCGGCCTATATTGATAAGGTGATGGTGGAGTGGAGCAACGAGTGCGAGCAACAGCCCTGACAGTCCTTTGTAGTGACCTTGAGTTTATCCTGACACTGCATGGGGGCGACGAGTCCTGATGTAATCTTAAGGATATAAACTAGGCCTGTATTAATAAGGTGATGGGGGAGCGATGCAACGAGTGCGTGCGACCTAGAACCGTACTTCGTATGAGATATGTTAGGACTGACGACCCTAGAATGGATCATTGTTTGGATATTGATAAAAGGGAGGTACCCTAGTTTCCCAATCCTTCTGTATGAAAAGGACTAATAACAACTCGGTAATCATATTCATATCGCACTGCATGTGCCTGAAAAATGTGAAGCACTGAGGGAAGAAAGCATGCCCCGGACGTAAGATGGTGTCGCATAGGGGAGTATGTCGATGAGGGCATCCATCATGTCATTTCATGCTTGCATTAATCACAGTATTTAAGAATGTTTGATTTTCTTGCTTTATAATTATCGCTTGATTGATTTGATAACATGTTAACCTTTACTCTATGATTCCACTGAGTTACCTACTCACTCCCACGTTACGGGACGGTGTTGCACACACCAATCAGTCCCTATTTTAGTTTCAGGTGATGGCGCTTCTTATGAAGTGGAGCCGGACTTGTTTGATGATGAGGAGGATTTCTCCTATATGCTAGTTCGGATCGACGGGTTTACAGGGTTACTGATTAGATGCCAATACACTTGGCGGTTTATCTTTTTTTTACACACCCATGTATATTCTTTTCTTTCTATTTTGGAGTATACATGTAATTAGTTAACCTGGTAACATGTTCACACTCTGGAGACTTACAATCATTCATATATTTTATATATTTATCACAGTCTTCCGCTTGCTAATTTAACTATCTCTGGAGTATGATATGTTGTTTTGGCTTAGTCTCAATCTTGTTTAATGCCATTCTACAGACAACATACATTCATCATTATCTATGTTGCATAAGTGACGTTTTGGAACTCGGGAGTTGGGTTTCTACCCGACCCCCGATTTTTTGGGCGTCAGATGGTATCAGAGCATGATTTGGATTAAACTGGACCTGGGTTATGGTAACACGACGTACACTGACGTACTCTGACTTAGGAAGGGGGCGATGGAAACTTAGAAATCACATTAGAACCTCCAGTTTCGCCGACAGGTGAGACTATACAGTAATTTAGGCCATAACATATCTTTGGTCACGTGAAGCGACCTAAGTCGCCTCTAGGCCGTCAGTCGACGGGTTTGAGTCATTCCCTGGAGAATTCCAAACCTAAAAATGAATGTCCTTGGGTCATGGGTTGACCACATGTAACATCCTGAAAATCAGGAGTCGAGTAAAAACCCAACTCCCGAGTTTCAAAATGTTATTTATGAAACATAGATATGTATGATTGAATGTTGTCTGTGTTAATGTATTAAACATGAGTGGGACTACGCCAGAACAGCATATCATACTCCAGAGACAGTTAAATTAACAAGCGGAAGACTGTAATAGTATGTATAACATATATAAACTTTTGTGTGTCTCCAGAATATGAACATGTTACCAGGTTAAACATATACATGTATACCTCAAAAGAGAAACAAAACGAATATACATGAGTGCGCTAAAGATATAAAATGACAAGTGTCAAGGCATCTAATCAACCTCGCTGTAATCCCATCAATCAGATCACGCATAAAGGAGAGATCCTCCTCATCATCATCAAGTCTAGCTCCACCTGGCAGGCCGCGCCATCAGCTGCAATCACAATAGGGACTGGTGGGTGTCCGAAAACATCATCCCGTAACGTGGGAGTGAGTGATCAACTCAGTGGGATAAGAGAGCAGAGATTAGCATGTTATCAAATCAATCACGCGATAATAGTAAAGCAGTAAATTAAACAATCCTAATACTGTTGTTAATGCAATATGACATGACATGATGGATGCCATCACCGACGATCTCCCTCATACGGCACCATCTTACACCCGCGGCATGCAATCGTCCCACAGTGCTCCACATCTTCCAGGCACATGCAATGTGATGGTGATATGATTGCCGAGTTATTATTAGTCCATTCAAACAGCAGGATTGGGAAACTAAGGTACTTCCCTTATATCAATCCCAACACAGATCCTGTCTAGGGTCGTCACTCCTAGTAATCTCATACGATGTATATTTTGTAGGTCGCTACAAGGGCTGCCAGGGCTGTTGCTCGCACTCATTGCACCGCTCCCCCATCACCTTATCAATACAGGCCTATTGTACTCTCACTGCTACGAAAGGATCGTCGCCTCCCGTAGGCTCAGAATACGCTCGCGGTCACTACAAAGGACTCGTCGCCTGATCAGTGTAGGTCGACAGTAAGAATATAGTGTCCCATACCACTATAATCTGCTCATGAGTCATAGGTGCTCACTGGTCACTACGGGGAGGTTTGTGGCCCCAGCGTAGGCCGACAGCTCGACCACGGTGTCCCATACCACCATGCCTGGCTCATGAGTCTTCGTGGATCAAGGTACCATGGTTGATAGGGTTTACAATGGTAAGTTCAGTACCCTAGGTTCAAGCAGTTATGACTCATACATGGTGAACATACAATGGCCAGTCGGGTTACTTGACGGGCTCGACTAGCATGAGCGCATCTCAAGCTGAGCGACATGAAGTGCATAAAACACTTCGTGTGGCCTAACTACTGCCGCCAACTCCAAAACACGGCTCGCGTTCATTAACGCGTCGCTCGTGGTAAAGATAAGCCAACCACGAACTTGCTCGGTTGCCGACTGCCTGGACTAGGTATAGTCCCAAACAATTATGGATCCATATCAACAATCATATAAGAGTATTGGAAATGAAATACAACAATGTGAGCATGTTAACACATGTTATAACATACAACTTAAGTGAATCATCCAACACATGCATTTCATGCATATAATGAAATCATGCATATAGCCAACATGTAGGAAATCAATTACATCAACATATTATTTGAGAATTCAATCTCAAACTAATTCATAACACCATTTAATTCAATACATACTAATACAAGCATTTATACAAACACTTAAACTACACACTTAAGTCTACATATAGTATGTCGACTCAAAGTGCGCATTTAGGCGAATCTCTTCACCAAACTAATTATGCACGCATTCCTAGTATCCTAATGCGACAAGAAGCCATGTCAATCACATCAGCAAATTATGGATGAAAACAGTATTTCCTAAAAATGACTAAAATGCCCTAAATCTCATATTCTTCGTCTGCTTACGAAACAGGAAACGGACAGCATGTTGTACATGTCAAACGGCGTTGCCGTCGATAATCTACTATTAAACGACATTGAAAGCGTTGAAAACATTCAATCAAAGCATCTAAAATCCGCACCTTTTCTCCTATAGGTGTATTAATTCGAATGGAGCATATACGCTTCGTCTACGGAGAACCGGGAACCTAATTTACAAGATGCATCAGCTACCATGCTATGAAAACTAAGGAACCTCAAATCAGCAACTATTTAGGGTATTTTTTTACCTAGAAATGCGGCGAAATCACCGACAAAGTGATTGAGGCGCGTTGCTTAATCACGTGCAACACGTGGCACAAGCAGCAGAAAATTCTCTTCCACTCTCTCTCACAAACTCTCACTTTCTCTCTCACTCTTGCTAGGGTTTCTAGAAAATTCGGATGGGTGAGAGGAGTGAGGGTTTAAGCCCCTTTTATAACCTAATTCTCGCCCAAAATAGGCTTGGGAACAAAGTTTACTTGATACCTAACCAAATCGGGGCTGTTTCGGTCCAAAAGACCATTTCTAGTAGTCTCCTGGCCGAACACGATTGGACTTAAGTTCATACATGTCGGATGTCGCACACATCCCATTTTCAGACCAGTAGTGTTCCCAGATCGCACGTGGCGGTCCAGTTTCAGTTCAGCGGTCATCGCACCTAGATCAGGTCTACAAGTCTCGTGATATGAAATAAAAATTTTTCCTGATCCGAGGGTGTAATTTGGCTGAATTCTGACGGTCAGAACTCTTAATAATAACGTGCCAAGTCGTGTGCCAGATTTAAATTTCAAATTCCAATTTTAACCCTATTCTCACTCTCTTCACTCCACGCTCAATGAAATAGCCTGTGAATGTCGGTTGGACTTGATTTTCGAAATGATTGTCAAGTCCAGCTAGACGGTTATAACGGTCTAAAATTGTAGGTATCGGACTTTCGACGCGCGGTCTAGATCCAATACAAAGTTTCAAAGAGCTCCAAAGAGCAAACGGGTTTAGAGTTTGATCCAAGGTTTTAGGATATTATAGTTCCATTGATTCTACAAGTTTTGGGTCTTGTAGAACGTATTTAAAGCAGTCAGGGACTATTTCATAGCTACTCCAGCGTAGTGCTAGCTAACTTATGCTTAGTTTCTAAAGGAATTAATCCTAAGTGGTTTCTTTGGCTATGGAATTGGGTTCTGAGCGATTTTTCAGGTGTTTTGCTTGACCCATTGCCTAAGGACGTCTAATCCCAGGTTGGCCAAAATCCGGGGTGTTACACCACAACCCTTACACTCAATCTCAAGGCCTAAAAATCCCTTTTTATCCATTTCCTTCAAAATCTCTCCTTCCACCACCCCATTCTTCAACTTTTTCTAAGTCCTTTTATACTATACATAAATCATAATGTAAAAATGATGGAGAATCATACTTAAACAAAAATTTACTATGAATAGTAAATACATGTGTAGATTAGACTTTTGACCATTCCAATTATGGAATCTCGTGGAATAAATAGGTTAGTTGGATAGATTAGTATCTCCTACCCCAAAATCATATGCTACACGTCATATAAATTCATTCTGGTTTGTAGATTGGCCCCAAAAATGTCTCAAACAGAGCGGGGGCCAAACGATCAACTTTCAGGATGATCTAAGGGGGGGCCCACATACATTTGGGACCCTTAGGGAAGGGGGACCTCGCCCAAGGGGCGAGGCATCACCAAAAACAAAAATGGTCGGCGAGGGCCTCGCCGTACAATGGGCCCCACTCGGGCGGGCCTTCGAGTCGATGCAATTTGGGGGGTAGGGTACCCCCCCTAGGTGTGGGCCGTCTGTTAAAAATGCCCCAAACCCCTACCTCCTTCACAAACCATGCCCCCAAGCTCTCCCTTTCCCTCCTAGTTGCTGATTTCTCTTTCAAATCCTGTTTCAAATCACTCCCATTCCCATTTTCTGCTACAACCGACGCCCCTTCATTGGTTGTTGTGGTACGCACTCCCCTCTCTCTCCATTCTCGTCCGTTGGAGCTCTCCCAACCTCCATTTGAAGCTCAACTCGTGTGAGATTCTAACCCAACCCATTTCATTCTTTTCCCTTTGTAATCCCAGCCTTTTGGGACCTGTTTCCCTCCTTTATCATACCTAGATTCGTGGAAACCCATTAGGTCAGCCCCTTTTCTTCATTTCCTTCACTTTCCATGGCTCATTTGAGCTCTTAAGCTCTCATTTGAGCCTTAAACTCGTGGAAACCTACTTACCCATCCCATTTCTCTACTTTTTTCGCTTGAGGAGTATTGAGAATACATGGCCGATAGAGCTCTAATGGGCAACAGACAGTAATAAATTAGACAGTATTAAAGAAGGTAAGTCGGGACCGTGGTAGAAGTCTTTTGGTAGAATTAGTGTAACATCCCAAAAATTGGGAGTCGGGTAGAATCCCAACTCCCGAGTTTCAAAATGTCACTTATGCAACATAGATAATAATAAATGCATGTCGTCTGTAGAATGACATTAAACAAGATTGGGATTAAGTCAAAATAGCATATCATACTCCAGAGACAGTTAAATTTTACAAGCGAAAGAATGTGATAGATATATAAATATATAAATGATTATAAGTCTCCAGAGTGTGAACATGTTACCAGGTTAACTAATTACATGTATACTCTAAAATAAAAAGAAAAGAATATACATGGGTGTGTAAAAAAAAAGGCAAACCGCCAAGCGTATTGGCATCTAATCAGTAACCCTGTAAACCCGTCAATCAGAACCAGCATATAGGAGAAATCCTCCTCATCATCAAACAAGTCTGGCTCCACTTCACAAGCAGCGCCATCATCTGCAACTAAAACAGGGACTCGTTGGTGTGCGTGACACCGTCCCGTAACGTGGGAGTGAGTGATCAACTCAGTAGAATCATAGAGCAAAGATTAGCATGTTATCAAATCAATCACGCGATAATAGTAAAGCAGGCAATCAAACATTCTTAGATATTATTGTTAATGCAAGCATGAAATGACATGATGGATGCCCTCACCGACATACTCCCTCATACGGCACCATCTTACGCCAGCGGCATGCTTGCGTTCCTCAGTGCTCCACATCTTCCAGGCACATGCAGTGCGATATGGATAATGATTACCGAGTTGTTATTAGTCCATTCATACAACAGTATTGGGAAACTAAGGTACCTTCCTTATATCAATCCCAACACAGATCCTGTCTAGGGTCGTCACTCCTAGCAATATCATACGATGTTATATTTATAGGTAGCTGCAAGGACTGTCAGGGCTATTGCTCGCACTCGTTGCACCGCTCCCCCATCACCTTATCAATACAGGCCTAATGTACTCTTGTCATTACGGAAGGGTCGTCGCCTCCCGTAGACTCAGAATACGCTCGAGGTCACTACAAAGGGCTCGTCACTAATCAGAGTAGGCCGACAGCTCGAATGTAGTGTCTCATACTACCATAATCGGCTCACGAGTCAAAGGTGCGCACTGGTCACTAAGGGGAGGTTTGTGGCCCCAGCGTAGGCCGACAGCTCGACCACGGTGTCCCATACCACCATGCCCGGCTCATGAGTCTTTATGGATCAAGGTACCATGATTAACAGGATTTTCAATGGTAAGTTCAGTACCCTAGGTTCAAGCAGTTATGACTCATACAAGGTGAACATACAATGGCCAGTCGGGTTACTTGAAGGGCTCGACTAATACGAGTGCATCTCAAGCTGTGCGACATGAAGTGCATAAAACACTTTGTGTGGCCCAACCACTGTCGCCAACTCAAAACACGGCTCGCGTTCATTGACGCGTCCTTCGTGGCAAGTAGAAGCCAACCACGAATTCGATCCATTACCGACTGTCTGGACTAACATATAGCCCCAAACATTTTTACAAAACATCAGTAATCATATGAGAGTAACCGAAATGAATATAAACAATACAAGCATTTTGACACATGTTATAACATACAACGTAAGCAAATCAACCAACACATGCATTCCATATATATAATGAAATCAATTCATGCAGCCAACATGGTGGAATTCATATACATTAGCATATTAATTGAGAATTCAATCTCAAAACTAATTCACAACCCCATTTACTCAATACATACTAATACAAACATTTATACAAACACTTAGTCTACATACTTTAGTCTACAAAGCGTATGTCGACCCAAAGTGCACATTAGGGCGAATCTCTTCGCCAAACAGATCATGCACGCATTCCTAATATCCTAACACAATAAATACCCATGGCAATCATTTCAGAAAAATACGGACGTAAACAGTATTTCCTACAAATACCTAAAATATCCTAAATCTCATATTTCCCATATGTAGTCGAAATGGAAAACGGACAGTATGTTCTACATGTCAAACGGCGTTCTTGTCGATAATCTACTATTAAACGACATTGAAAGCTTTGAAATTAGTCAATCTAAGCGTCTAAAATCCTCACCTAAATAGACTTGGGACAAGGGTATACTTAGGTTATAACCAAATCGGGTCTTTTTCGATCCAAAGGAGTGTTTCGGGAGGTCCCCTGGCCGAACGCGGTCGGACTTAAGCTCATGTATATCGGATCCTGCTCACATGAAGTTTTTAGTCCGGTAGAGTTCCCAGATCGCATGTGGCGGACCAGTTTCAGTTCAGCGGTCACGGAGACTCGATCGAGGATTCCAAGTACACTGACTTGAGTGAGAAATGTTCCCTGATCCGAGGGTGTATTTGGGTCTGATTCCGACGGTCTGAATGCTTATACTTAACCCGCAAATGAAACATGCCAAATTCATTTAAATCCCATTTAAATTTTAATGAATTTCACTCTTTCTCACACTCCCTGCTCCAGGCTCAATGAAATAGCCTCAGAGCATCGGTTGGGCTTGATTTTTGAAATGATTGTCAAGTCCAGCTAAGCGGTCATAACGGTCTAAGATTGTGGATATCGGACTTTCGACGCACGGTCTAGATCCAATACAAAGTTTCAAAGGGTTCTTGAGAACAAACAGGTTTAGAGTTTGATCCTAGGTTTTAGGGTAACGTAGCGGTAACAATTCTAGAGGTTTTGGGTCTTACAGATCGTATTTAAAGTGATTGGTGCTAATTTCACAGGTAATCTAGCGTAGCGCTAGTTAATTCATGTTAAATTTCTAAAGAATTTGGTTCTAAATGATTTCTTTGGCTTTGGAATTGGGTTCTGAGAGGTTACCAAGGCGTTATGGTTAGCCCATTGCCTAAGGACGTCTAACCCCAGGTTGGAAAAAATCTGGGGTGTTACAATTAGGCATCTATGCCGTTGTCCTGTAGATTGTTTGATTACCGTTTTAAGGATTTCTGTGTTTTATTGCTGTTGGGTCTAGTGATGCCATAGGTGAAAATGTGTTTGTGTTTAGTGGTTTGGGCTTAGCATAGCCGCAGGCGTTCTTGTCATAATTCATGTGAAACTTTATTCCATGTATTATAACAAATTTTATTAAATGAAGTGCATGCCGTTTCGTTCGTTATAAGGTATTGTCCCTAGATTGGGTGTATCCTATGGTTTCCACTACTATGTTTGGAACGTATATGATTAAAAGTAAATCCCAGGATTAAGCTTACAAAATTAATTTTTATCTCACCCCACCCTCCTACCAAGCATGCCACTCCTAATCCCGATATGGGATTAGTAATGCAGTCTTAGTTAACACAACTTGAGACCACTGGCCACCTATGCCCTTGGAGTTTTGGACTTAGAGTTAGTACTCCTAGATTCGAAAGATCTGACGTTGTAGGGAATCCAATTTTAATTAGATAATCTCAACTCTAAGCGATAGAACAATCCCTTGTAGTAGATATGGTATGAAACCATCTAGCGTATAAGTCTAGACTTTGGATTACAGCTAGTGGGTTACAAACTAGGCTATTAGTTGTATTAAGCAATGTAAAGCCTGTTTATGCTAAGGAATAGTATGTTAGATTTGGTTGGAGTAGAACTTCATTCCTTTGGTAGATCCCCATAATACTCATAGACTCCTTTAGTAACTCTTAGGAAAGTTGTTTTAACTTAGAACCATTCACTCTCAGATAAAACTTATAAATCCCTCAGATTGAACTTAGAATAAACCGGCACACCCCTTAGAATTCCCCTTAGAATTGCCTTCCCAAGGGCTTATTGCATTCGGGAACGCGGAGTAAGGGAACTGTATATAAGCGAAGTATTAGCGATTTGAATCGACTTCTTAATCCTAGTATTTACCGATGAATCCAATGCTCTGATCAAGCAGAAGATCGACATCGGCTAGGATTAAGAACTGATACGATAAAATTTCTGTCAGAGTCTAGGCAGAAAGTCTATGTATCCGGCTCAGACCCACTACACAACTTTTCTTCCGTGTTGGTCCGACCACCCACAACCAAAAGTTATAACTTTATCTTTGGGAAATGGCAAGGACTTATAGCCAGTAGAGAATTAGACATCTTATTGTAAGCTCACACCTGCCCCTGAGCTCAATCACAATAGAGATGAGGCTTCTTTCTACAACCATAGGTACCAATGTCATAGAACGCATCATTAACAAAGAACGACCAATGTAACGGGAGGTTGTTTCCCATTTCATGTCAAAGATAGGCCCTAAGTTACATCTCGTTCCGATATACGGATCGAGACATAGATTTTTGAGCCTTAAGTAGAACTAAGTTGTAAGGGGGGTAGAACGTATTGAGCCCAATCCAGTTAAGATTAGCTACTACAACCGTTGGATCAGAGTAGCGCAGCAGAAGTGTGGTTGGCCTCTTCCCCACTGGCCCAGGATCGAAGAAGTTGATTTAGGTTATACGTAAGGGTAGGTCATTAAATAGGATTTGAACCTTCCTTAGGATGTCAATACTAAATTCTCTCTAGGGACTCATTACCCTTAGTCAATTTCGGGGATGAAATTTTGTTTTAAGGGGGGTAGATTGTAACACCTCGGATTTTTGCCTACCTGGAATTAGACGTCCTTAGGCAATGGGTCAACCATAACACCTTGATAACCTCTCAAAACCCAATTCCAAAGCCAAAGAAATCATTTAGAACCAAATTCTTTAGAAATTTAATGTGTATTAGCCAGCGTTACACTACATTTCCTGTAAAATTAGCATCAACTACTTTAAATACGATCTGTAAGACCCAAAACCTCTAGAATTGCTATTGCAACCCTACCCTGAAATCCAAGATCAAACTCTAAACCTGTTTGTTCTCAGGAACCCTTTGAAACTTTGTATTGGATCTAGACTGCGCATCGAAAGTCCAATATCTACAATCTCAGACCATTATGACTTCTTAGTTGGACTTGACAATCGTTTTGAAAATCAAGCCCAACTGATGTCCTGAGGATATTTCATTGAGCCTGGAGCAAGGAGTGTGAGAAAGAGTTAAATTCTTTATAAATTAAATGTGATTTAAATAAATCTGGCACGTTTCGCTTGCGGGTTAAGTATAAGCATTCAGACCGTCGGAATCTGACCCAAATACACCCTCGGATCAGGAAACATTTTCCACTCAGGTCAGTGTACTTGGAATCTCTGATCGAGTCTCGATGACCGTTGACTGAAACGGGTCCGCCACGTGCGATCTGGGAACTCTATCGAACTGAAAACTCAATGTGATCAGGATCCAACATCCATGAGCTTAAGTCTGACCGCATTTAGTCAGGGGACCTCCAGAAATGTCCTTTTGGATCGAAAAAGACCCGATTTGGCTGTAACCCAAGTATTCCTTGGTCCTAAGTCTATATAGGTGAGTTTTTAGCCTATATAAGGAGCTTAAACCCTTAGCCTTCTAACCCATATGAATTTGGAGAAAACCCTAGGAGAGAGGAGAGAAAAGAGAGAGAAAGGAGGGAGAAGTTGGAGCTTTCTCCTGGGATTCTTCCCTGCTGCTCCACATGCCAAATCCATCCACCTGCATCACTATTCTGGCGATTCCAACTCCGTTCTAGGTAAGAAAACCCTAACCCTAACCTGTTTTAGAGATTCTGTCGATCCAAGTAGCGAAGTAGCTGACTTACCTTGTGTTGTAGGTTGTCAATCAGTCGTTGACGACGACGTAGAGTTCTTATTCGATTCGTTACGCTCCTATGGCGTAAGGTGCAGATTTTAGACGCCTAGATTACCTGTTTTCAAAGTTTTCAATGCCGTTGAATGGTAGATTGCTGATAAGGATATTGTTTGACATGTAGAACATGCTGTCCATTTTTCAATTCGAATACATACGAAGAATATGAGATTTAGGGTATTTTGGGTATTTGTAGGAATTACGGTATACGTACATATTTTTTCAGTATGATTGCCACGAGTATTTACCGTGTACCTATACTAGTTATACGTGTATGATCTGTTTGGCGAAGAGATTCGTCCTAATGCACATATTGGTTGACATATGCTATGTAGACTAAGTGTTTGTTGAAATGCCTAAATCAATATGATTTATGCCTGCCATATGTTTTGAATGTAAGAACATGATTGTTGTGTATTCGACAACTCCTTGATATAAGGATCTATCATATTATATGTTGGAATCAACATACGTCAAGTACGTTGGAGTTGAGTAGTCTAAGTGTTTGTATAAATGTATGTATTAGTAAGTATTGAGTAAATGGTGTTGTAGATTAGTGTTGAGACTGGATTCTCAACTACTTTGATGATGCACATGATTTCCTCCATGCTTGTTGTATTTGAATTGATTACCTTGGGCGTGAAATACTCGTGTATGGTTAAATGCTTATGATGTACGTTATAACATGCTGATAATATGCTGGAATTACTTGTATTTCAATTCTGTCTCTCTCATATGATTACTGATTCACATTACATGTGCTTGGGGCTATACTCTAGTCCAGGCAGTCGGTAACAGTCTGGAATTCGTGGTTGGATTCTATTCACCACGAAGGATGTGTATGACGAACCCGAGTCGTACTAGAGTCGTCGACAGTAGTTAGGCCACACAAAGTGCTTGTGCACTTCATGTCGGTCGATTCAACGTGTGCTCGTGCTAGTCGGACTCATCAAGTAACCCGACTGACCATTGTATGTTCACCTTGTATTAGTCATAACTGCTTGAACCTAGGGTACTGAACTTACCTATGTTAACCCCGATAACCGTAGTACCTTGATCCACTAAGACTCATGAGCCGGGCATGGTGGTATGGGACACCGTGGTCGAGCTATCGGCCTACGCTGGGGCCACAAACCTCCCCGTAGTGACCAGTGAGCACCCTATTCTGAGCAGATTATGGTGGTATGGGACACTATATTCTTGCTGTCAGCCTCCATTGATAAGGTGATGGGGGAGTGGATCAACGAGTGCGAGCAACAGCCCTGACACCCCTTTGTAGTGACCTTGAGTTTATCCTGACACCGCATGGGGGCGACGAGTCCTGATGCAGTCTTAAGGATATAAACTAGGCCTGTATTGATAAGGTGATGGGGGAGCGGTGCAATGAGTGCGTGCAACAGCCCTGACAGCCCTTGGAGCGACCTAAAACCGTACTTCGTATGAGATATGCTAGGACTGACGACCCTAGAATGGATCATTATTTGGGTATTGATATAAGGGAGGTACCTTAGTTTCCCAATCCTGCTGTATGAAAAGGACTAATAACAACTCGGTAATCATATTCATATTGCACTGCATGTGCCCGGAAGATGTGGAGCACTGAGGGAAGAAAGCATGCCGCGGACGTAAGATGGTGTCGCATGAGGGAGTATGTCGGTGAGGGCATCCATCATGTCATTTCATGCTTGCATTAATCACAGTATTTAAGAGTGTTTGATTTGCTTGCTTTATCATTATCGCTTGATTGATTTGATAACATGTTAACCTTTTCTTTATGATTCCACTAAGTTAGCTACTCACTCCCATGTTATGGGACGGTGTTGCGCATACCAACCAGTCCCTATTTTAGTTTCAGGTGATGGCACTGCTTGTGAAGCGGGGCCGGACTTATTTGATGATGAGGAGGATTTCTCCTATATGCTGGTTCTGATCGACGAGTTTACAGGGTTATTAATTAGATGCCAATACACTTGGCGATTTGCCTTTTTTTTACACTCACATGTATATTCTTTTCTTTCTATTTTGGAGTATACATATAATTAGTTAACCTGGTAACATGTTCACACTCTGGAGACTTACAATCATTCATATATTTTATATATTTATCACAGTCTTCCGCTTGCTAATTTAACTGTCTCTAGAGTATGATATGCTGTTTTGGCTTAGTCTCAATCTTGTTTAATGTCATTCTACAGACAACATGCATTCATCATTATCTATGTTGCATAAGTGACGTTTTGGAACTCGGGAGTTGGGTTTCTACCCGACCCCCGATTTTTGGGATGTTACAACGCCCTAGCGACATCAGGGTCATTGCCTCCATAGACACATCGTTGATGGCCAGATGAGACACCAAAAATACTTGGTTCTATCACTGTTGGCACGTAGGATGTCCTTAGGTGAAAATCCCAGAACCTCCTTAGTACCAGGAGATGCTCCAATGTCTAAACCGAGTGGAATATGAGCGTCGGTGCCTATACCATGAGGTCGTGTCTCCCACTATGTCGTGGTCGGTTGAAAGTGGGTGTGGCCTTATCTACCCAAATGAGGGGGCTATAAACTAGGCTGAGTATAACCAACTCATAAATGGGTCCGCTATCGACGAGCTGAGTAGGTATTGACAGACTGCTGGCTAGGCGGATAATGAGATCTCTTCCACTCACTAGGTTGTGCTGCTAGGGAGGAGGCAGTCGGTGTGGAGTGTAATAGACCCTAGTGATTTTCTCAAAGAGCAACCATACTGATATGTGGACTTATTGAGTAGGAATTGCATATCCATTCATTCATTCATTCATTCATTCACTATCCACTCGGGTTGGTGTTACGTAACTATTCATTATGTGTACCATCGCATGGCCAGGATTTTGGTTGGGCACGCGACTAACCTAAGATCAAGAGTTTACCACGTTAAGTCGGACTATCCAAATTTAGGTATGGGACTGGTTTGGATAGAATTCCCTTGTGGTGGACCCCGTAACCTGCGATACTACGTATTATCTCCCGACTTCACATTCCAGCATGGTCATTTCATTTGTACCGCATATTACATTGCATCCACAGTACTTAACATTTTGGGTTACTATGTTTTTGCACTTATATGGCCTAGATGAGGTTGATGGTACTCATGGCTCGTCAAGATTTACATATTGCATTGCATCCTGAGCATCTGTTATTGTCTTATTATGTTTCACATCGTATTATGGTTGTTAGCACTCATGGACTTACTAGCATATTTTCTCTTACTCTGATATCGTATGATTCATGATCTTGTTAGTATTTCTGCTTATTTCGATGATGTATGATTTATGGGCTTTAGGGTATACTTAGCACTTATCTTGTGCACACACTTTCACCACCCTCTAAGCTTTTGTAGGCTTATGCACGATAGATGCGTGTAGGTGGCGTTAGGTTGCAGTAACGTTGAGCATGGAGCGTGCAGCTATTCTTTGGAACTTTGATTTTGATATATGTATTTTCCTTTCAACGTTGTATTCAAATGATTATATTAGTGGATATGTGATGATGATGTTTCCTTTATGATTCAATATACTTGTGCTTATGCTTCTTATGAGACAAATGTACGTTGGAAAATCCTCCTTGTAGGATTCCAGGATCGGAACCTCGCGTATGTACGTTGGGAGCCAAGAATGGGGTACTACAGAGGCTATCGGCACTAGGTTCGACGATTGGGATTCCTGTGAATTCGATTTTTGAGTTTGGGGCCTGACAGAAGTTGGTATCAGAGCATAACTTGGGAATACCTAAAAATAACATCACATTTCTACTAATAGCTATCCTTCACCCTATGATTGTTGAGAACTTGGAATGGTTAGATCCTCGAGTTAAATAACTTAGAGATATTTAGATATAGCTCCTTACTGTTGAGATTGTGGGGCTTCATAGTATTTTAGTTTCGATCATTACTGATCAGGATCCGAGGTCCAGTTGGATCAACGTAGTGTTGATGAGGCATTTTGGGAGCAGGAGGATGAGATTTGCAGGCGTTGTCCCTATCTCTTAGGTGTTTGATTATGTTGGCATGCTGTGTTCTGATAGGATTTTCCTCCCTTGGTGAGCTCTATATTGGTTGTGTCGTGTTTTAAATTTCGAGGATGAAATTTTTACTTGGTGGGGAGAGCTGTAAGACCTGTATCCTAGCCTGTACTGTTCCGTCGACTCTCGCGATCCTTCTCCTCAAATTTCGACAACATGCGACCTATAATCGATGTTTGCACATGACCCTAAGTCATATCATATAGATTTGATTCGTCTTAATCCAAGACTTATACCATTGCGACCGCACCATCGTCGCGGTTCCAATGCCGCGTCTGGCATACCCATCCGATACCCTGGTAAGGAGATGTGGGCTGGCATTTATTTCGAAGAAAATGTCATGCATTTACAATCCTAAGAGAATCTCTACAACATATCCCATCACTCAATCAATCACCTCATGTCAAGTACACACACTCATGCTTTCTTTCTTCACAAGTCAAGCAACCACCAAGTCAACTAATCTCTCACCTCACCCATCACTCACCTCACATCCATCACTCACCTCACATCGCTCGCCTTACATCCATCACCCATCTCTCTCTCTCCTTACAACCCTCTCTCTCTCTCATTTCTCATCACACTTCCCAAGCAAGAGCAAAAAAGAGTGGACGTTCAAGCCTTCCCATGGAGAGAAAAGAGTGATTTTAGTGGCCCACCTTCCCATCCCAAAACCCATTAACCTAACCCTTTAACTGTCATCACCTTGCATCAAAGAGGAACACAAGGAGATCGGCTTTCCAAAGGACCAAGAAGATCGAACGGTGGGTGCTTCTATAGGCTATTTTTCATGTTTTTATGATGGGCCAAGTGAGGCCTACCGATCGGTGGTATGGATCTCACTTTAAACCCTAAGATTTGGCCGATGGCTTACCTTGATTATCATGGTCATTCCATGATGGGGCCATTCTCCATGGATCCCATCATGATGTTTACTTTCTAATTTGAAAGGGGGTCATCTAGACCTTCTATTTCGGTGGAGAAAGGATCTCCACCGTTGATTTTGATCGGTGGGCCCATAAGAAATGGGACCCACTTTATGTACGTTTTAAATCTTGTAAGGGAGGGCCAATAGTGTCGGGGTCCCTCCATCACTCGATCTCTCTCTTTCTCTCCCTCTTTCCCCTTGTTGTTGGCCCCTTGATGTATGCATTTTATCCAAGACGTCCACCTTCGTGGGACCCACTTGATGGACGTGTAGGATCTACATCGTCTAAACCATGTGGGTCCGACTTTAGGGAGATGGGAAAACATAAATATCAGATTTATCTAGTGGGCCACGCCCCTATGGAACCCACCTTAATTGTGTGTAAACTGTCCAGCGTCCAAGGACGCTGGATGTTTGCAATTGAAGTGTGAACGGACAGTGCTGTGTACTCACACGAATAGTTTTGGTTTTTATTTTTTTAGACTTTTGGGTGGGCCACTCATCCAGGTCCCACCTTGATGTATAAATTCAATCCACGTCGTCTTAGGCCTTGAGCCAAAAAATGAAGCTGATCCGACCTCCTGACGGTCCACAACACAGGAAAAATGGGATATTTACTGTTGAAAAGCCACTTGATGTTTCTATACTCCAAAACACCTCGAATATTAGGCTTGTTTGGCTTATTTTAAGCTATGAAAAGCAATGGATGGGGTGAAATCTTTCGACGTGGATCTCACATATGAAAAACCACCGAAAAACTATTTTTTAAAAAATAAAATAAAATAATATAAACAGCAACAACATCTGCTACTGCTAAGAGACGACACCAGCGGCGTCTGCAATGTGCACCGTGGACGGACAGACAAGGACCATGGGTCCCAGCCGTGGGCCCCACCATGATGTATATTTGTCATCCAAACCGTTCATTGGGTGGGCCCCTTCCTAAAGTGGGCCCTTTCCAAAAATTAGCTAGATCCGGGACTCAAATGGCCCACATCATAGGAAACAATGGTGATTGAACGGATGCCATTGAACCCTTTTTGGGTGTTACAGAAGTTTTGAATTAATATGAAATTTTTTTTCCTATTCATCAGGGTCCATGCAACCTCATCAACAGATTGGATGGAAAATAAGCATTATGGTGGGCCCCAGGTGGGACCCACAGTGATGTATGTGTTTTATTCACACCGTCCAGGTGGATGGTGGAACCCCCTGTAACATATGTGTTTTATCTATGCCGTCCAGCCACTTTGGCTGGGCTGCTGGATGGCAGGGGACCCACCATGGGGTATGCTTTATCCATGTCGTCTATCTCTATGGGACCCACCATGATGCATGTGTTGGATCCAAGCCGTCCAACCATTTTGAAAGTGCATCTTAGGGCTTGAGACTAAGAAAGAGTCAAATCTAAGGTTCAAGTGGACCCCACTATTGAAAATAGTGGAGACAGTGACATTCATCATTCAAAACACTTAGGAGCCACATTAGCTTCCAATTAAGCTTATATTTTGCTTTCACTTCATCTAGCTCTATGTTAACTTAGGAGCCACACTTAGGAGACACATTAGCTAATCATTCATATCATTATATTGTTGGATGGTGCTGTGAGCCAACCATTACGCATATGTTGACGTCCTTGCTATCAATAATGGTGATATGGAAAGTTTATAACTTTTGTGTTCATGGACATCATCATGGTAAATATTGTTGGGATGTGTTGTGGTCCAACCATTGTACTGGAAAGTTTACAACCGTTGTGTTCTTAGGCATCATAATGGTAAATATTGTTGTATTGTGTTACGGTCCAACTATTGCACATATCATTATATCATCCATACATTTAAATAATTTGGTTATGAATTGTTTGTATTATCATTGCCTATGCTTGATTATGTTGATAACATGTGTAACTTTAAAAATGGAACCATTGAGTTAACTACATAAATAATATTAGAATATGAATTCAATTGAATAATTATCTCAGGAAGTACTCAGACATCAATTGCAAGGAATTAAAAGCGTCCAAAACACCCTTAGGCATCATTGGATCAATAAATTATATAGATTGATTCCTTCTCAAGATCAAAGGCTAAACAATTATTAAATCAGAGCATTCGTTGTAGTCGGAATGTACAACAAATTCAAAAATAAACAACTCGAAGGCTTTAAAGTAAAATCCAAATCTATTCAATTTAATATTATAATTCCAACCATTGTCTATCTGCTATTGTATAACACATATGCTAGTATGCCACATGTGCAACCATCCATCTTCACTTGAGCACCACATATACAAAGTGCTCTTGTTGCATCATAAATGTGCCACCCTTCATCTTTTGTTTGCACCTCACATGTGCCACTATGGCACATGTATGCTATTATGGGAAAATATGAGTTGAACCAAACAAAGGCTGACATGGGGAAGCCGACGAGCAGAGGCTCGAAGTAACAACACTGCATCCGAGCCGATCGTGCTTCCGAACTATGGTTCCAAAACTAGGGTTGTGGAAGAGAGGCAGAATAGGCCACACCAATGTCTGGAACTCTCATTCGAAGAACTACAACCCTGGATCTGGAACTCTCATCCAAAGAACTACGACACTGGATCTTGGATCTGAGCTTTGACATCGGTCCAGGACTCGAAAGAAGGTATTACACGTCTGACTCATGGGTCGGAGCCGGAGATATAGTACTCAATGCTAATATGAGTATGAGATTCGAGCAAGATCAACTTGCTCATAGACTCCGATGGTCGTGGACTAAGATCAGCTCGGATGCGTAACGTGGCCGAGTATCACTGTGAGGGATCAATCCCAATAAGGCATGTTGGAGACTTGTCCGACGCATGATCTTAGGATAACGGCCGACATCAGCACATGTACAACTCCCGCATGATGGAAGATATTGTGTCGAGATTGATGGCCATGCTCCCTTTGATCCACAGGTATAAATAGGAGATGAAGCAATTGGAACATGTATGTAACATTTGGCACTCTAAACCACCAGCTACACTACTTAGACCCAGATTCCTAGCCAGACATTGGCATCGAAGGGTCCCCTGCTCTAGCCAGGGTCTCCTTTGTCATTCACTTGTGCAGGTTCATAGGGCTCGGACCTAGCCACTGGCGCTCAATTGGAGAAGCCAGATTTTTGTATCAACATTTTGCCGCCATCTGTGGGAAATTGAAATGAAAAAATTCGATAATTCTACAAAAGGATAGTCAGAGGGAAGAACAAAGCACTCCCAATATAACTATGGAACCTGAGCTAAATGGTAACCACACTCGTCTTTATTACTCCATGCTGATTGGGCTCCGACAGGGCCGTCCCAATGGTCCTGAAGCCAAGAAGGTAAATACAGAGCTTTGCAGAATCAGGTGCGGGTGTTAATGGACGAGATCAATTGGATGAAGCAACAATAGGGCAACATCCACCTCTCAACCGAGAAGAGGTTACCCCAGCAATAGCGGAAGAGCCAACACTTGTGAGCTCACGGACCAGAGCATCTAAAAACTTGTTAAAGCTCCTGATCCTGCACAAAATGCAACGACTTGGGCCCCGACCTACTTATCAGTTACCTCGACGTTGGCCCCGACTGACTTTTTCCATGAATTGGAGAGGAGGAAAAGGGGCAAAATGCTTGAGGTCGAGGCTCCTCGAGAAACTGTTATCAAAAATCGAGATCCGTGGGAAGCCCAACTTAATGAACTTGGGAACCAAATTAAGACTCTGCAGCGGAACCAACAGACCCCTACTCCCACCGTGGTAGAAGCAATGATGGAAGAAACTAAACCTCCATTCACCAGTGATATTACGAGCGTGATAATGCCTCCGAGGGTCAGGATTCCCCCTATCATTTAGTACTTAGGTTCCGAGGACCCGATAGAGCAAGCGGAGTCTTACCACTTGTGGATGTAAATTTAGTCAGTGTCTAAGGCGATGATGTGTAGAGCTTTCTCGATAACCCTCACTGGGGTCGCTAGGAATTGGTATAGCTGAAGCCGAGGTCGATCAACACCTTCACCAAGCTCAGTAAATCGTTCCTGATGCAATTCATCATTAGAAAGAAGAGTCGAAAACCATCAACCTAGTTGCTTACCCTCAAGCAAAAGAGCAGAGAGTCGTTGAAAGACTATATCTCTCGCTTCAACGAGGAGGCTCCGTAAGTGGATGACTACTCCGAAAAGATGACACTGTCTACAATGATTATCAGACTCAAGGAAGGGAAATTCCTCTTCTCGATAGGGAAGAACCCGCCGACTACCCTTGGTGAGCTCATCAATCATGCATAAAAATACACGAATGCTGAAGAGTTCTTCAACTCACCCAAGAGCAACTAGACCTCGGAGCCTTTGTCTAAAGAGAAGAGGCAGAAGGATGAAGCGCGCAATAAGTAAATAAAAGAAGGTCGGACAATAATGCATCCTGAGATTGGAGGCCGAGCAGGTGGCCCGAGAGTAAGTTCAGCTCATACACTCCTCTCAACACGAATCCGAAGAAAATCCTATTGGATATTCGAGACTAGAGGCTACTACATTGGCTGATTTTCAAGAAGACAAAGGCTGCCCAGTGAGATAAGTGCAAGTATTGTTACTTTCATCGCGATCATGGGCATAACACCAGCGACTGTGCTGATCTCAAAGAAAAAATTGAGACCCTCATCAACAAGAGTCATCTGCGTCAATATCTGAAGGAAGAGAAACAAGCCCGTAAGGATGACAAGCGGGAAGAGCTACAGATGAAGCAATGGAGATTCGAACAATCTATGGTGGTTCGTCTGGAGGCGACGACTCGAATCAAGCTCATAAAGCCTATTCCTGGAGCACCGACCCTGAGCACTATGTCTACTCGGATGATAGGCCAAGGAAAGAACACCGAATAAGTCCGTGTAGCCTTACATTCATGGAAGATGACGCACAAGGAATTCAACATCCCCAGGATGATGCCTTAGTGGTTGCGATGACAATAGCCAACCACAAGGTCTATCGTATCCTAGTTGACATCGGGAGCTCGGGTGATATATTGTACTCAGAGGCGTTTGACAAAATGGGAATAGATAGGTTGCACCTTCGACCTGTGAAGACACCATTGCATGGATTCGTGGGTGATAAGATAATCTTTGAGGGCGCGATTTCTCTCCCAGTCACAACGGGGGAAGGGCAGAGCCAGCTAACCCTGCTGGTAGATTTCCTGGTGGTTAATGTACCATCAGCCCACAATGCCATCATTAGGCGACCGTCTCTTAACACCATGAGGGTGGTCGTGTCCACATACCATTTGATGATGAAGTTCCCTGCTGAAGGAGGAGTCAGCTATGTTCAAGAGATTAGCAAGAAGCTCGGAGGTGCTATTCCATAGCAGTTAGGAAGGGCTCAGCAAAGTAGGCCCTTACAATAAATACACTCGACCCCAGAGTAGACACTTCTGCGGAGGGTTCCCCCACTGAGGATCTAGTGACCGTTTCACTCAATGACTCCGACCCGAGTAGAATGGTTCAACTTGGATCATCGTTGAATGTCGAGCAGTAAAGTCAAATGTTGACCTTCCTACAATAGCACAAAGACGTCTTCGCATGGTCCCACCAAGACATGTCAAGTATCTCTCTGGAGGTCATGGTCCACAAGCTAAATGTGGACTTAGAACACAAGCTAGTGAGCTAAAAAAGGTACGCGACAATAGCCGATGAGGTTTTAAACTCCTCAACGTTGGTTTCATCAAAGAAGTCCATTACTCGAACTAGATCGCAAATGTGGTCCTTGTAAAGAAAGCCAATAGTAAATGATGGGTTTGCGTGGATTTCTCGTACCTATATAAGGCGTGCCCCAAGGACAGCTTCCTTCTACCTTGATCAACCAGTTAGTCAACAGCACAGCCAGGCACAAGCTTCTCACTTTTATGGATGCATACTCTGGTAACAACTAGATAGCGATGTATCCTCTAGACAGACAGAAGATAAGCTTTGTCACCAATAAGGGGCTCTACTGTTACTGGGTCATGCCCTTTGGCTTGAAGAATGATGGTGCAACATACCAGAAGCTGGTCAACCAGATGTTTGCCAGACAGATCGGTCAAACCATGGAGGTCTATGTCGACGACATGCTTGTAAAGAGTATCAAAGTATCCGACCACATCACTGACCATGGAGAGACATTCTCAATCTTACAAGAGTATTGAATGAAGTTAAACCCAGCCAAGTGTGCCTTTGGTGTGGGGTCGAGTAAATTCCTTGATTTTCAGGTTAGTCAGAGGGGTGTTGAGGCGAATCCTGACAAGATTAGAGCTCTGCTCAACATGAGCTCACCTTGGACGATGAAAGAGATCCAATGCCTCATTGGAAGAGTCACCGCACTTAGTCGCTTCATATTCAGAACCACTGATAAGTGTCTCCCCTTCTTCCAGTAGTTGAAGGGACACAAGAAGATAGAATGGACCTTGGACTGTGAGCAGGACTTTTAGTGGTTGAAGCAATACCTGGGGTCACTACCATTGCTGTCCAAACTCGGGAGCCCCTGTTTCTCTACTTGGCAGTTTCCTCCTTAGTTGTTAGCTCGACACTTATCCGAGAAGCTGAGGGTAAACAACGTCCTATTAACTACACTAGCAATGTTATGGTTCCAGTCGAGACCAGATACCCGAGTATGGAGAAACTAGCCTTGAGTCTGGTCGTCTTTGCTCAGAGCTTGCACCGATACTTCTAAGCACATTCCATCGTCATCGTCACAGATTCACCTCTTCGACAGGTGCTCTAGAAGTTGGAAGTGTCCAGACGTTTGGCCAAGTGGGTAGTGGAACTCGGAGAGTTCGATATTCAATATCAATTGAGGACAACGATCAAAGACTAAGATGTGGCCGACTTCATAGCTGAATTCACTACTCCGGGTTGTGGGATCGGAGATGTAAGACCCGTATCCTAGTCCGCACTATTCCGTCGACTCTCGTGATCCTTCTCGTCAAAGTCCGGCAACCTGCGACGTATAATCGATGTTTGCGACCCTAAGTCGTATCCTATAGATTTAAGTTGACCTAATCTGAGACTCGTACCATTACGACTGCACCGTCGCAGCGGTTCCAACGCCGCGACTCGCATACCGATCCGATACCCTGGCAAGGAGATGTGGGTGGGTCAGTGTTTAGTTCGAAGAAAAACACCACGCGTTGCAAATCCCAAGAGAATCTCTACAACATGTCCCATCCATCCCATCAATCACCTCATGTCAAGTACAAAGCAACCCATGCTTTCTCTCTCCAAAGTCAACTCTTTCTCACCCTCTCTCTTACACCACCTTACATGCCAAGTACCACATCCATCACTCACCTCACCCTTTCACCCATCACCCTCATCCCTCATCTCTCTTACAACTCTCTCTCTCTCTCTCTCTCTCTCTCTCTCTCTCTCTCTCTCTCTCTCTCTCTCATTTCCTAACACATTCCCAAGCAAGCAAGAGGCTCCCACGTCCATGCATTTCTAAGAGAGAAAAGTGATTTTTGGTGGCCCACTTTCTCATCCCTTTAACTCTTATCCTAGCCATCCATTTCTCATCTCCACCATCAAAGTGAAGCATAAGGAGAGTGGCTTTCCAACAGACCGAGAAGATCAAGTGGTGGGTGTTTTCCATAGGCCTAGATTTCACTTTTATAATGAAGGGCCAAGTGAGGCCTGCCAATTGGTGGTATGGATCTCACTTGGGACCTTAAGTGTGTCCGATGGCCCACCTTGATCCTCATGATCATTCCATGATGGGGTCATTCTCAATGGACCCCATCATGATGTTTATATTTCCTTGCATAAAGAGGTCATATAGACCGTTCATTTTGGGTGGAGAGGGATCTCCACCGTTGATCTTTTATTTGGAGGGCCCATATGTAATGGGACCCATTGATGTATGATTAGATGCTTGAAACGGAGGGCCCATAGTATCGGGGTCCCTCCATCACGCGTGTCCCACTCTATTTCTCTCTCTCTCTCTCCCTCTCTTTTTATTTATTTATTTATTTTTGTGTGTGATGTAATGGTTGTGTGGCCCACTTGGTTGGACCCCACCATGAGGCATATATTGGGTCCAAGACATTTATATGTGGGGCCCACTTTGTATGTGTCGTGCCTCACCACCTAGCCATGTGGTGGCCCACCTGAGCAGGGCCCACCTTAAACATCCCTATGCGCCAGAACGTCCAGCGTCCCCTGGATGCTGGACTTAAAACACAAAAATGAGCTTGACCTTCTAAGCATTGGGGAAGGGCCACTCATATAGGCCCCACCTTAATGCATGTATACAATCCACGCCATCTATTCCATTTGCCAACTCATTTTAGGCGTTGAGCCGAAAAATGAGGTTGATCCAAGTATCTAGTGGGCCATAGTTTTAAAAATAGTATCATTACTGTTGAAATCTACCCAGATTTTTCTTACACGCTGAAAGAGGCCCAATATTGGTCTTGATAGGATTGTTATGGGCTGTGGAATCCAATGGCTGGAGTGGATTCATCAGATGCGGGCCCCACGCATGATAAACCATGAGAAATCACGATTTCAATATATATATATATATATATATATATATATATATATATATATATATATATATATATATATATATATATATATACATAAGCAGCAGCTTGCTGCTGCTTCTGTCAGAAAGGACATGGGCGGGCGGACGGACCTTAGGGCGCCACGGCCCTATACGTGGGCCCCACCATGATGCATATTTTGTATCCACACCATCCATAAGGTGGACCACCCCCTGAGGTTGGTCCCCTCCAAAAATCAGGCCCATCCAGATCTCAGGTGGCCCACACCACAAGAAACAGCGGTGATTGAACTCTACCATTGAAACCCTTTTTAAGCCCATGGAATTTTGAATCAATCTGATATTTGTTTTTCCTCTTTAAGCCAGGTACGTGTGGCCTTATTAATGGATTGGATGGCATATAGACATGATGGTGGGCCGCAGATGGGACCTACAGTGATGTATGTGTTTCATTGACGCTGTCCACTATCGTGGACAGTGGAACCCCACCATGGTATATGTGTTTCGTCCGCACCGTCCACATCACTGACGGTGGGACCCCATTGATGTATGTGTGTTATCAACGTCGTCCAGCCATCTGGCTTAGTGCTAGACGGTCAGTGGACCCCACTCTTGATGCATGTGTTGCATCCAAACCGTCCAACCTTTATGTGGACCCCCACCATGATGCATGTGTTGCATCCAAACCATCCATTTATTTTGTAAGTTCATTTTATGGCTTGAGCTAAAAATAAGTCAGATCTATGGTTCAAGTGGGCCCACCTTGGTATGTGTATAGGGCCCATGTTGACTTATTTGTGACCATTCATTGAGGCCCACCTTGGTGCACATATAAGGCACATGGGATTAGGCCCATTTGATATATATAAGGCCCATGGGATTAGGTGGGATTAGGCCCATTTGACATATATAAGGCCCATGGGATTAAGCCCATTTATATATATATATATATATATATATATATATATATATATATATATATATATATATATATATATATATATATATATAAGGCCCATGGGATTAGGCCCATTTGACATATATAAGGCCCATGAGATAAGGCTCATTTGATATATATATATATAAGGCCCATGGGATTAAGCCCATTTTGATGTATTCCAAGGTCGTGGGTTAAAGCCCATTGTGATGTACTCTAAGGCCCGCAGGTTATAACCCATTGCAATGTACATCAAGCCCATTAATGCGGCTCACTTACTTGATAACCAGAAAGCCTATGTGATATGGCTCATTTGATGTATTTAAGGCCCAATGGGGGTTACCTAAGGTCCATTGTAATGTGTGATTCCTCCATGGTTTGTGTAATGATGTTTTATGGTGGGCCATGCCTAGGGAACAATGATGGTTTGACGTCCACATTGTAAGTACAATGTTGGTTAAATGCCTGCATTGTAACTCTCCTTAGGGCCCATTGATAGGCCCATACTCGTTAATATTCATCACTTTATAACATGTTTAGTATAATCCCATGACTCATGCCCATACGCATCATATGTATGCTTGATATGAGTTGTGACTGATCATAGCATACGCCATTGGGCAAACCATTTATGGGACTCGTTATGAGACAGTGCCCCACATGATCGCATAGTACGCACTGGATTACTACATGATTTGACGATGTGATTCATGCATCTCTCATATGTGTGACTTGATCACTGTACGCCCTAACGACATCAAGGTCGTGGCTCCACAAATACATCGTGGATGACCATATCGAATACCGAAAATACTTGGTTCTAGCACTGTGGGCACTTAGGATGTCCTTGGGTAAAAGTTCCAGAACCTTTTTCGTACCAAGAGATGCTCCAACGTCTAGACCGAGTGGATACACGAGTGCCCGAGTGCCGAATACCAGTAGGCCACGTCTCCTACTGTGTCGTGGTTAGTTGGAAGGGGGTGTGGCCTTATCCGCCTAAGTGAGGGGGCTATAAACTTGTAACGCCCTGAAATTCGGGGGTCGAGCATAACTCAGTTCTCGAGTTCCAAAACATCACTTATGCAACATATTTGATGATAATTGTATGTTGACTGTAAGAATGCATAAAACATGAAATATATCAAGCCAGATAGCAGATACAATTCAGGGATATTAAGGAAATGCAAGCGGAAGACTTAAATACATATATAATTCAAAGTAAATCCCCAAATGATGTGTGCTCTGCCCAGGGCAATATACATACAATTGTGTCTCAAAATACATACATGAACTGATCAAACTAATCCAATACATATCTCAGAAAATGATCCCCGCTGGTCAGGACAAGGCTCACATGAACCCGCTTGAGAATTGCATGTAAGAGAACGCCTCCTCGTCCTCGTCGAAGTCTGGCTTCGCCTCACAAGCATCGCCATCTCCTGTAGCTAAGTCAAGGTCTGGTTGGTGTTTAAACACCGTCCCAGAACGTGGGAGTGAGTGATCAACTCAGTGGTACTATATAGTAAAAGTTAACATGTTATCAATCCAATCAATCAGTAATAATAAGGCAGTACAATCACACAAGTCCTAGATCTCTTGTTAATGCAAGGATGATATGAAGAATGATGCATGCCCTCACCACAATCTCCTCTGCGACAACATCTAACGATCGCGGCATGACTCACTTCCTCAGTTCTCTATCACCAACGCCGTTAGCACATGCAATGCGGTGTTATGAATATGATTACCAAGTTCTTATTAGTCCTTTTCATACAGCAGGATTGGGAAGCTAAGACACCTCCCTTGTATCATTTTCCAACATTGATCCATTTTAGGGTCATCAGTCCTAGGAATCTCATACGATATTATGATTCTAGGTCGCTACAAGGGCTGTCAGGGCTGTTGCGTGCAATCGTTGCTCCTCTCCCCCATCACCTTATCAATACAGGCCTATCTATATCCTTAAGACTGCATCGGGACTCGTCGCCCCATGCGGTGTTAGGATAAACTCAAGGTCACTACAGAGGGCTCGTCACCAATCAGTGTAGGCCAACAACAAGAATATAGTGTCTCATACCACCATAATCTGGTCAGAGTAGGGTGCTCACTGGTCACTACGGGGAGGTTTGTGGCCCTAGCATAGGCCGACAGCACGACCACGGTGTCTCATACCACCATGCCCGGCTCATGAGTCTTAGGGGATCTTGGTACCATGGTTACGGGAGTTTCACTGGTAAGCTCAGTGTCTTAGATTCAAACAGTGGCGACCAAATATGGTGAACAAGCATCGGTCAATCGGGTTAGTTGATAAGCTCAACTAGGCCAAGCATACGTTGAGTTGAATGACATGGAATACATAAGCACTCCGTGTGGCCTAACCACTGCCGAACAACCCAAGCACGACTCAGATTCGCTAAACCCATCTTGTGTGGCGAAAGCAACCTCAACCACGATTTACAGAACGTTTTCCGATTGCCTGGACTGTAGTACAGCCCCATTCACAAACAAAGCTGATAACTAGCATATGATTCATATTTTTTATTCATATAAACAATCATGAAGTATAACTTGAATGTGAGCAGTACATGCAGGAATACATACACGCATTTAACATGATTTAGCTAAGTACACAATCCATGGAGGAAATCATACACTCAATTAGCATGGACAATCTAAGTTACATGATTCATGGAGGGAATCATACACACAAATACTACAGTTGAAATCCATATCTCAACCATCTTAACATGCTCATTATACTCACTACCATCTCATTTAGATATTTATACAAACACTTAGCTTCACTATTCAACATACATCACGTATGTCGACACTGTTACAAATTAGGGCAAGTCCTCTCACCAAGGAGTTGCCACATACATATTAGGCATATCACAACGACAATTTATCATGGCATGAAAATCAGCAAATTCCATACGCATACATGTATTCCAACATATACATGAAATACGGTATTTACAATATGAGGAATATGTATACGGAAGATAAAATAGATGGCACATTTGGCATGTGTAATTGCATTCACAACATGAATAAATCATTAACCATCATTGAAATGGTTGAAAACCATAACCTAAGCGTATATAGTCCGCACCTTAAACCAGAAAAGACGTATCTAGGATGATTTAGATGATATGTCTTTATCAACGGCGGGTACGCTACCTATGGCATGAAATAGGTTAGCTAGAACTCTACCTCAACTAGTCTAGGCTTCAAAATAGGTTAGGGTTAGATTAACTTACCCAAAAACGGAATCAGAATCGTCGGAAGAACAATTCAGAAACGCTGGTTCAAAGTATAGATGGGTTAGGAAGAATCCTACGAAGTTTCACCTGCTTCTCCCATACTTTCTCTCGCTTTTCTTTTTCTCAAATCTCTAGGGTTTGGGAAATTCGTATAGGTTAGAAAGCTAAGGGTTTAAGGCCCTTTTATAAGCCCAAACATAACTAAAACAGACCTTAAGTCAAGGTATACTTAGGTTATACCCAAATCGGGTCCTTTCTGTTCCAACAGAGCATTTCTGGAGGTCCTCTGATCAAATGCGGTCGAACTTAAGCTCACTAGCATCGGATCTTTAGAAAGTTAAGCTTTCAGTCCGATCGGATATCCAGATTGTCCGTGGTGGACCAGTTTCAATTCAACGGTCACCGAACCTAAATCAGGGCTACAAGCTCTATGACATGAAAGGGCCAACTTTCCTGATCGAGGGTGAAATTTGGTCGAATTTCAACGGTCAGAATGCTTAAAAATAACGCGCAAGTGAACCGTGCCAGATTTCATAATAATATAATTAATTTTCTAAATATTTTCCCCTTTTCTCACTCTCTTCACTCCGGACTCAGTAAAATGGTGTCAGGACATCAGTTGGGCTTGATTTTTGAAAGGATGGTCAAGTCCAACTAAGCGGTCATAACGGTCTAAGATTATAGATATCGGACTCTCGATGCGCGGTCTAGAATCAATACAAAGTTACCAAACATTCCTGAGTACAACAGGGTTTAGAGTTGGATCCTAAATTTCAGGGTATTATAGCGTCATTAATTCTGTAAGATTTAAGTCTTGCATAACATATTTAAAGTGAACAGCACTAGTTTCACAGCCAGACTAACTTAGCGCTAGGTAACTTAGGTTCAATATCCAAGAGAATTGATCCTAAATGATTTCTGATCGAGGTGGTACTCAGGTTTTAGTACAAAATTTTTTCGAGTCGTTACAAAGCTACGCTGAGTTTAACCAGCTCACAAATGAGTCCGCTATCGATGAGCCGGGTAGGTATTGGCAGACTACTAGTCAGGCGGATAGTGAGATCTGTAAGTGTTATGGTTTGAATCCTCTTTAGTTGTCAAATTTTGTGTGTCAAAATCTTTATATGTGTCTTGTGTTTGTATCTTGTTAAATATGTTCGAGACACCACGTCAACACTTCGAGACAAAAAGATGAACTCCTCAAGCTAGTTCAAGCTACAATATTGATGATATTAAAGAAGAGTTCAAGTTGAAGACTCTAGCTCGAGTTCAAGTTCAAGACTCAAAGTTCACATATATTCAAGATCAAGACTCAAGCATAGTTAGGGAACTGAGCGCAACTCAAATTGACATTGACTTTAAAGCTTGTGAAGTGTTCAAGCTACATCAAGAAGAACTCAAGCTTCGTAAAGTTCAAAGTCTAAGCAAATGAAGGTTCAATGTCCTTACTTATTGAGGTTTGATTGACCTTTAGAGTAAGTCACTTTGGATACATAATTCATATATCTTTTACAAGTGATTTTGGCTAGTCCTGGACCTTGTTCGACTAGTCTAAGCACTGATTCGACTAGTCTAAGAAATTTCAAGACCAGTCCTAGATTTGTTACAAATTATCAGATTTTTTCTGTTCAGCTACGACCAGTCCTGAAGTCTGCTCGACCGATAGTGGGATGGTCTCGACTCGACCTTCGACCAGTCGTACAACTTCGACTCAAACTCCAGCGACTAAATCAAGTGTCACACGACCAGTCATGTAAGGGTCTCGACCAGTCGTGGACTGACTTCGACCAGTCGTGGACTGCTCACGACCGGTCGTATAATGGTTTGATCCGATCGCGCTCAAAAATTTAAAAATCTGTTTCTTCTTCGACCAGTCGTGATGACCCTAGGACCAGTCGAAGACGAATTTCTGCAGCTATAAATAGCACACGAATTTCAGAGTTTTTCATCAAAAATTGAGTAAATTCGAAGATCCACTCTGAGATAAGTTTGTGTTTAATTTAAAGCTATATTGTGCTTAATTCTATTTCCTTTTGTTGGCTTTTTACTATTTGATTTTATTCTATATTCCAATCTGCTTTGAAAAGAGGAATTATTGTTTTCCTCCTTCTTGGAATTTAAATCAAATAGATCTAGCCCAATTTGATTTAATTTAAAATCAATTAGAACTTAGAACCATTATGAAGTGAGTATTGGACATTGAACTTTCATATTCAAACATTTACTTCAATTGGTTCTTCCGGGTTACTACGAAAGAAGAAATTCAGGTATTTTACAATTCTGTAAAATTTTCATTATTTTAGTTTTTGTTTGGGATTCTCCAGAAAATTTCCATTTGTATGGTTATCTGAGGAGAGCTAGAAAACTCAGAATATTGTGGGTTTTTGGATTGTGTAAGCCCAAGTTAAAAAAACACAATTGTGAAAGTTTTAGGTGAACCTGTGAAACTTATTTTAATAGTGAACGCTAATATCCCTGTGTGAGGATATTAGAAGTGGAGTAGCATTATGTGTGGCTGGTGTGAAACAGTTGGTGTACACACAGGCGAACCACTATAACTCTTTGTCTTGTAGATTGAATGCTTGCTTAATTTTTATATCTTTTATCATTCGGATTTGTGGAATGTATGTGTGGATGAGAATATTGTAAAGATTTACATTTCAAGCAAGTGTGGGAATGTTGTAATAAATTAGATTTGAATTTCTGCAATTTATTTCAATTCCTTACTATTTATTTATTTCTATTCAGATTGAGTTCTTGATTCAAAAGACGTTCTAGAAATAAGGTTGTCCTACCATAAGCCCTTGTTTATTATGGTGTAAGGTTGTCCTTAGAACTGAATTTGTATTAACCTCTTAATACTTGTTTATTGAGATTGATTTAATTTCAACATTGTGAATTGATTTATTATTGTAAGGCTATTTCTTTATTTTATTCCGTTGTATTTAATTTTAATTTAGCATAGTTCTATTCACACCCCCCCCCCCCCCCCCCCCGGACATATAGCTTGGCTATTTCGAGGTCTATTCCGCTTGCTTGACTGTGCAGCTAGGGAGGTGGCAGTCACTGCGAAGTGTATTAGACCCCGATGATATTCAAATTGAAACTTACTGATATGTGTACTTAATGAGGACTGGCATGTTTTGCTTTGCATCTCGCATATGACATTTGGCTACATAGGTCATGCATCGCATGGCCTTGGTATGGCCGATAGCATTCATGCCTTGCATCACATAGCCTTGGTACGGTTGATTGCATTCATGGACTTACCGCATACTTTCGCATTACTCTGATATTATATACTTAGCACTTTCCTTACGCACACACTTACATCACCCTCTAAGCTTTTGTAAGCTTATGCACGACTGTTGTGTGCAGGTGTCGTTGGACAGCAGCAGCGCTGAGGCAGGAGCCCGTATCAGGCCATTTTGGAGCTTTTTGCTCTTGTATTTTCCTTTCCGTATTGTACTTAAAGTTTTTGATATAGTGAATATGCGGTGATGTTGTTTTGTGACTTGGTTATGCTTGTGGTTATGCTCCATTACAAAAAAAAAAAAATTCATTCTGAAAATCCTCCTTGTAGGATCCCAAGATCGGAATCTGACATATGATTGCCAGGAACTGAGAATGGGGCACTACGGAGGCTGGCAGCACCCGATTCGACGATCGGGATTCTTGTGAATCTGATTTTTGGGTTTTGGGCATGACAGGAGACACTAGTCCAGAGGCATCATCAAACTTAGAATCGACATCTGTTATTTCCCTGACCATTCCTCTCCTTAAGAGCATCGAGGTAGAGGCAGGTGATAGATGGACCCTATTCGTAGATGGGTCATCTAATTCAAAATGAGGAGCAGGGATCATTCTGGTCACGCCCGACCACCATTCAGTACGCGATTTGGCTTGGTTTCAAGGCATCTAATAACGAGGCAGAGTATGAAGCCCTATTGGTCGGACTCAGACTAGCTATTAGTCTGGGAGTCCAGCTCCTTGATGTGTGGTGCAATTCCCAACTCTTTGTGAACCAAGTATCTGTTGATCACAAGGCCAAGGAAGCAAAGATGATAACTTACTTGGCCAAAGTTTGAAAGTTGTCAGAGAAATTCAGGGACTACGTCATTAGTCAAATATTATGGGCTGAGAACTCTTGGGCCGATGCCCTCACAAAGCTTGCCTCAGCAATGAGGGGAAGATCCCGAGGATTGCTCCAGAAGAGTTTCTTAATAAGCCGAATATAGACCAAGCCGATCAAGAAATGATCAATCCCGTGCAGACAACTACAAGTTGGATGGATCCTATCGTCAAATACCTCACCATAGGCGAGGTCCCTTAAGACGGGTTGGAGGCTCGGTGTCTGAAGGTCAGGACATTGCGATATGCGATCCTAAATGACAATTATACAAGAAAGGATACTCCTAGCCCTACCTCCGACTGGACGAAGTGGAGTATGTGATCCGAGAAATCCATGAAAGAATCTGTGAAAATCATTCTGGGGATCGCGTCTTGGCTCAGAAAGTCCTCCGCCAAGGGCACTCTTTGCCAACGATTTGAGAAGACTCCAAAAACTTCGTCCCAAGGTGTAATAAGTGTTAGAGATTCGCTATCGTCCCAAGGAAACCAGCAGAAGAGCTGACCCCTATGAGTGGACCTTGGTCATTCACTCAGTGGGGGATTGACATAATCGAGCATCTGCCTCGCAAAAAGGAGCAGACTAAATTTGCAATTATGGCTATAGACTGCTTCACTAAATGGGCAGAGGCTGAGCTCGTGGTGAAGATTACTGAACAAAAGGTGACGGACTTTGTGTGAAAAAATATCATATGTTGGTTCGGAATCCCGCGCACCATCGTATCCCATAATGGAAAGTAGTTCGAAAATGATAGGTTCAGAGGCATGTGTTGGGGACTCGGCATTGCCAATGCATACTCGTCACCTCATCATCTGCAGTCCAATGGACAAGTCAAAGTAGTGAATAAAGTTATCAAGCATCATCTCAAGACAAAGCTGGAGAAAGGCAAGGGCAACTGGGCCAACGAGCTTCCGTTTGTCCTCTAGGCCTACAGGACCACGACTTAGTCATCCACGAGAGAAAACCCTTCTCTCTGTCCTATGGCCCAGAGGTTGTTGTTCAAGTTGAGATAGGGTTCCCCACTGCACGAGTGAGGAATTATTAAGAAGAGCAGAATGCCGAGCAGATCACGGCAAACCTCAATCTACTTGAAGAAACGTGAAACATCGCCAAACTCCGAGTAGCAGCTCGACATCAGCAAGTCGCACGTTTCTACAATTCCAGAGTAAGAACAAGACAGTTTTGATGAGGAGACCTAATCCTTCGCTGCGTATTCTAGAACATTACAGAACCCGGGGTAGGGTCCCTGGTTCTGAATTAGGGGGAACCCTATTGGGTAGCCGGCTCGGTTAAGCTAGGATCATACCGCCTGGAAGACTTGGGGGACGTCCATTACCCCACCCCCGGAATGCCAAACACTTAAATATCTACTACCCCTGAAGGGAAAATCCATGTATGGGTTGGATCTACTTGTCGTTTCCAACTCTTAATATAAAAATCGCATGTTTTCTACTTTAGACTATTTAATGAATGATCGCCTCTCCATCCGAGTACGCTACGAATGACCATTTCTCACGTGTAGAAATGAAGTCCTTTGATGAGATGACCCCTGGAAGAAGAGGTTGGCTCATCATTCGACAATTTGAAAATTTTAACAAAAGGCAATCCACCATAACCATCCAATGAAAAATCATCATTTAGAGATTAAAAGTTAAAGATTATAAAAGCATCCATTGTCTCGACACAAAAAAAAAAAGAGAAGGGAAAATATATCATTCCCTCCAAGTAGAGGGGCCAACTGCTGAGCTGGGGGGTTGAGCATTGAGTGCCACCTCGGCCTCATTGGTAGCTGGAGTCTTTTCGACCTCAGTGGCAGGAGCTTCCTCGGCATTATCCATGGAAAGGGAGTCGAGTTCAATGTCGGGATGAAGACTTCGAACATCAACAAGGCACGCATTGTAGGCAGTATTGTTGGCATAGTAATATAGCCTATCTAACTCCTTAGATCTCTCTGACGACGTCTTAAATTCTTTAACCTCTATAGCAGCCTATGATGCAGCTAAGTATTCAAGTTCAGCCTGTTGCTTAGCTAGCTTCTCAGAAGCCTCACGCCTTACCACCCCGACCTCAGCTGAAAGGCGGGCATTGTCCACCTCCATGTTCTCGACAAGAGCCTCCGAGCGCTCAATGAGGGCCTTCAGACACACCAGCTCGGACTCAACAGCATCCAAACGAGTCTGAAGCTTGTTGATCTCGCCCCGGAGAGTTTTCTCCCTCAGCTGGCCTTCCCCTACAAGGCCTTTCAACTTCTCCCGCTCATCCGTCAAGGCCTTCAGAAGCCCTTTGAGCTCAGCCTTATCCTTCTCAAGCTGAGTCATCACCCTCAGCTTATCTCGGACTGTAATAAACATCGGCAATGCCTGGAATAATGAAGAGTTTAAAATTATAAGCAATAATTAAAATCAGCATATCCACTTCGAAAACTTATTGTATAACAGACCAAGGTATAGTCATTGACAAATGAATCGTAAGAGCGAGAGAGGGTATTGGCAATGCATGCCTCGGTTGCATGTTTAGCCACCCACTCGGTCAGCTGCGACATGTGATAACCAGGTGGAAACACTTCTGATCCTGAAGGGGTCGGATTAGCTGCTTTCCCCACACTGCTAGCCTCAGAGGCTTGAGCTTAGCTTCAGGTGCACCGGCATTCTCGATTAGAGTGTCTATCCAGCCAGTTAGGAAATCAACTTTAGTGGTCGTGAGGTTGATGTTGACCTGGATAGATTCGCCAGAAGCTTTCGTACCTTGGGAGAGTCCTACGTCAGCCATCTCTCTGACTACTTCCTTCTCAATCCCGGGCGGATAAGACAGGATAGCTAGCTGAGCCTCGAGAGCTGAGGCTGGGATTATTGTGAGCATGGCCACAATTGAGACAGCCTCCATAGCGGGAGTGGTTTTTCTCTTTGAGGTCGTAATCTTTACCCTCGGCTCGACAACCATCACCACGTCCATAGGAGGGCATGACATCACTGACCTCTTTCTCTTGGAGTTTGATGCCTCAACCATACCTATCCAAGAGGAGATTGGCTCAGACACAACTATAAAAAGATCATTGAGAGAAGAGTCATGATGCTTACATAGAGAAATAGGGTGAGGTTTGAATCTACAAAATCCGGATGACAAGAGATTGTCCGGACTAATGATGTCTTGCCAGACACGTTGGTCCTCCTTGAGCACCTGAGCCCTAACAATCTGGGCTCGGGAGAAGGGAGTAGTGTCAGGAACTTCTTTCGGGTAAACTATAAACAAAGAATAGGTTAGAATGGCAGACAAGCCAGAGGCATGGAATACAGTAAAAATCAAAGAGGACTCGACTTGAATTAGAGAATTTAGTGGGGAATCGGAACCATAGGGTGCCGAGTTTAGAAGCAGGCGCCTCCCACTCCCCTAAGGCCCAAAACCACTTCCTTTCCAGTCTTTGTTGGAGGTAGGGAGTCCAGTTATTAGGCGAGGGGTACATGGGGCCTGGCTGAGAAATAATACCAGTACGGCTCAAATTTGTCATGTTTGGCCTAATACATAACCAAGAACTCATCCGGCATCAAGTGCTGGTTCTTTATTTGATGCTAGAGAATGAAGGAGGAGACCAGAATCCGCTAGGTGTTCAGAGCTAACTAACCCAGAGCCAGCTTCAGACGTGTGATCACTAAGCGCACAAACGGATGGATAGGAAATTGAAACCTACATTGAAGGGCGCAAACAAATATTGCGATGTTGCCATCGATAGGAACACCTTGAGCGTCAAGAGGAGCAGGAGCTCGGATATGTACCGAGTCGAGAATTTGGTACTCGGTATGGAGTTGAGCCATCTCAGACTCGATCAGAATCGAACCCCCAGGAACTATCACTTTGAATCTACCTCTCGAAGGCCCGGCCTTAGCCCTTCTCGTCGATCCTTGGGTACCTCTTTGACCCCATGCCTCAATGTTTGGCCCTCGGACCCATAATCTTCTTGACTGGAGGATAGAGTGCTACTGCTTCCAAGGGACCTTCGGAGTCCGCGCGCTCCGAATCTGTGGTCTCCAGCTCGGAATCCTCATTCATCACTCGGACCTCTTGGACCTCGTTCGAGCCGTTCGACATAGTATTCTAAAAAGAAATGGAAAATGAGTTTGGGAAGGAGAACTCACAAAGAACGGCCTTTTAGAAAGCTTCTCGTTGCGCAAACTCTCAGAGAAAATGCAGCGTAGAGGAATGCAAATGAAGTAGGAGACTTTAAATGAGTGGGAGAGGTTTATATAACCACCGCCAACCAAACACAATCATGATAGACAGTTGTCTTCGAAGCTTAAGCGGCTCGGTCATGAACCTGGTCGAACACGTGGAAGCAGGTAATTCATTGGGGTCGACTCTCTCCAAGCTGAATGTCGTCAGTACTGAACAACATTTATTGCATAGGCAGCTTCTCACCTCCCGATGGACACGCGACAACTCATTTTGTCGATTCGAATCCTCAAACATTGCCAAGCCTTCGCCATCCAGCAGCCAAAACTCGAAAAGGTGCAACCGATGTACAACATGCAAATCCCAAAGCGTAATCATCACGACTATTCGTTTCAACTTAGCCGAACCGTCATCATGAATAAGGAGGCGGTTCATTTTCCCGAGCATTTACTCCATGAGTCCGAACTTGGACACAGGGAGATGTGGGCTTTTGTTATGGGAAAATTTGAGCCAAACCCAACAAAGGCTGACTTGGGGAAGTTGACGAGCAAAGCCTCGGAGTAATAGCACTACATCCGAGCTAACTGTGCTTCCGAACTATGGTTCTAAAACTAGGGTTATGGAAGAGAGGTAAAGTAGGCCACACTAACATCTGGAACTCTCATCTGAAGAACTATGACCCAGGATCTGGAACTCTCATCCGAAGAACTATGACCCTAGATCTTGGATCTAAGCTTTAACATCGGTCCAGGACTCGAAAGAAGGTATTATGCATCTGACCCGTGGGCTGGAGCTGGAGATCTAGAACTCGCTACCAATACAAGTATGAGATCCAAGCAAGATCAACTTGCTCATAGGCTCGGATGGTCATGGACTAAGATCGGCTCGGATGCGAAATGTGGCCGAGTATCACGGTGAGGGATCAATCCCAATAAGGCACATCCGAGACTTGTCCGGCGCATGATCTTAGGAACGGCTAACATCAGCGCACGCACAACTTCCGCATGATGGAAGAGATCATGCCGAGATTGACAGCCACGCTCCCTTTGATCCACAGGTATAAATAGGAGATGAGGCAATTGGAACAGGTACACAACATTTGACACTCTAAACCACCAGCTACACTACTTAAACCCAGATTCTTAGCCTGACTTTGGCATTGGAGGGTCCCCTGCTCTAGCCAGGGTCTCCTTTGTCCTTCACTTGTGCAGATTCACAGGGCTCAGAGCTAGCCACCGGTGCTCGTTGGAGAAGCAAGATTTTTGTATCAACATATGCTATTGTCCATCTTCAATCACTCTAGTTGTACCACATGTGCCAATGTGCCTATTGCACATGTACCACAATCTACCTTTAGTGCCCACGTGTCTAATGTGTTACCCTACAACTTAAAGCATCTCTCATGTGTCATGTGCAACACCATTAAACTTATCCACCCACTTGTGCCTTCATTCATCTTCAAGCATCCTAAATGGTCATGTATTAACCCAGCACATGCCAATACCTACCATAGAAATTTTCTCAGTTTCCTTTTCTACAATTTCTTGAAAATAAGGTTTCCCGATAAATATCATTTCCTTTTCCACGATTTCTTGGAAATAAGGTTTCCGATAAAAAAAAAATGTTTCCTTACCCACAAATCCAAACATGCCCTTACAATATTTGCTATATTTTACTATAGTGTAGATAATACAACACTACAAGAAAAATGACCTTTACCGGCGGCCAAAACCGCCCCCAAAAGTCCAAAAAACCGTCCATAGAAGAATTACCGGCGGTCGGGTACGTGCCACTAAAAGGGGGCGTCGCTCTATCTTTTATCGGCATTTTTAACGGCCGCCGCCAACAGTTGGCATTTACCGGCGTTTACTATACTTTACTGGCGCTTCTTTGACTACTGCTAAATAACTATAAAAGCGCCGCTAGAAACTGTACTAAGAGGCGGTAAAAATTGTACAAATGCCGATTAAAAGCGATAAAAAATGCCTGTAAAAATGTAAAAACACTGATGAAGTGATAAGTAACAAATGTAAATTTTGTTAAAAGCGCCTCTTAGAGTTACTACAAATGCCGGTAAAAGATGTAACAAGTGCTGATATGAGTTTGGATAAACGCCGCTAAATCGTCGATAATAGAATTTCCTACTAATTCTTTACTAATCCTTTCACACAAATTCCTATTCATGTTGATTCTAACTAATCCTTTCCTATAATTGTTGTCCTACAATCAAATACCCATCGATCTAACTATCAAATCTCTATCTGCATAACTATCAATAACCTATGATTGAATGACAAGAATTTGAATTACCTAATAATCTAACGTTCATCAAGACAACAATTAACACAATATTAATAAAACAATTAATGGTCTATTTAAAGTTTTCAAAACAAACTATAAATGTCTTCCTTTCCTAGCCTTCCACACGAACTGTTTCAGTAAGGTCCCCTTCTGGACCAATCATGTCTTCCTTTAGTGGATTTTGTGAGTAGTCAGGCATGTATATGAAGCATCCAAAACCTGAAGAAATAAGAAAACTCAACGGTCAGAATGTAGATGATAAATATGATTGATTCAGTTCATTCATATTCGTAAGATTCCATTAATTTACCTTAGGGCCCGTTTGGCCGGTCGGATTGGAAGGGATTGAAAGTTAAATCCCGGGATTGGTCAGGCGTGCCAAACAGAGTCGGTAATTTGATCCCAATCCCGTGAATCTTAAGACAATCCACTAACAACACCATAATTACATTTAAATCTCATCCAATCCGCCCTAATCCATTCAAATTTGCCAGGGACATGTTTGGTTCGTGGGATTGGAAGGGATGGAAAAGTTTAATCCCCGGATTGGCCAGGCGTACCAAACAGACTGGATATAGCAATCGAGGGATATAGCAATCCCATGGATCTCAAGACAATCCACTAACAACACCATCATTACCTAAAAATCCATGCCATCCACCCTAATACCATTCAATGCCTTCCAATCCACCTGACCAAACGCGCCCATAGATACTCTAACAGGACCATGATAGAGGTGGTGATAATGGAAAAGATGGCTTTTCACTCGTACAAGATAGGGTCCTAGATAGGAATTTTGGCAACCAAGAAAAAAAAAGATCCTTGAAGTAGACCCTAAGAAGCTGGGACAAGATACTTCTCTTGTACCAAGTCTATCCAACAAAGAAAAATAAACAAGGAGCAGCCCGTAGTTTCTAAATGCTAAGTAAATTCCTAGCATTTCAATAGAAAAAGGAAACGAACCAAAATCACCACTTGCTATGAGAAACTAATGAAAACAAACAAAAAACAACAATAAGGCCACTGAATCCTAGCTTTTTTAACATAAGATGCCTTAAAATGTAACCGAAAGTAAAACAAACACAATCTAATTCTCAGGCAATATCCGACCAAAACTTAGATATAACCAACTCTATATGGTCCTGCAACCCCATTTAGAAAAAAAAAAAATCGCAAGGAGAGATGAAATGCCGACCTTGTGCTTCTTGAGCCTTTCATTCTCTTCTTCCAGACGTGAAACCTTGTTATCTGGCTTGTTCGTGTATGCCTGCCACAATGGGGAATAAATTCTCAATCTTAAAAAAACAGAAAATGGAAGTAACTGGTTTTCAAAACAAGCAACCTGATTTTCCATTTCATTTTTTAATGGGTGCATGGCTGTATGATGAAATCCATGTTTTTATGTGTGTATATGCATGCATGAATGGATGGAGTATGGATGGATGGATGTATGCTTACACGGATGGATGGATGGATGAGGTGTGTTTGTGAATGTGTGTATGCACACATCATGGTGGATGGATGGATCCACAATTTTCTCCATGTTTCCCAGCTGAGTCAATATGTGCTTTTAGGCCCCATTAAGAGAAAATTTATTATTCCTAAATATGCAAACATGAATCTTTTTCGCTATTATTTGATTATTAAACTGTTATTAAAAAAAACAAAAAAAAAAAAAAAAAAAACAGATATTAGTACCTAAATATGCAAACAATTTTCTCCATGTTTCCCTGAGTCAACGAAAAAGATGCATCTTTTGAAAGGTCAAAAGATATTAGTACCTAGATGCATGGTGCAAAAACAATTGTCTGACTGCCACTCATTTGATTTGATGCACCAAGGCTGATGATATATTTTGACAAATCAAAATGGTTGGAAAAGATCAGGGCGTTGGACCATGCATGTGCAACAGAAAACTAAGATTGGTCGTTGATGACAAGGAATGAAGAATCGCCAATGCAATCCTTGTTCTAAGACAAATAAGAAACTTAAGTATCATGCAGTCCATGCAGATTCACAAACTGTTAAAAGAAAGCCAGCTATTGGCCGGTGTTAGGACTTATTCTTTCATACATATAAGTTTCCATTGGCATGAGCAACGACAAAAGTTCCTTCACTTTCAGGAACCCATGCGATGCTGGTGCATCGACTGTGGAAAATAATATTTGCAGCTTTAGGCTAACAAGCACATGAGATCTTGCATTCACAAGGATAACTTCCTGTAATTGAGGGTTACTTTTATCTTAATCCATCATATGTATTTTCTTGCAAAAATCATGCATAAAAACAACTCATACAAAAATAGTAAAAAGAGAAGGCTAGTAGAACCTAGTTCCGACCTTCTTCGTGATCGCAAGGCATTCCTTGTTAATCAGATGATACGTAGTTTTATCCAAAACTGGATGAAGGCTAATCTGCAAAAGAAAATTCACCAAAAGTTGTTTTTATCTTAAAGACACAAAATACTCCCTCTAGGATAAGGATACACATTTGGATGTGCAATGAAGCTTGGTGATTTTTTCTTTTTACCAGATGCATCACAAACAAAATATATGTAGACACATGTAGATACAATAACTATTTTTTGTGTTTTATCAAATAATCCCTAAATGCAAACTTAAAATTTTATCTGATCGAGAAGTTCCACTACATGGGCTATGAAAATCATGATCAAGATGATAAAAACATAACAATTCAAACCATAAGGACTAACCACATCAGCCTCTCAGAGGACATCTTCCATGGTAGCAGCTCTTTTCCACATCACAGGTTTCTCACCATTGGATTTCAAGAACTGCCCATAAGCTACAAAGGAATTACAGGGAAGGACTAACAAAGAAATTCAATTTTCAGTTTGACCTTAACAAGAAATGGCAGGCAACAGTAAAATGGTAGGGGAAAAAAAAAACTAAAAATCTATCCACACAGTTTATGCCTCTGTAACTGCTAACAAATGAGAGTAGCAACCTTTGGCAGAAGTCGTTTGATGAGGAGCAGTGACAACTTGTAGCCCATATCTGTCAGGTTCGGGCCAGTGGCAGCTAGGGCGGTCACTTTCAGGTTCAGGTCAGTTACCGGTGTTCCCATATCCGGATGGTAAAACACATGAGGTACACAATCCAAATCTGATCTGATTTCAGTAACTCCATTAGATCTATTTCAAGCATGAATTAGAATTCAGAATGGGGTTCAGGTCTAAGAATCATGGTCAGGTGCATAGTAGAAAATGCCTTTTTATGGCTTTTAAATAATGAATGTAAATAATTTTTTATTTAAAAAGAAAAAAAACACCATAGATTCTAGACATAATTGCATGTGGACCCAAACCTGATCCAATAATTAATTGGTCCAAAAATCTGGATTCATACCCAATTAAATCGGGATGGATACATGCATCCACTGATATGGATACCAACTGATAGTTTAATTTGCAACTGTAGCTTACTCCGACTTAGAGCATATGCAAGGTTAACAAAATCTAGTCTATAGGTTGGACATTGTGACAAGCATGGAGCACCACATGTATTAGAGGAATGATCAGAATTGTATGATGATCCCAAAGTTTGATAACACATTAGATTTTGTTAAAGCGTTTAAATCAGATCATTCCACAATAGAAGACACCTTTTCCAATTATTTTTGCACAGTCTTCCACTCAAAAGGATGGGTTCTTCTGATCTGATTCAAGTAGAGCTGGCTGCGTACAAACATATCCTAAACATAATGTTATCACCAATATAATTGGTAGTGCAACAAAAACAGGGGGAAAAAAAGAAGAGAATTTATCAAAAAAGGGTTTAAAAAAAAAGAGAATTTATTTTCTCTTATAGCCACAAGTATGCACATGTTTTAAACCCAGGTGGATTGAGCTGTTGGACCAGAACAACCACCAAATGTTTCAGGTCAAGAAATTCAGTCAGTTAAGTGGATGACTATTTTTTACTGCTTTTGTATTTTATTTTTTATTTTTTAAAAAAAGCAACAGTCAAAGTTCAATTCCCTACCTCCACTTGAAAATCAAATGGCTGAACCACTACGCCAATGACATATTATTTTTTAGTTCTTTCTATTTTTTAATGATTACAGATAAGAATATTTTTTAGTTGAAATGTGTCAGAACGGGTGTGAGCAGTCGGGAGAAAGGGCCAAGGTCCAGTCTGGTTTTAAAACATTGATTATGTATGTTTGCATGGTTGGCACCTCAATGTCTTTAGAAATGGAGTCTACTCGTTACATGGATATTGAAGATGCACAAATAACAATATGTTATAAATATAGCACTATTCAAATTGAAAGGGAAATGGCTGGCACCTCAGTGTCTTTAGAAGTGGAGTTTGCTTGTTACATAGATATTCAAGATGCACAAAAAAACAAGAGGTTATAAATGTAACACTATTTGAATTGAAAGGGAAGTCTTGTAGAATTTTTTAAAAATAGAAAATAGGTAAATGGTAGAAAAATAAGGAGAAGGAGATCTGAAAATTTGAATACAACATGGCACCATTGGAAAAAGTATTGGACATTATTGTGATGTTCCTGGGGCTTTGGAGATATGTTGAAAATATCTTTTGCTAAATATCATTTTTTGAAATGTTAGGAATATAGAGTTATATTTAAACATGCCACATATATCTGTCATGAGAAGTGATCCAAGCTCTCAGGAGCACTATAAGTGATAGTGATCCTAGTTGCATCGAACACTTGGACAGTTCAAACAATTGACGTATAGGAAAGTACATAGATCAATTTCACTTACAAACACATGGTTGCATTCAAGAAATCCATGTCCCAACATTCATGCTGCTCTATTCTTATTGACCATAACATTTGAAATAAGGAAAGTATATATGAAAGTACATAGATCAATTTCACTTACAACCAAACAGAGCGTAGGTCATGCCGACTATGTCAAGTGACCTGAAAATTAGTCAAGTGACTTGAAAATTAGTCGAGTGACCTGAAGATTAACGTTGTATGTAAAATAAAATGGAAGAAAATAACACAACTCACCTTGACGCCCTTTTCCCTCCTCCTTTAGCCGGGCTTGGGACCGGCAATGCAATAAGTTGTATTGGCGGAGTTAAAAAGGGGCTTAAGCTCCATTTGGTTTGAGAAAAAATTATATTTATAAAGATTGATGTGATGACCAAATGGAGCCTAAGACTTATATGCAAATTTACTAAAAGATATGATAGGAACTCTTACACTACAAATATGATGACTAAGTGACCACATGTAAAAAGAAAAGAAACAGAAGAGATTAAATTAAAGACATGCAAATGCAAAATTCAAATCACAAATCATAATCTTATAAAACTAAGATTAAATTAAAGAGATAGATGAGTTTAGATGTGCCCTCTATAATTAAACTACGATAAAAATAAACTGTTTAGATGCGTCTAACTCAATCCAAAAGTCTGAAACCACGGATCCCTACTACCCCCACTTACAAAAGATGTTTATTACAGTTCCAAATACTTAATAAAAACTTCTCTCATGTAGTCATCATGCATTTCTGTCTGCAACCTATAAAAAATGACAAAAATAAATCAATTACTATTTGGGCAACAAAATTGCTAGATGCTTTACATTTTCAAGTCATGATGAGCATTAGTCGAACATATTTCAGCTCGTGACAAAGCCTAACACAACTAGCTATGATAAAGGCTTAGGCTTAGATGATGATGACAACTTAGAAAATAAATAAATTAAAATAAATCAACAAGCAGTACATTCATCATTTAGTAGCAATTTCTAACACAACAAGGAATACCCATTTCCATAGGTAGTTGAAAAAAAAAAAAAAAAAAAAAACTGGTCTTTGCTATTTTTATGTGGGGACTGGATGTTAACATCTAGATGATGGGATCAAGGGATAATATGCCCTTCACTAAATGGTTTAATCATTTTCAAACGGGTTCATCCAAACATGACATCAATATTCTATATAAAAATCAAGCTACTTCCTATTATACAAGCTAGGTCGCATGATATGGAATTTTCCTACACTTACTACTACATGCGGAAAATGTCCATGCTTTAGTATGCTTTGTGATGGACAACAACCCATACACCAAAAACACCCACAACAATTAATAGGAAACTTCACATTCATCTATAAAAATATGAATCCGCACAAGGAAAATAGAACAAAAAGGAAAAAGAAAATGTGAACTTGTGAAGATGTCAAGACATGATACACAAAGCTCCCAACTCAAGAATACAAACCTGCAGTCAAACAAGGAAAAGCTACATGAAGCACTCCAAATTTTCCAATGGGACACTTAATCCACACATGATTGAGATCCTGACTGTTCATCAGGTGGAGCCACAACTTAGATGTGTTGGCCCAAAACTCGGGTATATGGGCTAATCATGTGCTCCTCACGTGTAGACAAGAATAGATAGTTAAGAAAACTTGATTCATAGCACATTTGATGTATACATGTGTTCCACCAGATAGCGGGTCCGTTTTACAAATTCCAGGTTGGAATGGAAAACATTACTGTTTCTATGGTGGAGAATCCTGAACTGCAGAGTCTTATGCATAATGGTTAAATTGCAGACCTGTCATGGATATAGCATGGCCTAACAATCATTTAACTGATAAAATAGACAAAGGGCCTCTGTTTTAGGAAAAACCCAAATCAAACCACTTGAAAATAAAAATTAAAAAAAATAAAATAAACCTCTGTTTTGCAGCCTTCTTTCACAACTATCCAAAAACCAAAAAGAAGAAGAAGAAGCAAAAATCCAAATCAAATTGCTTCTTTACTAACAAGTTATTAAAATCAATCCTCACCATTTCACTTTTACTGGTCAAATGCCTCTCCCCAAAGCAATCAAAAAATACAGGTAAAGCACTCTGTACTATTTGCAAAATAGTCCATAGAAGACCTGTACGGTGAGCCTTAAGCAAAGCAGGTTCTGGTAAAACTGGTGAAACACACATAGCCAATTGTTGCACAGTCGCTTTGTTCAAGAAAAAAGTCCTAAACATGAGTTTAAGTGACAATAAAGAATCATGCACTAGTTGTAAATTCAGACTACCATTATGAGAACTACGGGTTTGTTTTTCAACACTAAACAGCTCCAAAACTTCTGCCTCTGTTGCTAGAGACTGTGGATAAAATATATGAACACAATCCCCATCAAAATCCGCACCTAGGGGAGCACAAATAAGAGGATTGATCTTAACAGTATGGTCGTTACTTCTGTTCTTGACAGATTTACTGTAGTTAGAGAGATTGTTACTTCTGTTCTTGACAGATTTACTGCAGTCATCATTCACAGAGATTATTACTTCTGTTCTTGACAGATTACTGCAATCATCATTCACAGAGATTGTTACTTCTATTCTTTACAAGAAGGGAACAGAAGAGGCTGTTAAGTTCTTTAATATGTTACAGCCATTGCTGATGGAGATTCTCTTTTTAGAAGGATATAGTGTTGGCTTGAATGATTTTGACATTCCCAAGGCTATTACTAAATATATAAAGAAGAAGATTCAGGACATATCACCTTTGCTGCTTCACTTGAGATCAAATTACAATGAACTTGTAGAGTTGCAAGTGGAAAGCTACCTAAAAACTGTAAAACTACCTATCGTGACTCGTATTCTAAAGTTATCTGCTTTGGGTGATTTGATAGATTCTAAAATTGATTCAGCTATTAGTAAGGTTGTTCAACAACTTTGGGGCTTCAACTTTATGACCGAGGGAAGTTTTATTCAAGGCGTTTGGTTGAGGATATGAGTTTTCACTTCCAAAATAAGTATTCTGTTAATGGTGTTGACTATCCTTCTGAGGCATTTAGGTTAGTTAAGAGCTCCTTTTTTCAAAGTCTAACCCCCCTATGAAGAGTTGGTCCATTTCATATCATCCAGGGAAGTGTTGATCTATTCTTGTAGTGCATTGATTTTTCCATTGAGCTACTTTTCAAAAAGCATAAATAAAAATGTAACAATGGAAATGTCAATGTGAACTTCCAAAACATCCATATTGTCTTCTATTCTACTTGAAAATCTCTGTTTTCTCGTGGAAAATTGTTAATGCAACAATCCCTTTGGCCACTATTTAAATATATGGGACTGTTTAGCACCACAGTCGTGCATTTGGCCATTGAGGTAAAAATCCACCCAACAGGCAAGTCACCGTGTATGAGAACAACAGGTAGTTCAATATGGCCATTGAGTTATGTCCCATTTGGTTAACAGATGGTCGATTAAAAAAGCATAACTGTCTATATTCAACTAATCTAGGACCTCTTTTATATTCATGGATCTAGGACCTCACAACCTAAAATGATTTTTGATAATGATCCATCCACAGTGGTATAGTTCAGACCAACGGTATGGATTAGTCACCATTTGATATAAAGTAAAGTAAGGTCTAAGCAAGCAAAAGGATCATGTGCCCAATGACCAAACAGTCCTCACATTAACAACAAAGCATAAGAATGAATGATCAAATCACAAAGATAAGTAGCAACCTAACACAAAATCCAGTAGCAACATACTCCACCTATAGCAAAAACGATAACAAAAGAAAAGCGAAATGCAAGTTATAAAAAAGAAACTTCCAAAAATCCCATCTTCAAAAGATTGCTCCTGCAGGGGCAGGCGGCATAGTGCTATCATAGCGGCATATGATGACAACATTGAAGCATAAAGTAGCAGATGACCATCATTATCTCCCCCAAATGACTCATAGAAGGGAAAAAAAAAAAAAGAATCATAGATTCAGCAGAAAACTGCTACTCAGCAGAACAAAATATTTATTAACTTCAAGACCAAACAGACCCTAAGAGCTCCATCAGACCTTTTTTTAATCTAGAAAAAGATATCCCCCCATCAATTCTTGGGGAAGTAACACCACAAAAATTCTAAGTGATGTCTAGTAGTTACTAAATTTCAAGTTTTCAATTCAAAACAGGCTTAGAGAAAGGCAATGAGCCTGGAAGAGTGAATATCATGTCAGAACAATCAGATATGCACTTGGTAAAAAAAAAAAAAAAAAAAAGGCTGAAAGCCTGCCACCATAATGCATTAGAAAACAGTTGCACACAACGTTAGCCAACAATTGGACACTACCAAAATGGTTGTGTGATAGTGTTCCCTAGTAGAGGTCAACAGAAAACATCTTAGGAATTAAGGAACCATACATAACTAAATGTCTAATAGCTTCCATGTACAAGCATGTATGAGAGTAAGATTGCCATGTGGACACACTGGATGCCAACCCAACCTGCCCTGAATATATAGTTCTCAATTTATTGCGAAAACTAACAAAATGACTTTCCACATGGAAATACAGAGTTGACAACAACAGATTCAACAATGCCAACAGTCAAGCAGCTAAAAGGTAGCAACAAAGTGACATGCACATGCCAAAATGTCAAAGCCAAGAGACCTAGATATTCAAAGATAAATGACCATTTGATATAAAGTAAGGTCTAAACAAGAAGAAAAAGAGAAAAAGAGAAAAAAAAGAAAAAAAAAAAGAAGATCTAACAACTGATATGGACAATATTTGTCTGTTTACAAGGTGAGAGTGTTTGACTTACTATTTTTATGGTTTTATGAGAAATGGATGGATCCTCGAGCTCTTGTTGGAATACTAATAAACATGTCTAGGCAACAAATTAAAACTAATGGTTTTCTCTACTGCTCTGTCTAAAGCTGTAACTTCACATTGCGATTGTTTGCTACCTTAAGTCAAGAGTGTAGCTATTAAAGGGCTATCACTCAGCTGCTTCTCATATTATAATGCATTACTGCCTAATGGTTTTCTTTACTGCTCTTTGTCTAAAGTTGTAACTTCGCTTTGTGATCATTTGCTACCTCCAGTCAAGTTTATAGCTACCAAGGGCTATCGCTCAGCTGCTTCTCATATTATATCGCATTATTGCCTGAAGAGAAGCAGCAACATTGTCGACCTAGCTGCGGTTGCTAGATTGAGATGTTCAAGGTGTGGGGACATTGACAGTATTGTAAGAATTTATTTATTTTTATTCAGGAGAACTTTTGTAAGCTAAATAGGTGGCAGACATCACAGAATAAAACAGAGGTTGTTTCCGTTTTATCTGAGATACACCTTTCTATTGGGAAAAATGATAGTAATAGATAGCAGCGGTGTTTGTGTCACAGAAGTAATAGATAGCATATTCAATGAAGGGAAAAGACCCAATCCACCTACATATATTTAAAATATGTATTGATAATCTGAGCCATTCATTCATCTTAAGGTCCACCAATCGACCATTTACCAATCATCATCCTGATCAGATAATCCTAGCCACTAACTACATTTTAGTGATTTTATACACTACTTTTTCACATGGTTAGAATTGTGTGGTCAGTGTAATTTTCAGCCTACGATCCATTCCCGTTTGTCCACAATAAACCAATAGTTTGGTTCATCAAACACATTCCATATATGCAGTAAAATGAAAGGAATGGACTGGATCTTCTTAAAAAATTAAGCAAAAAACAGACCCAAAAATCAAAATGCCAAGAACCCATTTCTCAAGATAGAAAATTCAAAGGACCCATCAAATAAATAAATAAATAAAAGAAGAAGAAATCCTTTCCATATATTCCAAAGCATAGATATGGATCAAATGGTGAAAAAAAAAAACAGAGCAACGTATCGGTACTGTTGACAGCTCCAATGGTTGAGACAGCAGCAGCTATAGCTTCTGGAGCTATGGCTTCCGTGGATTAGGCGATACAGAGAGAGAGAGAGAGAGAGAGAGAGGCGTGTTACGACGAGGAGGGCACGACCGAGAGATCAGCGTACTTCCTCTTGCGGGCCTTCTCGGACTGTGGCGTGTTCAGGCGAGAAGGACGGCAACGGCCGAGAGATCAACGTCTTCAACCAGCAACGGAAATGAAAATCAGATCAAGAGAGGCCGGAGTGGAAAATGGAGATCGAGAGACGTCGGAGAGAGAGAGAGAGAGAGAGAGAGAGAGAGAGAGAGAGGACTTTTGGTAGGGTATTGCAGAGAGGAGAGAAAATGGGAGATGGGTTTTGGTAGAAAAGAGGTGGGAGAAGAAGAGGCGGGGTGGATTTGGGATAGGGCTTTGGAAATTTGGAGAGGGCGCTGTGCGGGATATGGCTGAAAATTTGAGGATGGGGCGCCATGCGGAATAGGGCTGAAATTTTGGATTTTTTTCTTAATTATTTATTTCAAATCTGTGGTAGTGGGCCGTTTTGTACACGGGCGGATATATAAAAATGCCCCATATTTCATCTACAGGGGCGGTTTGTTGTGGCCGCCTGTGCTAAAAACACCCCTGATTGCTATATTTTTTGTAGTGCAACAACCATGGCTACCATGACTAGAAGTTACGGTGGGCAACAAACATGCCTGCCACAACCAAACATTACGGTAGTCTGTAGCTGCAATGGCGATGGACAGTTGCAGCAACCAATGCTGCCACAATCCGATGTTAATTGTAACAATTTGTAGACGCTTTCAATTACAGTTTTCTTGATCTTACTTTTGTTGTTCTTCTTCTTCTAAAAGATGGAAGGAAGAAGGATATGTTGGGACGGACGGAGACGGAGAGAGAAGATAGGGTTTTGGGTCCGGCTCATGGCTCAGTGGTACACGGACTCCGTTTCAACACTAAGATAATGGGATGGGATCAAGTGCCCATGTGATGTGAGGTGTGTGTGAGTGTGTGGGGTGTGGGTCTGTGTAAAAAAGAAGAGTGAAGCTAGGGTTCAGGACCCAAAACATCTGCAACACTTACGTATTGCTTGAACACCCAAGCCTTTTGGGTAACAGCATGTTATAAATGTGAGATCACTCCATCCATCTAGTTCACTCTTCAATTGATGATCCTTGACACCAGACATCAGCGAGAACTAGGACTTATTTGGGACACACCACGAGGAACATTGGGAGGGGATGCTAAAATTAGGTTTTATTTTAGGGCCACCATCGTATATCCTTCATCAAACCATTCCTCGTGTATATATAACTCACTAGGATGAAGTGAAGATACAAAAAACACCCTGATCCGAAAATAAGCAGGCTGGGCCTAACTTAGGGGTTTTAGGAGTTTTTTTATATTTTATCCACCGTTGTGGCCTATATATGAGTTTTTCATCAGGCTAATCTTTGGCATCTAGCTGTTATATGACACTTAATTCCATTCATCTTCAAGAAATTAAAAAACTGAGTTGGATGCCACCTCATAGATGGAGTAGATTTCACGCACATAACATTTTGGTCCAAAGAGCTAGCAGGGGTATTTTAGGTACTGTATAAGACACGTGTTAATGACTCTTGGCGTCCGGTTTGAGAGGCCCGCCATCCTCTAATTCACCAGTTTTACACACAACATGTAAAACACTTGACCTCTGTAGGGCCCTATGTTGTATAGGTACATCCACTCTATCAAATTGCTTTTCTACTTGATTTTGGGCGATAGGGCTAATGGTCTATATAAAGCTTATTTTAGTACTTATCCCATTTAAGCGATTTTTTGTGATTGAGGACATTTTGATAACGCTATATAATTAAGTGATTAATTTCAATTTCCATTGAGATGTTTGATAAATTCATACAATTACGTGCTTAATTTCAATTTTGACTAAAAAGAGATTTTTTTCTAGCTTCCATCTCTCTTAACTTATCACCTAAGGCAGAATGCATTAAGTGATATTGCTCCATATTAATAATTTAAAATCGCAATAATGCCCTTCCTCTTCTAAAAAGATAATAACACTTTTTGGTGTCACCAAATGACGTTTGATCACATAGATAAACCATTAATCTCGAAGTATCCATCAAGCCGGCCTTGAAACAATTGGTCGCTTGCCATCACGGAAGTCAAGGGGTTGCTCGTCCAAATCTATGTATAGATTATGATGTAAACAGATGTTACGATGTATTCCTTTAGTGGACTATAATCTCTTCATTTATTGATCTGATTTGGACAATTTAATGTAGGTGAGTTTTTAGATGTATTCTTTAAGATGGTCTTGTCGGATTAGACCATGGCAGACCAGATCTATCTAGATGAGATCATGGCCATTCAATCTAATTTGTTAAAGATCTTATTCAATTCGGGCTAGATTAGGCTGAAAATCATTCTATAGCCCAATGAATACTTATTGAACACATATACCAATTCGAATATTTAGATGGTACTCTAATCAAGGAAATGTAGGCCATGAACGTTCAAACTTTTTGCATGGCGAAAAAAAGAAGACTTATTAGAGCCATCCCATATCTAAGCCGAAATATTTGGGCAGTCTTGATTGACATGGCACACCTAAGAGATATCTAACACAGATCTTGTTTGTGTCTAATTGACCTTTAATCTCTCTTTACTCACAATTCATCATTGAAATTCCTAAAATAATACAGTTTAAAAATTATTAATTGAAGACATTTTCTTATTGGAATGCACAAAAGGAACGTATTAAAATTTTATTGGATTAGAAATTGATACAATATGAGAAAATATGACAAATTGTCAATTTTTAGACATTTATAGCTTTTTTTATTTATTAAATAAGTGTGCTATATATATATATATATATATATATATATATATATATATATATATATATATATATATATATATATATATAATTTTTATTTTTTATTTTTTAATGAAAAACGTGGGAGAGGAAATTTTATTTCTCTAAAAACCTTATTTTTAAGAAAGTGTGGAAAAGCATATATAAATTTATTATGTTTTTTATTTTTTATTTTTTATCAACATTATTTTCTTATGAAAATAAAGGTTTGTTTTCAAATCATATGTTTGGAAAAATAAAATTATCTTGAGAAATTATTTTTATGGCATGTGGTGCCTATGTTTCTAGAAGTGGGATGTATGGAATTAACAATTAATATTTTCTTTGTAATATAAAAGTATTCATATGAAAGGTGAGGGGCATATGATCAATGAATTAGATGGAACATACTAGACATATAAATCCATATCCATCTTGTCCCCATAGTTTCGTGTGGTGACCTACCTAAATAAATTATGGATGATCTACCTTATTTTTGCATGTCCCCATGAGAGCCAATTAGAAAGGGATACATGTAATTTTACAAGAGTTGTGTGGTGTATTTAAGATCTGCAGAGATACCCAAAGAGGTTTTTGTGGTAATACAGCTAGCGTCTATTGAGTAGTGCCATGTCATCCACAAAGCAAGAGTGGCCAAGTGGAATGTGGTCAAATTGATAAGGAAGCCTGGTGTGGTTACCAGGATAAGTGATAAGCTTAGAAAGAAGTCTCCGGAAGGTTAGTAGTGCTGAAACGGTTACAAAAACTATCAGAACATGGGAAGCATCCAGATAGTTAATTTAAGGTTATAAATAGCAAGGGAATTCAATTGAAGGAGATGCCTTTTACTAACCAAATAAAATAAAATAAAATAAAATCAATCTTTTAATTACTTTTTGCTCTTTAACATTATCCGTCGTTTACAATCCTTAGTGCAATCGATACCAATAATCAAATAGCTATCAACTTTAGTTATAATTTGTGTCTATGCTCATACGCTAACTCAATTCAATATCAAGTAAGTTCTCCATTCAGAAAGGCACTTTGCAGTTATTCTTTACAACCAACTTTAAAAATTTCCTTTTTGTTTTATCTGTATTGAGAAGTCCTTTGATACGGAGGGCAAATGTATAACCCATCTTCAGAGTACGAACCATCTTCTGATAATCACCTGATTATCTTAAACAACATCGTGCAAGTGGCTGAATAGGAAACCGATCTTATCTCAGTTATATATAGTCAATTCCGATGTATCTGCCTATCTTACTGCTTGGGGTCTTAGTTGCTCGTTTTGAATTTAGCCTCATATTCGATTCTGGCATGCTCGCATGAACCACGTAGTTGAATTTGAAGCTGAGAGGCAACATCTTTAGCACTCTTAGTAAGACCGTTTCGCTGGTTTACTTACTAGCGTGACATTACAAATTGACCAATAAAAAATATGAATAGAAGGAGCAATTGAATTGCTGAGGCTGAACCGCCAACACCAACCTCACCACCTTCGATCGAGGATGTGCCAGTTCAAACGACTCACAAATTATTGAATTTAAACACTAAACCAACACTCAGTCCTGTTAACCAAGAAGGGGCATCAACCTCTTGGACCATTTCTCTTGAAGAGATAATGGTCGGGCTTTGGGATGTGCAACGAAGTATCCAACATGAAGGAACATGGGAGAGCTCAAGCAGAGTTGGTACATGCTCAAACTGAGTAATTCCATGTTTAAAATGAGAATATTAACATATGGATAACTAACCAGACCAAGGCCATCCATCAATTGATGGCCATCGTTACCAGAAGAGCACTTACAATGGCATAATATAATGTTGAAGAAAGTTATGTTGGTAACATGGCTCAGCGACCATCGATACCTTCCATGTAGTGGAACACACTTCCTGTTCCGATCCAAGATGGATGAAATGCTCCGCTATCCACCAAGTTCAAGCGACCAGAGCAGGAGGTCAAGAAGTTTATCCCTGAAGCTTAGAATCAGGGTATGCCGGGAGGACAACCTTTTCAACATTTTTCTAAAAATCTATTGTTCTATGAGGAGCAGAACCAGATAGGTCTTAATCCACCACCGATGGTTGAGCCTCAATGTGTGGATCATTACTGGATCATGCAAATGGTCCAATAGGTGGTAGGCCAAATCCTCAACTATAATACTATCCTGCTTTATCATAAACCATTTTTCAAATGGATTGATTGACAACACCTATTGTCAAGGAATTATTGACATGATTTTGCACTATTCTCGGGTAATATTGGTCAATCGGCCATCGAACACATAGGTCGATTCACTATGTAGTGTGGTGAACTGGCTAACAATGACTATTAGAAGTTGTAACTATTCGGGCATTCATTCACTACCATGGCCTTCACTTAGTACTCCAAGTTACTATTAAATTCAATTCATACCTGACAAGAGATGGAAAAAAAATCCATGCTCAATTCCTTTTTAAGGACATATACATGACCATGTGTAAGTTGAGCTACAACAGATGTCCTAGAGGGTTAAACTAATTTATGATAATCAATCACAGAAAATAACTTCTCAAAAGAAAAAGATAATGAAATCTTGATTTCAATTGAGTCGTAGAACAACCTTCGCCTAAAATCTTAGGCAGAACAACCTTATTTCAAGACATCCTTGAATCCAATTTTTTAAAATAATAAAAGTAGAGAATAAGATTATCAATTACCACAATACACAAAGAATTATAGTGGTTTAGTGTTTAACACACACCTAATCCACTCTCAAAATTATTATTCCACATAATTTTGGCTTTCCACTATTTTTAAGGTTTTCATAGGATCACCTCAACAACCTCTTATAGATCTTGTGATTTTCATAGGCTTACCATAATAAAATGTCAAGTGATTTTTACGGGAAACCACTAAACAACCTAATGAGATTTTCGGGCAATCTCAACCAACCCAAAATGAAAGTAATATACTGAAATCAAATAATTATCTTCTCAAAGACAAATGTCGATGCGAAGATACTGATGACGCCTTTTAGAAGTAGATGCTTCAATCAAAATAGTGATCCTCTTTTTTAGATGACGATGAATTAATGTATACTCAACTAGAAAGGATTTATGGATATATAATTTCTCAAGGAATAAAACTCAAAAAGCTACATATTCAATTCTCTAATATCAAGTTGAGTATAACTTACTAATTGAATTTAAATCTACTTGAGAAGGGAATTGAATAGGCTATAAACAAAATAAGAATTACTACACAAATATCTTTAAAAACACTAGAGTTTCTCTCCTTATTTATGGAAGAATAATCTCGCTTTTTCGTATTTAAAACAATGATAAAAGGTCTTTATTTATAGCCAAAGGTTTTGGATATTCAGTAAGCCTAAGAATTGCTTTGGCTGGCTAGATTTCCATGATACTATTCCAACGGCTATTAGATTTCGCGAGATTTATCAAAAATTAGGCTAGCCCGAGTAAAAATTCGGCTGACCTAAGCTCCTAAAAATATGAAAATATATATCGTTATAAACTTGAACCAGACCACCCTTGGGCTAATCTGAGCTGAGTTCGGCTAGCCGAACACAACCAAATTTTCAATAGAAACAACAATACTTGTTGCTAGAAACTTGACCTAGGCTAATCTTGGGCTGACTCGAGATAGTTGGGCTGGCCAAAGGTGAGGTTGGGCTGGCTAAACACCCTCATTTTTTCATGTAAAATTTCCACAAATTAACGTTTGAAAAACCATGATAATGCATTATATACTAGGTTCCTTTTTAAGGTCATTTTTACCTATAGGTTGACATACAATTGATATTTCTCTTGAAATCATTTTGAACCTTCTATTCTTGAGATGTTGAGTCGCGCTCTAGAAATGTTGAAGAGAACCGAAGTATGATGAAGATCCATATCGTATTTTGTCTACGAAATTTGACAACTACATGTGCTTAGAACATTAACAATTACACCATGGGCAATCTCTCGTGCTTCCAATGTTTACCAAGGGAATCTTGTGAGAGTTATATTACTCGGTTCCAGAGAGTGAAAGGCTGGTGTAAAGTCGTCATGACCGAGGCCGAGTTCATGCAACTTGCCCAGGATGTCCTGGAATACAAACTTTAAAAGAAATTCATCGGAACAAAGTTTATGGATTTATACAATCTAACTAAGAAAATCTCTAGATATGAAGAACTTCATGAAGGAGCCAAGCAAAAGAACTCGATAATTAGGACATATTATCATGACCCTAACTATGAGTTTGCGATTGCCGAGGTATTGGAAAAAACCCACTCATATTCTCAGCTTCTGTCAAAGTGGAAACAATTACACTAACCATGCAACAAGATCAAAATATATACACTTTTGATATTACCCGGGCTACTAAAATATTCAAAATACTATAAGCCGGTAAGTTTATTAAAGTTTCCAATAATCATAAAATACCCATAGCCAATGAATTGAAAAAGGTTGAATATGCAAATGGCATGGGACACATTCTCATTCAACTAATAAGTACATTGTGTTCAGGAACATTGTCCAAGATAACATCGATAGAAGATTGTTGAAATTTCTTGAGAAGGGAGAAGAAGCAATGTTGATCGATACTAATCCATTCCTACCTAATATGGACGTCAACAGGGCCATAATGAATCTACGAAAATTAGATCAACCATGACAGAGGGTTGATCTTGGTATTGGTAGTTAGCATGGCGCATCACGACGACTGAGGTTAGGATAATATCATTTTTATGCAGTGACCGCGGACTTCACTATATAAAAATATCTAGGGCCTTTAAGAACATATTGTTGGGTGGTAATGCCCTTCAGATTAAAGAATGCAGGGGCCACATACCAAAGGGCAATGAATACTATTTTCCATGACATGATTAGCCGCTTTTTGGAGGTCTATATGGATGATGTAGTAGTAAAGTCAATCGATGCAGATGGGCATCTGGCCCACTTACGTAAGTCCTTTGAACAAATGAGGCTCCATAAATTAAAGATGAACCCTTTGAAATTTGCTTTTGGGGTATCGATTGTTAATTTCTTAGGATTCTTGGTACATCAAAGAGGGATTGAAGTCAATCAGAACAAGGCTCAGGCAGTGATTAACGCACGACCGTCAGGGAACAAGGCTGAGCTACAAAATTTCTTAGGGCATGTCAATTTCTTAAGGTAATTTATATCTAACTGTATGGGTAAAACTAACATTTTTTCTCTATTACTGAAATTAAAGCAGGGAACCGAATTTGTGTGGGAAGTAGAACACCAGCTGGCCTTTGATAGAATTAAAGAATATTTGATGAAGCTGCATGTGTTAATGCCCCCTGTAAAAAATCAACCGCTTAAGTCATACATCGCAGCTTCAACAGAATCAATTAGAGCCCTCCTAGCATGAGACGATGATATGTAAAAGGAGCGAGTGGTCTACTATTTGAGTCAGAGGTTGCTAAAGAAATGGACAAGTCCACATGTACTTGCGACTGAAATCCATCCCATAATAAAGCCATGGCCATTTCGAGGTTGGGTGATCGACTTGATTTGTCAGATCCACCCACCCTCAACTCGCATGGATTCATTCATCATAGTAGCAACTGATTACTTCACCAAGTGGGTGGAGGCTAAGCCGTAAAGAAAAATCGGTCATAGGGAAATCATTAGTTTCATTGAAACTAATATCATCCATTATTTTGGGATACTAGAGTCCATTATCATGGACCAAGGTGCTACTTTCTCGGCCAAGGAAGTGCCAGCAATGGCCGATAGATATGGCATAAAGATTTTGCATTCGACCCCTTACTATGCCCAAGCTAACGGCTAGGCTAAGGCTAAAAATAAAGTACTCAATAATATCCTGAGGAAAATGATTTGCAAGAACTATTGTAACATCCCGAAAATCGGGGGGTCGAGTAAAAACTCCACTCTCGAGTTCCAGAACATCACTTATGCAACATAAATGTGTATGATTGAATGTTGTCTGTATTAATGCATTAAACATGAGTAGGATTAATCCAAAACATCATATCATACTCTAGAGACCGTTAAATTAGCAAGCGGAAGACTGTGATAGTATGTATAACATATATAAACTGTTCTATGTCTCCAGAGTGTGAACATGTTACCAGGTTATATACATACATGTATAATCCAAAAGTAGACAAAACGAATATACATGAGTGCACTAAAATATAAAATGACAAGTGTCAAGACATCTAATCAACCTCCCTGTAATCCCGTCAATCAGAACACGCATAAAGGAGAGATCCTCCTCATCATCATCAAGTCCAGCTCCACCTCGCAGGCCGTGCCATCATCTACAATCACAGTAGGGACTGGTGGGTGTCCGGAAACACCATCCCGTAACGTGGGAGTGAGTGATCAACTCAGTGGGATAAGAGAGTAGAGATTAGCATGTTATCAAATCAATCATGCAATAATAGTAAAGCAGTAAATCAAACAATCCTAATACTGTTGTTAATGCAATATGACATGACATGATGGATGCCCTCACCGACGTTCTCCCTCATACGACACCATCTTATACCCGCGGCATGCAATCATCCCACAGTGCTCCACATCTTCCAAGCACATGCAATGTGATGGTGATATGATTGCCGAGTTATTATTAGTCCATTCAAACAGCAGAATTGGGAAACTAAGGTACTTCCCTTATATCAATCCCAACACAGATCCTGTCTAGGATCGTCACTCCTACTAATCTCATACGATGTATATTTGTAGGTCGCTGCAAGGGCTGCTAGGGCTGTTGCTCGCACTCATTGCACCGCTCTCCCATCACCTTATCAATACAGGCCTACTGTACTCTCACTGCTACGGAAGGGTCGTCGCCTCCCGTAGACTCAGAATACGCTCGCGGTCACTACAAAGGGCTACCAGGGCTATTGCTCGCACTCGTTGCACCGCTCCCCCATCACCTTATCAATGTAGGCCGACAGCAAGAATATAGTGTCTCATACCACCATAATCTGTTCACGAGTCATAGGTGCTCACTGGTCACTACAGGGAGGTTTGTGGCCCCAGCGTAGGTCAACAGCTCGACCATGGTGTCCCATACCACCATGCTCGGCTCATGAGTCTTCTTGGATCAAGGTACCATGGTTGATAGGGTTTACAATGGTAAGTTCAGTACCCTAGGTTCAAGCAGTTATGACTCATACAGGGTGAACATACAATGGTCAGTCGGGTTACTTGACGGGCTCGACTAGCACGAGCGCATCTCAAGTCGAATGACATGAAGTGCATAAAACACCTCGTGTGACCTAACCATTGCCGCCAACTCCAAAACACGGCTCGCGTTCATCGACGCGTCGTTCGTGGCAAAGATAAGCCAACCATGAATTTACTCGATTACCGACTGCCTGGACTAGGTATAGTCCCAAACAATTATGAATTCACATCAGCCATCAGGTAAGAGTAATGGAAATGAAATACAACCATGTGAGCATGTTAACACATGTTATAACATACGACTTGAGTGAATCATCTAATACTTGCATTTCATGCATATAATGAAATCATGCATATAGCTAACATGTAGGAAATCATTTCTATCAGCATATTAATTGAGAATTCAATCTCAAACTAATTCATAACACCATTTTATTCAATACATACTAATACAAGCATTTATACAAACACTTAAACTACACACTTAAGTCTACATATAGTATGTCGACTCAAAGTGCGCATTTAGGCGAATCTCTTCGCCAAAATAATTATGCATGCATTCCTAGTATCCTAATGCGACAAGAAGCTATGTCAATCACATCAGCAAATTATGGATAAAAACAGTATTTCCTACAAATGACTAAAATGCCCTAAATCTCATATTCTTCGTCTGCTTACGAAATAGGAAATGGACAGCATGTTGTACATGTCAAACGGCGTTTTCGTCAGTAATCTACTATTAAATGATATTGAAAGCATTGAAAACAGTCAATCAAAGTGTCTAAAATCCGCACCTTTTCTCCTAGAAGCGTATCAATTCGAACAGAGCGTATACGCTTCGTCTACGGCAAATAGACAACCTAATACATAAGAATCATAAGCTACTTCGCTATGGAAACTAAGGAACCTCAAATCAGTAACTATTTAGGGTATTTTTTTACCTAGAAATGCGGTGAAATCACTGGTAAAGTGATTGGATTGCGTGGCTTAAACACGTGTAGCAGGTAACACCAGCAGCAGAAAATTCTCTCCCACCTTCTCTCACAATCTCTCACCTTTTCTCTCACTCAACCTAGGGCTTTTTCCAAATTCAGATGGGAGAGATATGAGAGGGTTTCAACCCCTTTTATAAGCCCAAACATGCCCAAAACAGGCTTGGGAACAAAGTATACTTAAGATATATCCAAATCGGGGCTGTTTTGGTCCAAAAGGACATATCTGGTGATCCCCTGGCCGAACGCGAACGGACTTAAGTTTGTACATGTTGGATGTCGCTCACATCCCATTTTCAGACCATCAGTATTCGTAGATCACACGTGGCGGTCCAGTTTCAGTTCAGCGATCACTGCACGTAGATCAGGCCTATAAGTCTCATGATATGAAATAGAAATTTTTCCTGATCCGAGGGTGTAATTTGGCTGAATTCTGACGGTCAGAATGCTTAATACTGATGCGTCAAGTCGTGTGCCAGATTTGAATTTCAAATTCCAATTTTAACCCTATTCTCACTCTCTTCACTCCAGGCTCAATGAAATAGCCTGCGAAGGTCGGTTGGACTTGATTTTCGAAATGATTGTCAAGTCCAACAAGGCAGTTCTAACAGTCTAAGATTGTAGGTATCGGACTTTCGACACGCGGTCTAGATCTAATACAAAGTTTCAAAGAGGTCCAGAGAACAAACCGGTTTAGAGTTTGATCCGAGGTTTTAGAGTATCATAGCACCATGGATTCTACAAGTTTTGGGTCTTGTAGAACGTATTTAAAGTGATTAGGGACTATTTTCCAGCTACTCTAACGTTACGCTAGCTAACTTATGCTTAGTTTCTAAAGGAATTAATCCTAAGTGGTTTCTTTGGCTATGGAATTGGGTTCTGAGCGGTTACGAAGGTGTTTTGGTTGAACCATTGCCTAAGGACGTCTAATCCCAGGTTGGCCAAAAATCTGGGGTGTTACAACTATCAAGAGTGGCATGTCAAGTTATCCAAAGCTCTATAGGCCCATAGGATATCGCCTCGTACCAACACTAGAGTCAGTCCATTTACATTGACCTATAGGCATGATGCGATCTTACCCATGAAAATTATGGTCCCCTCATTATGGACTGCATATCAGGCTTAGCTAACTCCTCCAGAGTTCATAAAGGAAATGCTGGCCGAGCTCGAGGAATTAGACGAGGTTCATATTAGAGCCTTGGACTCGATCATGGCCATTAAAGTGGTCGTGACATGAGCATACAATAAAAGAGTGAAAGGAAAGTCTTTCAGAATAGGTGACATGGTCTGGAAAATGGTGTTGCTTATAGGCCAACAGGATCAAGCATTAGGCAAGAAATGGTTGCCCACTTGGGAAGGACCATATGTTATCGAGCAAGTCCTTAAGGGAAGGGCCTATCTCCCAAGGGATATAAACGGGAATGATGCAAGGGATCCTATAAACCACCGTTTCTTAAAACAAAACTTCCCATCATTATGGGAAGTCATTAGTAATCATGCCAAACCAAGTTGGTAAAATAAATAATTTATTTGGATAAAGCCTTGGAATAAGGGTCTATTAGTTACAAGATATGAGATAAGGGTACATTAGTGACAAAACAATCATAAGAAAAGAAAAATGAAGAAGAAGAGGGGTAGGATGAGAGCTATAAGTGGGTCGACTTGACGTCTTCAAATATTTTAGCAGCCTCAGCTTTCGCCTCCCTCGCCACATTTCGCATCTCTGTCCATGAAACATGTTGGCTCACAAGCTCCGTGGAAGTATGCTTGATGTATGCAAGATGACGGGTGACGGCCGCATGCTCTAACTCGGCCAATCTCTTTTTGGCTTCACTGGATCCAACATGGTCCCGATAAAGAGTGATATAGTACTTGATGAACGCGACCAACTCAGAATTTTCCGGCCGATCACGATTCCGATGAAGTCGATTAGTCTCGGCTAAGTTGGTAGAGAGATTGTTGCACACACACTTTCGTTAAAATCATGCTCATAAGTCCAATGTAGCCTATTCTCCTAAGCTGTTTCTTGGCGGGTTAGTAGAGCTTTGCACTCAACATTAAGGGTTAACATATGAGACAAAGCAGCGGAGCACCGCTCGATCTCTCTGTCTGCTTCAGAGAATTTATCTCTGAGTTTTTGGAGTTCTGAGATGATTTTTAAAATATCCTGGGGAGGCCGTTGATCTTCAGGAAGATCCCCAATGTCCTTGAGGAAAGGGAAAGGATTGCCTAGGAAGGAGGGCATGAGAAGGATTCAATTCCTTCTTTGAATATCTCCTCTATGATTTTGATCGACAAGGCAAAGCAATCCATGAAAACTGAAGTAGTGGTGGAAGAGACTCTATTTCAAAGTAATTTGTGGTGTATTCCAAAAACTAAGGGCTACTTTTATAGATTGAAGGTTCAACAGTTAATGCACATAGGGTGCGGTGTGACTGTTGGTTGTCGAGGTTGAATGAACCATTTTTGGGGATTATGAGGAACGCACCGAAATAAGTGTGATTTCCTCTAAAAGAATGCAGTGCAATTATTGTGGCCGAGGTATGGCATGCACGTGTGAGGAAATGCTTATTGCACGTCTGTACTACAATTCTCAAGCCATACCAACAACTAAAGTACTAAAACACCATCGTAGTTAAAGGGCATGGCCAAAAGGGAGGTACCTCTTATTCCTTAAGTGTTTATTTAATATTGGGATTTATTTATCACCTTTTCGGTCATTGACTACATTACTACAAAGGGAAAACATAAATAGAGAGTATAAAAAGTAGACAAACGACCTAGATTTTCATCCCTTCGAACTCTTCAAGGAGGGCCTACATCTCTGCCTCATTCTTCTCGTTAAGTGAAGCCTAGGTCGTCCCTTCTTCAATGACAAGTTGTAAGAGATGGAGTAGCTAGTCGACACAAAGGGTGGTTGAAGAGACTTCACCCTCGGCTATTATCCTAGCGTTATAACTTGCCTTTGACCGTGTCTGATCTAATGCCCTGAAATTTTCACAGCCCGAGTACATACTCGTGCCAGAGAATTTCGGGTATTAATAATATATAAATTGGATGCTTTAAAAATCACATCATATATATATATATATATATATATATATATATATTCATTTAGATCACATCCAGTTACATTCTTGAAGGTAACCATCTACGAGAATAAAATTGACTGTATTTATTATTTCATTAGAGTAAAAGAATTCAACAAATTATCAAATGCCTTCTTAATAGGAGCTTATTACATTATCGAATTTGCAGTGAAAATATAAAACTAAATCGTAAAACTATATTTTTATTCATTCAGTATAAGCTTCCATAGGGAGATAGTCCTCAGGGATTTCAATCTGTACATCACCTACATCATTTGTACGTTTGGAGAGGGTCAACACTCTACTTATAATAATGATTATCCTTTAAGATTAACAATAATTCAAGAGATTTATAAAAAGTATTGTAAGGGTTCTAATACATCTTGTACTCCACCACTACGAAAGGTATCAACATGCGTAACCAACTTACATGAATACATGCCTAGCAAAGTGTGTGCAACTCATCATACGTAGTGATCATCACAATGTGGAATATAATTCATAAAAAAATTTGACTCGCCCCACATCTCAACTATGGAGATTCACCGGTGTGTCCAACGTTAACATGGATTAATGCGAACATCTCAAGATGACACGATAACGTGATTTTGAGATTTATGTAACACGATGTGTTCATGGAGCGACTATTTATGACATTCAATCCTGAAAAGTGATGTAACATGTATAGCGATTTACTTACGTCGATTGAGCACCACGCCAACCAACCTACTAAATTATGTGCCGACCAAGAGGGCCACTACCCATAACGTATTACGTCCTCGATAAATATTTGCATCACTATTTGTGATACCTCTAACACATCACTTGCATTGATAAAGAGATAATTCAAATTATGAGAGTTTTGAAATTCCAAGGGACATGCCCAAGCCATAAGGTTAAATAACACACGACTAATAAAATAAGGAGGAGAGTGGCATGGCCAACTCAACAAAGAGGAAAGTGGCAATGGCCAGCTCAACAAATAAAAGAGTAATAAGAGCTAACTCAACAAAATTGGTAAAGGCAAGGGCAAGATTTGTATCCATCGCCCTATAAAAATAATGAAGATCACTTGTAGTTAACATCATACCATAATTCCCAAGGATAAATAATTGTCGGTAATTGAAAAAGGTGAGCTTAATAGTCCTACAGGGAGGGGGGGGGGGGGGGTGATGAATAGGACTATGCCAAATAAAAATTAACTTGCTGAAATAATTAATAAATCAAAAATCTCAATAGTATTTGTTGCGCAGCACGCCAACAACGCAATGGGTCGAGATTCAATCTCAGGCCTCACCCACAAACGATAAACGGATGAAAATATAAACTAGAAACAGATCAAAGCAATCCAAACAAACCACAAGACAAGATATACGTGGAAAAACCCCAAACTAGGGTAAAACACCATGGATACAAACTTCCACTATGAAGAAATAAAGATCACAAGGCAAAATACTAACCTCTCCCTTGGAAGAACAGAGAAATCCCTTAGCCCACACCTTTGGAATTACTTCCCAATATTCCTCATTTGCCTAGAAAAGCCCTAGGAACACTTATATGTAGTTTAGGTAACTTCCCTTCCGTATCCCAGTTGCGAAAGGACTCAAATCTGTAGTTTCGCACAAAATCACGGAACAAACTGCGTAACCTACGACCGGTCCTACCTCCCCTACGATCGGTCGTATACCCCTACGACCGGTCCTAGCCCTCCTACGACCGGTCCTAGGCCCCTAAGACTGGTCCTGAAAATTTCAGGACTGGTCCTAGACGGAAAAAAAATAACACAACTCGCTGGACTTCGAGTCGTGCTAGGGCTCAAACCTACGACCGGTCGAAGGCGGCCCAATGTGGCTCCACATTCTCAACAATCTCCCACTTGGAGACACATTGTCATAAACCTTCATCTTCTTCATCCGGAGTGCACCACCTCCCCGTCTTCAAGCCTGAAGACTAATCAAAGCTGAACAGAGCTTCAGCTTCTCCCTTGTGACCGCCTTGGTCAACATATCTGCAGGATTCTCACTTGTATGAATCTTCTCCAGAACAATCGATTCATCTTCCAGTAACGAACGTATGAAGTGATATCTGATGGAAATATGCTTGGTCCTTGAATGAAAGGCTGAATTCTTAGCCAAGTGTATTGCACTCTGACTGTCACTGTACAGCTTGCAATCTACTTGCTTCTTACCCAAATCTTCCATAAAACCTTACATCTACACCATCTCCTTGCATGCTTCTGTAGCCGCAACATATTCTGCTTCTGTTGTACTGATAGATACTATCTTCTGTAACTGAGAGACCCAACTGACTGCAGCACTACCCAGAGTAAACACATAACCTATAGTGCTTCTTCTGCTGTCGATATCTCCTGCCAAATCTGAATCCACGTAGCCCTGTAGCTTGATTTTCGATCCACCATAACACAGCCCTACATCCTTAGTACCCACCAGGTATCTGAGGATCCACTTCACAGCTTCCCAATGTTCCTTCCCGGGGTTGTTCATAAACCTGCTAACAACTCCCACTGCTTGAGCAATGTCTGGCCTCGTGCTTACCATAGCATACATGAGACTCCTAATCGCTGACGCATATGAGACTTTGGCCATGTAGTCTCGTTCCTCCTGCGTCTTCGCACCTTGTTCCTTATATAGCTTGAAGTGGTAGGCTAATGGAGTGCTAACCGGCTTAGCACCTCCCATATTGAATCGATCAAGTACCTTGGCTATGTACTCTGCCTGTAATAAAATCAGTTTCTTATTTTTCCTGTCACGTTTTATCCTCATGCCTAGGATTCATTTTGTAGCTCCTAAATCCTTCATGGCAAATTCTCTAGACAATTGTCTTTTGAGATTTGAGATGTCCTTCATGCTTAAACCGGCAACAAGCATATCATCAATATACAGAAGAAGGATGATGTATGACATATCAAACTTCTTCAAGTAACAACAGTAGTCTGCATGACATCTCCTAAAACCGTTTCCCGACATGAAACTATCGAACTTCTTATATCACTGCCTCAGGGCCTGCTTCAGGCCATATAGACTTTTCTTTAGTCTGCACACCTTGTTCTCATTACCTGGTGCCATGTATCCAGTCGGATGATGCATATATATTTCTTCTTCAAGGTTCCCATGAAGAAAGGCTGTCTTAACATCTAGTTGCTCTAGATATAAGTTCTCTGTAGCCACTATACTCAAGACCATACGAATCGTAGACATTTTCACCACAGGTGAAAATATTTCAGTGAAATTGATACCTGCCTTCTGTTGAAACCCTTTTACAACTAGTCTCGCCTTGTACCGTTTCGAACCATCATGCTCCTTCTTCAGTCTGTAAACTCACTTGTTATGAAGAGCTTTCTTACCCTTGGGTAGAGTGACTAGCTCCCATGTACGATTAGACTCAAGAGAGTCCATCTCCTCATCCATGGCCTACTCCCACTTAACCCATGTATCTGACTGTAATGCCTCTTCAAAACACTCTAGCTCACCATTATCTGTCAGCAGTAGATAATGTAAGGAGGGTGAATATAGGACAGTGGGTCTCCTCTCCCGAGTAGACCTCCTCACAACCGGTGTCTGTGGCTCTACCTCATAATGCTCCTGTGTACGATCATCCTGTGGCGCTGTAACACCCATGTCCGATAACTCTTCCAACTCTACGAATTCCTTTTTCTCGGCCTTATTATCTTGCACAGTCCTTATGTATCACTTTTTTATTAAAGACTATGTCCTTGCTTCTGATGATTTTCCTATTTTCTGCATCTCAAAACCTGTAGCCAAAATCATCCTGCCCGTAGCCTATAAACGTGCACGTCCTGGACTTCGCATCCAGCTTGTTTCTGTGCTCTGCATCAATGTGAACATATGAAGTGCAACCGAACACTCTGAGATGTGTAAGGTTCACTTCTTTCCCAGTCTATATTTCTTCTGGTAGCCCACCATCCAATGGTGCTGAGTGACTTCTATTAATAAGATATACAACATTATTTACAGTATCTGCCCAAAAGGTCTTGGGCAACCCTGCATGTAACCTCATGCTCCTGGCGCGCTCAAGGATGGTTCTGTTAATGCGCTCAGCCACACCATTCTGCTGCGTTGTCCCTGGAATCATTTTCTAATGTTTGATTCCAATTGTTGCACAATACTGCTCAAACCTCTTATCACAATACTCTCCCTCATTATCAGATCTGAGATACTTTACTGTTTTACCTGTCTCATTTTCTACCATAACTTTGCACTTCTTAAACGCATCAAATACATCAGATTTATGCTTTAAGAAATAAACCTACAGTTTTATACTAGCATCATCAATAAAGGAAATAAAATAACGTGAGCCACCAAGAGATGATACCTGTGTCGGTCCCCACACGTTAGTGTATACAAGCTCCAAAAGATGCGTCTTTGGAGCACGTCCTGTCTTCTTGAAGCTTACCCTCTTCTACTTACCATATACGCAGTCCTCAAAGAATTCCAAGTCAAGAGACTTCAGCCCTGGTAGCTTCCCTTTTGACAACAACACTTTCATCCCTTTCTCACTCATATGTCCCAACCTCCGATTCCATAACTGCCTATTCACTCCAGTTGATGCGACTGCGAGTGAACTATACGATCCTGAAGTTACGTACAAAGTACCTTCCTTTTTACCTCGAGATATCACCAAGGTACCTTTTTTGATCTTTCAGGAATCACTGGTGAATGTCATCACATAACTGGTGTCGGCTAACTGTCCCACTGAGATCAGATTCCTTCTCAAACTCCGTACATGTCTGAATTCTTCAGTTTCAAAACCGTTTCGTCTTTCTGATTAACCTGAACATCTCCCTTTCCAATAATACTGCACGGCTCATCATCCAGGTAGACTCTCCCAAAGTCTCCTGACATATAATCATGCAGAACTTCCTTACATGAAGTGGCATGAAACGAAGCACCCGAGTCTATAACCCATGACTCATTTCTAACATCAAGAGACAAGATCAACGCTTCTGTGTCGCTCTCCCCAGACAAATTCACTGAATCCTTCCCGCCTTGAGAGCTTCCTTCTTATTTCTTGAGCGCCCTGCAATCACGTTTCATGTGCCCCTTCTTGCCGCAATGCCAACACTCGTCTTTGTCTTTCGGTCCCTTGGACTTCTTCCTCGACTTAGAACGCCCGTGTTTATTGCCTCCTCTATTCTGCGATCTTCCTCTTCCTTCAACGTTTAGAGCATTCCCTGAATCCAATGAAACTCCTGATGCCTTCCTTCTAGATTCTTCGCTGAGAATTAGACTGGCCACATCATCAAATTTCAGCTTTGTCAACCCTGAAGAATTGCTCACAGCAATCGCCAAACCATCCCAACTGTCTGACAGACTGGATAAGATCAATAGCGCCCTGACCTCATCCTCAAAAACGATGCCAACGGATTCCAACTAGCTCGTGACTGTATTGAACTCATTTAGATGTTCAGCTACGCTCCCACCATCTGACATCTTCATGTTGAATAGCTGTTTCATAAGATAAACCTTGTTGGATGTTGAGGATTTTTCATACATGGTGGCTAGGGCTTCCATCAATTCTTTTGTCATTTTCACCTTGGATATGTTGAAGGCGACGCTATTAGACAAAGAGAGTGAGATCGTTCCTAAAGCCTTCCTATCCAGTAAAAATCATTCATCATCTATCATCTTTTCTGGTTTCTTCTCTTTTCCTTCTAGAGGAATGTAGAGGTCCTTCTGATACAGATAATCTTCCATCTGCATCTTCCAGAAGGCAAAGTTTGAACCATCAAACTTCTCAATTCTAGTTTTTCCATTTTCCGTCATCGCTCCCAATAGAACTAAACCAATAGCTCTGATACCAGTTGTTGCGCAGCATGCCAACAACGCAGTGGGCCGAGATCCAATCTTAGGCCTCACCCACAAACGATAAACGGATGAAAATATAAACTAGAAACAGATCAAAGAAATCCAAACAAACCACAAGACAAGATATACGTGAAAAAATCCCAAACTAGAGTAAAAAACCACGGATGCAAACTTCCACTATGAAGAAACAAAGATTACAAGGCAAAATACTAACCTCTCCCTTGGAAGAACAGAGAAATTCCTTAGCCCACACCTTTGGAATTACTTCACAATATTCCTCATCTACCTAGAAAAGCCCTAGGAACCCCTATTTATAGTTTAGGTAACTTCCCTTCCGCATCCCAGTTACGAAAGGACTCAAATCCGCAGTTTCGCACAAAATTACGGAACAAACTGCGTAACCTACGACCAGTCCTAGCTCCTCTACGACCAGTCATAGACCCCTACGACCGATCCTATCCCTCCTATGACCGGTCCTAGGCCACTAAGACTGGTCCTGAAAATTTCAGGACTGGTCCTAAACGAGAAAAAAAACAGCACAACTCGCTGGACTTCGAGTCGTGCTGGGGCTCGAACCTACGACCGGTCGAAGAAGTCCTACGATAGCTCAAAGGCGGCCCAATGTGGCTCCACATTCTCAACAGCATTAGTATTGAAAAATTAATTTAAACTTAGTTCATAGGACAACCTTCACCAAAAATAAAGTTTTAGGTAGGATAACCTTATTTCAAGAATGTTTGTAAGGATCAACATATCAAACCAAGTAAGAGATAATAAAGCTATCTATTACAAACATTCATCACTTTTGCATCAATAAAATTATAATTATTCATCATAAATATAAAAAGTAAACATTCACCATAACACCATGAATTATAGTGGTTCAGTGTGTACACCAACTTTTCTCAAACAACCACACTTACTCCACTCCCAATAATCACAACCCACGTGATATTAACTTTCACTCTAAATAAGATTTTCACAGGATCACCTTAAAACCGGATACGGTTGTGATTTTAAAGGGCTATCGCAAACAAAAACCCCACATTGAGATTTTCTGGCTATCGCAGACAAACCAAATGAGATTTTTTGGCTATCTCAAAGAAACCAAAATACAAAAGATAGGAATATACTTATCTTCACCTTGAAGATGTATCTCTTGATGTCACCTGTAGAACCGCTTCTATTGAAGTAGATTGTTTAATGTCCAATCATATGAATAAGGGTTTTAGGTTCTAAATAGATTTTAAATCGATTCAAACCAAAGGCTACTTGTTTGAATTCCTCAGGATCTCAAAGAAGAGTATCTACTCTCTTTAAAGAATAAGATTCTTAAAAAGGAGATCAAGGAATTAAAATAAAAGTTATTAAAGAAATATTAAAAATACCATGCAATAGCTTGACAATAATGAAGACTTCTCTCTATCTCTTGATGAAGGCTTTTCTTAGCTTGAATTGGTAATTTTGGAGTGAGAGAATACCTCTATTTATAAGTCAAAAGGTTGTTGCTTTAACTTGTCTAAGGTTCAATAAATTTTCAAAATTTGAGCGCGATTGGATAAAATCGAACTACGACTGGTCGAAGGCCGTGCTTGACTGGTCTAACGCCTTGTTCGACTAGTCGAGAATGGGCTTCGACTGGTTGAGGGTGCCATATTTTTAGTTGTTGGACTTCGAGTTGAGCAACCCTCGACTGGTCGAAGACCTCTCTTCGATTAGTCGAGCAGACTGCTCGACTGGTCGAGGAAGTAACGGAATAATCAGTTTTTTTGAATTCAAACTTAGACTGGTCAAAGATTTCTTAGACTGGTTGAGCCACGGCTTAGACTAGTCAAACCTAAGACTAGACTAGTTGAAGTTTAGCCTATATTACATATAATGACCCATATATGATTGTGTTTTGAAAGGACTTAATCCTAAGGTTTTTCAAGGGTCTATTATACGTGAAAAGACTGAACATTAAAGTAACTTGAACTTCTTAAAACTTTTTCTTCTACTTAAATATTCAATAGAGCTTGAGAATGGAACTTAATCTTCTACTAGAAGTGTAGTAGAACTTGAACTCAGTTAGCTTGAACTTTAGTAGATTCTAAACTTTCCATCTTGATCTACTTCTTAACTTGAACTTCAGTAAAGTCTTGAACTTAGTAGATTTTAAACTTTCATGACTTGAAGTTATGCCTTGAACTTTCCATCTTGATCCACATTAGGCGGACCACTTCATAAGATGTTTTGTCTCAACGAAATTTGACAAATAAAGGTGTGCTTTATACACTATAGCACTTACAATCTTCCCCTTTGTCAAATTCGTGACAAAACACTTAACATAACAACAAGTAGAGTAACATCTTGAATTCTATGTTGTAGAAGGTGCTTAATGAATATGCAATGTGTGCTTTTCCCTGTTTTATGACACATACATATACATTTCCAATGCAAAACTCCAACAACCATAAATCAATATATCAACATTTATTTCCTACACATATTTTCATTCATTCTATTTATAAAATTAGTAATTACTTATAAAATTAGTAATTCTTCCCCTCAATGTGAGCTTTTCCCTGTTTTATGACACACACATATACATTTCCATTGCAAAACTCCAACAACCATAAAATCAATATATCAGCAGTTATAAAAATGTCTTCAGCAAGGAGTAAGAGAGTAGTGTTAGAAAGTTATCAACTAGCACACACAAAGTATAAAGTTATACAACCCAAAGATAAATGAAAATCAGCCTAATCAAATCTAGAAGAGGATGGAGGAGGTATAAATGGATCAATCTGGTGAAGTCCTTTGGTAATGCGAAGAAAATATTTTCACATATATTTCATGGAAGCTTTATGACTTTCAACCAGATTATCCTAAGATACCTTCAACTCAACAACCTTCTCTTCTAAAGACTTGAACTGATCATTAACCTAAGATGGTTGACAGACAGGAGCAGCTTCATCATCTGATTACAACTATCCAAAGATATCATCCATAGATGTGTCCTCAGGTAATGGTGCATCCTCCTCTTCTTCTTCATCCTCATCTCTCTGCCCGGGAAGGAATGTCAGGTTCATCATATTAATATTCGTATGATCAAATGGGAGAGTGGACTCGGGCGCCTCGGTTGATGGAATGATTACATTGCAATAGATAGCGTGTGTAGTCCTGAGATATGCAAAAGGTATTAACCAATGACCCGGATGGATACAAAATTGAATAATCAAGTAACATATCAATGAGGGAAGACAGATAAAAATGCTAGATGCAACGACGTGAAGGACACGAGTCATAAAGGGAGTAAGTTTAGACTTATTCCCAAAACGAGGATACACATTAGACGTGAAAATACGATGAAGGAATCAGAATCTTAGAATCATCTGGGTGGCATAAAGGGTATTATCAGAACTCCAATAATCATTAATCTACATAACTTGCGAGTAATTTCCCTTCGCTCATATTCATTCATTTTATCAGTAAGGGTGGCAATGTGAATCCCTTCATCATTGACATTCACATCAAGCAATCTTCAGACCAGGTGCCTATCTACCGGAACTGTCCCTTCTCTAAAATTAATAGAGAATGTCAGATTATCAAGGGCCAATTCACCTATTGAAGCATACATCCCTTGTGCTATGAAGTGGTATGTCGTTCCACCCCAACCAAGAATGTTTTCCCAACCAACAACATTAAGGATAGGCAAGAGTTTAAATGGTGGAATGTGGTTGATATTCACAGTCCTTTTGGTGACAATATCTCTAGAGCGGAGATCCCTAACATGCTCTGAATCTTCTTTAGGAGATCCTAGGGTTCTCGCCCTAATTGGAGTCATCCTGGAGGAGGAGCCACTAGGGCCCTTGCATGTAGCCTTCCTCTTAGACCGATACTCCATGTAGAGTTTGAAAAAAAGAATATTAAAAAATATAGATGGGTTTAGCTTAGATCAGATTTTTGCACAAAAACCCTCTATAGAAAGAATGTAAATCTCAAATTAACCACAAAATGAAGATTAACTAGTAAGGAGGAACCCAAATCTAGAAAGAAATTGAAAATAAACCACGTACAATGACAAAATGGAGATGAGTTTGACGAGTGGAGCCATGACTAGTCGAGGAAGAAGGGCAAAATGAAGAAGAAAAAGTGATTTTTCTCTCTTTTAAGAAGAAAACTTGTGCACTTTGACAGGTCGAGTATGGTCCTCGACCCATCGAAGGTCGACTGGTTGAGAACGTGCTCGACTAGTCGTGCAGCTAGAAAATTTCATATTTTTTGAAGTTTTTGAAATTTATATGTTTTGCATTTTTTTTCAAAATTATAAACATACAAATAATAAAAATGCATAAACAACTTGATTTAATTAATTAAAAGTACACAGGCCAATATCATGTTTTAATTTGGAATATCTAATCCTATCAAGTGGTTTGGTCATAATGTCCGCAAGCTGCTTTTCCATCTGAATGTATTCTAATGAAATGGTCCTTTCATCAACTAATTCTCAAATGTAATGATATCGAATGTCGATATGTTTCATACAAGAATGTTGAATGGGATTTTTAAAAATATTTATAGCGCTTGAGTTATCAAAATATAGTATCATTGAATCTTACATAATCTCATAATCAGCTAAGATCCTTTTCATCCAGATCAACTGGGTGTTAGCATTGCCAGCTACAATATATTCAGCTTTAGCAGTTGAGAGTGATACAGAATTTTATTTTTTTTAATGAGCCAGGAAACTAAACAATTCTCTACGTAGAAACATCCACCACTGGTAGATTTTCTATCGTCGATGTTTCCTGCCCAGTTTACATCGGTTTATCTGACAAGTTGTACATTTGTATCATGTAAATACCATAGACCGAAATTAGTTGTACTTGGGACATATCGAATTATCCGTTTAATAGCGATTAGATGAGATTCCTCAGGATCAGACTGATATCTAGCACATATTCCAACGCTAAAAGCAATATCAAGTCTCCTAGTTGTTAAATATAGAAGACTACCAATCATGCTTCGATATAAATAAGAGTCTATACTTTTTACCTGTTTCATCCTTAGAAAGCTTGAGAGTTGTACTCATAGGAGTATCAAACTTTTTCCTATTCTCAAACCCATACTTCTTTACCAAATTTAAAGCATATTTAGTTTGAGAGATGAAAATACCATCTTCCTGTTATTTTTCTTATAATCCAAGAAAGTAATTTAATTCTCCAACCATACTCATTTCAAACTTGGATTTCATCAGATCTATAAACTCAATAGACAAGTTAAAGCATGTAGATCTGTAAATAATATCATCAACATAGATCTATATAATCAATATATGTTCATTATATCTTTTGACAAATAATATTTTATCATCGCTTCCCATGATAAATTGGAATAAGTAAAAATTTAGTCAACTTTTTGTACCATGCCCTGGGAGCTTTTTTTAAACCATAAAGTGCCTTTTTAAGATGATATGCATGATTTGAAAGTTTAGGGTTCTCAAAACCCTTAAGTTGTTCAACATATATTTCTTCATGTAAATCACCGTTTAGAAACACACTTTTAACATCCATTTGATATATCTTGAATTTCTTATGACAAACAATTGAAATGAAATCTAATGGATTTAAGGTGCGCAACTGGTGTGAATGTTTCATCATAGTCATTTCTTTCTATCTGGGTGTAACCTTATACATCCAGTCGTGCCTCGTTTCTAATGATATTTCCTATTTCATCAAATTTAGTCTAAAAAATCCATTTGGTTCCAATTATATGTTTATCAGATGGTTTGGGAACCAAATACCAAACATCATTTCTGACGAATTGATTTGAATCTTCTTGCATAGCCAATATCCAATTTTCATCGATAAGTGCTTCTTTTACATTAGCCGGTTCAATTTGAGAATTAAAGAAGGCGTAGTTACAAATGTTCTCTAACTATTTTCTTATCTGAACACCAGTACGAGGGTTACCTAATATCTAATCAGTCGGATGGCATTTGACTGATCTTAACTCAACATTATCTAAATTGGATGAAGAGTCAGGTTTGTCGATAATATTACTTCATAATCATCTTGACTTGGTGTGGATGTGATTAGGTGATTATCAATTACAACGTTACTAGATTCCTGAATCACTCATGTTTTTTTTTTGTTAAGAATACGATATGCGCGACTATTTAGAGCATAACCCAAGAATATTACCTCATCACTCTCGGCTTTGAACTTTTCCAAATTTTCCCTGTCACGTAAAATGTAACATTTACTTTCAAAATTTTAAAAGTATTTGACTGTTGGCTTCTTATTGAACCATAACTCATAGGTTGTTTTGTCTTTTGCTTTTCTAACATACACACGATTTATAATGTAGCAAGCGGTATTAACAGCTTTAGCCCATAAGTTTTTCAGTAAGTTCATGTTATTTAACATTACATTGGTAATTTCCTATAGCACTTTGTTCTTTATTTTAACAATCCCATTCTGTTGAGGTGTTTTAGGAGTAGAGAACTCATGTGATATACCATAGTCTGTACAATACTTCATAAAACTGTTATTTTCAAACTCATTACCATGATCACTTCTAATCTTGATCACATGTACTTCCTTTTTAGTCTGAATTCATTTTAGAATTCTTTTGACTTCATCGAGAGTCTCTGATTTCTCTCTCAAGAAAGCTACTCAAGTATATCTGGTAAAATCATCAACGATAACTAGAAAATAATTCTTTCCACCTCTACTCTCTATTCTAGTTAGTCCAACCAAATCCATATGGAGAAGTTCAAGAGGTTTGGTTGTGGCTAAGGAGTTTATTTTCTTATGACTACTCTTGATTTACTTGTCAATCTGACACGCATCACAAATCTTTTCTATCTTATTCAATTTGGGTAAGCCACAAATATGATCTATTTTACTCAATCTACAAAGATTTCTAAAATTAACATGTCCAAGACGTTTATGCCATAGTTCTATTTCATCTGTTTGGAACATGTAACACGAAAAGTTAGAAGAGCATGAGTTATTAATAATGTAGTAATTCTCAGAAGTCCTACAACCATTTAATATCACACTTCCCTTCTCATTTGAATTCTCACATCTGTGATTTGTAAATTTTACACCATGTTTGTTATCACAGATTTGAGAAATACATAGGAGGTGATGTTTTAGACCTTCAACATATAGTACATTCTCAAAGGGAGAAAAATTAGAGAGTTGAACAGTACCTTAGCCTATGATTCTGCAGTTGCTTCCATTCCTAAAAATAACTGAGCCATCATTCACTTCTTTGAATTTGGTGAATATCGCTTTGTCACCTCTCATATGTCTTGAACATCCACTATCCAAGTACCATCTTAAAAGGTTGGTGGCTTTGAAGGTTTTATGGGAAACAAGACATGTAACCTTTAGAACTCATTTCATTATAGTTTTGGGTTTAGGAGTTCTATTGGATTTTCTCTATTTCAGGGAGTTGAAATTTCTCCATTTTCTATTAACTTTGATTCTATTTGAGTTGAATTGTAGAAGCTCTTTGAGTAAGTCTACTATTTTTTCAACTAAAAGAGGTTTCTTATATCTTTGATTTCTATAGCTGATGACGTTAAAATTAATCTTAGAAACTTGAAAAGATTTTGGATTTTTAAAATCATTTTGATCATAGTTTCTCAAATTCTTACCTTTTAAGTTTGAGGTTTCTCCTTCTGTAAATACAGGAGATGTATTTTTATTTTTCAGAGAACTATCTTTGATATAGCCCAGACCTAACTTGTTGCCACATTTTCTTGATGCAGTTAATAGTTTTTCTAGCTTTGGGTCTCCATGGGCATATCTCCAAGTATCCTTAGAACTCCAAAGAGAAGAAACTTCGAGTTTTAAGTTCTCATTTTCTATTTTGAGTTTTTCTAACTCAGAGGTTTTGAAATTTAAATCTAGTTTTATTTTTTCAAAATAATCTGAAAGATGAGATTTTTCTAAAATTTTGTTTTCAAGTTCTTCTTTTAATTTTAGATATTTTTCTCTTTGAATTTTTAGTTTGACAGCAAATTTGTAACTTTCCTTGTATAAGGCATTGTAGGCGTCTTGAAGATCATCTTCATTTTCATTTTTAGAGTCACTCCTGAGATTTTCATAATCAGATAAGCTACAACTATCTGAGGAGGCGACTCTGGTTATAGTCATTAGGGCTTTTACATCATTTGAATTTTCTTGTTTTGATTTATCAGACTCAGAAGAACTTTCAGAGCCAGATGATTCATCCCAAGTAGCTAACATGCCCTTTCTTTTTGACTTATCCAATTTAGGACATTTTTTCGCCAAGTGCCCTGTAACGCCCGTGAAAAATCCGTACTTGGGCTCGAGTACCAACTCGACCCGAAATTGCGTAGAATTAAATCCTATGGAAATTAAGCGTAAGTTAGCTAGCGCAACGCTGGAGTGGCTGGGAAATAGTCCCTGATCACTTTAAACATGTTCTACAAGACCCAATTTGAGTAGAACCAACGACTCTATAATACTCTATAACCTCGGATCGAACTCTAAGCAGGTTTGGTCTCTGGACCGCTTTGAACTTTTGTATTGGATCTAGACCGCGCGTCGAAAGTCCGATACCTCCTATCTTAGACCGTTAGAACCGCTTAGCTGGACTTGACAATCATTTCGAAAATCAAGTCAAACTAATAATCACAGACTATTTCATTGAGTCCGGACTGAAGAGACCGCGAATAGGGACAGAATTGGAATTTCAAATTCAAATCTGGCACACGACTTGACGCGTCAGTATTAAGCATTCTGACCGTCAGAATTCAGCCAGATTACACCCTCGGATCAGGAAAAATTTCTATTATTATCATGAGACTTTCAGCCCTGATCTACGTGCGGTGACCGCTGAACTGAAACTGGTCCGCTACGTGCGTTCTGCGAACCCTGCCAGACTGAAAACTTAATACGTGCTATATCTGGTACGCATGAGCTTAAGTCCGATCGCATTCGACCAGGGGACCACCAGAAAGCATCTTTTGGAACGAAACAGCCCCGAAATGGATATGCAATAAGTAAACTTCGTTCCGGAGCCTGTTTTCGGCATTTTTTAAGCTTATAAAAGGGGTTGAAACCCTCATTCCTCTCTCCCATCCGAAAATTGTAAAAACCTAGATTTGGGAGAGAGAAAAGGAGAGAGTTTGAGAGAGGAAGTGGGACGATTTTTCCCGCCTTCGTGCCGCTACTTCCACGTGCTACAGCAATTCTTCCCAATCACCTGGCTGGTGATTTCTTCGCTTTATCAGGTATAAAACAATCCTAGAACTTGCTGATTAGGGGTTACTTAGATTCATAGCGTATTAGCTAACGTAACTTGTAAACTAGGTTCTCCTACTGCCGTAGACGAAGCGTACACGCTCCGTTCAAAATCACGCATCCGTAAGAGATAAGGTGAGAATTTTAGACGCTTTAATTGACGGTTTCCAACGCTTTTAATGTCGTTTAATAGTAGATTATTGACGGCATCACCGTTTGACATGTACAATATGCTCTCCGTTTCCTGTTTCGTAAATTAACGAAGAATATGAGAATTAGGGCATTTTAGTCATTTGTAGGAAGTACTGTTTACATTCATATTTTGCTGATGTGATTGACATGGCTTGTTGTCACATTAGGAAGTTAGGAATACGTGCATAATTAGTTTGGCGAAGAGATTCGCCTAATTGCGCACTTCGGGTCGACATACTATATGTAGACTTAAGTGTGTAGTGTATGTGTTAGTATAAATGCTTGTATTAGTATGTATTGAATTAAATGATGTATGAATTAGATTGAGATAGATTTCTCAATTAATATGCTGACCTAAATGATTTCCTACATGTTGACTATATGCATGATTTCATTACATGCATGAAATGTATGTGTTTGAAGATTTACTTAAGTTGAATGTTATAACATGCGTTAACATGCTCACATGATTGTATTTCAATTCTAATATCCAATATACATCGCTGATGTGATTCCATAATTGTTTGGGACTAGACTTAGTCCAGGCAGTCGGTAACCGAGCGATATTCGTGGCTAGCTGGTCTTGGCCACGAACGACGCGTCGACGAATGCGAGTCGTATTTGGAGTTGGTGGCAGTGGTTAGGCCACGCGAAGTGTTTTACGCACTTCATGTCATTCGACTTGAGATGCGATCACGCTAGTCGAGCCCGTCAAGTAACCCGACTGGCCGATGTATGTTCACCTTGTATGAGTCATAACTGCTTGAACCTAGGGTACTGAACTTACCACTGTAAACCCTGTTAACCATGGTACCTTGATTCACGAAGACTCATGAGCCAGGCATGGTGGTATGGGACACCGTGGTCGAGCTGTCGGCCTACGTTGGGGCCACAAACCTCCCCGTAGTGACCAGTGAGCACCTAGACTCGTGAGCAGATTATGGTGGTATGGGACACTATATTCTAGCTGTCGGCCTACACTGATCAGGCGACGAGTCCTTTGTAGTGACCGCGAGCGTATTCTGAGTCCACGGGAGGCGACGACCCTTCCGTTACAGTAGAGTACGGTAGGCCTGTATTGATAAGGTGATGGGGGAGCGGTGCAACGAGTGCGAGCAACAGCCCTGACAGCCCTTGCAGCGACCTACATAAATATACCTCGTATGAGATTACTAGGAGTGACGACCCTAGACAGGATCTGTGTTGGGATTGATATAAGGGAAGTACCTTAGTTTCCCAATCCTGCTGTTTGAATGGACTAATAATAACTTGGAAATCATATCACCATGCCACTGCATGTGCCTGGAAGATGTGGAGCACTTGAGGGTTGATTGCATGCCGCGGTCGTAAGATGTTGCCGTATGAGGGAGATCGTCGGTGAGGGCATACATCAATCATGTCATCTTGCATTAACAACAGTAATAGGATTGTCTGATTTACTGCTTTACTATTATCGCATGATTGATTTGTGAACATGCTAATCTTTGCTCTATGATTCCACTGAGTTGATCACTCACTCCCACGTTACGGGATGGTGTTTGCAACACCCACCAGACCCTGTTGTAGATGCAGGTGAGGCTGAGATCCAGGAGGCAGAGCCAGACTTCGACGAGGACCAGGACGAGTTCTCGTACATGCAGTATCACGATGGCTTTGCGTAGGCGACCTGGATCGATGGGACTTCAGTGAGACCATTTTGGATATTTATTTTTGTTCATGTATATGTATATGAGACTCAGAGATGTATTCATACTTTAGAGACAGATGAGGTTTACTTTGTTTTTCCATACAGTGATATATATATTGTTTAGTCTTTCGCTTGCTTTTATCACTGGATCTGAAGTATGAATTGCAGTTTTGGTATACTTCTACTCATGTGAATGCTTTAAATCGGACAACATTGAATCATAATCATTTTGTTGCATAAGTGACGGTCTGGAACTCGGGAGTTGAGTTTATACACGACCCCCGATTTTCAGGGTGTTACATGCCCGTATTCATGGCAGTTTAAACATTGACTGTCCTTTACAGATTTTCAAGATTTAGATTTTCCTTTTGTTTTTTGAGATAGTTTTTGAAAATTTGATCTTTTTTTATTATTATTTTTGAAAATTTTGTAAAATTTCTTGGCAAGTAAAGCCATATCATCTTCTGTACCTTCAATATCAGAATTAATACAATTTTCTTATGAAACAAATTTAGATGATTTAAGAGATATGGACTTACCTTTAGGAGTTTTAAAATTTAACTCATACGTTTGGAGAGAACCAACTAACTCCTCAACCTTCATTTGATCCGTATCTCTTAATTCATGAATGACAATTACTTTAGAATTTAATATCTCAAGAAGAGATTGCAGTATTTTTGCATAAACCTTGCTTTTTGGGATTCCATCTCCTAGATCTCACATGGAATTTACTATATCATTTAGTTTCGTATAGAAGTCCATGAGAGTTTCATTTTCTTCCCTAAGAATTTTCTCAAATTTTATTGTGAGGATTTGAACATTTGATTTCTTTACTATAAAAGTTCCTTCATGTGTCATGTTCACAACCCCAAGTTCAAGGCTGCAATGTAGTAATAGTCTCGGTGAGACCGAGGTCAGATCCATAGGACTAATCTCTTGTGTTTTCTGAGAGAAACTAGAACTAGAACTAGAAGAAGATAAAAATCTAAATCTAGAATAATTGAGAAAGTAATTACAATTAAAGTAATTAAAATAAATGAATTCAAAGGCAGGAAACTAGGGTTTCCAAGGATCCACTTGTAGAGATTAGGGATATCTATGCTTGATTCACAAATACAACTGGAATCAGAGTTCTATCTTCATCCAATTGGAAAATATCTCATTAAAAATTAAATCTAAGCTTCCTTTGATTTAGTTCTCAATTGATGAGAGCTATGAGAACTAGAATTGATTTCATCATAAAACCATGCCCATGAGACAAAGCGAACAACAAAATTTACCAATCCACAACCAATCTAAGAGAATCATGAGAGTTAAGGAGGATTGCATTATCCAACCATGCCCAGGGGAGGATGGTGAACAACAAGATTTCCTAAAATCACAATCTCAATAATGAAAAGAACGTACTCAAAGCTATCGTAGATCCATTGTAATTTAAGTCACAACAAATCATTAAAAACTAAAAGTATTTCTTATAATCAAACTAAAATCAAAGAGAGTTCAACAACATGAATCAAAGCAATAGAAAATGACCCATCACGCTACAAGCTTCACCGCTTAGCTCTAGCTAAGAGGTTTAGCTAATCATAGACATGATTCAACTAAAAGCATAAATAAACAATTAGAGAAAAGGAAGAAAAAAACTCTTTGAAGACGGCCACTCCATGCTCTCTCTCTCTCTCTCTTATTGCCCCTCCTCTTGCTGGATGTGTTCTTTCCTTTTATAAGGTGCAACGCACCTTCCAGAACACTTTGTGAGAGCTTGCACTCTGTTATGCATTAGGTCTCCTTTGTGCAACGACTTCTAGAAAAGGACTTGTGCCACAACCGAAATCAGTGTTCATACTAACTCCATCTCCCGATCAGCCTTCTTGGGAGTGGTCGGCCTCCTCCCTACTCGGGTTTGAACGGCCTTGATTGGCCCGAATCTCCCTCACCAGCCTCTCCTGCGAAGTGGAGTTAAATCCACCCTAGCTCCTGTCAACGCACCTTGCGGACGAGGATGTGACCTGATCGAAAGTGAAAAACATTGGGATCTGATTGAAATCATCCCTGTAGCATGACGAACGGTTCATATCATCCCTACAGATGATTATGGGACCTCAAATTCATCCCAATGGATGGTATCTGAAATTTCAATCTGTGAAAGATTTATTTCCCTACCTTTCTGATCTAGATCGATAGCGAAAAGGGGACTAGGTTTAGTTATTTTGCCTTCTGCACCAGATGAATGGTCTGGATCTTCCAGATAGAGTCATGATGGTGGCCCATCATCATCCTGCAGAAGAACGTTTGCTGCAAAACGTGCACGTTGCATATTTTCAGTCGGTCGGTGGGTCATTGATCGGATTTTAGTTACACAGCCATGTGTGATTTATGTGCTTGTGCCATTTCATCCGTGGGGCCCACAAGCCGGTCAAAGTAAATTAGCTCCATTCATCAATCTTTACGAAATGGGTTAGGGCCTGTGCTAAAGAAAAGAGTACAAGGGTTGATCCTATGTGACCCATTATGTTTGTTGTTATGCTTAGTTGTGGGTCTTGACGATCCAATGGCTACACTTTGAGGTGTACGGTCCCAAATATAGGGGTTTAAACAGAGACATTCTAATAGGGGTCTTAAGTGCAGTTTCACAAAATAGACTTCACTCTGCGCAATTTCACAGAATGACCTAGAGTTTCAGAATATGCTTTTTTAGGATAATTTTAGGATTCCTTTTCTTCACTTTAAATATTTGATTCTCTTCATTCCTCACTTGGTTTTCTTAGATTTTTGGAATCTGAATTCTTCAATCTTGGTCTTCTATGATCCATCCCTTAGCTTGGTGATTCTTGAGCATTAAATCCATGCTTTTAGCACCTTTTTCAATATAAGCTCTTAAATTCACCTTGTAATACAAACATGAGTAAAATAGAACATTAAGCATTATCATGTTTATAAAAGAAAGTAATAAATGGAGTCTAATATACAATATTTGACCTTCCACACAATCCCCAACCATCATTTTACTAGTCCCGAGCAAAATATGTGAAAAATGAACCTTATGCGCAATGTTCAAACCTTTTTTAGAAAAATGATTTTTTATGCAATCAAGTATGAATGAGTGAGAAATTGAGATTTTAAAAATCTAGATTTGAATCACATAACCAATCAATCAAATAAATCCTTTATTCATTAGGTCAGAGCATAGTTCGCATATCAAGTTTTTCAACGTGGTCAATGAAAATACTATCTTTTCATAATGTTAGCCATGCTTATCACTTCAAGATTGGTTGAGAACCCAACTACTAATTTCGAACTTATCCTCTTTTCCTTATTTTTCTAGTTTTTGATTTTATATCGACGGTCATTCATATTCATTCAGTCTTTTCATCTTCTTTTTTTTTGGACATTGCATCTTTTCAAAGACATTTTTCATTCCCCTTAAAGATGCTGTCATTCTTCATTCGTTATGACCTTTTTGTCGATCTCCAATTTTCTAACTAGTTCTTTTCTTCTTTTAAGGTGGATAAAGTTCTATAGACTCGGTTCGTAATATCTTTCAATGATCACGATACTAATAATTAGAAAATCTAATACTATTCACAAAGAACAATTTGAATAAAATAATATTCGAACATCCTCTTTTCCAAGTGAATGTAAGAACCATAAATGATAAATTACTTAGTTGCTTCAACTTCAAATATTCAAAACTTGATTTCTACCTTTTTGTCATACTAAAAATGATCTTAAATACACAACTTATCCCTTTCAAAACAAATGATCATAATTTTTTTTTTGTTATTGTAAATTTTCTCAAAACTAAGAAAACACTGATTAGGTAACCTAATCTCCCATCCCCAACCTAAAATCTACATGATCCTCAATGTAAAAGAAATATGCAAGATTTGCAAAAGAGACAACATTATTAAAAGAAAAGTGATGGAGAGATAGTACCTGATGAAGAGATTTTTGTAGCTTTTTCCAAAGGATCTCAGTGTGAAGGTGGTTAGTACAAGAGTTTAACAACAAAAAATAAACTATCCTAAAACAAACAAAAAGCAACCTACCCTAAGCAGCATAAAGCTGACTATCTTAAAATTGCATAAAATAAACTATCCTAGAATGGAAAACAGAAAACCTAATTATACCTCCATCAAACTAGGAGATCAATTCTGATAAATAGGATCATTCAAAGGTATGGACATGTCCTCTGAATCAAATTGCTCAATAAATGGCTTTAATCAATGTCCATTCACTTTGAATTCATTGCCATTGTTTGGATTTCGAATTTCAGTAACCCAATGAGGATAAACATTGGTAACAGTGAAAAGACCGGTCCAGCGAGATCGGAGATGTAACTGAGAATTATACAAGAGGACCTTCTGATCTTGTGTGAATGATTTTCGAAGAATGTGTTGGTCATGAAATTCCTTCATCCCATCCTTGTAAATTCTCGAGTTATCATACGCATCATTCTGAATTTCTTCGAGTTCATTCAACTGAAGTTTTCATAGCGAGCCAGCGTTGTTCAGATTGAAATTCAGATTTTTAATCGCCCAGTAGGCTCTATGCTCCAACTTCGCAAGCAAGTGGCAAGCTTTCCTATAGACAAGTCTAAAGGGAGACATTTTAATAAGGGTTTTTAATGCAGTACGATAATCCCATAAAGCATCGGTCAATCTGAGTGACCAATCCTTATGGTTAGGGTTAACCATCTTTTCCAAGATGTGTTTAATTTCTCTATTGAAAATTTCAGCTTGCTCACTTATTTGTGGGCGGTATGGAGTGCTCACTTTATGGGAGATGTCATATTTCTTCATTAAGTTCACGAATGACCTATTACAAAAATGTGAGCTCCCATCACTAATGATGGCGCAAGGCATTCTGAATCGGAAAAGGATGTTTTCTTTTAAAAACTTAATGACCGTTTGATGGTCATTATTCTAGCATGGAATCGCTTTGACCTATTTAGTGACATAGTCTTCTGCTAGCAAAATATATAGATTTCCAAGGGATTGGGGGAATGGTCCCATGAAATTGATGCCCCAGCAATCAAATGCTTCAATGATCAGAATGGGGTTCAAGAGCATCATATTTTGATGGGACGATGTTCCCAAATTTTGACAATGCTCACAAGCTTTTCAAAACTCATGAGTATCCCAGAACATAGTGGGCCAGTAAAAGCCACACTGCAGAATCTTGGCCATGGTCTTTTTAGCAAAAAAATGACCACCACAGGCTTGAGAGTGACACAAGGAGATGACACTTTGATGTTCATTATCTAGCACACATCTCCTTAAGATTTGGTCTAGATAATATTTAAATAAATATAGATCATCCCAGAAGAACTTATGAACCTCGATGAAGAATTTTTTCTTATCTTGCACAATCCAATGTGTCAGTGTGAAACTTGTGTCAAGATAATTAACAATATCAGTAAACCAAGGTGAATGAGAGACTTTGAACAGTTGTTCGTCAGGGAATATGTCATTGATATGTGTCGTCTCAAGAAAATTAGGGAGATCAATGCGGGAGAGATGGTCAGCCACACATTCTCTACTCCCTTTTTATCTTTTATTTCCAAATAAAATTCATGGAGTAGGAGGATCCATCTAATTAAGCGAGGCTTAGCATCATTCTTAAAAAGAAGATACTTGAGCGCCGCATGATTTGTGTAAATGACAATCTAAGATCCGATCAAGTAGGACTTAAATTTGTCCAAAGTAAATACTACGGCTAAGAGTTCCTTTTCCATAGTCGAGTAGCTCACTTGGGCAGGATTTCGAGTTCTACTTACGAAATAAATAACATAAGGCTTCTTGTCTTTTCTCTGGCCTAAAACCACTCTAAGAGCATAGTCAGATGCATCACACATAAGTTCAAAAGGAAGGCTCCAATCGGGTAGCTACATGATAGGTATAGTGGTTAACATGTCCTTGAGCTTAGTAAAAGCTTCATGGCATTGCTCAGTCTACTCAAATGGTGCATCCTTTTGAAGTAGATTACATAAAGGATAAGAGAGATGACTAAAGTGCTTTATGAATCTCCTATAAAATCCGGCCTGTCCTAAGAAGGATCACACATCTCGTATGTTCTTGGGTGGAGGTAGGTTAGAGATAAGATAAATTTTAGCCTTATTTACCTCAATTCCCTCGGATAAGATGATATGTCCAAGGACAATTCCCTTACGAACCATGAAATGAAACTTCTCCAAATTGAGTACCAAATTCTTTTCTTCACATCTTTTCATCACACATTTAAGATTATCTAAGCAGTTGCTGAAAGATGGACCAAAGACAGAGAAGTCATCCATGAAGACCTCTAGATATTACCCCACCATGTTAGAAAAAATACTCATCATACATCGCTGAAAAGTGGCAGGGGCATTACATAGTCTGAATGACATACTTCCATAAGCAAAGGTGCTAAAAGGATATGTAAATGTGGTGTCTTCTTGATCTTTAAGAGCTATCTCTATCTGATTGTAGCCTGAATACCCGACAAGGAAACAATAGTATGAATGATTAGCTAGCCTTTTTAAGATTTGATCAATGAAGGACAAAGGGAAGTTGTCCTTTCTCATGATGGTATTCAACGTCCTGTAGTTAATGTACATTCTCCAACCAATGGTAACTCTATTTGGCACGAGTTCATTGTTGGCATTGGCTATGACGGTGATTCCAAACTTCTTGGGAACCACCTGAGTTGGACTCACCCATTGGCTATCGGATATAGGGTATATGATACCCACATCAAACAACTTAAGAACATTAACCTTAACCACTTCCTTCATATTTAGATTTAGTCTACGTTCTGGTTGCTGATAGGTCTTCACATTATCCTTAAGATAATTATAGTGAGTACAAACCGAAGGGTCAATTCCCTTGAGGTCCGCAATCGCCCATCTAAGGGCTCCCTTATACTCAATGAGAGTAAATATGAGCATACTCTCTTGTTCTTACTCAAGGTGGGATGAAATCACCATAGGGTATGTCTCATCTTGACCTAAGTTGACATATTTCAAATCAGAGGGCAAAGGTTTTAGGTTAAGCTTCGGTGCCTTAAGGTTAGAATGTAGAGTTATTACATTAGTTTGGGGTAACTCTTCAAATTATGGCCTCCACCGGTTAACTTCAAGTACCTGTACAGTATCAAGCATGACACCTGTCTCCCTAATCATGTCATCATCAAAATCATGGGAGTGGGCCAGGCATATCTCTAGAGGGTCAAAGGATAAGGTTAAAAGTCTTCTATCTTCCACGAAAGAGTTAATCATGTTAATGTCGTAGAAATTGTCATCATCCTCTAACTGTCTACTTATGTTGAAAAGATATTCAACTCCAATGTCATATTCTCAAAAGACATACTCATGACTCCATTCCTACAATTAATGATTGCATTTGAAGTGGCAAGGAATGGGCGACCAAGAATGACGGGAATTTGAGTGCTCATATTACTGATGGGTTCTATATCCAGGATGATAAAATCTACTGGTAGTAGAATCTGTCAACCTGGACCAACACATCCTCAATAATTCATCTCGGTACACGAACTGAGTGATCAAAAAGTTGTAATGTGGTTAGGGTGGGTTTCAATTCACCCAAACCTATCTGTTTGTAGACCAAGTAGGGAATCCGATTTACGTTTGCTCCTAAGTCAAGAAGTATGTGCTTAATTCGGTAGTTCCCAATTACACAAGGTATGGTTGGGCTAATGGGATCTTTGAATTTTTATGGCACATCTTGCTTTAGGATTACAATCACTTTCTTAGTTAAGAATATTTTCTTTTGAATATTTTACCATCTTTTGGTTGTACATAAGTCTTTTAGAAATATAGCATATGAAGGTAATTGTTTAACCACATCTAGTAAAGGAATATTGACCTTCACTTGTTTCAACACCTCTAGAATGTCCTGAAAGTTAGAGAGAGGTTTTGGTGCAACTAACCATTGGGGGAATGGGGCAACTGGCTTGCCTTGAAGTTCCAGTTCTAATTCTTATAGAGCAATGATAAGTTTATCATTGTTATCATCTTTCGGGTCCTTAAGCTTTTCAGCCCTAGCCGGAATGGTCTCGTCAATAGTCTTCCCACTCCTAAGAGTGGTGATAGATTTAGATTGCTCCATTTGGTTTGAAGATCTCAGGTCGTTAACTTCATATTGTGGTTTTGGATTGGGAAGAGGTTGAGCTAGAAGGATCCCCTTATTCCCAATCGTATTCCTTGTGTCAAGCCCTTGTATAGATTTTGTAAGGCCTTGAAAAGCTTGTAGCATCCCTTGATTGAAAAGCTCTTACTTTTGAAAATGTGTTAGCACCAGATCCTCTTGATGTTTCTCTTGATTAGAATTTGGTTTAAGAAACCTTGAGGAGTAGCATTTTGTCCATTCCTCCAACAGAAGTTTAGATGATTTCTCCAACTAGGATTGTATGTATTAGAGGTAGGTCCATTGAAAGGTCTTTGGTAATTATTGTTCATGGCATTAGATTGCTCATTCAACACCTCTTAAAAGGCAGATATCATTGGACAATTTTCAATTGTGTGAACGTTGCAAACATAAATACCACAAACAGTTTCCTTAACCTTATCCTTCTTTAATTTCATGGCCTCGAGTTTTCTGGTGAGATTAGTCACTTTAGTATTGATATCATCGTCCTCTTTTAGGAGATACATTCCACCCCTCTTTTTGGATTGAGTCGGCCTAAACATGGTGCTTGATTTTGCAGAGATGTCCCATGATTGTGTGTTTTCAGCAAGTTTATCAAAGTAGTCCCATACATTTCGACACTTTTAATCATGAATTCCCCATTACACATTTTCTCGACTAATTGGCGCATGAGAGATGTTAGTCCATCATAGAAAAAGTTCGTGATGCGCACATTTCAAAACCGTGTTGTGGGCATGAACTGACAAGATCCTTGAACCGTTCCCAATATTGGAAGAATGTTTCATCTTCCTTTTGGGCGAAGTTCATGATTGACTTTCTAAGGGTGTTCGTCTTATGTTATGGGAAAATTTTCTTTATGAACTCCCTTATCATGTCATTCCATCTACCAATAGATCGAGGACGTAGTGAATGTAACCACGTATTAGCTTTCTCTTTCAAAGAAAAAGGAAAGATTTTCAGTCTGACCGTGTCATCGAACATGTTTGGAAAGTATAGAGTGGCTATAATCTCGTCAAACTCTTTCAAGTGTAGATATAGATTTTTAGGTTCAAGCCCATGAAATTTTGGAAGGAGTTAGATTACCCCTGGCTTGATATCCATATGTCCTATATTTTTTAGAAAAACCGTGCATGAGGGTGTACTCACCCTTGCCGATTGTAAATAATCTCATAAAGTATGAGGTGGGGGTGCTTGATTGTAACGCCCTGGAAAAATCCGTACTTGGACTCGAGTACCAACTCGACCAGAAATCGTGTAGGATTTATTCCTTTGGAAAATAAGTGTAAGTTAGCTAGCACAACGCTAAAGTAGCTGGGAAATAGTCCCTGATCACTTTAAATATGTTCTACAAGACCCAAAACGAGTAGAACCAATGACGCTATAATACTCTAAAACCTCAGATCAAACTCTAAACCGGTTTGTTCTCAGGACCTCTTTGAAACTTTGTATTGGATCTAGGCTGCGCGTCGAAAGTCCGATACCTACAATCTTAGACCGTTATAACCGCCTAGCTGGACTTGACAATCATTTCAAAAATCAAGTCCAACCGACATTCAGAGGCTATTTCATTGAGCCTGGAGTGAAGAGAGTGAGAATAGGGTTAGATTTGGAATTTGAAATTCAAATCTGGCACACGACTTGACGCGTTATTATTAAGAATTTTGACCGTCAGAATTCAGCCAAATTACACCCTTGGATCAGGAAAAATTTCTATTTCATATCATGAGAAACTTGTAGACCTGATCTACGTGCGGTGACCGCTGAACTGAAACTGGACCGCCATGTGCGATCTACGAACACTACTGGTCTGAAAATGGGATGTGAGCGACATCCGACGTGCATGAACTTAAATCCGATCGCGTTCGGCCAGGGGACCTCCAGAAATGTCTTTTTGGACCGAAACAACCCCGATTTGGTTAGGCATCAAGTGAACATTGTTCCTAAGTCTGTTTTGGGCAAGTTTTAGGTTATAAAAGGGGCTTAAACCCTCACTTCTCTCACCCATCCAAATTTGCTAGAAACCCTAGCTGGTGTGAGAGAAAAGGTGAGAGATTGTGAGAGAGAGTGGGAGAGAATTTCCTGCTACTTGCACTACCGGTTGCACGTGCCTTAATCACTTTTTCGGAGATTTCGCCGTGTTTTTAGGTAAGAAAATATCCCAAACACTTGCTGATTTAAGGTTCCTTCGGTTCCTTAGCATGGTAGCTTATAGATCTTGTGTATTAGGTTCCCGGTTCGCCGTAGACAAATCGTATACGCTCCGTTCGAATCAATCCACTTCTAGGATAAAAGGTGAGGATTTTAGCCGCTTTGATTGACTGTTTTCAACACTTTCAATGTCGTCTAATAGTAGATTATCGACGGCAACACTGTTTGACATGTACAACATGTTGTCCGTTCCTGTTTCGTAAGCAGACGAAAAATATGAGATTTAGGGCATTTTAGTCATTTGTAGGAAATACTGTTTCCATCCATATTTTGCTGAGATGATTGACATGGCTTCTTATCACATTAGGATATTAGGAATGCGTGCATAATCAGTTTGGCGAAGAGATTTGCCCAAATGCGCACTTTGAGTCAACATACTATATGTAGACTTAAGTGTGTAGTCTAAGTGTTTGTATAAATGTTTGTATTAGTATGTATTGAATTAAATGGTGTTATGAATTAGTTTGAGATTGAATTCTCAAATACTATGCTGATGTAAATGATTTCCTACATGTTGGCTATATGCATGATTTCATTATATGTATGAAATGCATGTGTTAGATGATTTACATAAGTTGTATGTTATAACATGTGTTAACATGCTCACATTGTTGTATTTCGTTTCCATTACTCTTACATGATTGCTGATGTGAATTCATAAATGTTTGGGACTATACCTAGTCCAGGCAGTCGGCAACCGAGTAAATTCATGGTTGGCTTATCTTTGCCACGAACGACGCGTCAATGAATGCGAGTCGTGTTTTGGAGTTGGCGGAAGTGGTTAGGCCACACGAGGTGTTTTATGCACTTCATGTCGTTCGACTCGAGATGCGCTCGTGCTAGTCGAGCCCGTCATGTAACCCGACTGGCCATTGTATGTTCACCTTGTATGAGTCATAACTGCTTGAACCTAGGGTACTGAACTTACCATTGTAAACCCTATTAACCATGGTACCTTGATCCATAAAGACTCATGAGCCGGGCATGGTGGTATGTGACACTGTGGTCAAGGTGTCGGCCTACGCTGGGGCCACAAACCTTCCCGTAGTGACCAGTGAGCACCTACGACTCGTGAGCAGATTATGGTGGTATGGGACGCTATATTCTTGCTGTCAGCCTACATTGATAAGGTGATGGGGGAGCGGTACAACGAGTGCGTGCAACAGCCCTTGCAGCCCTTTGTAGTGACCTCGAGTGTATTCTGAGTCTACGGGAGGCGACGACCCTTCTGTAGCGATAAGAGTACAAGTAGACCTGTATTGATAAGGTGATGGGGGAGAGGTGCAACGAGTGCGAGCAACAGCCCTGGCAGCCCTTGCAGCGACCTACAAAATATACATCGTATGAGATTACTAAGAGTGACGACCCTAGACAGGATCTGTGTTGGGATTGATATAAGGGAAGTACCTTAGTTTCTCAATCCTGCTGTTTGAATGGACTAATAATAACTCGGTAATCATATCACCATCACATTGCATGTGCCTGGAAGATGTGGAGTACTGAGCGGTATGCAAGCATGCCACGGACGCAGATGGTGCCGTATGAGGGAGAATGTTGGTGAGGGCATCCATCATGTCATGTCATATTGCATTAACAACAGTATTAGGAATGTTTGATTTACTGCTTTACTATTATCGCATGATTGATTTGAGAACATGCTAATCTTTGCTCTATTATTCCACTGAGTTAGCTACTCACTCCCACGTTACGGGATGGTGTTTCCAACACCCACCAGACCCTGTCTTAGATGCAGGTGAGGCAGCGATTCAGGAGGCAGAGCCGGATTATGATGAGGACCAAGACGAGTTCTCATATATGCAGTACCACGACGGCTTTGCTTAGGTGGCCTGGATTGGTGGGACTTCTCAGTGGGACTATTTTTGACCTTTTGATTCTATTTATGTACATGTATATGAGACTCAGAGATGTATTCATACTTTGGAGACAGTTGAGATCTATTTTATTTTCCATACAGTGATATGTATATCTTTTAGTCTTCCACTTGCTTTTATCACTGAATCTGGAGTATGAATTGCAGTTTTGGTATACTTTTACTCATGTGAATGCTTTAACTCAGACAACATTGAATCATAATCATTTTTGTTGCATAAGTGACGGTCTGGAACTCGGGAGTTGGGTTTATACACGACCCCCGATTTTCAGGGTGTTACATTGATGCACATCATTCTCATCCTAGACTTCCTCAGCCCTAGGTTGAAGTTGTTGATTTACTAAATAATTTGTAGTCATTACTTCAATTAACTCTGAGGATCTTGAGTAGTGTCTAATCCTGCGATAGATAGATAACCCCTCAACCAATCCTCCTTCGATGTCGAGTGTTGTCACAGACCCACTTGGGCATGAAATACTCTCAGTCCTCAATTTCAAAATCTAACCTAAACCTAAAATGAGAAAGGAAATAGAAATCTAAAAAGAGAAAGAGAAAGGGAATTAGAAAGAAGTTACCAAATTAGAAGTTCCTAATTTAAGATCCTACAAAATAAAATAAAACAAGTCAATTTTTAAAATAGAAATTCTACAATTAGAAAGTTTCTAAAAATAGAAAGCAAACCCTAAAAAAAATAGAAAAATTAGAAAGAGATTACCAATTTAGAAAATCTATCTTAGGATCCTACAAAATAAGAAATTAAGATTAGTTTATAAAATCAAACCGAAAACCTAATCCTAAAATTAGAAAATAGAAAAACCTAATCTTAGACTATTTCCAAAACTAAGTAATCTTAGAAAAATGCAACCGTTAGTCCCCGGCAATGACACCAAAAACTTATTCACAATCCCAAGTATAGGGCCGCGATGTAATAATAATCTCGGTGAGGCCGAGGTCAAATCCATAGGGACTAATCTTGTGTGTTTTCTGAGAGCAACTAGAACTAGAACTAAAAGAAGATAAAAATCTAAATCTAGAATAATTGAGAAAGTATTTGTAATTAAAGTACTTAAAACTAATGAATTCAAAGGAGAGAACTAGGGTTTCCAAGGATTTACTTGTAGAGATCAGGGAGATCTATGCTTGATTCAATAATACAAATGGAATTAGAGTTCTATCTTCATCTAATTGGAAAATATCTCATTAAAAATCAAATTTGAACTTCCTTTGATCTAATTCTCAATGGATGAGAGGTATGAGAACTAGAATTAATTTCATCACAAAACCATGCCCATGAGACAAAGTGAACAACATAATTTACCAATCCACAACCAATATGAGAGAATTGTGAGAGTTAAGGAGGATTGCATCATCCAATCATGCCCAGGGGATGATGGTGAACAACATGATTTCCTAAAATCACAATATCAATAATGAAAAGAACATACTCAAAGCTATCGTAGATCCAATGTAATTTAAGTCTTAACAAATCATAAAAAACTAAAAGTATTTCTTATAATCAAACTAAAATCAAAGAGAGTTCAACAACATAAATCAAGGCGATAGAAAATGACCCATCACGCTACAAGCTTCACCTCTTAGCCCTAGCTAAGAGGTTTAGCCGATCATAGACATGATTGAACTAAAATCATAAATAAACAATCAAAGAAGGGAAGAAAAAACTCTTTGAAGAAAACCACTCCACTCTCTCTCTCTCTCTCTCTCTCTCTCTCTCTCTCTCTCTCTCTCTCTCTCTCTTCTTTCCCATCCTCTTGCTGGATGTGTGCTGTCCTTTTATAGGGTGCAGTGTACATTTCAAAACACTTTGCGAGGGCTCACACTCTGTTATGCACTAGGTCTCCTTTACGCAGTGACTTCCGAAAAAGGACTTGCGCCACAACCAAAATTAGTATTCATACCGACTCCATCTCTTGATCAGCCTTCTTGGGAGTAGTTGGCCCCCTCCCTTCTTAGGTTTGAATGACGTTGATTGGCCCGAATCTCACTCACCAGCCTCTCCTACAAAGTGGAGTTAAATCCACCCTAGCTCCTGTCGACGTAGTTTGTGGACAAGGATACGACTTGATTGAAAGTGAAAAACATTGGGATCTGATTGAAATCATCCTAGTTGCATGATAGACGATTCTGATCATCCCTATGGACGATGATGGGTCCTCAGAATCATCGCAGCGGACGGTCTTTGAAATCTCAATAAGTGGAAGATTTATTTCCATGCCTTTCTGATCTAGATTGGTAGCGAAAAGGGGACTAAGTCTTATTATTTTACCTTTTGCACTAGATGAATGGTCTGGATCTTCTAGATAGAGTTGTGATGGTGGTCCACCATCATCCTGTAGAAGAACGTCCGCTGCGAAACATGCACGCTGCGTATTTTTAGTCGGTCAGTGGCTCATTGACCAACTTTCAGTTACGGTGTTCACAGCCACGCGAGATTTGTGTTCTTGCGCCATTCTGGCCATGGGGCCCATGAGCGGGTCGAAGTAAATTTGCCCCATTCATCAATCTCTACGAACTGAGTTAAGGCCTTTACTAAAGAAAAGAGTACAAGGGCTGATCCTATGTGATCAATTATGTCTGTTGTTATGCTTAATTGTGGGTGTTAACGATCCAACGACTATACTTCGAGGTGTATGGTGCCAAATATAGGGGTTTAAAGGGAGACATTCCAATAAGGGTCTTAAGTGCAGTTTCCTAAAATAGACTTCACTCTGCGCAATTTCACAAAATAACCTAGAGTTTCAGAATATGCTTCTTTAAGACAATTTTAGGATTCCTTTTCATCACTTCAAATATTTGATTCTCCTATGCCTCACTTAGTTTTCTTGGATCTTTGGCATGTGAATTCTTCAATCTTGGTTTCCTAAGATCCATGCTTTTATCATCCTTTTGAATCCAAGCTCTTAAATTCACCTTGTAATACAAACATGAGTAAAATAAAACATTAAGCATTATCATGTTCATAAAACCAAGTAATAAATGGGGTCCAATATATAATATTTGACATTCAACATGTCATCTCAAGAATATCCCATGCTTGTTTGGCTGTATCACATGAAATAATTCTCTTGAATTCATTAGGTGATAAAGCACAAGTTATGACATTTAAGCCCTTAGCATTTGTACTGCTTTCGCTTTTCTGAGGTGTATTCCATAAATAGAACGCAGTTTCTTTCATAGATTTAGTTCCATTACTGCCTAGAACCTCAGACGTAGGAGGTTTCTATTTGGTTACAGTGGCTTGCCACACGCTTTCATCTAAGGATTTTAGAAAAATCCTCATTCTGGCTTTCCAGTATGCATAGTTAGAGCCATCAAAAAGTGATGTCCTGGTAATAGACAAGTTATCAAAATTTGACATAATGAAAGCTCTAGATCTTTTTACTCAAGGAAATTAATCCAAAAAATTGAGCAACTTGGCTCTGATACCACTTGAAAAAGGCGAGCTTAACAGTCCTAGAGGGGGGTGAATAAGACTATGCCAAATAAAAATTAACTTGGTGAAATAATAAATAAATCAAAAATCTCAATAGCAATAGTATTGAAAAGTTGATTCAAACTAAGTTCGTAAGATAACCTTCACTAAAAATAAAGTTTTAGGTAGGACAACCTTATTTCATGAATGTTTGTAAGGATTAAAATCTCAAACTAAGAAAGAGACAATAAAGCTATCTATTACAAACATTCACCATTTTTGCATAGATAAAATTATAATCATTCACCATAAATGCAAAAAGTAAACATTCACCACAATACCATGAATTATAGTGGTTCGGTGTGTACACCAACTGTTCTCAAACAGCCACACCTACTCTACTCCCAATAATCACAACCCACGTGATATTGGCTTTCACTATAAATGAGGTTTTCATAGGGTCACCTTAAAACCTGATACAGTTGTGATTTTAAATGGATATCTCAAACAAAAACTCCACACTAAGATTTTGTAGCTATCTCTGACAAACCAAATGAGATTTTCTGGCTATCTCAAAGAAACCAAAATATAAAAGCTAGGAATATACTTATCTTCACCTTGAAGACATATCTCTTGATGTAGCCTATAGTATTGCTTCTCTTGAAGTAAATTGTTTAATGTCCAATCATATGAATGAGGGTTCTAGGTTCTAAATAGATTTTAAATCGATTCAAACCAAAGGCTACTTGTTTGAATTCCTCAAGATCTTAAATAAGAGTATCTACTCTCTTTAAAGAATAAGATTTATAAAAAGGAGATCAAGGAATTAAAGTAAAAGCTATTAAAAAAATATTAAAAATACCATGCAATAGCTTGACAATAATGGGGACTTCTCTCTCTCTCTCTTGATGAAGGCTTTTCTTAGATTGAATTGGTAATTTTGGATTGAGATAAGGCATCTATTTATAGGCTGAAAGGTTGTTGCTTTGACTCGTTTAAGGTTTTCTTTGACTCATTTAAGGTTTAAGAAATTTTTAAATTTTGATCGCGATCGGATAAAACCAAAGTACGACTAGTCCAAAGCCCTGCTCGATTGGTCGAGGGCCCTGTTCGACTGGCTGAGCATGGGCTTCGACTAGTTGAGGGTGCTATATTTTTAATTACTGGACTTTGAGTCGAACAACCCTCGACTGGTCGAAGGCCCCTCTTCAACTGGTCGAGCAGACTGCTTGAATGGTGGAGGAAGTAATAGAAAAATCTATTTTTCTGAATTCAAACTTGCACTAGTCAAAGATTTCTTAGACTGGTCGAGCCACAACTTAGTCTAGTTGAACCTAAGCCTAGGCTATTCAAAGTTTAACATATATTAAGTATTAAGACCCATATATGATTGTGTTTTGAAAGGACCTAAACCTAAGGTCTTTCTATGGTCTATTATACCTGAAAAGACTGAACATTGAAGTAGCTTCAACTTGTCGAAACTTGTTCTTCTACTTAAATCTTCAATAGAGCTTGAGGATGGAACTTGATCTTCTACTAGAAGCATAGTATAACTTGAACTTAGTCAGCTTGAACTTTAGTAGATTCTGAACTTTCCATCTTGATCTACTTTTTGACTTCAACTTCAGTAAAGTCTTGAACTTAGTAGATTTTAAACTTTCATGACTTGAAGTTATATCTTGAACTTTCCATCTTAATCCACATTAGGCAGATCACTTCATAAGCTATTTTGTCTCAGCAAAATTTAATAAACAAAGGTGTGCTTTTTATACTATAGCACTTATAATAATAAATTAACAACTACAGGGAGAGAATCATAATATCATGAAAACATGTAAAAGGCAAGATAATTCATATCAACTTAAATTAATGCAAGCTTAAGGGATTCCTTACCTTAGCCGTAGATCTAAACCCTAGTTAGATATCCATGTAGGAAAGCTTCTACATAAAAATCTTCCACATGAATCACGACATCGCTTGAGCAAGAGGGAGACGCCATACATATGAAGAAGGAAGAGGGTGTCTAGGTTTCTCCTTCTCTTTTTCTTTTTCTTTTTCTTTTTCTTTTTATTTCTCTCTCTCTCTCTCTCTCTCTCTCTCTCTCTCTTTCTCTTTATCTCTCTCCTCGATGTACGTTAGGGGTATGGGCATGTGAGTGGAGAAGGGCACGCACACCCCTTTTGAAAGGAGTGGGCTTATGAGAGGGGTGTGTTTTCCATCCCACTTAGATTGGGTTTCTCCAATTTTCCCTTTTATAATAATCTTTCTTTAAATTTAATACTTTCATTGTGTCAAGGTCGTCGAATAGGGTCAGGGTATAGATTTTCTAGGTGATCCGGAATTTAGATTGACCTATCTTGAAAATTCTCCTAACAGATATCAAAACGAACTTGATCTCAATTAACGGTCGATACTTAATGATCAGGGCTCAATTTTGGGAGAAATGTGTAGTCAGGATGGGCAAATGGTTGGATAAAATTTGGTGGTTGATTGATGGTGGAAAAAGCTTAAATATAAAATTTCACCTTTTATACGAAAATGAAGGAATTAGTTCCAGCCTTCAACAGTCTAGGATTATAGATCGGGGCCTAAATCTTATATAATTCATATGAGATCAAAGTGTGGTCCAAATTTGAGTTGCAATGGATGGAAGAAAGTAGTTAAATCGGAAGCTCCAAATTTATAAGGAGTTGTTAGGCCTTGAAAGGATAACTTTGTGCCTAAGGAAAAACCTACCAAAGTAGGGTCTTCATCTTTCATACTTGGTCCATATAATGAGAAATCTAAGTCACTCATATGAAAGGAAATATCCTACTATGACTACCCACGAGGTTTCTTCATTCGATGACATTAAAATCAACGGTTAAGGAGCTGATTTGTTAATTGGGTCACTTTTACAATGATTTAAGGGACGAAATTTGACATGTATGATTAATTTATAATATGTAGGCATAGTATAATTTTTCACATCAAACAGATCATGGGAACCATGTGATATAGAATTTAGGAGGTCTAAGTTAATGGCATTTTGGTAATTATTGATGATAAAGAGTTTTAAGAAATCTAATGGTTTTACATGGTTATAAGCACGTTTCTAAGTAATTCTTAAAAAATAATTATATCTAAATCATTATGAATAAAAAATTATTCACCAAATTAATTAAGAGAATGTACATATATCAACCAATATAATGGATACACCTTGATCCTTAGCTGAAGTGGTAGACTAAGTGAAAGATACCTCGTTTCAACACGGAGGTCTTGTTATCAATCCTTAGTGGGGGTGGCTAACAATGAAGTGTGATTTGACAGTGGGGTGTACTAATAAGCTTAAAAAAACTAACATAATGGATGATCAAATGACATGTTAAGAATAGAAAAACTTGATAGTTAGTACTCCGATCATGTATGTAAATGGGTGATAGTCAGTTTTGTAACCAGATGATCACAAGTCGATTTTTGGAGTGATTTAGAGGTAGAACATGTATACCATTAGATTTAAGTGACTTGTTCACATGTTTAAGTTTCTCATATTATAGTTTTGATAGTGGGTAAGCATATTCATAGGTGGTGAACAAGATGAACAGATCAAAATCTCAATTCGATATGTGTATGAGTAGATACCGAGATCAAATAGCTACTTTACTATGATCAGGTGGTCCAAACTCAGAGTGGACAGTCAGATATCTTTATCTAGCTATGAATAGTTAGTTGAATAGTTGATTATAATGGACAAGTGAGAATACTTGGGTATATGATGATCCTATTTCAAAATCAATGGTCAGATGGCTTGATCTATGAGTGAAGATTATTCCGAACGGTCAGATTCATGTTGGAGAATGGATGTAAGGTTATGATAGCTAGATTGGTATCGTACACATGTACATAATAAGTTAATTTTCATGGTAACACTCGAGAACTTTCAATACTCGGGTATTAAAAAGTCCAGCGTGTTAAATCTGATATAGGAAGATCTTTTCATCCAAGAATGATAAATCCGTTGGAATGATCATCTCTTTCGCATAGACAGTGTTATCATGCTCCTCTAATTCTTCTATCAATCCAACTTTGTATGATTGTAGTATTCGCAGCATGGTTCGGTTGATTGGTGTGCTTAGGCACATCCTAACTGTTCGTACCAGGCCAATTCGTGCTTACTACTCATTTTAGCAGAATCTTCCTTGGACACATCTTACTGTCACATATAAGACAAGTTCTCTTAGTGAGAGTAATTCAGATTGCAATAACATGTTCTCATAGTGTGCAGAAGTTTCAGCCTTTGGATAAGTTCTCCAAATTGAACGTCTGATTTGGTTGTAGGTGAAGCATCTATCACAAATTTATTAGCGTCAAATGCCAAGATGGAGAAAGAATAATCTTTTAGGCCAAACTCAAGAATTTCTTTCAGCTAGGATTCGACACCTGCAATAAGAGGGGTAATTAGAAGCCACTAGGATGGATTAAGGTTACAAGGAATGGTGAAGAGATGGGAGATCAGATGCCACTTAAATAATAGACGTTCTACACCCATGATTTAGAAGAGTCATGACGATAATACCACCACGTGCTCCTATTCATTAGGAACATGGGGGCAGTTAAGTGCTGAGTTTGGAAGCAACCCATGATCCACCAAATTTTTAGGAATAATCCATTTCACATAGTAAAAGCAACGAAAAAGAAGGAACAAGTTGTAAAAAGTGGCTCAATGGCCACTTATACTTAGTAAAAACTTTTCTTAACAATCGGAAGCCTTTATATAAAAATTATTGTAAGGAATCCCTCGCTATCCTCAATTGGTCACTTGTCGACTACAATAAGCCTCCTTTTTAGCCGCAGACAGGGAGAGTCAGCCAATATCCGCTATATGGGATTGCACGGTAGCAACCAGTTGTCTAATCTCCTTCTTTTGCTGGAGATGATCCATGTGTGTTCCTGCATATTTCAGCCAAGTCAGTTCCACCTCCAGAGTCATGATTCTGACTTCCAGATTCTTTAACTCAACCTTGGAAATTTCATTGCGGTATGTTTGGCTTCAAGTTCCTAAGCATTAGTGTGCAGAAGTCCTTTTGAACTTGGCTGCAATTCAGACTACAAGTCGGCCAACGACAACGCCAACATGAAAGCAAGTCTTGAGTAGTAGTTGGAGTTCCTGAATAACAGGAACACTACTAATAAGGGTCGAGTCAGATAAGGAGAAGGCATGATAAGCCTCTACCAATCGGTCAACTAACTCAGAATCAAGGGATCCCTCCATACCCTTTTGCAACAAGATTTGTAGCTTGGCCTCATAGCCTGTAGGCTGCTGGAAGGTGAAGGGGATTTGGCTACCATAGTCTCCCCATCAAAAGCCCTTTGGAAGGATGAGAAGATATCATCCATAAGAGGAAAGTCCTCATTTATAAAAGCAGAAGCAGTCTTGGTTGGAATGACGTCGATTGAAACTGACTCATCGACCTCAACTGTGGTAGGTTCTGGAGCTTCAGCCGGAATTGCCTCAGCAATCTCGACCATAGTAGACTCTATAGCTTCAGCTGAAACTGTCTTAGTGATTTCGATTAAGGTGGCAACAATCTCCTCAATTTGACTACATTTGGCTCGCTAACCTCAGCCGAAGCTAGTTCAACAGCCTCTACTAAAATGCCTACGATCATATCTTCCTCGGTCGTAGACCTTTCATTCTTGACCATTTTCTCGACCATCTTTATTTTGGATGCAGCCTTAGACTTAATCGGAGCCAGAGTCCTCTCGATCATTGCAGGTGGGTGAAGTAGCAGCAATGGAGGGGTCAACTTCAAAGTGAAAGTCTTAGAGAGAGGTACAACTACAACACTCTTGACAGCTAGTGTAGTGCTGCAGGGACTTGGATCATGTACTCAGAGTCATCTGGAAGATTGATGACTTTAGGAGGAGTTGGGCCGATAGTCGAGACCTTCGTAATCATAGGATCAGGGATTTTTGAGACTACTGGTGCTGCTGTTGATATGGGTGCTACTGCGATTGTTGTTGGTGGCATTGGTTGTTGTTGTTGGGCCATGACCAATTGCATTTCTATCAATGTTAGCTCCCAAGTGGCTGCTAAGAGAGGGAGAAAATTAATCAGAGTGAGAAACAGGTAAATCAATGAAAGTATGAATATGAGTAAGCAATTTCTACCTAGGACAAACTGAATGATATGTAGACGATCAGGAAATCTCTCACAGCTTGAGGATTTTTTATCACGATCACCAATCGTCGAGTGGAAGTAGGTAATGGTGGTGGATTAGGACGATTGGGCGTATGACATTTTTCATCAAAAGGAAGATCAGAGTTATTTAATCTTTTTCTATTCCACCACTATTTGTTCCAACATTTATTAAAATGAGCTTCTTTATGCCATTTCAAGCCCTCAATTTCTATCGAGTAGTCTACAATGATGAGATCTGGCCAATACTTCATTTATAAATACATTTCGAAAGCAGATATAGCCTCGGCTGAAGATGTACCTATTGTTCGGCGAGGTCTAGCAGATGCTGGTGACGATTGATCCTCTGTTCTTGAAGATGATTTAAGAGGACTAATGAGTTGAATAGAGAATACAGGAACCTTGGGAGGTTGGCCAAAGAGATCTCCTAAGTCCGAGATCTTCCTAGGGGCCACCCTTTATTGTGGACCAAGTACTAGAATATCCAATTCCTCCTATGTGATCTCCTGGTTAGCTGGGACAACACCTTCAGTTGTTGGAGTTGGAGTAGGAAGGGCAGCGATTGATCTGGTTTTTGTCATTTTTGTTGTCCTTTTGGATGTAAGAGAAAACGGTAGAGGAATAATTCTTTTCTTCACATTTAGCTAGGAGGTGAATTTCTTGATGAGATCGAGCACATCATTGTTACTCAATATCTATTGGGGCACAAAAAATACATGGGTCGACAAGAGTTTGGTTTATTGTGCATCAAGGATCCAAGATAGGCAGCCCCGCCCATTACGTGACCCTCTCTATATATCATCCCTCTCTGAAAAATGTGCTGCGATGAATAGTAACATAGATAAATAGTAGCATGGGATGAATAGTTATGTGGATGAATAGTAATGTGGGATGAATAGTGCTGTGAGGAAGTGGCAGAGTTGCGCCGACTCGCATAACTCATAATTGTCATATATGAGAAATTTGACCTAGAGAATGCGAAGTGGGCCTCATGACACAATATTTGAGTGTTCACACGTGCGAAAGCCTATAGATACCCCCTCCCCCTGTCATTTGGAGGAGAAGTTTTAAATAGGTGCCAGGAATAGAGAGAGAGAGAGAAGAGAAGGGAAGATGAGTTGTGTGGACCGACGCGACTCAGGGCCCGTGCAACTCGAGTGAGTTATGCGCCTCTATGAAAAATGAGCTTTGTTGTGTGATGCAGTTTTATAGGTTCTCTCCGCACATCATTTTCTGAATAATACACTTCTTGTATGTTGGTCTGAAGCAAGGATTTTGGATCCGCACAACTCCTCTGTCGCTACGACAGATGCAAAACACGCTGAAATGCTACCAAAATTGTCATTGAACTGCTTCTCCTTTCTTTTATTGAAAAAATTCTTTGTACTTTATTTTAGAATCAAGGGAGATACCAGGATGTACTTGAAACTCAGGATTAATGAAATCTATGATGAATGTTCTTTTATTTTCTTTATTATTATTGAATTATAAATCCCTAAATGAAATTTTTCTCATTTTTGGTCGAAACAAAATAGCGACTCCACTGGGGATCTGTTGTTATTCAATGATAACTTAGAAAATATTTAGAAAATTTTCATCATTATTTGACGTTGAATAAACGCTAAAATGGTAACTCTCAATGGGAACATCCTCCCCTTCATCTCTAAAACAAAGTACAATTTTATTTAATTAAAATAGCTGATACTCTATTTTGAATTGTAGGTATTCCGTCCTTACACAAATGCAATGGCTTTTATCCCGACTAATGTGATTGTTTACTTTATACCTAAAAGGATTTGTACAAAATTGCATCAACAATACACAACCATTACCACAGAGAATACCAGAGAAAGTTGAAGTAGTTATGATTAAAGATAGACGAGACCAAAGAATTCAGTTTGACTGAATTGGTCTCTGCCGGCCAATGAGAAAGATGAATCAGATGACGAATTCATTAGCCTATTGAAAGACTTGTAGCAGCATGTCGATATCTTCCAAGAGAATCGAATCAGGTCAACATTGGAGCCAGTATCATTACTACAGCCGAACTATTATATGATAATGATCAAGCCCAAGAGTATTATGGCGATCGAGTTATTTCTATGACCGAAAGGTAAAATAGTTTTGATTGTGAAGATTCTCAGAGAAAATTCCAGTCAATCAAAAGGTGGAAAATCAACAATAAAGCTCTATGCTCCACCCATTAAGCTTCAATGTAGTAAGAATAAACCCGTATTGGCTGGAAGTGACAAGTCTCGAGCCACCGCCAAAGTCATGACCCATGGAGAAATATAGAAATTCATTGATAGATGGAAAACTTTGGGAGCTTAACTTCATGCAGACAGTTATCCAAAAAAAAGGAACATGTGAATATGTGCCTAAACTCTATGGAAATGGGAATTGCATTTGGACTCACAAAGGATATGTGAAGACTGCTTCACACTTAAAGATATATTGTAGAAAATGATAAAACAAGGTGAGATAGTAATAAAAAGAGGATGAAAAGAAAGACAGAAAAGTTACTATAAATGTGGCATCTACAAGGGATCCGTCAAAGATATGGAAAGATAAAGGGAAAACTGTTATGACAAGAAAAACACCATTTGCTACATCTCTTATAGTAAGTTCCATTAGAAACATTTATTGTTATTATTCATAGTTTCTTGGGTCATTTACTGAGGAAATCAGTCTAGGTGTTTTAGCTTCTATCTGCCAAAGACAAGATGAACCAGTCAAAGAATTCATTGATCGATGAAGGATATTAAGGGGGCATTATGCTCACAACTTGCTAGAGAAGAAGAGCAAGTCAAGCTATGTATAGAATGCATAAAACTAGACATTGCGTTAGAACTTATTGGTCCGAATATACAAACATTTCAAGATTTGATTATAAAAGCTTACAATATGGAAAGGATCAATGTGAAGTTGCTCAATTCTCATATGAAAAAACTATTTCAAAATCTTAAGAGAACAGCAATAGATATTTCCAAAGAAGAAAAGAAAACAAAGAGTCGTTAAAATGAAAGAAGAAACTCCATTAAAGAAAACATGAGTGATTCTACAACTAAGAAAGTAAAGAAAGAGTTGGAACAATTCAAGAACTACGGGAGATATACGGTTGAAGAAGACGATACTTCCTATGATGAATTAATTATTAGCTATAGAGAAAATCAAACTACTATGGCCAAAACGTCTAAAGGAAATGAAGAAAATAAGAGAAAATGATTACCGCTATTATCATCGTTTTCTTAGACATCGAATTGAGAATTGCTTCATCTTGAAGAATATTCTACAAAAGATGATTGGCGATGGTGAAATTGTCATAAGGAAGACATGAAATAAGAAAGAAGCGTGAAGCCATAAGACAAGCATATTCACTGGAGAAGTAAATTCTCATTGGTATATACACCTGTCAATGCCCAGTTTGTCAAAATATGTTATCCCTGAATATGATCATGGTTTTGATTTCGAAGATTATCAGCATAATACTTCTAAATCAAAAGGGGGCAAGACAAAAAAAATAACGGAAGAGCCTCAAAAGGAAAATGACATGTATTCTTTGTCATTCTGAATAAAAGACAGATTCTCAAGCATATCAAGTTCAAGCGCCAATAATTATCACCAAATGAAAATTGCCAATGATTATCGTCAAATCATCAAAAACTGTTGTCGTTATCGCCATATTGCCAACACGAAGGCCATTTTATTATCTAAATTTATCAAAATTAATAGTACTGCCACACTGATACACTATTCTAACTCTAAAATTTTGTTTCATATCATCGGCAAGGGGGGATATATCAATTTTGATTTATTACCTTTAACAGGGCCTATAAAGCCAGTTGTATATAAATATCATCAGCAATGGCGATCTATCATCTATAGCAATGGAATATGGTGATCTATCATCTATGGCAATGGAATATGGCGATCTATCATCTATGATAATGGAATAAGCTTATAAAGCCAACCACATATAGGTCCATCGACAATGATGGCGATCTATCATATACGGTAGCAGAGCTGAGTATATGAATCCAACTACATATAAGACTTATCATCATTGGCGATGACGATACGATGAGATTATTTGGGCAGCAATGAGAAGCCTGTGGCCTTAAAAAGCCTGTAAAGAGCATCACGTCCACTCATGCGGGGAGTTGATGAAGAAATCATGTTAAACCTATGTCGTCCGTACAGTTTTTGACAGCGTCATGAGGGCTGGTGAGAAAATGTCCTCTCATGAATGGGTCTAACCTTGCAGATGAAGAAAAAGTGAGTCTCTGAAGTAAGATGATTCTCTAGATCCTTGGCTCGATTTAAATAGTAATTCACGAGGACAGGTCTCTGAAGCAAGATGATCCCTCATTGATAGACTAGAGGCCTTGGATTTGGTACTCGAAGGTAGTCTTATGCACCCCGTGAACTCTAGAGAGTTATTGTGGCTAACCCTGTGCATAAAACCCACCGAGTTCACTGCCCCAGTAGCTTCACTGGGCCCCTCTGATGGATCGCAGTTTGTGAACTCCTTGACTGCGATAAGTCTAACGAACTCATAAGAGTTACAGAGACCATTTGCATAAGACCTTGCTCCTACTAGTTACGAGCCTAAACTGTGATTGCTCCAACTACTTAGGAGCCTAAACCGTGATTACTCTAAACACTTGCGAGCCTAAACTGTGATCGCTTTAACTACTCAAGAGCTTAAATTATGTGTGAAAGTGTCTAGTCCAGTTAAGTCCAGTCCAGTCAAGTTCAGTTCGGTCAAGTTAAGTCCTGTCCAGTCAAGTCCAGTCAAGTCAAGTTCAGTCTAGTCATGTTAAGTCATGTCTAGTCAAAATGTGTTCAGACAAAAGTATATTTATCCTTTCGATAAGAGCCAAGTGGTCTTTCTATCTCTTACCTTTTTGATAATGAAGAAATATTATCTTACAAAATCCTCAAAGGCGGCAGAGAATAAAATACCAAAGAATTATCATTTTCTTCTGGATGGCTTGATGACTCAGATATATTCTTTAAGTTCCTTAAAGGAACACTGTGCTATCCATCTTTCATGAGTAACAGCATGCTTTGCTTTGCAAGTATTATCTTCCAAAGAAATCCTCATTCAAAGTTGACCTGGACAGGGGGGAAAAATCTCTCTTCAAAGTAACCTATACCTTGGTCTTTCTAATAATTTCTTACATGCGGATAATTTGTCTCTTGAAAGTAACCTATACCTTGGTCTTTCTAATAATTTCGTACGTGCGGTGAAAAAATACATATGGCACAGTCTACTGGATAATAATTGCACACCAAATAACATTGGTGAACCCAACAATGCATCCAGCAATAAGAAGTATGGACTGGATTGTTATAACTGGGAATTATGAAGCAAGATCCGGTATTAACATTCTAAAGTTGCCTCCATATCAAAGCCCAATTATATGGTCCGTTGCCATAACTTCTGTTCTAGTGATGGTATTATAAGTCTCTGATACTATCTGATCAAAACCGAATTGATGAGCAAATTAGTTGGGATAATATGGTTCTCACCATAACTTGTTACCTTCTTTCAATAGAAGAGTAATGGACCTGATGGAGACAAGGAATGAATGTTTACCAAAAGAGATGGAATCATTGCCGATAACTTCTATATCCTCAGGAAAGCTAGTAAATGAAAAGAAGTGTTCTCTATTTTTCTAAATCAATAAAGGTCTTAGGAAAATACACTCCTAACCAGTTTATGAAGAAATGTCAAGGAGTACAAACTAGAAAAGACTTAGCAGTTGAACTTTTAGAGCCAGAAATGACATCTTTGAACGCATGATATAATGAGTAAAGAGTGCAACAAATGCAATGCAAAGCACGCTGACAAGCATGAAGATGGAATGACCAAATTATTGTCATATTGCAAATATTACAATTATTCTAAAAGCTTTTAATTTATTTCACAATTATCAATACTTCATAAAACTAAATTGGAAAATTATGATAACTTGAGATACTAATTTCGATTAATTTGATAGGAAAGATTACCATTCGAAATCTTGGATTATGTAGACTATGAATAAAGGAGACAATTGAAGAGATTGTTACAGTCGGAGAAACATTAAAGAACAATTCCCTAGCCATGGAGTTCAAAGAAAGAGCTACCTGAGTTGATCGAAGAGATTGTTGTAGCAGGTGTAGCATTGAAAGACAGTTCTCTGATCAAGTTACTCAAAGATAGAGTTGCCACAACTGTTATAGTGGAAAGTTTTAATGAAAAGAGAATTGTGCGCATAAGGGAGTTAAAACTATGGAGGATGCAATTATAGCTCTATTCATAGAAAGGCGTTCTATCTGATTGACCGCTATGAAGATAGAGTGCTTTTGTTATTGCATTATCCTCCCTATTGAAGCATTCACTCAGTGCTTTTGACTAGGGGCATTCAGTCTTTCATTCTAAGCGTGATTATTCAGTCTTCCATTCATTCGATCTTCCATTCGAAGCGCGATCATTCGATCTTCCGTTCAAGTGCGAGCATTCAGTCTTCCGTTCGAGCATGATCATCTAGTCATCCTTCAGCTACAATTCATTTAGGCTTAATTCCTTCGACCATGATTCATTTGATAAACAATCCATTTTAACACGATTGCTCTGAGCTTGATTCTTTTGGGTTTGACTCTTCAGTTCTCCATTCAGGCGATCCTTCTCTGTTATGCGACCAACTCTATATTCATGAAGAATCCTTCTTCAACGTAAATGGATTTTTATGCAGAAGAAAATCAATCCTCCATTTGATTTCATAAATCAATCAAAGAAGGATCGAGGGGGAATCTGTTAGGGCACAAAAAATACATGGGTCGACAGGATTTTGGTTTGCAGCGCATTAAGGATCCAAGATAGGCAGCCCTACCCATTACGTCTACTGCAAAGAATAGTGTCACTAAATAGTAGCACGGATGAATAATAGCACGGGTGAATAGTAGTGCTGATGAATAGTACCATGGGATGAATAGTAGCATGGATGAATAGTAGCGTGGGATGAATAGTGCTGTGAGGAAGTGGTAGAGTTGTGCAGTCCCATGCAATTCATAATTGTCATATTTAAGAAATTGGACCCAGAGAATGTGAAGTGGGCCCCGTGACACAATATTTAAGGGTTCACATGTGCGAAAGCCTATAAATACCCCCTCCCCCTCTCATTTGGAGGAGGAGAAGTTTTAGAGAGGTGCTAGGAGTAGAGAGAGAGAGAGAGAGAGAGAGAGAGAGAGAGAGAGATGGTAAGATGAGTTGTGCGGACCTGCGCAACTCAAAACCTACACAACTTAGGACCCACGCAACTCGGGACCCACATAACTCAAAACCCGCTCAACTCAAGTGAGTTGTGCACCTCTATGAAACATGAGCTTTGTTGTGAGATGCAGTTTTGTGAATTCTCTCCACACTTCATTTTCTGAAGAATACACTTCTAGTATGTTGGTCTAAAGAAAGTATTTTGGATATGCATAGCTCCTCTATCGCTACGACAGATGCAAAACACACCAAAATGCTGTCGAAATTACCATTGTCCGACTTCTCCTTTCTTTCATTGCACAGATTGTTTGTACTTTATTTCAGAATTAACGGAGATATGAGGATGTAATTGAAACTTAGAATTAATGAAATCTATGATGAATGTTCTTCTGTTTTTCTTTGTTATTATTAAATGATAAATCCCTAAACGAAATGCTTTTCATTTTTTGGTCGAAATAGTAACTCATTATAGTGGAGATTTCATTAAGCAAGGAAGCTATCCATTACCCCAGGAGAGTTAGGATAGCTAGGAATCACCAGAGATAGTGACTCTTTGCGATATATGGTACCGAAGGTTACGTAGAGCTCTACATCCATCACTATAGCACTATCGTAAGGAGATTGGTTACAAGTTTTATGAGTAAGAGGGCATTTGATGCATTGAATGAAGTCGAATTGTCGAGCAAAAGGCTAGGGGTGATATTTTTTAACCCCAACCTTGACATTCTTCCCCATCTCGATCGTTCCCTTGTAGGCATGGTCTCGACCGAGAAGATAATTAGTAAGGGCATGGTCTTATCGACTAGCTGAGTATTTGCCTTTTGGCTCATACTGCCCAGTGAACCATCCTAGACCATATGCCATTCCCTCAGAGAAGGGCATGAAGGACCAACTGTCTCTAATTTTATTGATGTGGAAGAAGCCATGAAGGTATTGCTTGACTGTGAGACTCTCTGAGAGCGAGTGGAGAAGTCGGTCGCCAAAGGATGTGTACGACCTCTCTACATGCATGATGTGGTGAAGAGTGGTAGGTCAAAAATATGCATAGAATCACATCTAAACAATCCATAGAGGTCCTCCTGCAAAATGTAGTCCTTTATGAGTAGTATCGTAAAAACCTTGATACAAGTGGCCGAGAACATAAGGTGTCAAAGCGATCTTGTGACCTTGAGTAAGCATCTCGACCAGAGCAACATATCATGTCGTGATTTGTAAGCACTCGTGCAGAGAAGGTCTCAGAAGATCCGGAGAAGAAGGAATGCCACGTGTTTAGTATCATCGACCAGACCCTCGAGTTTGCGGTAGGCCTTCATGAAGTGAGTATAGGCTTTAGAAGTTTTATTTAGAAAATCCTTGTGCTGTCAAGACACAGCACCAACATAGAATGCCATGTTGAAGGGTAATTGTTCGGTCATATGTCATATATCTTTGACAGTAGGGCTCATCTGGCTGTAGCTAAAGAAGAAGGTGTTAGTCAACGTAATACGAGAAGAAGGGGTGAGTTAGCTGAATACTCTCAATGTAACACCCTGAAAATCGGGGGTCGTGTTGAAACCCGACTCCCGAGTTCCAGACCATCACTTATGCAACAAATATGATTATGATTCAATGTTGTCTGAGTTAAAGCATTCACATGAGTAAGATTATACCAAAACTGCAATTCATACTCCAGATCCAGTGATAAAACGCAAGCGGAAGACTGAAAAATATATATATAACTGTACGAAAATAAAATAATCTCAAACTGTCTCCAAAGTATGAATACATCGCTGAGTCTCATATACATGTCATAAAGCAAGAAATAAGTGTCAGGTGATAGTCCAACTAGCATGTCCCACCGATCCAGGTTACCTACGCAAAGCCGTCGGAGAATTGTATATACGAGAACTCATCCTGATCCTCGTAGTAATTCGGCTCAGCGTCCTGAATCGCCTCATCACCTGCATCTAAGACAGGGTCTGGTGGTGTTACAAACACCATCCCGTAACGTAGGAGTGAGTGATCAACTCAGTGGAATAATAGAGCAAAGATTAGCATATTATCAAATCAATCACGCGTTAATAGTAAAGCAAACAATCAACCATCCCTAGGTACTGTTGTTAATGTAAGTATGAAATGACATGATGGATGCCCTCATTGACATACTTCCTCATACGACACCATCTTACGCCCGCGGCATGCTTTCTTCCCACAGTGCTCCACATCTTTCAGGCACATGCAATGCGATGTGGATATGATTACCGAGTTATTATTAATCCTTTCATACAGCAGTATTGGGAAACTAAGGTACCTTCCTTATATCAATCCCAACACAAATCCTGTCTAGGGTCGTCACTCCTAGTAATCTCATACGATGTAATATTTGTAAGTCGCTGCAAGGGTTGTCAGGGCTGTTGCTTGCACTTGTTGCACCGCTCCCCCATCACCTTATCAATACAGGCCTAATGTACTCTCATTGCTACGGAAGGGTCGTTGCCTCCCGTAGACTCAGAATACGCTCGAGGTCACTATAAAGGGCTCGTCACCAATCAGTGTAGGCCGACAGCTCGAATGTAGTGTCCCATACCACCACAATCAGCTCACGACTCAAATGTTCTCACTGGTCACTACGGGGAGGTTTGTGGCCCCATTGTAGGCCGACAGCTCGACCACGGTGTCCCATACCACCATGCCTGGTTCATGAGTCTTTATGGATCAAGGTACCGTGGTTAACAGAGTTTTCAATGGTAAGTTCAGTACCCTAGGTTTAAGCAGTTATGACTCATACAGGGTGAACATACAATGGCCAGTCGGGTTATTTGACAGGCTCGACTAGTACGAGCGCATCTCAAGTCGAACGACATAAAGTGCATGAAACACTTCGTGTGGCCTAACCACTGCCGCCAACTCAAAACACGACTCATGTTCATTGATGCGTCCTTCGTGGTAAATAGAAGCCAACCATGAACTCAATCCATTACCGACTACCTGGACTAACGTATAGCCCCAAACACTTGAATATAAACATCAGTAATCATATGAGAGTAACAGAAATGAAATACAATAATGTAAGCATATTGACACATGTTATAACATACAACTTAAGCAAATCATCCAACACATGCATTTCATATATATAATGAAATCAATACATTTAGTCAACATGATAGAAATCATTTACATCAGCATATTACTTGAGAATTCAATCTTAAAACTCATTCACAACACCATCTACTCAATACGTAATAATACAAATATTTATACAAACACTTAGCCTACACACTTTAGTCTACATAGCGTATGTCGACTCAAAGTACGCATTTGGGCGAATCTCTTCGCCAAACAGATCATGCATGCCTTACTAATATCCTAACATGACAAATAACCATGGCAAATATTTCAGCAAAATGTGGATGTAAACAGTATTTCCTACAAATGACTAAAATGCCCTAAATCTCATATTTTCCATACGTTTACGAAACGGAAAACGGACAACATGTTCTACATGTCAAACAGCATTGCCGTCGATAATTTACTATTAAACGACATTGAAAGCTTTGAAATCAGTCAATCAAAGCGTCTAAAATCCTCACCTTTTCCCCTAGACGTGTATCGATTCGATTTGAATGCATACGCTTCGTCAACGGCGTAAAGGCAACTTAATGCACAAGATATATAAGCTACTTCGCTATTTGAATCGAAAGAATCCCAAAACAGCAAGTAGTTAGGGTTTTTCTTACCTAGGAGTGCGTTGGAATCACCAGGAAAGTGATTTGAATGCGTTTCTTTGGTACGTACAAAAGCTGGTGCAAGTGGAGGAAAATCTCTCCCACAAGTATCTCACTTTCTCTCACTTTCTCTCTCTCTCTCTCTATCTAGGGTTTGTTGCAAATTCGGATGGGAGGGTTGTGAGAGGGTTTAAAGCCCTTATATAGGCTAAAACCTCACCTATTTAGACTTAGGAACAAAGTATACTTAGGTTATAACTAAATCGGGGCTTTTCCAATCCAAAAGAGCGTTTCGGGAGGTCCCCTGGCCGAACACAATCGGACTTAAGCTCGTAATCACTGGATGTTGTCCACACCAAGTTTTCAGTCCGGTAGAGTTAGCAGATCGCACGTGGCAGTCCATTTTCAGTTCAGTGGTCGTCCTACCTAAATCAGGTATACAAGTCTCATGATATGAAAGAGAAATTTTTCCTGATCCGAGGGTGAAATTTGGCTAAATTCTGATGGTCAGAACACTTAATAATAACGCGTAAAGACTCGTGCCAGATTGGAATTAAAATTTCAAATCTTTACCCATTTCTCACTCTTTTCACTCCAGGCTCAATGAAATAGCCTCAGAGCATCGGTTGGGCTTGATTTTCGAAATGATTGTCAAGTCCAGCTAAGCGGTCATAACCGTCTAAGATTGTAGACATCGGACTTTCGACGCGCGGTCTAAATCAAATACGAAGTTTCAAAGGGTTCCTGAGAGCAAACGGGTTTAGAGTTTGATCGTAGGTTTCAGGGTATTATAGCGTCATTGATTTTACAAGTTTTGGGTCTTGCAGAACGTATTTAAAGCGATTGATGCTAATTTCATAGCTAAACTAGCGTAGCACTAGTTAACTAATGCTTAATCTCTAAAGGAATTAATCCTACGTGATTTCTGGTCGAGTTGGTACTCGAGTCTCAGTACAGATTTTTTCGAGGCGTTACAATCTACCCCCCTTAATAATAAATTTTGTCCTCGAAATTTGTACCTTTTCGTACTCCTCAAGAAGCTGTGGGTAGTTCTTTCTGATCTCGGCTTCTGTCTCCCATGTAGCCTCTTCCCCAGAGTGATGCATCCACAATACCTTCACAAGGGGGATGACCTTGCTACGCAGTACCTGCTCCTTCCTGTCTAGTATACGTGCCGGTCGCAGTATATATGTAACATCCTTACCTAACTGCACCTGCTCCCATCTAATGATATGGGAAGGATCAAAAACGTATTTCTTCAGCATAGAAACATGAAATACGTTGTGAACGCTCGCGAGAGGCGTAGACAAAGTCAGACGCTAAGCCATTGCTCCCACACGGTCGAGAATCTGAAATGGATCAATGAATCGCGGAGCTAGCTTCCCCTTCTTCCGGAACCAAAGGACTCCCTTCATAGGGGAAATGCGCAAAAATACATGATCCCCAACTGCGAACTCTAGCGGGCGTCGTCTCGTATCGGCATAACTCTTCTGTCTACTCTGCGATGTGAGAAGCCGACGTCCAATGATGTCAATCTTCTCCGACGTCGCCTGCACTAACTTTGGGCCAATCAATCTGTGCTCACCGACCTCTGCCCAGCAATGTGGTGCTTGGCAAGGTCGCCCATACAAAGCCTCATACGGTGCCATACCGATACTCGCCTGAAAACTATTGTTGTACACGAACTCCGCATATGTAAGACAGTCATCCTAACTATCCTTGAAGTCCAATGCGCAAGCCCGCAACATGTCCTCTAGAATCTGGTTCACCTGCTCTGTCTGTCCGTTTGTTTGTGGGTGGAAGGCCGTACTAAACTTTAACTTCACACCATGCCTCCTGAATGCGAGTCTAGAAAATAGAAGTAAAGCGCGTGTCTCTGTTCGACACGATCTCTAAAGGAACTCCATGCAGACGCACTATCTCTCTGATATACAGCCTGGCTAACTCGTCTGCAGAGTTCGTAACTCTGATCGGCAGGAAGTGCACCGACTTCGTCAGACGGTCGACGATCACCCATATAGAATCATGTCCCTTCCTCATCTTCGGCAGTCCCGAGATGAAATCCATGGAAATGAAATTCCATTTCCACTCAGCTATAGGCTTAGGCTGAAGGAGTCCAGGAGGTCGGTGATGCTCTGCCTTCACCTGCTGGCAAGTGAGACAACGGGACACGAACTCTGCAATGTGGGTCTCCATACCATCCCACCAATAAGTCCTCCTCAAGTCACGATACATCTTAGTGCTGCCCGGATGCATCGCAAGCCTGAAACTGTGCGCAGCCTCGAGAATCTCTCGTCTCAAGTCAGGGATATCTGGGACGCATAGGCGGCCACGATAACGTAAGCCCCCATCTGTGCCAACTAGCCACTCAGCATCTACATCATCACTGGCCCGCTCTCGAAGCTCAGTCATACGCGCATCATCCCTCTGCGCCTCGATGACCTGATCATCGATCTGAGATCGCACCTGCACATGTGCGATAAACTCATACGGCTCCTCCACAGTGAGTTTCTGCTCAAAGTCACACAAAAACTCAACCAAATCCCACTCCGCAACCATCAGCGGAGCCGCAAACTCTATCACCTTCTTGCAGCTTAACGCGTCAGCCACAAGGTTCGCCTTACCGGGATGGTAGAAAACCTCGAACTTGAAGTCCTTCAAAGTCTCCATCCATCGCCTCTGCCTCATATTCAAGTCTCGCTGCGTGAATATGTACTTAAGGCTCTTATGGTCGCAAAAGAGCTCGAACTCCTCTCCATAGAGGTAATGTCTTCAGAGCTTCAATACGAATATGACGGCTACCAACTCAAGGTCGTGTGTAGGGTAATTCTCCTCGTGCTTCCTTAATTGTCTCGAGGCATACAAAATTACCCTGTCCTTCTGTATAAGGACACAACGCAAACCAACGCTAGACGCGTTAGTATATATCATATATCTAACCTCTTGCTCTGGCAATACTAGTATAGGGGCGGACGTCATCCTGTCCTTCAGCTCCTGAAAAGCTGTCTCTACCTTATCATTCCAGGCGAACTTCACATCCTTCCGTGTCAGCTGAGATAGAGGTCTGGTGATCTTCGAGAAATCTCGAATGAAATGTTTATAGTAGCCTGCTAAACCTAAGAAACTCATCACCTCAGTGACAGAACTAGGCTGCTCCCAGTCCTGAACTGCAGCTACCTTCACCAGGTCAATTACCATCCCATCCTTGGACACCACATGTCCCAGGAACTTCACTTCCTGCTTCCAGAAGTCACACTTCTTGTACTATGCGAACAACTGATGCTGTCTGAGTATATCCAGGACCAATCGCAAATGCTCCTCATGCTCCTCTCAACTCCTGGAGTATACCAAAATGTCATCTATGAACACAATGACGAATCGATAGAGGAAAGGCCGAAATACCCTGTTCATCAGATCCATGAACACGGCTGGTGCGTTTGTAAGATCGAACGACATTATGAGGAACTCGTAGTAGCCAAAGCTGGTCCTGAATGCTGTCTTCTGAAGTCCTCATCCCTGACGCGCAACTGGTGATACCCTGACTGAAGATCAATCTTCTAGAAGTACTGGGCCCCTCTCAACTGATCAAACAAGTTGTCTATCCTAGGCAAGGGATATTAGTTCTTCACCGTAATCTGGTTCAGCCTGCAATAATCATGGATCTTGCACATGCATGGCCTATAATTAAAATGCATGGTGAGGATGACATCCCCACCATGGTTATAAGGTCTAGATGACCCAAACATAATATGATATGAAATAAAACTACCATGATGGGGCCCATAGAGAAAGGCCCCATGCATGGATCATGCATGCATAAGGTAGACCATTAGGCCACAACCATGAGATTGTGTGGGATCTCCACCATTGATTGGTGGGTCCTACACTTCCCTCATGAAAGAAAGAAAACATATAGGCTATAGAAATCAAATTTTTTTACATCTAGAGGAGCACCCACCGTTCGATCTTCTTGCTCCTATGAGTTCCTTAGCACCTTAGCTTTGATTCCAATGGAGGAGATGGGGAATGAATGGTTAGGATGGGAGATCATGGGGTAGGAAAGTGGGTCATACTTGAAGTTTTGAAAGAGAGGGAGAGGCTTGGAGAATTCTCATACGTATGGGATTTCTCTCCTTAGATTTTTTTGAGTTTGAAAATGAGAAAGAGAGAGAGAGAGAGTTGTAAAGGGAGAAAGAGAGATGGGTGATGGATGTGGTGAGTGATGGGTGTAAGAAAATCTTGACTTTTGTGGCCATTTGTGTAAGAAAAGCATGGGTGGTGTAAGAACTTTTTGATTTTGAGGGCTTTTGGTGTAAGAGAGGTATGGGCTTGTAAGAGATTCTTGACTTTTGTAGTTGCTTGGGAATGAGTGAAAGGTGATGTGTACTTGACATGTACTTGACATGTGATGGATTGATGGATTGATGAGATTGATGTGACACCTCGTAGAGATTCTCTTAGGTTTCGCAACGCGCGGCGTTTTCTTCGCACCGAACGTTGGCACACATCTCTTGACCAGGATATCGCCTTAGCGCGCAAGTCACGGCATCGGAACCACAGCGACGGCGCGGTTGCTATAAAGGTCTTGGGTTGAGTCGATACGAGTTGACGACATACGAATCAAGGTAGCACGTAAATATTGGTTAAGGATTGAAGGTTGCCGAAATTTGACCGGTAAGACCGCGAAAGTCTATGGAACGGTATGGTCTAGGATACGGGGCTTACATGCGATGAAGCAATTAATGCAGTGAATTCTACTGAGGAAGCCTTAAATTTCTTTCTTAGTCTTTGGAGGCATTTTAATGATGGTTCTTGTCTCTATTTTATCAACTTTAATGCCTTCCTCACTTACTATGAAGCTGAGAAGTTTACCTTCAGTTGCACCAAAGACACATTTCTATGGGTTAAGGCAGAGCTTAAACTTTTCTAACTCACCGAACAGCTTCTTCAACTCTTCCAAGTGTTCTTCAATCATGTGAGATTTGACTATCATATCATCTACGTATACTTTCATTTCATTATTCATCATATCGTGAAGCAAGGTCGTCATTGCTTGTTGATATGTAGATCATGTGTTTGTCATACCAAATGGCATGCCCTTATAGCAGAATGTTCTGCATGGCGTGATAAGTAAAGTCTTCTCACGATCTTCTATGTCCATCTTGATTTAGTTGTATTCGGAGAAGCCATCCATAAATGAGAAGTTCTTATGTCTTACGATGTTGTTGACTAGAGTGTTAATGCGAGTTGGGGTAAAGTCATCTTTAGGACTGGCTTTGTTGAGATCTTGGAAGTCGATGCACATCCATACCTTGCCATCCTTCTATAGTACTGGTACAATGTTAACAAGACATTTAAGGTAGTTGGAGACTGCTAGGAATTTCACGTTATATTGTTTGATGACTTCTTCTCGGACTTTTAGGGCCCATTCTGGCTTCATTCTCAGCTTCTGCTTAACTAGCTTCATCTTTAACTTGGTCGGTAGGTGATGTACAACAAGCTCTATTGAGTGTGTAATATTGCATATTTCCCCTTATTTATTCATTGGTTTTATGAACACAATAATGCTTAATCGATTCACTTACACATGTTTTATCTTGTGAGTGATTTTGAGAGTTTAAGGAGAAAATGATACTAAAAGCATGAATTTGATGCTCAAAAATTACTAAAATAAGGAGTGTATCTTTGGAGGGTAAAACTAAAGAATTCAAGAGTCCAAGATCAAAGAAAAATAAGTGATAAAGGAAGAAATTCGAGATTACAAAGTACAAAAATTCGGAACTGTTGAACTTGACAGTTCAATGCTGTTGAACACAACTTCGATGCCATTGAACACAGCTTCGAAGTGTTTGATGCCATTGAAGGAAGCTCAATCTCATCAAAAAAATTAAGTTTGGTTTTTAGACATATGGCTGCAATCTCGATGCCATTGAGGACCTCTTTGATCCCATCGAAGACTAGTTCGATGACATTGGACAAATCAAAGAAAAATCGATTTACTCGCTAGACAGTTTTAGATATTCTTTGATCCCATCGAAGACATGTTTGATGACATCAAAGAAAGTTCAATGCCATTAAAGCTAGAGTGATCTCATTGAAGGACTTATGGATACGGTTGCTAACAGTTTCCAAATTTAAATCAAACTCTTCGATCGGACTTTGATCCCATCGAATCTCCCATCAAAGTTGTGATAGTTGTGTAAATTAATGTTAGTTTTGAAGTCAGTCCAATCAAAGCTTATATAAAGGAGTTTTCTAAGTTCTTCAAAGCATGAATTAAGGCAGGAAGAGCAGTGCAAGGAGTTGTAGTGCTTCAAAGGAGTTCTTCCTTCTTCTCTTTCTTTTCTAGTTAGTTTTTATGGTTTTCTTTAAGAGTTTTAGTTCAAACATATCGTTGGTTGGCTAGTCTCTTAGCTAGAGCCAAGAAGTGAAGCTTGTAGTTTATTTTGATATTTATCTTTCTTTAATTTAATAGGTTTATATTGAATTATTCATTGATTTTTAGTTTGAATGAAGAAGAATTTTCAGTTCACTTTGATTTATTGTCGACTCTGGGCACAATGGATGCTTAGGAAAGTTGTGATAATTTCTTACATGTTTTACAATTTTGTGATCTTTAAAATTCCTTAATCTATCATTGACTCTGGGAAAAGTAGATGCTTAAATTTCCCATGATCATTACATTGGTGCTATGTGAGAAAACTAATCTGATGAAAATATAGAATATCATGATGTTTTAACTGCTCCATCATTCGACTGGATTGGATAGACTTCGATTCCAGTTGTGATCTTAATTGAATCTAATATGGTAGCATTAAGATGGTTACATGTGGATCCTTGGCACTCTAGTTCTCATTATCTTGGATAAATTATTCACAATTGATCTCTTATATTCTATATTTTAGTATAACTTAGACTCTAGTTCTAGTTCTAATTTATTTTAGAAAGCTCACATATAGTAAGTCCCTGTGGATTCGATCTCAGTCTTACCGATTTATTACTAAGCGCAAACCTGCACTTGGGGTTGTGAACAAACTCTTCATCGAGCCTAGGCATATCTTCGTAGCAGAACACGAAGTTAACAACCTTGGAGTTAGGAAGTCTATCAGTTTTTTTTGTATTATGGAGGCAATGATTTCCCGATGTGCACTTCCCAGAGAATTTCATGAGTCCTTAGGTTTACAATTTCAAAGTCATCTGCCATAACATTAGCATTAGTTTTGAACTTTTTGAGGAGATCCTCTAGTTCATAAGTCATGTCATCATCTTCCTCACTTTATGCTTCATCCAGACCCATGAGTTTGAAATCTAACTTGATTTCGAAATCATATCAATCGACCTCAAATTCATGTAGTGCATTAGATGCAATCGACACATTATTACATATAAGAATTGAAAGGCTTTTTTATTTTTAAAGATTTTGAGAAATCGAAATGCTAGATGATTTTAGATTTGGAAGATTTTTTTTATTTTTTTTAGATTTTTAGTTTCTAAGGGACCGTGAGCATGCCGACATCATAAACCATGACTTGTCTTAACCTGACTTAGGCTACCATATGCTATTTAAATTAGCATTTTTAAGACAGGTGCCCTTGGATTCCTCACCGGCCAACTCGACTGTTAGAGGGACCAAGGTCCATCTGAGATCCCAAGCCCTTTCATTGGGAGTTGATGAGATGGGTGGTGGATCATTTGTAACATCCCGAAAATCGGGGGTTCGAGCAAAAACCCAACTCCCGAGTTCCAAAATGTTATTTATGCAACATAGATATGTATGATTGAATGTTGTCTGTGATAATGTATTAAACATGAGTGAGATTAAGCTAAAACAGCATATCACGCTCCAGAGACAGTTAAATTTACAAGCGGAAGACTGTGATAGTATGTATAACATATATAATCTGTTGTATGTCTCTAGAGTGTGAACATGTTACCAGGTTATATACATACATGTATACTTCAAAAGTAAACAAAAGAATATATATGAGTGCTCTAAAAATATAAAATGACAAGTGTCAAGGCATCTAATCAACCTCCCTGTAATCCCGTCGATCAGAACACACATAAAGGAGGGATCCTCCTCATCATCAACACCATCAAGTCCGGCTCCGCCTCACAGGCCGCGCCATCATCTGCAATCATAAAAAGGTCTGGTGGGTGTCCAGGAACACCGTCCCGTAACGTGGGAGTGAGTAGCTAACTCAGTGGAATAATAGAGCAAGGATTAACATGTTCTCAAATCAATCATGCGATAATAGTAAAGCAGTAAATCAAGCAATCCTAATACTTTTGTTAATGCAATATGACATGACGTAATGTATGCCCTCACCGACGAACTCCCTCATATGGCAACATCTTACGACCGCGGCATGCCACACTCCCTAGAGTGCTCCACATCTTCCAGGCACATGCAATGTTATGGTGATATGATTTTCGAGTTGTTATTAGTCCATTCAAACAGCAGGATTGAGAAACTAAGGTACTTCCCTTATATCAATCCTAACACAGATCCTGTCTAGGGTCGTCACTCCTAGTAATCTCATACAAGGTATATTTTGCAGGTCGCTGCAAGGGCTGCCAGGGCTGTTGCACGCACTCGTTGCTCCGCTCCTCCATCACCTTATCAATACAGGCCTACTGTACTCCACTGCTACGGAAGGGTCGTCGCCTCCCGTAGACTCAGAATACGCTCGCGGTCACTACAAAGGACTCGTCGCCTGATCAGTGTAGGCCGACAGCTAGAATATAGTGTCCCATACCACCATAATCTGCTCACGAGACTAGGTGCTCACTGGTCACTACGGGGAAGTTTGTGGCCCCAACGTAGGCCGACAGCTCGACCACAGTGTCCCATACCACCATGCCCGGCTCATGAGTCTTCGTGGATCAAGGTACCATAGTTAACAGGGTTTACAATGGTAAGTTCAGTACCCTAGGTTCAAGCAGTTATGACTCATGCAGGGTGAACATACAACGGCCAGTCGGGTTACTTGACGGGCTCGACTAGCACGATCGCATCTCAAGTTGAACGACATGAAGTGCGTAAAACACTTCGTGTGGCCTAACCACTGCTGCCAACTCCAAAACACGGTTCGCGTTCATCGACGCGTCGTTCGTGGCCAAGATAAGCCAACCACGAATTCGTTCGATTACCGACTGCCTGGACTATAGTCCCAAACACATATGAATCCACATCAACAATCATGTGAGAGTATTGGAAATGAGACACAACCATGTGAGCATGTTAACACATGTTATATCGTACAACTTAAGTAAATCATCTGACACATGCCTTTCATACATATAATGAAATTATGCATATCGCCAACATATAGGAAATCATTTCCATCAGCATATTAATTGAGAATTCAATCTTGAACTAAATCAAAATGAAATCATCAAGCACATGTTATAACATACAGCTTAAGCGAATCGTCAAGCACATGCATTTCATTCATATTATGAAATCATGCACATGGATAACATGTAGAAAACCATTTACACCAACATATTAATTGAGAAATCAATCTCAAACTAATTCATAATACCATTTAATTCAATACATACTAATACAAACATTTATACAAACACTTACACTACACACTTAAGTCTACATATAGTATGTCGACCCGAAGTGCGCATTTAGGCGAATCTCTTCGCCAAACTAATTATGCACGTATTCCTAACATTCTAATGCGACAATAAACCATGTCAATCACATCAGCAAAATATGAATAAAAACAGTACTTCCTACAAATGACTAAAATTCCCTAAATCTCATATTCTTCGTTGGTTTACGAAACAGGAAACGGACAGCATGTTGTACATGTCAAATGGCGTTGCCGTCAAGAATCTACTATTAAACAACATTGAAAGTGTTGGAAACAGTGAATCAAAGCATCTAATATCCGCACCTTTTCCCTTATAGGTGAAGTGATTCGAATGGAGCGTATACGCTTTGTCTACGGCAATCAGACAACCTGATACACATGTACATCAGCTACTATTCTATTTGAATCAAAGAAATCTCCAAATCAGCAAGTGGTTAGGGTTTTCCTTACCTAGAAGTGCATTGGAATCGCCGGAAAAGTGATCGGAGTGCGTTGCCTAAACACGTGCAGCAGCAGCAGCAGGTGGCAGGAAAATCACTCCCACTCTCTCTCACAAACTCTCACCTTTTCTCTCTCCCAATCTAGGGCTTTTTGCAATTTCGGATGGCAGAGAGGAGTGAGGATTTCAACCCCTCCCGAAATAGGCTCGGGAACGAAGTTTACTTAGTGCATATCCAATTTGGGGCTGTTTCGGTCCAAAAGATGCTTTCTGGTGGTCCCCTGACCGAATGCGATCGGACTTAAGCTCACGCGTACCAGATCTAGCACGTATTAAGTTTTCAGTCCGGTTGGGTCAGCAGATCGCACGTGGCGGACCAGTTTCAGTTCAGCGGTCACCGCACGTAGATTAGGGCTGAAAGTCTCATGATATAAAATAGAAATTTTTCCTAATCCGAGGGTGTAATCTGGATGAATTCTAACGGCCAGAACGCTCAATACTGATGCATCAAGTCGTGTGCCAGATTTGAATTTGAAATTCCAATTCTGTCTCTATTCGCACTCTCTTCGGTCCGGGCTCAATGAAATGGCCTGTGATTATCGGTTTGACTTGATTTTCGAAATGAGTGTCAAGTCCAGCTAGGCGGTTCTAACGGTCTAAGATAGGAGGTATCGGACTTTCGACGCGCGGTCTAGATCCAATACAAAATTTCAAAGTGGTCCAGAGAACAAACCTGCTTAGAGTTTGATCCGAGGTTATAGAGTATTATAGAGTCATACGTTCTACTCGATTTGGGTCTTATAGAACGTATTTAAAGTGATCAGGAACTGTTTCCCAGCTCCTCTAACGTTGCGCTAGCTAACTTACGCTTAATTTCTAAAGGAATTAATCCTAAGTGGTTTCTTTGGCTATGAAATTGGGTTCTGAATGATTTTTCAGGGGTTTTAATTGACCCACTGCCTAAGGACATCAAATCCCAGATTGGCCAAAATCCGGGGTGCTACATCATTGCCTGGTCTAATGATCATAATCTTTACCTAGTCAGGATCATGATCAGAGTCACACTCATTTGCCCCTGGGTCACTGACCATGCATTAGAGTTCTTCTGGCTCCTCCATTTACAAATTTGAACATCAGACCAATTTAGGGCTGGCCATTTTCCCTTCATGGTTCAATGGATGAGCTCATTCTGCCCTTTACTGGAGTTATTTGTTGATGGTGGTTGTTGCTCTTGGTTGTTGGCTAATGATGCTGTAACACCTCAAATTTTTGCCAACCTGGAGTTAGACGTCCTTAGGCAATGGGTCAACCATATCACTCTTAAAGCTCAATTCCAAAGCCAAAGAAATCATTTAGAACCAAATTCTTTAGAAATTTAATGTGTATTAACTAGCGCTACACTAGATTTCCTGCTAAATTAGCACCAACCACTTTAAATATGATCTGTAAGATCCAAAACCCATAGAATCATTGACGCTATCTTACTCCGAAATTTAAGATCAATCTCTAAGCCCATTTGCCCTCGAGATCATTTGGAAACTTCGTATCAGACCTGGACCGCACGTCGAAAGTCTGATAGCGATGAACTTAAACCATTATGACCGCTTAGTTAGACTTGACAATCACTTGGAAAATCCAACCGATGTCCTGAGACCATTTTATTGAGCCCGAAGTAAAGAGAGAAGGAAAAGAAATATTTTTAGAAAAATTAATTATATTTTAAAGAAATCTGGAACGGTTCACTTACGCGTTATTTTTAAGCGTTTTGACCATTTGAATTGGACCCAAATTCACCCTTGGATCAGGATAGGTGGACCTTACATGTCATACTACTTGTAGCTCTAATCGAGTTTCGGTGATCGCTGAACTGAAACTGGTCCCCCACGGTCGATCTGAAAACCTGACTGGACTGAAAACTTAGCTTGACCTAGATCCAGTATTAGAGAACTTAAGTCTGACCGCATTTAGTAACAGGACCTCTAGAAGTGCTCCGTTGGATCGGAATAGACTCGATTTGGTTATAACCTAAGTATACCTTGGTCTTAAGTCCATTTTTGTCAACTTTAGGCTTATAAATAGGCCTTAAAACCCTCATTCCAAATCCCATACGAATTTCCAAACCCTAGCTTTCCAAGAGAGAGAAAAGAGAGAGAAAGTGAGAGAGAAGTTGGTGCTTCTTCCTGGGATTCTTTCCAGCTTTGCTACGTGCCTAATCCACCTATCCGTATAGCTATTACGGCATTTCTGATTCCGTTCTTAGGTAAGAAATCTTAACCCTAACCTGTTTTGAAGCTTAGACAAGCTGTAGGAAAGTTGTAGCTAACCTGTTTCATGCCATAGGTAGTGTATCCGCCATTGACGAAGACACATCATCTGAATCATATCGAATATGCATTTTCTAGTTTAAGGTGCGGACTATATAAGCTTAGGTTATGGTTTTCAATACTTTCAATGTTAGATAATGATTTATTCATGATATGAATGCAATTACACATGCTAAATGCACTATCCGTTTTGATTTCCGTATACGTATACTTTATATTATAAATATCATATTTCATGTATATGTTAGAATACATGTATGCGTATAGAATCTGTTGATTTGCTTGCCATGATAAATTGTCGTTATTATATGCTTGATATGTATGCGGCAACTCCTTGGTGAGAGGACTTGCCCTGATATGTGACGGTGTCGACATACGTGATGTATGTTGAATAGTGTAAGCTAAGTGTTTGTTTAAATGTCTAAATGAGATAGCAGTTAGCAGAATATGCTTGTTCAGATGGTTGAGATATGGATTTCAACCAAAATGTTTGTGTGTATGATTTCCTCCATGAATCATGTAAATTAGGTTGTCCATGCTAAATGAGTGTATGATTTCCTACATGGATTATGTACTTAGTTGAAGCATGTTACATGAGTGTATGATTTTCTGCATGTATTGTGTTTACATTCAAGTTGCATTTCATGATTGTTCATATAAATGTAGGATATGAATCATATGCTAGTTATTAGATTTGTATGTGAATGGGGCTGTACTACAGTCCAGGTAATCGGAAACCGTTTCGTAAATAGTGGTTGAGGTTGTTTTCACCACATAGGATAAGTTTAGGGAATCTGAGTCGTGCTTGGGTTGTTCGGCAGTGGTTAGGCCACACGGAGTGCTTATGCATTCCATGCCGTTCCACTCAACGTGCGCTTGGCCTAGTTGAGCTTATCAACTAACCTGATTGACCGATGTCTGTTCACCATGTTTGGTCGCAACTTCTTGAACCTAAGGTACCAAACTTACCAATGAAAAGCTCCTTTAACCTTAGTACCTCGATCCGTTAAGACTCATGAGCCGATTATGGCAGTATGGGACACTATATTCATGTTGTAGGCCAACATTGATTGGTGACGAGCCCTTTGTAGTGACCAGTGAGCACCTATACTCGTGAGCAGATTATGGTGGTATGGGATACTATATTCTTGCTGTCGGCCTACATTGATTGGTGATGATCCCTCTGTAGTGACCTCGAGTATATCCTGATAGTGCATAAGGGCGACAAGTCTTGTTGCAGTATGTGGGATATAACTAGGCCTGTATTGATAAGGTGATGGGGGAGAGGTGCAACGATTGCACACAACAGCCCTGACAGCCTTTGCAGTGACCTAGAACCGTAATATCATATGAGATTATCTCGGACTGATGACCCGAGAATGGATCACCGTTTGGGTAATGATACAAGGAAGGTACCTTAGCTTCCCAATCTCGCTGTATGAAAAGGACTAATAAGAACTTGATAATCATACTCATGACATCGCACTGCATGTGCCATTGGCCTTGGTGTGAGAGCATAATGGTTGTGATTCATGCCGTGATCGTTAGATGATGTTGCATGAGGGAGTTTGTGGTGAGGGCATGCATCATTACCTCATATCATTCTTACATTAACAAGAGTATCTAGGACATGTTTGATTATATTGCTTTATCATTACTACTTGATTGAATTGATAACATGTTAACCTTTGCTGTATATAGTTGTAACACCCTGAAAATCGGAGGTCGTGTATAAACTCAACTCCCGAGTTCCAGACCGTCACTTATGCAACAAAAATGATTATGATTCAATGTTGTCAGATTTAAAGCATTCACATGAGTAAAAGTATACCAAAACTGCAATTCATACTTCAGATCCAGTGATGAAAGCAAGCGGAAGACTAAACAATATGTATATCACTGTATAAAAAAAACAAGTAAATCTCATCTGTCTCTAAAGTATGAATACATCTCTAAGTCTCAAATACATATACATGAACAAAAAAGGTAATGTTTCAAATAGTCCCACTGAAACCCCATCGATCCAGGTCGCCTACGGGAAGCCGTCGTGATACTGCATATACGAGAACTCGTCCTGGTCCTCGTCGATCTCTGGCTCCACCTCCTGGATCTCGGCCTCACCTGCATCTACAACAGGGTCTGGTGGGTGTTGCAAACACCATCCCGTAACGTGGGAGTGAGTGATCAACTCAGTGGAATCATAGAGTAAGGATTAGCATATTCACAATTCAATCATGCGATAATAGTAGAGCAGTAAATCAGACAATCCTAATACTGTTGTTAATGCAAGATGACATGACGTGATGTATGCCCTCACCGACGATCTCCCTCATGCGGCAACATCTTACGACGGCGGCATGCCACACTCCCTAGAGTGCTCCACATCTTCCAGGCACATGCAATGCTATGGTGATATGATTTCCAAGTTGTTATTAGTCCATTCAAACAACAGGATTGGGAAACTAAGGTACTTTCCTTGTATCAATCCCAACACAGATCCTGTCTAGGGTCGTCACTCCTAGTAATCTCATACGATGTGTATTTCGTAGGTCACTGCAAGGGCTGCCAGGGCTATTGCTCGCACTCGTTGCATCGCTCCCCCATCACCTTATCAATACAGGCCTACCGTACTCTACTGCAACGGAAGGGTCGTCGCCTCCCGTGGACTCAGAATACGCTCGCGGTCACTACAAAGGACTCGTCGCCTGATCAGTGTAGGCCGACAGCTAGAATATAGTGTCCCATACCACCATAATCTGCTCACGAGTCAAGGTGCTCACTGGTCACTACGGGGAGGTTTGTGGCCCCAGCGTAGGCCGACAGCTCGACCACGGTGTCCCATACCACCATGCCCGGCTCATGAGTCTTCGTGGATCAAGGTACCATGGTTAACAGGGTTTATAATGGTAAGTTCAGTACCCTAGGTTCAAGCAGTTATGACTCATACAAGGTGAACATACATCGGCCAGTCGGGTTACTTGACGGGCTCGACTAACGCGATCGCATCTCAAGTCGAACGACATGAAGTGCGTAAAACACTTCGCGTGGCCTAACCACTGCCGCCAACTCCAAGCACGAATCACATTCATCGACGCGTCATTCGTGGCTATGACCAGTCAGCCACAAATTCGCTCGGTTACCGACTGCCTGGACTAAGTCTAGTCCCACACATCTATGGAATCACATTAGCAATATATGTAAAGGTATTGGAATTTAGATACAATCATGTGAGCATGTTAACACATGTTATAACATTCAACTTAAGCAAATCTTCAAACACATACATTCCATGCATGTAATGGAATCATGCATATGGTCAACATGTAGGAAATCATTTAGGTCAGCATATTAACCAAGAAATCAATCTCAAACTACTACATAACATCATTTAATTCAATACATACTAATACAAGCATTTATACAAACACATACACTACACACTTAAGTCTACATATAGTATGTCGACCCAAAGTGCGCAACTAGGTGAATCTCTTCGCCAAACTAATTATGCAAGCATTCCTAACTCCCTAATGCGACAACAAACCATGTCAATCACGTCAGCAAAATATGAATGTAGACCGCACTTCCTACAAATGACTAAAATGCCCTAAATCTCATATTCTTCGTTAATTTACGAAACAGGAAACGGAGAGCATGTTGTACATGTCAAACGGTGGTGCCGTCGATAATCTACCATTAAAGGACATTGAAAGCGTTGTAAACCGTCAATCAAAGCGTCTAAAATCCTCACCTTATGTCTTACGAAAGCGTGATTTTGAACGGAGCGTGTATGCTTCGTCTACGGCAGTAGGAGGACCTGATTTATGAAGTACGTTAGCTAACACGCCCTAAATCTGGATAAACCCTAAATCAGCAAGTTCTAGGGTTGTTTTGTACCTGAAAGAATGAAGAAATCACCAGCCAGGTGATTGGGAAGAGTTGCTGAAGCAGCAACAATCGGTGGCTCGGAAGCGGGAAAAATTCCTTCTACTCTTTCTCTCAAACTCTCTCTCCTTTATCCTAGGGTTTGCAATTTTCGGATGGGAGAGGGAAATGAGGGTTTCAACCCCTTTTATAAGCTTAAAAATGCTGAAAACAGGCTCCGAAACAAAGTTTACTTGGTGCCTATCCATTTCGGGGCTGTTTCGGTCCAAAAGCTGCTTTCTGGTGGTCCCCTGGTCGATTGCGATTGGACTTAAGCTCATGCGTACCAGATGTAACACGTATTAAGTTTTCAGTCTGGCAGGGTTCGCAGATCGCACGTGGCGGACCAGTTTCAGTTCAGCGGTCACCGCACGTAGATCAGGGCTGAAAGTCTCATGATAATAAATAGAAATTTTTCCTGATCCGAGGGTGTAATCTGGATGAATTCTGACGGTCAGAACGCTTAATACTGACGCGTCAAGTCGTGTGCCAGATTTGAATTTGAAATTCCAATTCTGTCCCTATTCGCGGTCGCTTCAGTCCAGGTTCAACGAAATAGTCTGTGATTATCGGTTTGACTTGATTTTTGAAATGGTTGTCAAGTCCAGCTAGACGGTTCTAATGGTCTAAGATAGGAAGTATCGGACCTTTGACGTGCGGTCTAAATCCAATATAAGAATTCAAAGTGGTCCAGAGGATAAACCCGCTTAGTGTTTGATCCGAGGTTATAGAGTATTGTAGAGTTGTTTGTTCTACTCAATTTGGGTCTTGTAGAACATATTTAAAGTGATCAGGGACTATTTCTCAGCTACTCTAGCGTTGCGCTAGCTAACTTACGCTTAATTTCCATGGAATTTAATTCTACGCGATTTCGGGTCGAGTTGGTACTCGAGCCCAAGTACGAATTTTTCACGGGCGTTACAATAGTTTCCACTAAGTTGATCACTCACTCCCACGTTATGAGACGGTGTTGGCCACACCAACCAGTCCCTATTTTAGTTTCAGATGATGGCGATGCTTGCGACGCAGAGCCTGACTTTATGATGATGAGGAGGATTTCTCCTATATACAGGTTCTGATCGACGGGGTTACAAGGTTACTGAATAGATGCCAATACACTTGGTATTTTTCCTTTTATTTTCTAGTTTTGGAGTATACATGTATTTAATTAACCTGGTAACATGTTCACATTCTAGAGACTTACAATCAATTACACATTTTATATATTTATCACAGTCTTCCGCTTTAGAAACTTAACTGTCTCTGGAGTATGATATGCTGTTTTGGTCTAATCCCACTCATGTTTTCTGTACTAATATGAACAACATTCATCCATCATTGAAAATGTTGCATAAGTGATGTTCTGGAACTCGGGAGTGGAGTTTATGCTCGACCCCCGATTTTTGGGATGTTACAGATGCAAATGGGCTATGTCCCTACATGGTTGGAGTGGGTAAGTCGTGCCCCTGGTTGACTGATGTGGGCAAATTATGCCTATAGTTACATGAAAGAGAGGGCAGGTTGTGCCCTTAGTTGAATGAGGTGCACAGGTTGTGCCTACCGAGTGCTATAAAGAGGGGACAGGTTATGCCCCTAGTTAACTGAAGTGGGTAGGTTGTGCCCCTAGCTTGCTGAGGCGGGCAAGTTGCGCCCCTAGTTTACTGAAGTGTGCAGGTTATGCCCTTAGCTGTTTGAAGTGGGCAAGTTGTGCCCTTGGCTGACTGCCTTGCTGGCTCGTGATGTGCTTAGAGTAGGTATCAATGCATCTCGAATTTCTTTGGGGTTCACCCTTGGTCTTCTTCTTGGATGAGCTCTTCCCTTTCTTCTGGTACAAGTGGTCCCTAATGGCCCCAAGATCTTCTCCCATTAGATAGGTGGCCAGAAAGCTTTACTCAAGAATAATGGGAGGCTGCTTCTCATGATTGTTGACTCCCTGTGGGTGGGTCCGACGTCTTTAAAGATGATCCTTGGCTTTACAAAGTGAATTGGCATGCACTAAAACCTCCTTCTCCCTTGCTCCTTGAATCCTAGTCGATATCGCACCCCCACATTTTTATACTAATCGTTGTCTCTATCACCATAACTTTTCCGTGGTTCTTAGTGCGATAGCTTAGGCTTAGTCGTTTGGCTGGTGGGAACATGTAGTAGGCATCCATAGGATATGGATTAGCAATTGCTTTTATAGTTTCAAACTCAAAATTATGGTAGATGTCATCCTCTAAATGTTGAATGTTGATGACCAAGATGTCCAATTCAGGAGCATTATAATTGGCCGAAATGATGAATTTTGGTTCAACCAAAATGGAGATCACTTTATTGTTTAGGATATATTTCACTATTTAATGGAGGGTGGAGGAGACGACTCAGACTTTGTGGAGGCATGACCTACTTAGCAGTATGTTAAAAGAGGTGGATATATCTAAGACCTGAAAGGTAATGATAGACATGTCTGGTCTAATATGCACTTCAATGTCTATTTCTCCCTCTACATTCATGAGAGAGTTGTCGAATGCCCTCACACTCATGTTGCTTGGGCGAAAGGAGGATGGCTGGATTTTGAGGCAAGCAATGGTCCTGAGTGGGCATACATTTAGACTTGAGTCATTGTCAAGGAGAACTAATGGAACCCGAATATTCTCATAACATATGGTTATATTTAATGACTGCTCGTGGTTGCATCCTTTTGGGGGGAGCTCATTATCTGTTAACGTGATTGTTCAGGGATCTAGAAATTATCTGATCATATGGGCGATCATTTCAGGTGGCGTGTATAAAGAAATATGCATGTCATTTAGACTCTTTGCGAATAGCTCCCTATCTATGCATGATGTGCAGATTATCTCCCATACAAAAATTTCTATGAGGATTACCTTGAGCTAAGTCACTACATCATAAGCTGCTTCCACCTTATTTCTTAAGCCTGAAAGGGTGCTTCTGGGATCTCCTCTGTTTAAGTTGTCTCTTCAGACACAACTCTCTTTAGGGTTCATGTAAGTGCTTATACTTAAGAACAATTAAGATTGTTAAATTTCATAGTCATGATAGGAACACAAGCACTCATGAAGATACTTTTCGACAACTCATGAAAAACTGTTAATGACTTAATTAGGCGTCTCAAGGAAGACTCAACATCTCAAAGCATAAAAGTACAAAGTTTGAAGACCAGAACACTTCATATAAGTCAACCATCAAGTGGTATAACCTTAGATTGTGTAACACTCAGAATTTTTGCTATTTTTAAATTACCAAAAATGCTAAAAAATAAATAAATTTATAACTAGCCACATCATCACTTACTGACCCTTGACACTCGAGATGGGCTTATATGTTGCTAGTACCGATAAAGAACTGTATAAATAGGATTGATCGACTGTAGAAGACCAACAAATCCGCCCGATCACTTAAACGTCAAGCTTAGCCTTGGAATTTATTCACGTAGGGTCCAATTCTAGCCGACCTATCACTGACTAATTGAGATGACTGTAACTAAATAAAGACATGCCAAAAGTTGTGACAACTAAGGTTCGGATCTTAATTAACAAACCAAACTGAGTTAGTATCCTTTTAGCCTAAGAACCGATGGTTTAGAGTGATTATAATTGAATCTTCATTTCTACTAGTTGCGAATAGGTAACACTATGAACTTAGTTAATCCAAACCCTAATAATTGTGCACAAGAAATCTTGATACTTAATTCATTTCAGAAATGCCCCGATTTATCGAACAAGCTTTAGACCGTTCGTTAGTGGGCCATTAGTTTCGAAATTATAGAATAATGTCCATCTCACTAGGCTTGATGTTCATCACATGTGGTGAACTAAGAAAGTTCCTAAAATGGTTCAGCTTAGGCTGAAAGCTAAGTGCTTGCAACGCGCGAATTCCCTATGACAAAATCTAAAATTTAAGTGAAATAGACGTTCTGCTCTTTCTTAAAGTTGTGGCTTTCTAACTATCAATCCACCACTAAAATTGGAGTACTAATTAATGATATTTTTCTACCCATATTTGTATAGTTGTGGCCCTGATCGACCATTGGTGACCATTAAATAGACTTCTAATCATATTCGTTCATTGACATATCCAAATGGTAGGCCAATCATATCTATAAATAGATCATCATTAGGGCCAACTATCCTATGGTGGGCGTTGACCCTATGCCTTATAATGGCCCCCAAAAAGTAGAAACACAATCCCCCAGGGAAAGTATAGTAAAAATCCAACCCTTATGGCCATTTGCACCAAATCTAGTGCTATAAATATGTCATTTTGGGGCCTCATTTGCTCCCATACAAACTTACAAAGCCAAGGAGAGAAAGAGCAGGAGAAGAAGAGAGGAATGAGAGAGATGGTGGGGCTGGTGCCGGATCACACCATCCAATCCCCGTGCTCACCGGATTCGTGTAAGGCCTCATCTTTATTCCTGATCTCATGTCTTCCGCGGATGAAATCTGAAGATTTTGGGTTGGATTCTCCACTCAATTGCTAGGTAAGAGAATTTCCTACATGTTTTTCCATCTCTTTCTTTCATTTCTTTCATTTTGAGCCATTAGGGTTAGAAACCTCAGTTTATTTCCATTGATTCTTGCAAACCCTAATATTAGGATTGAGTATGTAACACCACAGATTTTTGCCAACTTGGGGTTAGACGTCCTTAGGCAATGGGTTAACCATAACACCTTGGTAACCTCTCAGAACCCAATTCCAAAGCCAAATAAATCATTTAGAACCTAATTCTTTAGAAATTTAATGTGAATTAGCCAGCGCTACACTAGATTTCCTGCAAAATTAGCACCAACCACTTTAAATACGATCTGTAAGACGCAAAACCTATAGAATCATTGACGCTATCTTACCCTAAAATTCAGGATCAAACTCTAAACCTGTTTGTTCTCAGGAACCTTTTAAAACTTTGTAATGGATCTATACCACACGTCGAAAGTCCGATAGCGATGAACTTAGACAATTACGACCGCCTAGTTGGACTTGACAATCATTTCGAAAATCAAGCCCAACCGATATCCTGAGACCATTTTACTGAGTCCGGAGTGAAGAGAGTGAGAAAAGGAAGATATTTAGAAAATTAATTCAATTTTTAATAAATCTGGCACGTGTCGCTTGCACGACATTTTTAAGCGCTCTGACCATTAGAATTCGACCAAATTTCATCCTCGGATCAGGAAAGTTGGCCCTTACATGTCATAGCACTTATGGCCCTAATCGAGTTTCGGTGACCGCTGAACTGAAACTGGTCCGCCACGGACGATCTGAAAATCTGATTGGACTGAAAACCTAACTGACTAAAGATCCGATGTTAGTGAGCTTAAGTCCGACCGCATTTAATAACAGGACCTCCAGAAATGCTCCGTAGGATCGAAACAGACCTAAGTATACCTTGGTCCTAAGTCTATATAGGTGAGTTTTTAGCCTATATAAGGAGCTTAAACTCTCTCTCATTCCTCACATACGAATTTGAGAGAAACCCTAGGAGAGAGAAGAGAGAAAAGAGAGAGAAAGTGTGAGAGAAGTGGGAGAACCTTCCTGCCGATCTACGTGCTTACCCATCGTTTTACGATCGCTATCCCGGTGATTCCAGCTTCGTTCTAGGTAAGAAAACCCTAACCTTAACCTGTTTTAGAGTTTCTATCAATAAAAGTAGTGAAGTAGCTGACTTCCCTTGTGTAATAGGCTGTCATATCGACTTTGACGGAAGCGTAGAATACCTATTCAATTCGTTACACTTTTATGGCGTAAGGTGCGGATTTTAGACGCTTAGGTTACCATTTTTCAAAGATTTCAATGCCGTTTAATGGTAGATTGTTGACAAGAATGCTGTTTGACATGTAGAACATGCTGCATGTTTTTCATTTCAAATACGTGTAAGTGCTATGATTTCATATTCCTTTGGTTGTCAAATTTTGTCATGCCAAAACCTATATCTATGTCTTGTATATCTTGTTTCATGTTTGAGACTATTCATTGCTTCAAGACATCGGACTTCAAGATAAGATCTTAAATGAAGAAAGTTTCAAGTCATGGATGAAGAATTCAAGAATAGAAGTCTTCAAGTATGCATGTTCAAGATACAATCAAGCTCAAGAAGACTTTGTTCAAGTCAAGATCAAGCTCAAGAAGGCCTACTACAAGATTCGTATATTCTCAAGCTTCTCTTAAGGGTCATTTGAGTGTATAGACTTTCAATGTTTATCTCACTTTTAAGGTTTGTTTGACCTTAGATTGACCTTAGGATGGGCTTTACTGTAGGTCATTCTGGATACATAATTCATATATTTTAATATGCTTGTTTGGGCTGTTCTAAGACCAGTCCTAGGGACTTCAAGACCAGTCCTAGCTCTGCTATGACCAGTCTTAAGTTTTTCAGGACCAGTCATAGGTTGTTGAAGATTTTTGGATCTTTCTGGTTGTCCTAAGACCAGTCTTGGACATCTTACGACCAGTCTTGTGAGTTCTACGATTCATCCTTCGACCAGTCTTAGCCCTACAACTCAAACTCCAGTAACTAAACTGAGGGTCCTACGACCGGTCATAGGTGACCCATGACCAGTCGTAGGTGGCCCACGACCGATCGTAGGCTACCCAGGACCGGTCGTGGAACAGTAAATCCTTATCCCGCAGAAATCTTTAAAAATCTTTGAAGCTACGACCAGTCCTAGGATCCTAAGACCAGTCGTAGACGGGATTTTTCAGGCTATAAATAGAGCACGAACTTCAGAGTTTTAGCAATTCAATTCAACTCTATTCAATCATTCTTTAGGCTATACTCTGAGATAAGTTTGTGTTTGTTTTAAGCTACTTTGTGCTTATTTAATATTCCTTTTGCTAGCTTGGTTTTTATTTGATTTTGATCTACATTCCAATCTCAATAGAAAAGGAGAATTTCTGATATTCCTTCTTCTTGGACTCAAAATCAAATAGAACTAGTCCTTTTGATTTAAAATCAATTAGACTTAGAACCATTCTTAAAGTGAGTATTGGACTTTGAACGTTGAATCGAACTTCTACTCCGATTAGTTCTACCGGGCTACTTCAAAAGGTGATTCAGGTATTTTACATTTTTGTAATTTACTTTCTTTGGTTTTGTTTGAGATTTTCCAGAAAAATCTCATTGTATTGGTTATCTGAGGAGAGCCAGAAAACTCAGATTGTGGGGGTTTTTGGATTGTGTAAGCCCGAGATCAAAGACACAATTGTGAAGGTTTTAGGTGAACCTGTGAAACCTATTTTGATAGTGCATGCTAATATCCCCTATGTGAGGATATTAGGAGTGGAGTAGCATTCTGTGTGGCTGTTGGATAATAGTTGGTGTACACACAGGAAAACCACTATATATCATTGTGTTGTGGATGTGCTTTATTCTTTCATATCTTTATTCATTCAGTTTTGTGGTTTGTGTTTGTGGATGAATGTTGTAATCATTTTATTTCAAGTAAGTGTGGATGAATGTTGTAATAACTTAGGATTTATTTCTGCAAGTTATTTTGCTTTCATTGCTTTTTATTCATCATTGGTTTGTGATACAAGGACGTTCTAGAAATAAGGTTGTCCTACCTTAAACCTTTGGTTTTTGATGTAAGGTTGTCCTTAGAATTGATAAAGTATCATTCTCTTTATTTTAGGCTATTGAGATTATTTTAAATTCAACATTGTGCTTTATTTCTTTTATTGTTCCGCTGTTATTAGTTTTATTTGGCATTGCCCTATTCACCCCCCCTCTAGGGCATATAGCTAGGCCCTTTCAAGTGGTATCAGAGCCTAATAGTTCGTGCTTATTGTTTATTTATTGGATTTATTTTCTGAGCTAACGATCTAAGCTATATTAAGATGTCAAATTTTGATAGCCTATCAGTCACTAGGTCACCACCTTTTAATGGCACAAACTATGCCTATTGGAAAGCCAGGATGAGGATCTTCCTCAAATCCTTAGATGAAAGTGTGTGGTTGGCCACAATGAATGAATGAAACCCTCCTATCACTGAAGTAACTAATGGTTATGGTTCAAAATAAATGAAAGTAACGGTTTATTCTCTTTGGACCACACTTCAGAAAAGTGAAAGTAGTGTCAATGCAAAAGCACTAAATGCAATCACTTGTGCATTATCACCAAATGAATTCAAAAGAATCATCTCTTGTGAAAATGCAAAACAAGCATGGGATGTATTAGAAATGACACACGTGGGTACATCTATTGTCAAGAAATCTAAAGTCCAACTCCTCACAAGTCCAACTCCTCACAACTAAATTTGAAGAAATTCATATGGAGGAGAATGAGATGTTTATGGACTTTTATACTAGATTGAATGACATTGTGAACTCTATGTGGGGTCTTGGTGATAAAATTTCAGAAAATAAAGTGTGCGCAAAGATACTACACTCACTTCCTGAATGGTTCAATTCTAAAGTGACCGCGATTCAGGAACTTCGTGATACGGATACCATGAGGGTTGAGGAACTAGTTGGTTCACTTCAAACCTATGAGTTATCCTTTAAAGCTCCTAAAGGAAAATCAATTGCTCTCAAATCATCTAAAAATGTTTCACAAGTGAGCACTTCGGATTTAGAAAATTCCGAAGATGATATGGCACTTTTAGCAAAAAAGTTTTACAAAATTTTTAAAAGCAAGAAAAAAGTTAATTTTCAAAACTCAAATGATAAATGACGATCTAAACCTAGAACTCAAAAATCCTTGAAAGATAGTCAATGTTACAACTGTCAAGAGTATGGGCACTTAGCTAACAAATGTCCTAAAAAGGACAAATCAAAAAAGAAAAGCATGATGGCTACTTGGGATGAATCGTCTGATTCTGAATCCTCTTCTAAATCAGAAGATTCTGAAACCGAGTCGGGCGAAGATGTTAAAGCCCTTATGACTCTAGCCAAATTCACCTATTCAGATAATGATGATATATCTAGTGAAGAAAATCTGAATAATGATTACGATAATGAAGATAATCTTCAGGATGCTTATAATGCCCTTTATAAAGAGAGTTGTTAAATTGTCGTTAAGCTTAAATTACAAAAAGAAAAATTTTCTAAGCTTAAGGAAGATTATGAGTCTCTTGTTTTAGAAAAGTCTCATATTTTTGATTCTTTTGAAAAGACCAAATGTGATTTAGATTTCAAAACCTCCCAAAATGAAGATTTAAAATCCGAAAATGAGAAATTCAAAAATGAGGTAGCTTCTCTTCTGAGTTTAAAAGACACATGGAGATATGCCCAAGGTGATCCAAAATTGAAAAAATTATTGTCTGGATCAAGAAAATGTGAAAATTGATCTGGGTTGGGCTATGATAAGAATACATCTCCTAAACAAAAGAACATTGCTCCTAAATTTGTAAAAGGAGAGTCTTCAACCTCAAAAGAAAAGAATACTTATCAAGGTTTTTCCAAAAATTCAAGGTCTTTTCAAAAACCTAAAGGTGGCCATGTCAACTTTAATTTTCAAAACCGAAATCCTTTAGCTAAAAAAATATTTGATCTACTCAAGGAGCTATTAAAGTCTAACTCTATAGGTCACTCCTATAACAACAAACAGAAAAAGACCATCTATACTCCTAAACCTAAAACAGTTTCGAAATGAGTTCCTAAAGTTGCCATCTTGGTTGCCCACACTGCTTTCAAAGCTATAAGCCATTCAAAGTGGTACCTAGATAGTGGTTGCTCAAGACATATGACAGGTGACAAATCTTTATTCACCGATCTAAAAGATATGACTAACGGGTCAGTCACATTTGGTGATGGAAGCAATTGTAAGATCATTGGCCAAGGTACGGTTTAGCTTTATAACCTTCCCTTATTTAAAAATGTTTTGCATGTTGAGGGCTTGAAACACAACCTACTTAGCATTTCTCAGATATGTGATAACAACCATAGTGTGAAGTTTTCTAATCAAGGTTGTGAGATTTTTAATAAAAAGGGTTCTGTTATATTAACCGGTCGCAGAACTTCTGAAAACTGCTACATCGTTAGTGATGCAAGCTCATCTACTCAATCGTGTTACATGATCCATACTGATGAGGCTGAATTATGGCATAAACACCTTGGACATGTACACTATCAGAACTTATTTAGATTGAGCAAAAGAGAACTAATTAGAGGTCTACCCAAATTGTAAAAAAGTAGACAAAATATGTGGTGAATGCCAGTTGGGCAAACAGACTAGGAGCTTTCACAAGAAAGTGAACTCCAATACCACATCTAGACCACTCGAGCTTCTCCAAATGGATCTTATTGGACTAACCAGATCGGAGAGTTGAGGAGGTAAAAAATACATCTTGGTTATCGTAGATGACTATACCAGATTCACTTGGGTATCGTTCTTAAAAGACAAAACTGAAACCTTGGATGAAGTGGAAAAGGTCATCAAACGAATCCAAAATGAAAAAGGTTCTCATGTTAGTAAGATCCGTAGTGATCATGGATCCGAATTTGAAAACAGTTGTTTTGAAAAATTCTGTAGCGATCTGGGAATATCACATGAATTCTTTGTGCCCAAAACACCTCAACAAAATGGTATAGTTGAAAGAAAAAATAGAGTGCTTCAGGATATGGCTAATGTTATGTTGAATAGCATGAAGCTCTCTAGAAATCTTTGGGCTGAAGCAGTTAATACCACATGTTATATTATTAATCGGGTTTATACCAGTAAATCTGATTATAAGACTGCTTATGAATTATGGTTTGAAAAGAAACCTACTGTCAAATACTTTCGAATTTTTGGCAGCAAGTGTTATATTTTACGTGATCGTGAAAATTTAAAAAAGTTTGATACGAAAAGTGATGAAGGTATTTTTCTTGGTTATTCTTTGAACAGTCGAGCTTATAGGGTTCTAAATAAGAGAACTGGTGTGATTCAAGAGTCCATCAATGTGGTCATTGATGATCATTTGAATACACTAGCTCCGAGTTCAGATGATGATGAAGCTCTTATTATCGACAATCAAGATACCTCATCAAGTCAAAAAGAATCTGAACCAAGGACTGTCAAAGATTATCCAACCAAGCAAATACTTGGAAACCCTCTCACTGGAGTTCGTACTCGCAAACAACTTGAGAACATATGTAATTATGTCTTTTTTACATTCCAAATAAAACCGGTCAACGTGAAAGAAGCACTATCTGACGAAAATTGGATAGTTGCTATGCAGGATGAACTTAAAAAATTTGTTCGTAATGATGTCTGGTATCTTGTTCCTAGACCTAAAGATAAACACATTATTGGAACAAAATGGATCTTTAAAAATAAGTCTGATGAGCTAGGAAATATAATTCAAAACAAGGCTAGACTGGTTGTACAAGGTTACACTCAGATTGAAGGCATCGATTACGATGAAACCTTTGCTCCAGTCACTCATCTTAAATCAATTAGACTTTTTATTTCCATCGCATGCTTTAGAAAATTTAAGATTTATTAGATGGATGTAAAGAACGCCTTCTTGAATGAGGATTTACATGAAGAAGTGTATGTTGAACAACCTTCAGGGTTTGAAGACCCCAAGTTATCTGACCATGTATTTCGTCTCAAAAAGGCTCTCTATGGTCTAAAACAAGCGCCCAGGGCATGGTATGAGAAATTGACTAAATTCTTACTTAGTCATAGCTTTCAAGTAGGTAGTATCGATAAGACACTCTTTGTTAAAAAGCATAACAATGATATTTTGATGGTTCAAATTTATGTTGATGATATTATTTATGGATCAACTTGTTGTAACATGTCTATTGAGTTTGCAGATCTTATGAAATCAAGGTTCGAAATGAGCATGGTTGGTGAACTAAATTACTTCCTAAGGTTGCAAGTAGAACAACAACCTGACAGAATTTTCATTTCCCAAACCAAATATGCTTCAAACTTGGTTAAAAGGTTTGGATTTGAGAATGGTAAGAACTTTGATACTCCAATGAGTACAATGTTAAGACTCTTAAAAGACTCTTCAGGTAAAGATATAGATCCTAAACTATATCGTAGTATGATTGGTAGTTTGTTATATCTAACTGCAAGTAGACTTGATATCGCATTCAGTGTTGGTATTTGTGCGAGATATCAGTCTAATCTTAAGGAATCATATCTTACTGCTGTTAAATAAATTATTAGATATGTCGCAAGTACTATAAATCTGGGTCTATAGTACCCTTTTGATACTAGTGTTCAATTAGCCGGGTACTCAGATGCTGATTGGGCCGGTAATATCGATGATAGAAAATCAACCAGTGGTGGTTGTTTTTACATTGAAAATTGATTAGTTTCTTGGTTCAGCAAGAAGCAAAACTCAATATCGCTCTCCACTGTTGAGGCTGAGTATATTGCAGTTGGATATGCATGTACAAAACTAGTTTGGATGAAACGCATGCTAAGCGATTATGGAATTAATCAAGATTCAATGATCTTATATTGTGATAATTCCAGTGCTATAAATATTTCCAAAAATTCAATCCAGCATTCACGTACTAAGCACATTGACATTAGGTATCATTACATTCGTGAGTTGGTTGAAGAAAAAGTTATTTCCTTGGAATATATACCAACTGAAAATTAACTTGTTGATATATTTACTAAACCGCTCGACAAAAGTAAGTTCAATAAATTAAAATTTAATCTTGGTATGTGCATTTTACATTGAGTATACTTCCTTGCATATATCATAGTGTATTATATTTAATATTTGTGTTTAAATTTTAAATTTTTACATTAAAAATGTATTTTTTTTGGTCGATACTTGACCGGTCGTGGCTGTACACGACCAGTCGTGAACCACACTCGACCGGTCGTGAAACTCGTGAATGTGATATATTTGGAAAAAATTCCCTTCTTCTTCATTTCCACTCCGACCTACGACGAGTCGTGGCTCGACCAATCATAGGATTTCTTATTTTTCTTCAAGGTGAGTCCTATTTTATCATTTTTCTTGAAGATTCATGCTCTTTATGCTTTGATTTGATCATTGTATATCTAGATTTCATCTCATGTTGGTTTTTTTTCAAGGGTTTCTTCTCAATTTGCTAATCTAGAGAAAATTCATCCTTTCTTTTATGCATTTCTTTTGCTCTTTGTATATCTTTTTGAATATGGATGCTAGAGGAAAAAAGAAAACATCCCGTGGTCCATCTTCATCTAGATCTACACCGATAACTAAACGGCACCTTCGGTCACCCAAAGATGATTCTCAAGATGTACGAGATCTGCGTGTTCGTAATGTTATCGTTGAGTATACCGTTGATCTCAATCACATTGCTCCATATGGTATTGTCCCTCTCCTTGAATCTGTTGGCTGGACTAACATTTTTCTTTGGGGTGGGCCTTCATACCAGTCCATTGCCTAATCAATGGTAGCATGCATCTCAGAATTTTCTCTTGATAATTTAACATTTTCAATTGATACTAGAGTAGGAAAATTCGAAGTAGACCGTCATTTGATATCAGGTATTATGGATATACCTGTTAATGATGAAGGTATACCGATTCATACTTTATATGACAAACCATCTGAATCGGAAAAATGCATGTTAACAAGAGATTTATGAAAAATTGATGCACAATGGACACACAAAGGGAATGCGCTCCCTTCAAAGTATTTGTTACCTAGATACAGAGTGTTACATCGTTTCTTCATTTTCAATGTGTATCCTCGGTCTGGTAATAAAACTGAGTTGACTTCTTTCATGGTTCATGTGTTGCATTCTATTGCTTCTGGTACCATGGTCTGTCTTCCTTCTTTGATTTGTTATTTCATTATTCAGTTTCGTCTCCATTCGGGTCATAGTGATATTCTGTTTGGTTATCTTATGATGGTTTTAGCCACTCACATGCTTTTCGATAAACCTATTAATGAGGCACCAATTCATCATCTTATCTTTAACAATTCCAATCTTAATAAGATGAAGCTGGACTTGCTTCCTGGCTAAGTAGATGAAGGTGGTGCTGGTGGTGATGGTGGTGAAGCTGAAAATGAAGGGGAAGCTGGCGATCTTCCTCAATAGGATGTTAATATGGATGATTTATTTGATGATATAGAAACCAATTTGCCAAATGATCCTGATTACGATCCATCTAGTTATGATGCACGCCTTCGTGCATTGGAGGAGAAGGTTGATAACATGAGTATAGCCCATGATATGCAATTTAAGTACATGCAAAAATATCTTCGTCGCATCAATAGGGGCTTACACCAGATTGATCCGACTATCCCTGCTCCCTCCTCTAGATCTGATTAAGCGAATTATCTTCTGGATAGTATAACATTATCTTTTATTTTGACTATTGTTTTGTCTTTTGGATATTATATTGTGGATTGATAATAGCTTGATGCTTCTGGTTTATATTTTAAAATATGTTATGTCCTTTCTTATGTCTTTCTCATTATCTGCTTATTGTTACTCTCTATGTTGATGTTCTCTTTCCTATTGTGACTTTTCCTTGTCATTTTGTGACAAAAAGGGGGAGTAGAATGGTAAAGGGGGAGTAGTATGGAAAGATGGAAAGGGGGAGTAATTTGAATTGATTTGGATTGATTGAATAAGAAGGATATGTGGATGAGAATATTTTGTATTGATGTTATTGATTGGTTACATGAGCAGTAATTGTATTACTCAGGGGGAGTAGAGTAATTTGTGATTTTATGGCTCATGATTCCTTCTTATTCTTTATGCTATGTGTTTTGTCACAAATTTGACAAAGGGGGAGATTGTAAGTGCTATGATTTCATATCCCTTTGGTTGTCAAATTTTGTCGTGCCAAAACCTATATCTATGTCTTGTATATCTTGTTTCATGTTTGAGACTATTCATTACTTCAAGACATCGGACTTCAAGACAAGATCTTAAATGAAGAAAGTTTCAAGTCATGGATGAAGAATTCAAGAATAGAAGTCTTCAAGTATGCATGTTCAAGATACAATCAAGCTCAAGAAGACTTTGTTCAAGTTAAGATCAAGCTCAAGAAGGCCTACTACAAGATTCGTATATTCTCAAGCTTCTCTTGAGGGTCATCTGAGTGTACAAACTTTCAATGTCCATCTCACTTTTAAGGTTTGTTTGACCTTAGATTGACCTTAGGATAGGCTTTACTATAGGTCATTCTGGATACATAATTCATATATTTTAATATGCTTGTTTAGGTTGTTCTAAGACCAGTCCTAGGGACTTCAAGACCAGTCCTAGCTCTGCTACGACCAGTCTTAAGTTTTTCAAGACTAGTCATAGGTTGTTGAAGATTTTCGGATCTTTCTGGTTGTCCTACGACCAGTCCTGGACATCCTACGACCAGTCCTGTGAGTTCTACGACTCATCCTTTGACCAGTCTTAGCCCCACGACTCAAACTCCAGTAACTAAACTGAGGGTCCTACGACCGGTCGTAGGTGGCCCACGACCGATCGTAGGCTACCCAGGACCGGTCGTGGAACAGCAAATCCTTATCCCGCGAAAATCTTTAAAAATCTTTGAAGCTACGACCAGTCCTAGGATCCTAAGACCAGTCGTAGACGGGATTTTTCAGGCTATAAATAGAGCACGAACTTCAGAGTTTTAGCAATTCAATCCAACTCTATTCAATCATTCTTTAGGCTATACTCTGAGATAAGTTTGTGTTTGTTTTAAGCTACTTTGTGATTATTTAATATTCCTTTTGCTAGCTTGGTTTTTATTTGATTTTGATCTACATTCCAATCTCAATAGAAAAGGGGAATTTCTGAAATTCCTTCTTCTTGGACTCAAAATCAAATAGAACTAGCCCTTTTGATTTAAAATCAATTAGACTTAGAACCATTCTTAAAGTGAGTATTGGACTTTGAACGTTGAATCGAACTTCTACTCCGATTGGTTCTACCGGGCTACTTCAAAAGGTGATTCAGGTATTTTACATTTTTGTAATTTACTTTCTTTGGTTTTGTTTGAGATTTGCCAGAAAAATCTCATTGTATTGGTTATCTGAGGAGAGCCAGAAAACTCAGATTGTGGGGATTTTTGGATTGTGTAAGCCCGAGATCAAAGACACAATTGTGAAGGTTTTAGGTGAACCTGTGTAACACCCCTAATTTTTTTCAACCTGAAATTAGACATCCTTAGGCAATGGGTCAACCATTTCACTCTCAATGATCAATCCCAAGGTCTAAAAATCAATTTTTCCCTGTTTTCTTCAAAATCTCACCCTTCACCACCTCATTCTTCGAATTTCTCTAAGTACTTCCATATTAGACACAAATCCTCAAGTGTAAATAGTAAAGACCACTAATCCTAAGGTCTTCATGATGAAGAATCTAAAAACACTAATAGGATCGTAGTTTCACCAATAGGCGAAGTCTACACAACTCGTTCGTTTCGATCGAGTCCATAATGCATTTCAGGTCGTGTGAGGCGACCTAAGTAGCCAGCAGGTTGTTAGGAGGCGGGTTTGTGATGATCCTAGGAGAATTTCAAACCCAAAAATACATGTCCTTGGGTCGTGGGACAACCACAACCCTTACACTCAATCGCTAGGGCTTAAAAACCCCGTTTCACCCAATTCCTTCAAAGTCTTTCCTCTCACCACCCCATTCTTCAATTCTTTCTCAGTATTTTCATGTTAGCCATTAATAATAATATGAAAATGATATAAAATCATACTTAGACAAAATTTTACAATGAATCGTAAAAATACATGAAAATTAACCTTTTGGCCATTCCAAATTTGAAATATTTTGTAACAGATGGGTTAGTTGGATATATTAGCTTCTCCTACCCCAAAATCATATGTTACATGATGTATAAGTTCATTCTGGTTTACAGACTGGTCCCGGAACACCCTAAATAGAGTTTTGAGCCTCTCTAGGCCAAACCACAATGAACCAAGGTTCGCCCCATACTTTTTTAGGACCCTAGGGGCAGGGGGAACCCAGCTCATATGGCCACCATCACCGGTTTGAGATTTCATCGTCGATGCCATCGCCGATTCCGCGATGCATCGCTGGTGAAAATCACCGGTTGGGTCTATCCTTTGGGCTGGAGGTGTTTGGGGTGTTGTATAGTCCCCTGGTATGCGGGCCGTTCGTTAAAAACACCCCAATCAAGTACTTCCTTCACAAAGTGACCCTCCAAGCTCTCCTTTTGCTCCACAGGTCTGATTTTTGGTAAAAACCACCCCTCCAAACTCTTCCTTCTTTCGTTTCCAAACACCCTCGCTCCACCCTCCAAATTTCATCTCAAACAGAGATCATTATAGGCTACTTCCTTTCGAAATCTAATGAGAATCACCTAGCGCTGCACTAGACGACCTGTGAAATTCGCACCAATTACTTTCAATACGATCTGCTAGAGCCAAAACGTATAGGATAGGTGATGCTACGATACCGTAAAGCCTGGGATCAAACTCTATTCCCGATTGCTCTCTTGAGCACCTTGAAAACTTTGTATCGGCTCTGGACCGCACATCGGAAGTCCGATTACCCCGAACTTAGACAATCTTGACCGCCTAGTTGGACTTGACGTTCATCTCAAAAATCAAGTCCAACTGATGTCCTGACGCTATTTTACTGGGTTCAAAGTGAAGAGAGTGAGAAAGGGGTTAGATTTGGAAATTTTAATTCAAATCTGGCACGTGACTTGGCGCATTATTATTAAGTGTTCTGACCGTCAGAATTCAGCCAAATTACACCCTCGGATCAAAAAAAATTTCTCTTTCATATCATGAGACTTGTAGACCTGATCTAGGTGCAATAACCGCTGAACTGAAAATGGACCGCCACATGCGATCTACGAACTCTACCAGACTGAAAACTGGGTGTGAGCACCATCCAGTGACCATGAGCTTAAGTCCGACCGCGTTCGGCCAGGGGACCTCTCGAAATGGTCTTTCGAATTGGAATGGTCTCGATTTGGATATAACTTAAGTATACCTTGACCTGGAGTCTATTTTGGACATGTTTGGGCTTATAAAAGGGCTTGAAACCCTCTCATATCTCTCCCATACGAATTTGGAATAAGCCCCAGATTGAGAGAGAGAAAGTGAGAGATTTTGAGAGAGTGGTGGGAGAGATTTTCCTGCCACCTGCTGCTACTACTGCACGTGCTTAAGCGACGTATTCCAATCACTTTGTTAGTGATTCTGACGCTTTTCTACGTAAGGAAAACCCTGTCCACTTGCTGATTTAGCATTCCATCAAATCAAATAGCAAAGTAGCTGATATAACTTGTGAAATAGGTTGCCTGTTCGCCGTAGACGAAGTGTATACGCTCCGTTCGAAACGATACGCCTCTAGGGCAAAAGGTACAGATTTTAGACGCTTTGATTGACTGATTTCAAAGCTTTCAATGTCGTTTAATAGTAGATTATCGACGAGCATGCCGTTTGACATGTAGAACATGCTGTCCGTTTTCCGTTTCGTAAACATACGGTAATTATGAGATTTAGGGTATTTTAGGCATTTATAAAAAATACTGTATACGTCCGTATTTTGCTGAAATGGTTGACATGTAAATTTATCGTGTTATGATATTATATATGCGTGTATAATCTGTTTGGCGAAGAGATTTGCCCTAATGCGCACTTTGGGTCGACATACCCTATGTAGACTAAAGTGTGTAGACTAAGTGTTTGTATAAATGTTTGTATTAATATGTATTGGGTAAATGGTGTTGTGAATTAGTTTTGAGATCGAATTCTCAATCGTTATGCTGATATATATGATTTTCACTATGTTGCCTATATGAAGTGATTTCATTATATGTATGGAATACATGCGTTGGTTGTTTACTTACATGGTATGTTATAACACGTTGTCAACATGCTTGTATTGCTGTATTTCATTTCTGTTACTCACATATGATTACTGATGTTGTGCATAAATGCTTGGGGCTATACATTAGTCCAAGCAGTCGGTAATGGATTGAATTCGTGGTTGGCTTCTATTTACCACGAAGGACGCGTCGATGAACGCGAGTCGTGTTTTGGGTTGGCGGCAGTGGTTAGGACACACAAAGTATTTCATGCACTTCATGTCGTTCAGCTTGAGATGCGCTCGTGCTAGTCGAGCCCGTCAAGTAACCCAACTGGCCATTGTATGTTCACCATGTATGAGTCATAACTGCTTGAACCTAGGGTACTGAACTTACCATTGAAAACCCTGTCAACCATGGTACCTTGATCCACAAAGACTCATGAGCCGGGCATGGTGGTATGGGACACCATGGTCGAGCTGTCGGCCTACGCTGGGGCCATAAACCTTCCCGTAGTGACCAGTGACCAACCCAGACTCGTGAGCAAATTATGGTGGTATGGGACACTATATTCTTGCTGTCGGCCTACATTGATAAGGTGATGGGGGAGCTGTGCAACGAGTGCGACCAACAGCCCTGACAGCCCTTTGTAGTGACCTCGAGCGTATTCTGAGTCTACGGGAGGTGACGACCCTTCCGTAGCGACAAGAGTACAAGTAGGCCTGTATTGATAAGGTGATGGAGGAGCGGTGCAACGAGTGCGAGCAACAGCCCTGGCAGCCCTTGCAGCGACCTACAAAATATACATCGTATGAGATTACTAGGAGTGACGACCCTAGACAGGATCTGTGTTGGGATTGATATAAGCAAAGTACCTTAGTTTTCCAATATTGCTGTATGAAAAGGACTAATAATAACGCGGTAATCATATCAACATCACATTACATGTGCCTGGAAGATGTGGAGCACTGAGCGGTACGCAAGCATGTCGCGGACGTAGATGGTGCCGTATGAGGTAGAATGTCGGTGAGGGCATCCATCATGTCATGTCATATTGCATTAACAACAGTATTTAGGAATGTTTGAATTATTGCTTTACTATTATCGCATGATTGATTTGATAACATGCTAATCTCTGCTCTCTTATCCCACTGAGTTGATTACTCACTCCCACGTTACGGGACGGTGTTCCTGGACACCCACCAGACCCTTTTGTAATTGCAGATGATGGCGCGGCCTGCGAAGCAGAGCTGGACTTGATGATGCTGAGGAGGATCCCTCCTTTATGCGTGTTTTGATTGACGGGATTACAAGAAGGTTGATTAGATGCCTTGACACTTGTCATTTTATATTTTTAGAGCACTCATGTATATTCTTTCTTTCTATTTTGAGGTATACATGTATATGTTTAACCTGGTAACATGTTCACACTCTGGAGACTTACAATCAATTATATATTATATATATGTATCACAGTCTTCCGCTTGTTAATTTAACTGTCTCTGGAGTATGATATGCTATTCTGGCTTAATCCCACTCATGTTTAATACATTAACACATACAACATTCAATCATACACATTTATGTTACATAAGTGATGTTCTGAAACTCGGGAGTGGAGTTTTTACTCGACCCTCGATTTTCTGGATGTTACAACCTGTGAAACCTATTTTGATAGTACATGCTAATATCCCCTGTGTGAGGATATTAGGAGTAGAGTAGCATTCTGTGTGGCTGTTGGATAACAGTTGGTGTACACACAGGCGAACCACTATATATCGTTATGTTGTGGATGTGTTTTATTCTTTCATATATTTATTCATTCAGTTTTGTGGTTTGTGTTTGTGGATGAATGTTGTAATCATTTTATTTCAAGCAAGTGTGGATGAATGTTGTAATAACTTAGGATTTATTTTTGCAAGTTATTTTGATTTCATTACTTTTTATTCATCATTGGTTTGTGATACAAGGACGTTCTAGAAATAAGGTTGTCCTACCTTAAACCTTTAGTTTTTGGTGTAAGGTTGTCCTTAGAACTGATAAAGTATCATTCTCTTTATTTTAGGCTATTGAGATTATTTTAAATTCAGCATTGTGCTTTATTTCTTTTATTATTCCGCTGTTATTAGTTTTATTTGGCATTGCCCTATTCACCCCCCTCTAGGGCATATAGCTAGGCCCTTTCAATACGTACGAAGAATATGAGATTTAAGGTATTTTGGGTATTTATAGGAAATACTATATACGTACGTATTTTGCCGATATGGTTGCCATGAGTATTTGCCGTGTACCTATACTAGTTATGCGTGTATGATCTGTTTGGCGAAGAGATTCGCCCTAATGCACATTTTGGCCGACATATGCTATGTAGACTAAAGTGTGTAGACTAAGTGTTTGTATAAATGTTTGTATACGTAAGTATTGTGTAAATGAGGTTATAGATTAGTGTTGAGATAGGATTCTCAACTACATTGACGATGTGCATGATTTCCTCCATGTACGTTATTGAATTGATTCCTTATATATGAAATGCTTGTGTATGGTTAAATTGCCTATGTTGTATCTTATAACATGCTACTAACATGCTTAAATTATTTGTTATTTCAATTTTGTTTATCTCATATGATTACTGATTCACATTACATGTGCTTGGGGCTATACTCTAGTCCAGGCAGTCGGTAACAGTTTAGAATTCATGGTTGGATTCTATTCACCACGAAGGATGTGTATGACGAACCCGAGTCGTAATAGAGTCATCGACAGTGGTTAGGCCACACGAAGTTCTTATGCACTTCATGTCGGTCGATTCAACGTGTGCTCGTGCTAGTCGGACTCATCAAGTAACTCGATTGACCGTTGTATGTTCACCTTGTATTCGTCATAACTGCTTGAACCTAGGGTACTGAACTTACCAGTGATAACCCTGATAACCGTGGTACCTTGATCCACTAAGACTCATGAGCCAGGCATGGTGGTATGGGACACCGTGGTCGAGCTGTCGGCCTACGCTGGGGCTACAAACCTCTCCGTAGTGACCAGTGAGTAACCCAGACTCGTGAGCCGATTATGGTGGTATGAGACACTATATTCAAGTTGTTGGCCTACACTGATTAGGTGATGGGGGAGCGGTGCAATGAGTGCATGCAACAGCCCTGACAGCCCTTTGTAGTGACCTCGAGCGTACTCTGAGTCTACGTGAGGCGACAACTCTTCCGTAGCAATAAGAGTGCAACTAGGCCTGTATTGATAAGGTGATGGGGAAGCGGAGCAACGAGTGCGTGCAACAGCCTTGGCAGCCCTTGTAGCGACTTAGAAATATATCATCGTATGAGACTACTAGGAGTGACGACCCTAGACAGGATCATTGTTTGGGTATTGATATAAGGGAGGTACCTTAGCTTCCCAATCCTGATGTATGAAAAGGACTAATAACAACTCGGTAATTATATTCATATCGCACTGCATGTGCCTGGAAGATGTGGAGCACTGAGGGAAGAAAGCATGCAGCGGACGTAAGATGGTGTCGCATGAGGGAGTATGTTGGTGAGGGCATCCATCATGTCATTTCATTCTTGCATTAATAAGTATTTAGTAATGTTTGATTGCTTGCTCTACCATTATCGCGTGATTGATTTGATAACATGCTAATCTTTGCTCTATGATTCCACTGAGTTAGCTACTCACTCTCACGTTGCGGGACGGTGTTGTACACACCAACCAGTCCCTGTTTTAGTTTCAGATGATGGCGTTGCTTGCGAAGCAGAGCCGGACTTTATGACGATGAGGAGGATTTCTCGTATATGCAGGTTCTGATTGATGGGGTTACAGGGTTACCGATTAGATGTCAATACATTTGGTATTTTGCCTTTTATTTACACACCCATGTATATTGTCCTCTTTCTATTTTGGAGTATACATGTATTTAGTTAACCTGGTAACATGTTCACACTCTGGAGACTTACAATCAGTTATACATTTTATATATTTATCACAGTCTTCTGCTTGAGAAATTTAACTGTCTCTGGAGTATGATATGCTGTTTTGGCTTAATCTACCTCATGTTTTATGCCTTATGTTGATAACATTCATCCATTATTGAAAATGTTACATAAGTGATGTTCTAGAACTCAGGAGTAGAGTTTATGCTCGACCCCTGATTTTCGAGACGTTACAGAGTATGTTAGGGCTTTAAGTCATAATAATCAATTTAAGCGGTCTATACTCTTGAGGGAGTCATAATCGGGCCCTATTCCATTACGATTTTGATTGTACACCGATTATGAGTCCCGATTTGTTGAATTGAGTTGATGGATCAACCAAATTTATTTATTTAAGCCTAATTCACTATTTAATATTTAATTAGGACCAAGTTCGTGTCATTAATGATAGTCTTATGCTTTAATTTAGGTTTGGAGTATTTTCCCCAAATCCCCAACCTTAGGAGCTCAAAATCAGAGATTCTTTCTTAAGGTGTGGACCATTATCTCTAGGTTATCATTTATCAACCCTTGTAGGTCTTGGTTACTGATTAGATACTTGTAGATGAATTTGTGCATGCTAAAATGTCAACATTTCAATTTTTCTATAATATATGTTATTGGTTGCTTATGGATGTTTACATGTTAGATAAAATGTCTAGGTAATTGAATGTATTGTTTCATGGATGCTCATATGCTTGATTGAATGCCCAACTAAATGTGTTATTTTTTTGATGCCCACATGTTTGATAAAATGCCTAAGCAGATGTGTTGTTCCATTAATGCTCACATGTTCGATGAAATGCTTGAATGGTGGAACGTATTGCTTTTTCAATGCTCATGTGCTTGATTTAATACTTAGGTGATTGTATTACTTTATGCATGCTCACATGTTGATTGAATACCTTAGTGAACGTAGTATCCTATGTATGCTTACATGTTTGATGAAATGCTTATGTGGTTGTGTCGTTGAATCCATGATTGTCGGGATGACAAATTGCTAAGTTATAATGATGCTTAGGTTACTTACAATGTTGGGTTAGTTGGTAAATTGCCTAAATTAATGGGTGGCCTGAGTTAGGGCGGCCACCCTAAGCTTATTCGATCGACCTGGGTTGAACATGGATGACCAACAGTAGTTGGAATACATGAGCTGCTTGCACCCAATGTCGTTTGTGTCATAGTTCACAATGTATGAAACAACTAAATGGAATCTAGGATGCCCCGTTCCTAATGGATATGTCCATTCATAACCGTTAGTGCGAAACGATCCTACTAAGACTTATGAGCGAGGCATGGTGGTATGAGACACCATGTTCGAGCTGTTGGCCTACGCTAGGGTGACGAGCTCTCCGTAGTCACTAGTGAGAAACTAAGGCTCATGAGTAATGCACGGTGGTATGGGACACCGTGTCTTAGTTGTTAGCTTATGTTGGGGTGACGAGCTTCCCCTTAGTGACCAGTGAGCACTGATGGAGGTGATAGACTATTGTTTGAACGGCCCCCCGTCAAATTACTCGGTCGATGGTTACGTGTTAGAGTATCGTTTGAACAACTCAGGGTATGAATAGAATTATGTGATGAGCCATTTTCCTCTATGTTTTGGTTTTATGTGATAAGCCCACACCTCAGAATTGAGTGATCATACCCGATATTGGGTGATGATTCATATCGCATTAATCCTCATACATTTAGGTATTATGCCCTACCTTTGAAATTGTTGATTTGTAAGATAAATGGGTGATACATAAAGTTGGATCAAGGGACACTGGTAAGGAGTTTCTACGTGTGGCAACAAGCCACGCGATCTAGATAAGGACTCGTGATGTAACAACGTCAGTATCCTAGCTTCATCAATATGCTAAATGAACTGAACTTAATAATTACTCGGCTAACATGATCATGCACCGCATTGCATTAGTTAGAATGTGGCAGAATAGGTGTTAAAGTCGCACATTTGAGGGAGTGTTGTCATTTGCGAACTAAGCGGTCGGAGTCGCGTCTAAGGGAGTGTTGTTTGGAAAGGGCATACATCATGTCGTATCTTCAGATGCATATTTAACAAGAGTATTTGGAAAATTTTTGATTTATTGTTTTATCATTACCTGCACTAATTGGGTTGATAACATGTCTAGCTTAGAAGTAATGGAACACTGAGTTAGCTACTCACTCCCACCTGGGACGGTGTTCTAAAACACCAACCAAAACACATTATAAATGCGGGGTTGATAGAGCTGGACGTGCTGGAGGATGTTGGCATGGATGAGGAGGAGGAGCGAGTGCACTACCAGACTTATGGTAGATCTTTCTAGATTGAGCTTGGCAACCACGGGGATTGGGTTAGGGCCTTAGTCACTTTGGGGACATACGAATAGGTGAGACTTATTCCCTATTTGGATATTTTTACATTTAGTGGTACTTGATTATGCTTTATGACTTATTTATGCTTCATGCCCTATTAAACTCTCCGTTGCTTATGAAATCATCCAAATGCAATTAAAGTCTGAAGTCCATTATCGCACACGTGGCATCCGAGAATTTGGGAGTCGAGTTCCTGCTGCTTGGTCCCTGAAAATTCAGGCATTACAGATTGACTATAGGTTAAGTGTATTTCACATAACATCATAACGAACATAATTTTAAGTAAACTACACTCTAGTTAGGCCATCCCAACATCTGGTTCAACTAACCTAACTACCTTCGGCTAACCCAACATAATTCACATAAGTTTACAGATTGACATAGATTTTTCATGAAAAGTTTGGCCAACTTGACTATGTTTGGTCAAGTTTCCTATGTGCAATCATTTTATATCTCAAGGAGATTCGACTAGCTGAATCTTGGATTAGGTCAGGCGAAGTTTTTGAAAGATCTTATCCCGTAAAATCCGAGTGTTGTTGGAACACAATCGTTGGAATCTGGCTAGCCGAACCAACAATCGGGCCAACCTAATTTTTAAATCCTTTGTCTATAAATAAAGACCTTCTCTCATTCATTTCTACAATGAAAATCTGTGAGAAAACACCTAAAAGTAAGAGAGAAAGTCAGGCCCTCCTTAAGCTATTTGTGCGTTAATTCTAATATTCTATTAGCTTATTTTATTCTCTTTCTAAAGTTAGCTTTAATTTTTTTAAGAGAGTTATTTAAACTCTACTTGAGATTTAGATAATATAATTTGTAGCAATTAGGGTTTTATTTATAAATATTAAAAATAAATTAGATCCCTATATTCTTTTTGGGTTGAACTCATACACGACTTCATCAATATCCCAAGAAAGAAGCTCGGTGCAATCGAGCTACAGTAACGTCTTTGACTCTTTATTTAAAGATAAGTATTATATTTACATTCATTATATTTTGAGTTTTTCTGAGATAGTCCGAAAATCTCAGCGGGTTGTTTTGTGGTGATCCCGTGAAAATCACAAAGTAGGTTTTATTTTGATAGACCCTGAAAATCACAAGAACTATATAAGGTTGTTAAGGTGACCCCGTGAAAACCTTGAAATAGTGAAAGATAAAATTACAAGGGTAGTAATTTTGAGAGTGGAGTAGGTGTGGGTTTAAGCACTGAACCATTATAACTCTTTTGTGCATTGTAGTGATTGTTTTAATTCTTTATACGCTTTCTTTGTGATTGATTATCTCTTGCTAAGTTTGATATTTTGATTTCAAAGATATCGTGAAATAAGGTTGTCTTGCCTAAATCTTTTAGGTGAAGGTTGTCCTACGAACTATTTGATATCAAGAATTCAATACTCTAAGAAATTAAGTATAATTATTTTATTATTCCACATTGTATCAAAATATTTTTTATAGTCATATTCATCCCCTTTTAGGACTTCTATAGCTCGTACTTTCAAGTGGTATCAGAGAAAGGCTGCTACTTTTGGGATTAACCTCCTAGAGAAAGATCTAAAGCTATTAGAATGTCAAATTTTGATAGTTTGTCCATTACCAGGCCACCTCCCTTTGATGGCTCAAATTATTCATATTGGAAAGTCAGAATTAGGATTTTTCTAAAATTTATTGATGAAAGTGTGTGACAAGCCATTTTAACTAAAGGACCCCCCCACTAATGGAACTATTGGCAGAGGATGGAACCACGTCCATGAAAGAAACCTCTTATACTTTTTGGACTACCATTCAGAAAAGTGAACACAATGCTAATGTAAAAGCATTAAATGAAATCACCTGTGCTCTATCACCAGATGAATTAAAAAGAATCATCTCTTGTGATACAAGAAAACAAGCCTGAGATATTCTCGAAATGACACATAAAGGGACTAACGTTGTCAAAAAATCTAAAATCCAAATCCTCACTACTAAGTTTGAGGAAATTCATATGGAAGAAAGTGAGTCATTCATGGACTTCTATACAAAACTAAATGATATTATTAATTCAATGTGGGGTCTTGGAGAAAAAGTCCCTGAAAGCAATGTTTGCACTAAAATACTGTGATCACTTCCTGACAAGTTCAATTTCAAATCACTGCTATATAGGAATTGAGAGATACCGATGTTATAAAAGTTGAGGAATTAGTTAGATCTCTACAAATCTATGAGCTAAATTTCAAAGCTCCTCAAAACAAGTTTATAGCCCTTAAATCCTCAAAATCTAAATCCAATGATACAAATGTAAATTTTGATAATGAGGAAAATGAGGATGATATGGCAATGTTGGCTAAATAGTTTTATAGAATTTTTAAAAATAAAAATACAACAAATTTTTAAAAACCGATTAACAAAAGAAAAGGAAATCTAAATTTTTGGAAATCAAAAACTAAAGATACCCAATGCTTCAACTATTCTAAATATGTGCATCTAGCTTCAAAATGTCCTAAGAAGGATAAATCTAGAAGAAGAGGCATGATTATCACTTGTGATGAATCATCAAAAGTTGAATCCAGTTTAGAAACTGACGAATCAGACCAAGAAACTAAGAAAGATCAAAAGGCCTTCATGACCATAGTTAGAATCACTACTTTAGATAAAGGTAAAACTTTTGATTATAAAATCACAGGAAGTGTTTCTAAAAATGAAGAAGATCTTCAAATCGCTTATGATGCCCTATAAAACGAGAGTTGTAAGATTGCGGCTATAGTGAAAATTCAAAAAGAAAACTTTGTTAATATGAAATTAGAACTTGAAAAATCAGTTTTGGAAAAAAAAAAAAAAAATTCTCATTTTTCTGATTGTTTTGAAAAAACCAAATTAAATTTAAATTTAAAATTTTATAAAATTCAAAATCTCAAAACTAAAAATGAGAATTTAAAAATAGAAGTTGCTTCTCTTAAGACTTCAAAAGATACTTGGATATACACCCAAGGTGACTAGAGATTTGAAAGATATTAACTACATCTTGACGAAGTAGTGACGAAACTAGCTTGGGATATATCAAAAGTCGCATAGAAAAATCTAAAAATTCTGCTCCCATATTTGTAAGAGGAGAATCTTCAAAATATAAAGAAGATATTATGAAGTAAAGAAGAATGAAAAAACATTGCAAAAAACTTATAATCCAAAAACTAATGCTAACTACCATAAAAATCAGAGAAGAAATAATAATCCTTCCCTAGCAGATAAGATAGTGGACTTGTTTAAAGAGCTATTAAAATTCAACTCTAGAAATAACAAAGTAAGGAGAAATAAGAAAAATTCTTACTCCCAAACACAACGAATAGTAAGAGATCCTCCTAAACCCAAAACCATAATGAAATGGGTTCTAAAATATAAATGTCTTACATCCACATAGCTTTCAAAGCTAGTAGTCATTCAAGATGGTACCTGGATAGTGGATGTTCTAGACATATGACAGGTGATTCTCTCAGACATCAATCAAATTGATGGCGGCTCAGTTTCTTTTGGTAGCAACTGTAAAATCATCAAAAGAGGTAATGTTTATCTTCCTAATTTACCTATCTTTAAAGATATTTTGTATGTTGAAGGTTTAAAACATAATTTACTAAGCATATCTCAAATCTATGATACTAATCATAGTGTAAAATTTGTAGATCACGGATGTGAGTTAATTAACAATTAAGGCCATATAATTTTAAATGGTTGAAAAACCTATGAAAATTATTATATCATTGATAACTCTTATTCTACAAATCACTCTTATTACATGGTCCAAACAGACGAAACTAAATTGTGGCATCAATGTCTTGAACATGTAAGCTATAAAGACATATATAAATTAAGCAAGAGAGATCATCTTCATGGTTTACCCAAACTGAAAAAGTTAAAAAGAACATATGTGGTGCCTGTCAAATAGGCAAACAAATTAGTAGTCACAAAAAGGTGAACTCCTTAGCCACTACAAGACCTCTTGAACTACTCCATATGGACTTAGTTGGACCAAATCAAATGGAGAGTAGAGGTGGTAAGAAATACTTTCTAGTTGTAGTTGATGACTACACTAGATATTCATGTGTAACCTCTCTAAGAGAAAAGTTGGATGCTTTTGACAAAGTCAAAAAGTTAATTAAATGCATCCGAACTGAAAAAGAACTCTCTATAATTAGATAAGAAGTGACCATAACACTGAATTTAAGAATAGCAATTTTGAGAAGTTTTGTAATGACCATAGAATATCATATGAATTTTCTTCTCCTAAAACCCCTCAGCAAAATGGTGTTGCCAATAGGAAAAATAGAGTTATACAAGAAATGGGGAGTGTTTTCTTAACAGTAAAAAATTAACTAAAAATCTATGGGCTGAAGCTGTTAATACCACTTGCTATATTATTAAATGTGTTTACATAAGAGCAAGAAAAAATAAAACAGCTTATGAACTTTGTTTTAATAAAAAACCTTCTATGAAATATTTTCGTACCTTCGGAAGTAAATGCTTCATTTTACAAGATTGGGAACATTTGAGAAAGTTTGAAGCTAAAAGTCATGAGGATATATTTTTGGGGTATGTTCTAAATAGTAGAGCATATCATGTCTTAAATAAAGGGACTGGGGTGATACTAGAATCTATAAATGTTGTTATCAATGATCAAACTATCACAGCCAATCTTGATCAAGATGATGAAATTACTATTTTCAATCAATCTGAACCATCATCAAAATCAAATTCTACTGAAGTAAGATTAGTTAAGGATCATCCGATTAATCAAATACTCAGTAACCCTCACACTGGTGTTCAAACCAGAAGACAATTAGAAAACTTATGCAATCAAGTTTTCTTCACTTCTAAAAAAGAACCAACTAATGTAAATAAAGCCCCTACTTATGAAAATTGGATTTTGGCAGTGCAAGATGAATTAAATCAGTTCGTTAAAAATGATGTTTGGTATTTAGTTCCTAGACCTTCTGAAAAATATGTGATTGGAACTAAATGGATTTTTAAAAATAAATCTGATGAATATGGTAATATTATAAGAAATAAAGCACGGTTAGTTATACACGGGTACACTCAAATTTAAGGAATTGGCTATGATGAGACCTTTGCACCAGCTGCTCGACTTGAGTCCATTAGCTTGTTTATTGCCATTGCATGGCATAAAAATTTTAAAATATACCAAATGGATGTCAAAAGTGCCTTCTTGAAGGGTGACTTAAATGAGAAAGTTTTTATAGAACAACCAAAAGGTTATGAAGATCCCAAATTTCTTGATGATGTATAGTGTCTTTAAAAGGATCTGTATGGTTTAAAACAAGCCCCAAGAGCATGGTATGAAAAGCTAACCAAATTTCTACTCAGTCAAAATTTTAAAATGGGAAGTGTTGATAAAACCCTTTTTATTAATGAAGATATGTTGGTTGTTCAAATATATGTAGATGATATTATCTATAGATCCTGAAACAATGTAAAGATGGGATATTTATCTCTCAAACCAAATATGCGATGAATCTTGTAAAGAAATTTAGTTTTAAGAATGGAAAAAATTTCCAAACATCCATAACTACAACACTCAAACTATTTAAAGATGATTTAGGTAAAAGTGTTGACCCTCGTCTTTACCGTAGGATGATTGGTAGTCTATTATATTTAACCACCAGTAGACTTGATATTTCTTTCAGCGTAAGCATATGTATTAGATACCAATCTAACCCTAAAGAATCTCATTTGTCTACAGTTAAAAGAATAATCAAATATATTGCTGGCATGACTAATTTAGGCTTATGGTATCCTCATGATACATCATTATAAATTGCTAGATATATGGATGTTGATTGGGAATGTAATGTTGATGATAGAAAATCCATAAGTGGTTGGATGATTTTACATTAGAAATTGTCTTGTTTCTTAGATGAGCAAGAAACAAAACTCAATATCTTTATACATCGCAGAAGCTGAATATATTGTGGCATGAAATGCCTGCACACAACTGATGTAGATGAAACGTATGTTAGCAGACTATCATATTGATCAAGATACCATGAATCTTTACTATGACAATATTAGTGTCATAAACATATTCAAAAATCCTTTTCAACATTTGTAACACCCCGAATTTTGGCCAACCTGGGATTAGACGTCCTTAGGTAATCGGTTAATTAAAACACTTGAAAAATCGCTCAGAACCCAATTCCATAGCCAAAGAAACCACTTAGGATTAATTCCTTTAGAAACTAAGCATAAGTTAGCTAGCGCAACGCTAGAGTAGCTGGGAAATAGTCCCTGATCACTTTAAATACGTTCTACAAGACCCAAATCGAGTAGAACCAATGACTCTATAATACTCTATAACCTCAGATCAAACTCTAAACAGGTTTGTTCTCTGGACCACTTTGAAATTTTGTATTGGATCTACACCGCGCGTCGAAAGTCCGATATCTGCTATCTTAGACTGTTAGGACCGCCTTGTTGGACTTGACAATCATTTAGAAAATCAAGTCCAACCGATAATCACAGGCTATTTCATTGAGCCCGGACTGAAGAGAGTGCGAATAGGGACAGAATTAGAATTTCAAATTCAAATCTGGCACACGACTTGATGTGTCAGTATTAAGCATTATGACCGTCAGAATTCAGCCAAATTACACCCTCGGATCAGAAAAAATTTCTATTTCATATCATGAGATTTGCAGGCCTGATCTACGTGCGGTGACCGCTGAACTGAAACTGGACCACCACGTGCGATCTGCGAACCCCGCCGGACTGAAAACTTGATGTGTGCTAGATCCAGTATGCATGAGCTTAAGTCCGACCGCATTTGGCCAGGGGACCACCAGAAATGATCTTTTGGATCGAAACAGCCCTGCTTTGGATAAGCATCAAGTGAACCTTGTTCCCGAACCTATTTCGGGCAAGTTGGGGCTTATAAAAAGGGTTGAAACCCTCACCCCTCTCTCCCATCCGAATTTGTTAAAATCGCTAGATTGGGAGAGAGAAAAGGTGAGAGTTTGTGAGAGAAGGTGGGAGAGAATTTCCTGCTGCTTGTGCCACGTGCTGCAAGTGGTTAAACCATGCGCTCTAATCACTTTGCCGGTGATTTCTCTGCATTTTTAGGTAAGAAAATACCCTAGAAGTTGCTGATTTAGTGTTCCCTTAGTTTAATAGCAAAGTAGCTGATAGATCTCATAAATCAGGTTCACTATTCGCCGTAGACAAAGCGTATACGCTCCGTTCGAACTCACACCCCTAAAAGAGACAAGGTGCGGATTTTAGACGCTTTGATTGACTGTTTCCAAAGCTTTCAATGTCGTTTAATAGTAGATTATCGACGGCAACGCCGTTTGACATGTACAACATACTGTCCGTTTCCTGTTTCGTAAACCGGCGAAGAATATGAGATTTAGGGCATTTTAGTCATTTGTAGGAAGTACTGATTTCATTCATATTTTGCTGATGTGATTGACATGATTTGTTGTCGCATTAGAATGTTAGGAATACGTGCATAATTAGTTTGGCGAAGAGATTTGCCTAAATGCGCACTTCGGGTCGACATACTATATGTAGACTTAAGTGTGTAGTGTAAGTGTTTGTATAAATGCTTGTATTTGTATGTATTGAATTAAATGGTGTTATGAATTAGTTTAAGATTGATTTCTCAATTAATATGTTGGTGTAAATGGTTTCCTACATGTTAGCCATATGCATGATTTCATAATATGAATGAAATGCATGTGCTTGACGATTTGCTTAAGCTGTATGTTATAACATGTGCTTGATGATTTCATTATGATTTAGTTCGAGATTGAATTCTCAATTAATATGCTGATGGAAATGATTTCCCATATGCTGGCGATATGCATAATTTCATTATATGTATGAAAGGCGTGTGTCAGATGATTTACTTAAGTTGTACGATATAACATGTGTTAACATGCTCACATGGTTGTGTTTCATTTCCAATACTCTCACATGATTGTTGATGTGGATTCATATGTGTTTGGGACTATACTTAGTCCAGGCAGTCGGTAACCGAGTGAATTCGTGGTTAGCTTATCTTTGCCACGAACGACGCGTCAATGAACGCGAACCGTGTTTTGGAGTTGGCGGCAGTGGTTAGGCCACACGAAGTGTTTTACGCACTTCATGTCGTTCGACTTGAGATGCGATCGTGCTAGTCGAGCCCGTCAAGTAACCCGACTGGCCGTTGTATGTTCACCCTGCATGAGTCATAACTGCTTGAACCTAGGGTACTGAACTTACCATTGTAAACCCTGTTAACCATGGTACCTTGATCCACGAAGACTTATGAGCTGGGCATGGTGGTATGGGACACCGTGGTCGAGCTGTCGGCCTACGCTGGGGCCACAAACCTCCCCGTATTGACCAGTGAGCACCTATGACTCGTAAGCAGATTATGGTGGTATGGGACACTATATTCTTGCTGTCGGCCTACATTGATAAGGTGATGAGGGAGCGGTGCAACGAGTGCGAGAAACAGCCCTGGCAGCCCTTTGTAGTGATCGCGAGCGTATTTTGAGTCTATGGGAGGCGATGACCCTTCCGTAGCAGTAGAGTACAGTAGGCCTGTATTGATAAGGTGATGGGGGAGCGGTGCAACGAGTGTGAGCAACAGCCCTGACAGCCCTTGCAGCGACCTACAAAATATACATCGTATGAGATTACTAGGAGTGACGACCCTAGACAGGATCTGTGTTGGGATTGATATAAGGGAGGTACCTTAGTTTTCCAATCCTGTTGTTTGAATAGACTAATAATAACTCAAAAATCATATCACCATACCATTGCATGTGCCTGGAAGATGTGGAGCACTTGAGGGTCGATTGCATGCCGCGGTCATAAGATGGTGCCGTATGAGGGAGATCGTCGGTGAGGGCATACATCACGTCATGTCATATTGCATTAACAGCAGTATTAGGATTGTTTGATTTACTGCTTTACTATTATCACATGATTGATTTGAGAACATGCAAATCCTTGCTCTATTATTCCACTGAGTTAGCTACTTACTCCCACATTACGGGATGGTGTTTCCGGACTCCCACCAGTCCCTATTGTGATTGCAGATGATGGCGCGGCCTACGAGGCGGAGCTGGACTTGATGATGATGAGGAGGATTCCTCCTTTATGCGTGTTCTGATTGACGAGATTACAGGGAGGTTGATTAGATACTTTGACACTTGTCATTTTATATTTTTGGCTCACTCATGTATATTCGTTTTGTCTACTTTTGGAGTATACATGTATGTATAAAACCTGATAACATGTTCACACTCTGGAGACATACAACAGTTTATATATGTTATACATACTATCACAGTCTTCTGTTTGTTAATTTAACTGTCTCTGGAGTATGATATGCTGTTCTAGCTTAATCTCACTCATGTTTAATACGTTATCACAGACAACATTCAATCATACATATCTATGTTGCATAAATAACATTTTGGAACTCGGGAGTTGGGTTTTTGCTCGACCCCCCGATTTTTGAGATGTTACAACATTCTTGAGCAAAACACATCTATCAGTCCTGTATCCTAGTCTGTACCATTCCATAGATTCTCGCGATCCTCCCCGTCGAATTCTGACAACCCGCGATGTGTAGATAACATTTACGTGCTACCCAGAGTAGCATCCTATCGATCTAAGTCGGCTTGACTCGAGACTTGTACCCTTTCGACCAGGCTGTCACCAGGGTTCCATCGCCACGTCTAGCGTGTCGATGCGATACCCAGGCAGGGAGATGTGGGCCCGCGTTTATCTCGAAGAAATGATGTGCATTTACAATCCCAAGAGAATCTTTACAACCCATCACATTAATCAATCAAAGTACAACCCATCACTCTATCCCATCTCCAAGTACACAAGCCATCCCTAAAATCAACTCTCTCTTACACAACCCATACCACCCATCACCCATCCCTCCCTCCTTACATCACTCTCTTTCTCAAATACATCTCTCAAGTAACCAAGAGACCTAACATCCAAGCTGCTCCAAAGAGCTAGGTGTGGCCCACTTCTTACCCCCCACATCTCACCATCCAACCATCCAAATTTATCATCCTCCATTAAAGAAGGAGCTTATGAGATTAGCATTCCTTGGAGCTAAAGAAGAAGGCCAATAGGTGGGTGATCCACCATTGATTTCCATTTAAGGGCCCACTTATGATGAGACCCACTTTGATGTATGTGTTGTGATCAAGAGGGGTCCATAGTGGTGGGGTCCCTCCACTACACCGATCTCTCTCTTTCTCTCCATCTCTCTCTCTCTCTTTGACTTGTGGTTGACTTGATGGTGTGGTATCCACACCGTCCACCAAGGGATGGTGGGACCCACCAAAAGTATATGTTTTGTCCACACTGTCCAATGTTTCTGGACAGTGGGGATCCTAGTTTGATGTATGCATTCTATATCCAGGCCGTACGTCCGTCCGTGGGACGTGAACCCCACTGATGTTTGTGTTCTATCCATGTCGTCCATCAAGTGGACCCATTACATGTGTTGCATCCACATCGTCCATTGCTTGGACGGTGGGCCACTTAATGTACATGTTTTATCTAGTCGTCCATCACTGGACACTGGACGCTGAAGATCTGCAAAACAAAAATATAGTAATAATAATAATATATTATGGTGGGCCCCACATGGGAGCCACCTTTATAGCTGGCTAATTGGCTGGAGTACCTACAGTAGCTATATTGCTGTTGTATTACCGTCAGCAAGTTTTGTGGCCCCATATGTGTTGTACATGTGGGGGTGGGGCCCACCAGATGATGTATGTGTTTTCTTCATCCATCCATCTGGACAGTGGCAGGTGGAGCCCACCTTGATGAATATGTTCTAAAATCCACACCGACCATCTGGACGGGTGGTGTAAGGCCACCGTGATGTACGTGTCTCTCCATTACATCCATCTGTTTGGGACGTAGGGGCCCACCCAACACATGTGGCACATGTGGGGGTGGAACCCACCTCGGTGTATGTATTGTATATCCACACTGTCCATCTGGACGGGTGGTGTGAGGCCACCTTGACATATATGTTACATCCAAGCCGTCCATCCAATAGGCGAGCTCGTCTTAAGGCCTGAGACTAAAAGTGAGGAAGATCTATCAGTTGAACCACACTACAAAAAATAATGGAGAATTGATCCTTTAGGGATCACAGAAGTTCTGGATCAATATGATATTTGTTTTTCCTCTTGATTCAGGTCTATGTGACCGTAAGAACAGATTGTATGGAAAATAAACGTCATGGTGGCCCTAGGAAATTTTAACGACGAAAATCATTATCTCCATTATTATTTGTGGTATGGTCCAGATGATCTTTCGATGTGATTCATTTTTGGGTAGTGCTCTAAAATGATTTGTTAAATAAATGAATGGTAAGATGGTGCGGTCCATGTGATGCGGCCCACCTTGATGTATTTGTGGCCCATCCATGAGGCCCACCTTGATGTATTTATGGCCCATCCATGGGGCCCACCTTAATGCATTTATGGCCCATCCATGAGGCCCACCCTGACATATTTGTGGTCCATCCATTTAGCCCCACCTTGATGTAATACGTATTGGACCCGTATGAGAGGCCCATTGTGATGTATTCGGGGCCCATGTATTGAGGCCCATTTGATGTATATGAGGCCCATATGATGAGGCCCAATGTGATTCATATGTGGCTCATGAGTGAGGCCCATCGTGATGTGTATTAAGCCCTTAAGTGAGGCCTATGGTGATGTATATTAGGCCCTTGTGAGAGGTCATGGGCCCAGTATACATTTATCTCTATGTGGGTCACTCCTTGGGAGCAATGTTGGTTAAATGTCTACATTGATTAGTAATGATGGTTAAATGTTCACATTATGACCTTCCCTTAGGCCCTTTGTTAGGCTAATTATCTATATCGATTGTGAGTACGTGATAGTATAACATCATGATATATGCCCATATGCATAACCTGCGTGCATGATATGAGTTTTGGTTTACCATTGCATATGCCATTGGGTAGGTTATTATGGGGCTCCCTGATAGGCGGAGTTATCCCACATGAGCGAGCGGTACGCGCAGGGTTGATGCATGACTGGATTGACTCATGTATCTCATATTTTGTGATATAACCATCGTATGTCCTAGCGATATCGGGATCGTAGCCTCCACAAGCATATCGTGGATGGCTAGATGGGACACTGAAAATCTTTTTCTACATGGGGTATCATAGATATCGCTGGGTGAAAGTCCCTAAACCCTTTAGGTACCAGAGGATGCCCCAATGTCTAGAATGAGTGAATACATGAGCACCCGAGTGCCAAATACTAGTACACCGCGTCTCTCATTATGTCATGGTCGGTTGGGATGGGGTGTAGCCTTACGCTTCCGAGGGAGTAAGCAATGCTAGGATGAGTCTGACCAGCTCATAAATGGGTCTGCTATCGACTAGTCGGGTAGGTATTGGTATACTATTGGTAGACGGATAGTGAGGTCTCTTCAACTTACTCAAATATGCGCTTAACAGGGCAGCAGGTGGCGTTGAGTATACTAGACCCTGGTGATGATCCCAGAGATGTACAGTACTAATACGTGGACTTATTGAGCAGGGTTGCATACTCAGCATTTTACTCATTCATTCACTATCCACTCGGGCTGGTGGTGCATAACTAATTGTTGTGTACCTTCGCAATGGCTAGGATTTCGGTTGGGGTGCGCGACCAACCTAAGATTAGGAGTCTATCACATTAAGTTTGGCTATCCAAATTTAGGTATAACACTAGTTTGGATAGAAATCCCCTGTGATGGACCCCATAGCTTGTGATACTACATACTATCATCCTGACTTCACAATCCAATTTGGTCATTTCATTCACACCGCATATTACATTTCATCTGTGGCATATGAAATTTTAGGTTGCTATGTTTCTGCATTTGTATGGTCTAGATGAGTTTGACGGTATTCATGGACTCGGCAAGATTTGTATATTGCATTACATCCTCAATATATAATATTTGGTTTACTATGTCTCCTCATTACATAGCTGATCTATATTACTTCATCAGTATATGATATTGGCTTATTATGTTTTTGCGTTGCATATTCTGGATAAGGCGGATAGTACTTATGGACTTACTATCATGTTTCTGCATTTCTCTGATATTGAATAACTTATATAGCCTTGCCGGTATTTCGCTTACGCTGATATTTATGTGTTTGACACTTATCTTGCGCACACACATACACCACCCTCTAAGATTTCTATAAGCTTATGCACGATAGATGCGTGTAGGTGATGATAGGACGCGATCGAACTGGGGCAGGAGCTTGCGGCAGAGCTTCTGGAGCTTTTGACATTTACCTTGTATTTTCCTTTCAGCATTATATTCAATTGTTTATATTAGTGGATATATGATGATGATGTTTTCTTTGTGATTTGGGTAAACTTGTGGTTATGCTTCTTACGAGATAAATGTACATTGGAAAATCCTCCTTGTAGGATCCCAGGATCAGAATCTAGTGTATGAGCGCTGTTGTTTCGAATAAGAAAAAATACATCTGATTTAGGGAGATTAGTTTATTCTAACATAGTCAAGAGAATACATAGAACAATCATTATATTATTAATTTTGAGTCATATACATCCCTTCAGTATCCCATGATTCTAAGATAGATCATTTAACACAAATGAATTGTAACTATCAAATCTTATATGTTAAATCTTAAATCCGGCAGCCTTTCGACAGCTATTTCGATCATCTCCTAGTACTTAGGAGGAATGTCAATTTGATCAGCTAATCTTTCTTCTGAAATTGACCAAAGGAGGGAGCTTGAAGTGATGAAGCTTTAGACTTGAATGCCTTTAACGATTTCGGTAGCATAATAACCTCCACGATAACTTGGTTGCGTTACCCATGCAACCATTTTGTTTATTGCATGGTCAGTGTAACTGACTAAAGGGTTTGCATGGTTTGCACTAATTACTGAGGAGATTGCGTGATGCGCGCAACTCTATGTTAAGGTTGCGCGGTCCGCGCAACCAATCCTTGATTTTGTCCCTCACCTTCAGTATTCTTCCGGAATTCTCTATCTATCCAAATGAGAGGGAAAGTGGGGTATTTAAAGACTTCCCACATGTGCCAACCCTCGACTTTCGTACCATTAAAATGTTTTCTGCCCTCAATTGCGCTACCTGAGGAATAGAGAAGCTTGTTACACGACCCGCGCAATGATTCCTTTGGTTGTGCAACCTACGTAAGGATTGCATCTGCTTCATTTTATGATAAATTGCTTGCGCCACCCGCGCAACTACTTTAACTTGTTGCGCGGTCCACGCAACTACTACTAGTTACGTTACCTGTGGAACCACCAAATAATAAACTTAATCCTTTCCCTCTCGTTCACTCCTTATTTAACTTCTGACCTTCCTTCTTTCTCAATGATGACGATTTTCATACTTCAACAGATGCCCCCATGATCCGTTCTTTGTTTTCTTGAATCAAAAAATTAAGATCAATCGTCATAAATTTCTACATCCTCTGAATTCATTGTGCGACTGGCGCAACACGTGCCTGAATACCATACCCAGCTTTGTCTCTATAAATACCCAGACTTGGCTCATTTCCTTCACTTCTCTTTTCCTGTAGCGGAGCTCTTGAAAAAAAAATTCTTCTCGCGTAACTGACTCTTGTTGAGTGACCCGTGCAATGATTCCTTCATCGCGCAAGACTTCAAATTGTTACTCTGCCCGTACAACACTCAATCTGTTGTGCGATCCGCACAACCACCATTTTAGCAAATTTCCCAGACTTGGATTTCTAAATTTTAACATGGCCCATACTCAAGGTTCCTGTTCTAGAAGAAAGGACCGCCCACTCCCTTCTAGGTTGAAGCAACCTATTCTTCATTCTTGGAATCATATGGAGATAAATGAAGAATACTTGGATTTTCACCACCCTTTCTCCAATTACCAAATCATTATCCCTATCAATTTACTATGTCACTGGTCGATTTTACACTATGAACCCTTTTACCAAGAAAATACCTTCATCTCAACAAATGACTGGCTCACGAGAGAACCGAGGATGCTGATATGATATCTAAGAGAAAATGGGATTTGTTAAAGAGCCGATAGATTTCACAAGATAAGATTTTTGAGGCCTCATTGTGATCCTCATGAGCCCTCTCCTTTTCATTACTTCGAAATAGCACAACAACTATTTTTTCTCAAGAAATTACCTTGGAGTATAGGAAGATTTGTGGCCACAGGTCTACTATTTATTCATGAATTTTACAATGCTTGGGCTCGTGCTGTTGTTCGGAGGCATGCCGCCATACTGGAGCAGATTATACTTTCTGACGCAATTATAGCTACATCCGAACACTTCCGCATAGATGATATTATCCTCAGATGGTTTCTCGACCATTGGTCTCCAATCACCAACCCATTTCATCTTCCTTTAGGCGAAATGAGCATCACTTTATGAGATCTATTTCGTATAGCAGGTCTTCCCATCATGGGTTATATCTTTGATGCTTATATACCTTCCAATGAAGAACTTGCTCTTGCCTCTAAAGGGAGTGTAACCAAAATTTTTAGAACTACTCTTGAACTTTTCAGTGCATTGGCCACCTTCCCTCATCCTGATCGTATCTCTTCTCTTAAATGGTTGGCTCACTTTTTTCAAAAATTCCAGTACACTCATTTTCTTTCAACTTCCGTTTTTATGATCCCATTCCTTTCATAATTTTATTTTTTTTACTGAAGTATTGTATCCTTATCTTGAAAGCTTTGTAGGCCACAACCATTCAAAACTCAAGGACATTCGTGAGAAAATAGAACATTCTGCAGAATACAGCTCTTCCTGTAAATTAGCCACCTTTCTTGCTTACTGGTTAAGCTTAGTGATACTCCCTGATTCTAATCAAGCAGACATTATTAGGCCATCATTCTTTATTTTAGTAGGAGCAATGATAGAAGGACGGAGATATTTTCTAGCTCCTCCAATTCTATGTTCTCTATTTTGTGCCTTTGGAGATGTTATTTCTTGTTCAAAAGATCCTATTCCTCAAACTTTTCCTATCTGTGCTCCTTGGAATTTCTTTGTAGGTTAGCTAGGAGTGTATTTTCCTTGGACATTTGCTGACTCTGGAGGAGCATACTTGAACCCCGATCGGCTTCCTCTTCAACATTTTCAGTTGAGAGATATGATTAAGGAATCGGATGGATGGATTTCTAAGAGAATAAAAAGCAATGATCCCATTGACTTTCGCCAATTTCCATTGACCAGTTATCTTGAAGATGTGGACATTTTTTTATGACGATTCTATTTCATTTAGCAAGCGTTCCTTCCTAGTTTCTATCAGGTCCCATGCTCTTCCATGGAGAGAAGGAAGCATATTTTGGCACGAACCATACTACCCCAATAGGTTTGCTCGCCAGTTTGGCTTTGATCAAGCTGTACTTGAGACTCACGACATTGTCAAAAGAGCAATGAGAAGTTATGGCATTGGACCATATAATTGGACCTTGATATGGAAGCAACTCTTGATCACTCAGACTGGATCACATTTTATAATTCTCAGCTACAATTATCCAGTCAGCGCTTCTTACTACTGAATGTGATGGTGGGCTCATTAGCATTACTTGGTAAACATTTATCATCCAGTAGATCATGTAATGTGGATTCCTCCTCCTTGCCTTAGGGATTATTAGAAAGATCTGGGTATCGGCTATTTTGAGGAAACAAGCCCTCCCCCTTTTCTAGACCAGCTTAGTACAAGGATCTCTCTAGAAGACTCCATTTATGAAGCAAAACCTGCTGATGTTCTTGAAGGATGGACAGCCTTCGGCACTCCTCCAACAAATACTCATGAATTCTCTGCAAAGAATGATGATTCCTTACATTTCAACCCTCTTCCACCTTTACAGATATTACGTGAAAATTCTCGTTCATCAGAAAAGTAGGAAATGTCAGGACATCGTTATCCACCTCAGAAAGATAAGCATGTTATCATCGAGGACTTGTCTTCCTCGGAAGAATGAATGTATTCTGAAATACTTGACGTTGGATTAAAACATACCAAACAATGAATATTTTGCTCTGACTTTATACAATTGTGATTCCATTTACTATAGAAGGAACACATTTTGCATATGAAGTTTTGCAACTCTTGTTATTTACATTAAATGACTAACAAATCTTTAACATACTTCAATTATAAGAATGTATGGCTATATATCCTTACACAACCCCGGTATTATACACACACACACACACACACACACACACACATACACACACATATATATCTTTTCATTATTCACAATATTGAAGTATTTATGAATTTCCATTTTATGACTTCAAGCATGTTTATCTGTGCTAACATAATGTAAAATGAGGAGTTGATTATAAGGTATCAGCATTGTATGCTTGTTAATTTTATGCTTTTTATGATTTGTTAGTAAGGGATTTCCTAGATGATCTTTATCTTAGTTGGCATTACTAAATTTCATTTTAGTCAATCACACACAGTTTAAGCTCTTGAGTAGTGGAGCAACACACAATTTAAGCTCTTAGCTAGTGGAGAAACACACAATTTAAGCTCTTGAGTAGTGGAGAAAGTAGTTTCTTAAACTCATGCAAGACTCGAGTCTTATGTGATGGTCTATGTAACTCTTAGGAGTTCACTGAACTTCTCACTGCCTGGGGAGTTCACAAACCGTGATCCATTAGAGGGGCCCAGTGAAGCTATCCGGGCCGTGATCTTAGTTGGATTTACACACAGGGTTGGCCGCAGTAACTCTCTAGAGTTCACGGGGCTCACAAGGCTACCATTGGGGTACCAAATCCAGGGCTGCCAGTCCGTCAATGAGTAAGTTTAAGCCCTTCCTCATGAGTTAATTCTAAAATCAAGCCATAGATCTGGGGGGACTTATGCATGGTTGGCCTATCTATGGACATGGTCCAAAGAGCTCATACTGCGGCTCGCTTTTTCTTCATCTGCAAGGTTGGGCCCATTCATGGGAGGGCATTTTCCTCCGTTCCCCATGACACTGCTAGAAAGCTATACAGACGGCATGGGGATTACGCATGACTAGCTATTGAGGACTTTTTAACCTTCTAGGTTTTTGGTCGTTGGCTTCATCCGCAGCCCGCATGGGTATGCGTATGATGACCTTCACAGACTTTTTAAGCCCGACTGGCTTTTCGCTGCTGCCCGAATGGTGATCTTGATAGGCCTCATGCGTAGTTGGCCGTATAAGCTTGGCTAGGTTGCCTTTGAATGATAAAAGTAGATGGTCATCGATAGTACACATCTTCCTAAGATTGATAGTACACCACTACTTCTGCTGCCTATAGTCATACGGGCTGTTTATAATATATCAACTTGGTGATGATATGAATTTCAGCAGAACTTTGTAGAACTCACTTGATGATGACGACGATCACTTTCTTCTTTTTTTTATAGCACTTGTTGGCACATAGTCTTGATATACTTGCAATATTCATTCATCTGATCATACATGGTCGTGGCCTTAGTCATTCTTACCCACTTTTGATACAGGAGTATTATTCTGGTAATATGCTGGATCAAAATCAGAAATGAGCATTAATCGGTATACTGTTACCTTGTCCCTCTTGATCCAAGATTCTGTATACACCATTGAAGTACACCTCCTTTATTATGTACAACCCGTCCCACTTAGGATTGAATTTGCCCCTTGTTCGGCGGGTGACCACTACCAGATCCCCCTTTTTGAAAGAGCGATATTGTAACAACCCGGATTTTGGCCAATCTGGGATTTGACGTCCTTAGGCAATGGGTCAACTAAAACACCTGGAAAATCGCTCAGAACCCAATTCCATAGCCAAAGAAACCACTTAGGATTAATTCCTTTAGAAACTAAGCATAAGTTAGCTAGCCCAACGTTGGAGTAGCTGGGAAAGAGTCCCTGATCACTTTAAATACGTTCTACAAGACCCAAATCGAGTAGAACCAATGACTCTATAATACTCTATAACCTTGGATCAAACTCTTAGCCGTTTTGTTCTCTGGACCACTTTAAAATTTTGTATTGGAACTAGACCGCGCGTCGAAAGTCCGATGCCTACTATCTTAGACCGTTAGGACCGCCTAGCTGGACTTGACTATCATTTCAAAAATCAAGTCCAACCGATAATCACAGGCTATTTTATTGAGCCCGGACTGAAGAGAGTGCGAATAGGGACAGATTTGGAATTTGAAATTCAAATCTGGCACACGACTTGACGCGTCAGTATTAAGCATTCTGACCGTCAGAATTCAGCCAAATTACACCCTCGGATCAGGAAAAATTTCTATTTCATATCATGAGACTTGCAGGCCTGATCTACGTGCGGTGACCGCTGAACTGAAACTGGACTGCCACGTGCGATCTGCGAACCCTGCCGAACTGAAAACTTGATGTATGCTAGATCCAGTATGCATGAGCTTAAGTCCGATTGCGTTCGGCCAAGGGACTAGCAGAAATGGTCTTTGGGACCGAAACAGCCCTGAATTGGACATACCTCAAGTATACATTGTACCCGAGCCTATTTTGGGCACATTTGAGCTTATAAAAGGGATTGAAACCCTCACTCCTCTCTCCCATCCGAATTTGCAAAAAGCCCTAGATTGGGAGAGAGAAAAGGTGAGAGTTTGTGAGAGAAGGTGGGAGAGAATTCCCTGCTACTTGTGCCACGTGCTGCAAGTGGTTAAGCCACGCACTCCAATCACTTTGCCGGTGATTTCTTCACTTTTCTATGTAAGAAAATACCCTAAACTCTTGCTGATTTGCTGATCCTTCGTTTTCATAGCAAGATAGCGGATGGATCTTGTAAATCAGGTTGCCTAGTAGCCGTAGACGAAGCGTATACGCTCCGTTCGAATCACTTCACCAATAAGGGAAAAGGTGCGGATTTCAGACGCTTTGATTGACTGTTTCCAAAGCCTTCAATGTCGTTTAATAGTAGATTATCGACGGCAACGCCGTTTGACATGTACAACATGCTGTCCGTTTCCTGTTTCGTAAACCAACGAAGAATATGAGATTTAGGGCATTTTAGTCATTTGTAGGAAGTACTGATTTCATTCATATTTTGCTGATGTGATTGACATGGTTTATTGTCCCATTAGAATGTTAGGAATACATGCATAATTAGTTTGGCAAAGAGATTCACCTAAATGCGCACTTCGGGTCGACATACTATATGTAGACTTAAGTGTGAAGTGTAAGTGTTAGTATAAATGCTTGTATTAGTATGTATTGAATTAAATGGTGTTATGGATTAGTTTGAGATTGATTTCTCAATTAATATGCTAATGTGAATGATTTCCTACATGTTAGTTATATGCATGATTTCATTGTATGTATGAAATGCGTGTGCTTGGTGATTTACTTAAGTTGTAAGTTATAACATGTGTTAACATGCTCACATGGTTGTATTTCCTTTCAAATACTCTCACATGATTTGCTGATGTGATTCCATGTGTTTGGGACTATACCTAGTCCAGGCAGTCGGTAACCGAACAAATTCGTGGTTGGCCTATCTTCACCACGAACGACGCGTCGATGAATGCAAGCCGTGTTTTGGAGTTGGCGGCAGTGGTTAGGCCACACGAAGTGTTTTACGCACTTCATGTCATTCAACTTGAGATGCGATCGTGCTAGTCGAGCCCGTCAAGTAACCCGACTGGCCGTTGTATGTTCACCCTACATGAGTCATAACTGCTTAAACCTAGGGTACTGAACTTACCATTGTAAACCTTGTTAACCATGGTACCTTGATCCACGAAGACTCATGAGCCGGGCATGATGGTATGGGACACTGTGGTCGAGCTGTCGGCCTACGCTGGGGCCACAAACCTCCCCGTAGTGACCAGTGAGCACCTAGTCTCGTGAGCAGATTATGGTGGTACGGGACACTATATTCTTGCTGTCAGCCTACACTGATAAGGCGACGAGCCCTTTGTAGTGACCACGAGCGTATTCTGAGTCTACGGGAGGCGACGACCCTTCAGTAACAGTAGAGTACAGTAGGCCTGTATTGATAAGGTGATGGGGGAGCGGTGCAACGAGTGCGAGCAATAACCCTGGAAGCCCTTGCAGTGACCTATAAAATATACATCGTATGAGATTACTAGGAGTGATGACCCTAGACAGGATCTGTGTTGGGATTGATATAAGGGAAGTACCTTAATTTCCCAATCCTGCTGTTTGAACAGACTAATAACAACTTGGAAATCATATCACCATACCATTGCATGTGCCTGGAAGATGTGGAGCACTTGAGGGTCGATTGCATGCCGCGGTCGTAAGATGGTGCCGTATGAGGGAGATCGTCGGTGAGGGCATACATCACATCACGTCATGTCATATTGCATTAACAACAGTATTAGGAATGTTTGATTTACTGCTTTACTATTATCGCATGATTGATTTGATAACATGTTAATCTCTGCTCTCTTATCCCACTGAGTTGATCACTCACTCCCACGTTACGGGATGGTGTTTTCGGACACCCACCAGTCCCTTTTTGTGATTGCAGATGATGGCGCGGCCTGCGAGGCGGAGCTGGACTTGATAATGATGAGGAAGATTCCTCCTTTATGCGTGTTCTGATTGACGGGATTACATGGAGGTTGATTAGATACCTTGACACTTGTCATTTTATATTTTTAGAATACTCATGTATATTTTTTTGGTTTACTTTTGGAGCATACATGTATGTATATAACCCGGTAACACGTTCACACTCTGGAGACATACGACAGTTTATATATGTTATACATACTATCACAGTCTTCCGCTTGTTAATTTAACTGTCTTTGGAGTATGATATGCTGTTCTAGCTTAATCTCACTCATGTTTAATACATTATCACAGACAACATTCAATCATACATATCTATATTGCATAAATAACATTTTGGAACTCGGGAGTTGGGTTTTTGCTCGACCCCCCAATTTTTAGGATGTTACAGATGGTATCAGAGTATGATTTGGATTAAACCGGGCCTGGGTTATGGTCACGCGACGTACGCTCTCACTTTCTTTGACTTAGGTGGGTGCGAGAAGGGTCTAGAAACTCTTATAGGATCGCAGATTCGCCAATAGGCGAAGACTATTCATATTGATCGTGCGATCGAGTCTGTAACGCATATAGGGTCGCGTGAAGCGACCTGAGTAACTCCTAGGTTGTAGGTAGTTGAGTCGAGACATTCTTTGAATGATTCTAAACCCGTAAATGTGAATCCTTGGGCTGTGGGACAACCACAACCCCTGCATTCAATCGTTAGGGCTTAAAAACCCCATTTCATCAAAAATCTTCAAAATTCTTCCTCTCGCCACTCCAATATTCAATTCCTTCTTATCCTTTTCATATTAGGCATCAATCCTAATGTGAAAATAACATAAAATCATACTTTCACAAAATTTTACAGTGAATAGTAAAATTTCATGAAAAATGGCCATAAGGCCATTCTAACTTTGCTTTCTTTAGCAACTAATGGGCTAGATGGATGTACTAGCTCCTTCTACCCCAAAATAATATGCTGCATGATAGGGTTTTGTATTCAGGTTTACAGATTGGCCCTAGAAAGCCTCGAACTCATGTTTGGGCCAATATAGGACAATCTACAATGAACCAAGGTGGGGCCCATAATTTTTTGGGGTCCCTGGAACATGGGGGACCAGACCTCCCACCAACCAGATCACCGGACGGTCGGCGATGCCATCGCCGTCCGGTGGGGCCCACTTGCAATGAATTTTGGTACATGTGTTTATTTTGGGTTGTGTATACCCTCCATGTAGGGTTCGTCCATAGAAAACCCCAAATAGGGGCACTTCCTTCACAAACAGCCCCTTTACAAGCCCCATTCTCGCTTTTCAGCTGCCCTAACCCAAAACCGTGGTTTCAAATCACTCCCAAATCCATCCTTGGCTAAAAACGACCACCCTCCATCACTCCATTGAAGTTTGCAGCCTTCCATCTTGAAAATCTCATCGTTTGGAGCTCTTATAACCCCCGAATCGAGCTGAAATCGTGAGGTGCTCCATTCTCCTTTTTCATTTTCATTTCTTTCTGAAAATACATCCTAGGGGAGCTTGATGCATCCCTCTACAATGCCTAGATTTTGTTTTGTCCATTTGGGCAACAATTTCTCCGCATTTCCTCCTCTTTTCATGGTTATTCTTAAGGTTGTTTCAGTCTTTTCCTCCCTTTCCATCATCCTCTCTCTCATGTCCCTTTTATTTGATATTCAGACTCGCGGAAACCTGCTTATCCATCCCATTTCTCCACGTTCTTCACTTATTTGATTACCGTTTTGAAATTTCTGTGTTTTGTTGTTGTTAGGTAGAAAATGTGTTTGTGTTAGTGGTTTGGGCTTAATATAGCCGAATTTTGTTGAATGGAGTGCGTGCCGTTCTTTTGTTGTAAGGTATTGTCCCTAGATTGGGAGTATTGTAACTCCCAGGATTCAGCCTACAAATTAGTTTTTATCCACCCCACCCTCCTATCAAGCATACCACTTCCAATCCCGCCATGGGATTAGGAATACAGTTCCATTTAATACAACTAAGCGCTACCGGCCACATAGGCCCTTGGCATTTTGGACCTAGAGATAGCACTCTTAGATTTGAAGGATCTGATGATATAGGAAAGCCAATTCTATTTAGATAATCTTGACCCTAAGCGATAGAGCAATTCCCTGTATTAGTAATGGTATGGAACCATTTACCATATAATCTTAGACTTTGTATTATAGCTACTGAGTTACAGACTAGCCTACTAGTTACAGTAAGTAATGTAAAGCCTGTATATGCTAAGGAATTGTAGGTTAGATTTGGTTGAAGTAGCACCTTATTCCTTCGATAGATCCCCTTATGACTTATAGACTTCTGTTGTTGCCCATAGGAAGGAGCCATTCACTCTTAGGGAACATTTATAAATCCCTCAGAATGAATTTAGAATGAACTAGTACGCCCCTTAGAATTGCCTTCCCCAAGGGCTTATTGCATTCGGGAACGCGGAGTAATGCAAATGCAATTATCAGCGAAGTATTCGCGGTTTGAATCGACTTCCAAATCCTAGTGGTTACCAATAAATCCAATGCTCCGATCAAGAAGAAGATTGGCATCGACTCGGATTAAGAATTGATACAATAAATCTTCTGTTCTACCTAGACAGAAAGTCTATGTATCCGGCTCAGACCCACTATACAACTTTTTTTCCACGTTGGCTCGACCACATATAACCAAAAGTTATTGCTTTATATTTGGGAAATGGCGAGGACTTAAAGTCAGTAGAGAATTCGACATATTGCCACCAACTAATACCTGCCCCTGAATTCAACCATAATAGAGATTAGGCTATCTCTATCGCCATAGATTCCAATGCCATAGAATGCATCATTAGCAAGGAAAACCATGTAGAGAAAGGTTGTTTCCATTTTAGGTTGAGGATAGCCCCTAAGTTGCGCCTCGTTCCGACATACGGATCGATGCAAAGATTTTTGAACTTTAAGTAGAACCAAGTTTTAAGGGGGATAGACCGTATTGAGTCCAATCCAGTTAGGTTAGTCGACGCTACCGTTCGATTAGAGTGACACAGCGGAAGAGTGGTTGGCCTCTTTCCCACTAGCCCAGGATCGAAACAATTGAGTTAGGATGTACGTACGGTTAGGTCAATATATAGGATTGACCCTTTCTTAGAATGTCAATACTAAAGTCTTACTAGATGCTCCTTGCCCTTCGCTATTTCGGGGATAAAATTGTGTTTTAAGGGGGGTAGATTGTAACACCCCGAATTTTGACCAATCTGGGATTTGACGTCCTTAGGTAATGGGTCAACTAAAACACCTGAAAAATCACTCAGAACCCAATTCCATAGCCAAAGAAACCACTTAAGATTAATTCCTTTAGAAACTAAGCATAAGTTAGCTAGCGCAACGTTGGAGTAGCTGGGAAACAGTCCCTGATCACTTTAAATACGTTCTACAAGACCCAAATCGAGTAGAACCAATGACTCTATAATACTCTATAACCTTGGATCAAACTCTTAGCCGGTTTGTTCTCTGGACCACTTTGAAATTTTATATTGGAACTAGACCGTGCGTCGAAAGCCACGAGCTCCAATCACTTTCCTGGTGATTTCTCCACTTTTCTAGGTAAGAAAATACCCTAAACTCTTGCTGATTTGCTGATCCTTCGTTTTCATAGTAAGATAGCTGATGGATCTTGTAAATCAGGTTGCCTAGTCGCCGTAGACGAAGCGTATACACTCCGTTCGAATCACTTCACCTATAAGGGAAAAGGTGCGTATTTTAGATGCTTTGATTGACTGTTTCCAAAGCCTTCAATGTCGTTTAATAGTAGATTATCGACGGCAACGCCGTTTGACATGTACAACGTGCTGTCCGTTTCCTGTTTCGTAAACCAACGAAGAATATGAGATTTAGGGTATTTTAGTCATTTGTAGGAAGTACTGATTTCATTCATATTTTTCTGATGTGATTGACATGGTTTATTATCGTATTAGAATGTTAGAAATACGTGCATAATTAGTTTGGTGAAGAGATTCGCCTAAATGCGCACTTCGGGTCGACATACTATATGTAGACTTAAGTGTGAAGTGTAAGTGTTAGTATAAATGCTTGTATTTGTATGTATTGAATTAAATGGTGTTATGGATTAGTTTGAGATTGATTTCTCAAGTAATATGCTAATGTAAATGATTTCCTACATGTTAGTTATATGCTTGATTTCATTGTATGTATGAAATGCGTGTGCTTGATGATTTACTTAAGTTGTATGTTATAACATGTGTTAACATGCTCACATGGTTGTATTTCCTTTCCAATACTCTCACATGATTTGCTGATGTGATTCCATGTGTTTGGGACTATACCTAGTCCAGGCAGTCGGTAACCGAGCAAATTCGTGGTTGGCCTATCTTCGCCACGAACGACGCGTCGATGAACGCGAGCCGTGTTTTGGAGTTGGCGGCAGTGGTTAGGCTACACGAAGTGTTTTACGCACTTCGTGTTGTTCAACTTGAGATGCGATCGTGCTAGTCGAACCCGTCAAGTAACTCGACTGGCCGTTGTATGTTCACCCTGCATGAGTCATAACTGCTTGAACCTAGGGTACTGAACTTACCATTGTAAACCCTATTAACCATGGTACCTTGATCCACGAAGACTCATGAGCCAGGCATGGTGGTATGGGACACCGTGGTCGAGCTGTCGGCCTACGCTGGGGCCACAAACCTCCCCGTAGTGACCAGTGAGCACCTAGTCTCGTGAGCAGATTATGGTGGTATGGGACACTATATTCTTGCTGTCAGCCTACACTGATCAGGCGACGAGCCCTTTGTAGTGACCGCGAGCATATTCTGAGTCTACGGGAGGCGACGACCCTTGAGTAACAGTAGAGTACAGTAGGCCTGTATTGATAAGGTGATGGGGGAGCGGTGCAACGAGTGCGAGCAACAGCTCTGACAGCCCTTGCAGCGACCTACAAAATATACATCGTATAAGATTACTAGGAGTGATGACCCTAGACAGGATCTGTGTTGGGATTGATATAAGGAAAGTACCTTAGTTTCCCAATCCTGCTGTTTGAACGAACTAATAATAACTTGGAAATCATATCACCATACCATTGCATGTGCCTGGAAGATGTGGAGCACTTGAGGGTCGATTGCATGCCGCGGTCGTAAGATGGTGCCGTATGAGGGAGATCGTCGGTGAGGGCATACATCACATCACGTCATGTCATATTGCATTAACAACAGTATTAGGAATGTTTGATTTACTGCTTTACTTTATCGCATGATTGATTTGATAACATATTAATCTCTGCTCTCTTATCCCACTGAGTTGATCACTCACTCCCACATTACGGGATGGTATTTTCGGACACCCACCAGTCCCTTTTTGTGATTGCAGATGATGGCGCGACCTGCGAGGCGGAGCTGGTCTTGATAATGATGTTGAGGATTCCTCCTTTATGCGTGTTCTGATTGACGGGATTATAGGGAGGTTGATTAGATACCTTGACACTTGTCATTTTATATTTTTAGAACACTCATGTATATCCTTTTGGTTTACTTTTGGAGCATACATGTATGTATATAACCCGATAACATGTTCACACTCTGGAGACATACGACAGTTTATATATGTTATACATACTATCACAGTCTTCCGCTTGTTAATTTAACTGTCTTTGGAGTATGATATGCTGTTCTAGCTTAATCTCACTCATGTTTAATACATTATCACAGACAACATTCAATCATACATATCTATGTTGCATAAATAACATTTTGGAACTCGGGAGTTGGGTTTTTGCTCGACCCGTCGATTTTCAGGATGTTACAGATATTTAACCCATCTATCAAAGGCGGTCGAGAACCTTGCTTGATATGATTGCAATCATTGTTGGGCTGCGAGGCATTTCTCATCAAGCAAATCTAACTCTTTCAGTCTTATTTTTGCATTTTCATCATCTGTAATAGACTGATGTACCACCATTCTGAGTGACGCCACTTGCATTTCAATTGGGATCACCGTTTCCACGCCATAAACTAGTGAATACGGTGTTGCTCCTGTTGCTGTTCGGTGAGTAGTCCTGTATGCCCATAATGCTTCTTGTAATCTTTCATCTCAATCTCACTTGTTCCTCGTAACTGTTTTCTTCAGTATTTGGATTATTGGTTTTTTGAACGCCTCTGCTAATCCATTAGCTAGTGGATAGTAAGGTGTTGAAAACACATGACGAATACTGAATTTTTGACATAACTTTTCCATGCCTCTGTTTTTGAAGGGAGCGCCATTATCTGTAACAATCTCCTTTGGAATACCATGATAGTATATTATCGCATGTCGGATGAAATTAACGACATTCTTCTCTTTGACACCGCATAATGCCACTGCTTCTGTCCATTTGGAGAAATAGTTTGTCACTGCCAATATATATTATTTTCCTTTGAATGAAGGCGGATTTATAGGACCGATGACATCAAGTCCCCGAGTTGAGAAGGGCCAAGAAGCAACTGACTGATGGAGATCTTCTGGAGGAACATGTATAACATCTTCGTGAATTTAGCATTCATGACACCGCTTCACATAATCTATCGCATCTTGGAACATGGTTGGCCAATAATACCTCATTCGATATATTCTATAGAATAGATTTTGGCCATCTTGATGTGCCCCATATTCTCCAGAGTGTGCTTCGTGTAATGCCTGACCTGCCTCTTATTTTTCTAAGCAACGTAGCAGCATTCCATTGTAGGATTTCTATATAACGCCTCGCCGCATATGATGAACTTGCTTGACCTCTGTCAGATTTGTTGCTTCTGCACCGGATCTTATTGTGAAATATCATATTTGAGATAGTCGATGAAAGGTTGGCACTAATCATCTATTTTCACTTCTAAACATGACACAGGAAGCATTTTCATGGTTTCATTGATGACCTCTGAAAATGGCAAAAATCTTCTTTCTTTTATAGTTACTTGGAGAGGGCTTTGATTTGGGCAAGATAGAGTCACTGTCAAGCTAGCCAAAGCGTCCACTCTTGCATTTTCAGACCGCGGTACATGCTTAATTTTGACATAATAGAATTCCTCTAGCAACTGTTGTGCTTTCCGACATTATGGAAAAAGTTCCTACTTTCTTACTTTGAAGTCAGTTGTTAATTGATTTATAATCAATTTAGAATCTCTGAAGATATGTAATGTTCTTATCTCCATTTCTTGAGCCATTTCCATTCCGATGATGAGGGCTCCCTACTCAGCCTCATTGTTTATACAAAGTACCCAACGTAAAAGAGTAAGGTAAAAAATCACCTTGAGGAGTAATGAATATAACACCTGCCCTCACTCCTGATGCTGAGTAGCACCATCAAAATACATTTTCCATGGGCTTTATGACTCAGCCACCATAACTTGTTCATCCGAAAATTTGTTAGTGATAGTTTCGCATTCGGCTACAGGGTGCGCTGCAAGGAAGTCCACCGCTGCTTGTCCTTTTACCGCTCTCGTCGGCTAGTACGTAATAGTATATTCCGAAAGTAACAACATCCATTTGGTCAATCTTCCGGACAACATCGGCCTTGTCATCAAAAATTTTATTGGGTCTGCTCTTGAGATCAATGTTATGTCATGTAAGAGACAGTAATGTCTAAACTTCTGAACCACAAATATTAGCACCAAGCATTCTTTATCGATTGGAGAGTAATTGCACTCTGCACCCGTTAGGGTTTGGCTTAAATAATAAAGACTAGTCACTTTCCTGGAATCATTTACTTGTGCTAACAAAGTGTCCAAAGAATTCTCAGCTGTAGATATATACAAAATTAATGGCTTCCCTTTTATTGGGGCTGTCAATACCGACGAGATTTTCAACAATTCCTTTATTGAGTCAAATGCCTTTTGGCAAGCTTGATCCCAAAATTCTATTCCTTTCTTCATCAAATGGGAAAATGGCTAGCATCTCCCTACCAAATTTAAAATAAAACGACGGATATATGTCAACTTCCCTTGCAAACTTTTCAATTCTTTCAGTGTTTTTGGTGTTGGCATATCTTGAATAGCTCTAACTTTCCCTGGATCAATCTCAATACCAATGTGTCGAACAACAAAATTGAGAATTTTACCCGAGAATACTCCAAATGCACATTTAGCAGGGTTCATCTTTAACCGCTTCTTTCTGAGTTGACGGAAAACCAATGCCAAATGCTCTCGATGTTCCTGATGACTTTCTGACTGGACTACCAAATCATCGACATAACACTCAACATGCTTGTGCATCATGTCTTGAAAAATATTTTTCATCGCTCGTTGATACGTTACCCCGACATTTTTGAGACCGAACGACATGACCTTATAATAATAAATCTCTAATGATGTTCTGAATGCAGTCATTTCTTCATCCTCAGACGCCATTCTTATCTGATTATACCCTGCATGGCTGTCCATAAAAGACATGACAACATACCGAGTTGTACTATTAATTAATAGTTCAGTAATCGGGAGAGGGAAATCATCTTTTGGACATGCTTCATTTAGATCTCTGAAGTTAACGCATACTCTGACTTGTTCATTCTTCTTCTTCATAGGGATGATGTTCGATATCCACTTGGGATATTTGACTCCCTGATGAATCCAACCTTTTTTAACTTGTTAACTTCCTCTTCTATTAGAGGGACTATATCTGGATGAAATCGCCTTTGCACTTGTTTAATCGGCCTCTTCTCTTTGGAAATGTTTAATCGATGCAACATTATTGAAGGCTTAAACATTGCAACATTATTGAAGGTTCCAAGCCTGACATCTCTGCATACGTCTAAGCGAAGATGTCTTTATTTTCTTTAAGAAGGCAAACATATTTTTCAACCTCTTGTTCAGGAAGTCCGGCACTGATGAATGTATTCCTTGGCTCTTCTTCTATCCCCAAATTTATTTCTCGCAAACTATCTATCGTCGACTCTCCCCCATCTTCTAACTACTTTGGAATCGTTTCAGGATGCTCAATTGTCTTAGAATCTTCTTCCAATAGTTGTATGACTATAACCATATTCACCGATGACCCTACCCCCTGTGATTGTAAACCATCAGGCTGGTTCTCTGGTTTATTCATTGTGGTCATCATTGGAGGAGCAACTATCGGAGCTACATTATGTGCAAGAGTCGCTAAGGCCTCATGGAGATTTCCACACTCTTCCATTAATGCTCTTTGTGTTTCTGCCATCACATTCATGCGATCCTCTGTATTTGGCATACTTTCCTGATTTGTCCTAGCCATGTGTACTGTAGCTTCTCCACTTTTTGACGAAGCGGTAGTTGGGGTGAGATAAGAGTATGTTGATGTGAGAGGGCTTATGAAGGGAGGAGAAATAGGGTTTCACTTAACCTCCCTGTACTTCCAGTGCTATTGATTAATTGCAGTGACACAGACTTGGATAAACTTACATGAGGCGATACGGACATTGGTGAACTTGTTATTAATGCTTTACCTTTTTCGTCTTTCATCCATCTGACCCTTGGGGCAATTAAAGCCGGAAAGTCGCATGATACCAACTACAGAATTGTTTGCTTGGGATATATCTCAGGGGGAGTGAGTTCGGGATGTTTCGTAGCTACGTTACATGTTACAGGCCCTCTGACTCTTGGTGAAGGCAGATTCACTTAGAAATTTCTTTCGTTCAGTAACCTTATCCTGCGAGATGTTACAACAGTTCAGCCCTTATCGCCTTCTGACAGTTGGGGCGAAGCAGATACAACCCTAGTAGTCACTTGAATCATGTTATTTCTGCTTGTAGGAATTCGAGTTATAGATTCAAGAGGTTGGTCTGGCGCATATTCTATCATAAATCCTACTGAGGTGAAACAAAAGTTCACTGTTCTTGGAGGAGTTTCCATTAGCTGTAACTTGTGGTTGAATTCAGAAACCTTCAGTAACAAAATGTAATTATAATTATTATTTGAAAAATACATAATCTATCTTAGAGATGAAAGTGGGGAATGTTCCCATTGAGAGTCGTCATTTTGGCATCGGAAGACGCCAAATTACAATGAAAATTCTATAATACTCTCGTTGTTGTTATCAAAATAAAATAAAAGTTTCCCAGCAAAGTCGCCATTTTGTTTCGAATAAGAAACAAATACATCTGATTTGGGGAGATTACTTTTTTCAAACATAATCAAGAGAATACATAGAACAATCTTTGTATTATTAATTCCGAGTTCATATACATCCCTTCAATATCCCTTAATTCTAAGATAGATCATTTAACACAAATGAATTGTAACTATCAAAGCTTATATGTTAAATCTTAAATCCGGCAGCCTTTCGACAGTTATTTCGATCATCTCCTTGTACTTAGGAAGAATTTTGATTTGATTGACTAATCTTTCTTCTGAACTTGTCCAAAGGAGGGAGCTTGAAGAGATGAACTTTAGACTTCAATGCCTTTAACGATTTCGGTAGCATAACAACCTCCACGGTAACCTGGTTACGCGACCCATGCAACTGTTTTGTTTGTTGCGTGGTTAGCGCAACTGACTAAAGGGTTTACACGGTCTAAGTAACTTACTGAGGAGATTGCGCGATGCGCGCAACTCTATGTTAAGGTTGCACAATCCGTGCAACCGATCCTTGATTTCACCCCTCACCTTCAGTCTTCTTCCAGAATTCTCTATCTGTCCAAATGAGAGGGAAAGTGGGGTATTTATAGACTTCCCACACATGCCAACCCTTGACTTTCATGCCATTAAAATGTTACCTGCGGAATGGAGAAGCTTGTTGTGCGACCCGCGCAACGATTCCTTTGGTTGCGCAACCTGCGTAAGGATTGCATCTACTTCATTTTATGATAAATTGCTTGCGCCACCTACACAACTGCTTTAACTTGTTGCATGGTCCAAGCAACTACTACTAGTTACATGACCCGCGAAACCACCAAATAATAAACTTAATCCTTTCCCTCTCGTTCACTCCTTATTTAACTTCTGACCTTCCTTCTTTCTCAATGATGACGATTTTTATGCTTCAACAGATGCCCCCTTGATCTGTTCTTTATTTCCTTGAATCAAAGAATTATGATTAACCATCATAAATTTCTGCATCCTCTGAATTCGTTGCACAACCCGCGCAACACATGCCTGAATACCGTACCCGACTTTGTCTCCATAAATACCCAGACTTGGCTCATTTCCTTCACTTCTCTTTTCCTATAACGGAACTCTTAAAAAAAATTTCTTCATGCGCAACTGACTCTTATTGCATGACGATATGGGGCCGTGAACTCGTTGGTATTTGTAATGCCCTGAAATTTAGGGGTCGAGTATAACTCAGCTCTCGAGTTCCAAAACATCACTTATGCAACATATTCGATGATGATTGTATGTTGTCCGTATTAATGCATAAAACATGATATAGATCAAGCTAGATTAGCAGACATAATTCAGGGATATTAAGGTAAAGCAAGCGGAAGACTTAAATACATATATGATTCAAAAAAAATCCTCAAATGATGCATGCTTTGCCCAGGGCAATGTACATATGCCTGTGTCTCAAAATACATACATGAACCGTTTAAAATAATACAATACATATCCCAGAAAAATCCCCGTTGGTCAGGACAAGGCTTAGTCGAACCCGCCTGAAAACTGCATGTATGAGAACGCCTCCTCGTCCTCATCAAAGTCTGGCCCTGCCTAGCCAGTATTGCCATCACCGACATCTAAAGCAGAGTCTGGTTGGTGTTTAAACATCGTCCCAGAGGGTGGGAGTGAGTGATCAACTCAGTGGTACTATACAGAAAAGTAAACATGTTATCAATCCAATCAAGCAGTAATGATAAGGTAGTACAATCAAACATGTCCTAGATCTCTTATTAATACAAGGATGACATGGAGAATGAAGCATGCCCTCACCACAATCTCCCTCATGCGACATCATCTAACGATCGTGGCATGAATCACTACCCTGTGCTCTCACACCAACGCCAATGGCACATGCAGTGCGATGTCATGAATGTGATTACCCAGTTCTTATTAGTCCTTTTCATACAACAGTATTGGGAAGCTAAGACACCTCCCTTGTATCATTTCCCAACATTGATCCTTTCTAGGGTCATCAGTCCTAGGATATCTCATACGATAATATGGTTCTAGGTCACTGCAAGGGCTGTCAGGGCTATTGCTCCCAATCGTTGCTCCACTTCCCCATCACCTTATCAATACAGGCCTATTTATATCCTTAAGACTGCATCAGGACTCGTCGCCCCATGCGGTGTCAGGATAAACTCAAGGTCACTACAGAGGGCTCATCACCAATCCGTGTAGGCCGACAGCAAGAATATAGTGTCCCATACCACCATAATCTACTTAGAGTAAGGTGCTCACTGGTCACTACGGGGAGGCTTTTGGCCCCAGCGTAGGCCGACAGCACGACCACGGTGTCCTATACCACCATGCCCATCTCATGAGTCTTAGGAGATCTTGGTACCATGGTTAACGAGAGTTACACTGGTAAGCTCAGTGTCTTAGATTCATACAGTGGCGACCAAACATGGTGAACAAACATCGGTCAATCGGGTTAGTGGATAATCTCAACTAGGCCAAGCGCACGTTGAGTTGAACGACATGGAATGCATAAGCACTCCGTGTGGCCTAATTACTGCCGAACTTCCCAAGCACGACTCAGATTCGCTAAACTCATCTTGTGTGGCGAAAGCAACCTCAACCACTACTTGCGAAATGTTTTCAGATTACCTGGACTGTAGCACAGCCCCATTCACATACAAGGATAATAACTAGCATATGAGTCATATTTTGCATTCACATGAACAAGAAATGAAGTATAGCTTGAAATGTAGATAATACATGCAGGAATTAATACACACATTTATCATGATTTAACTATGTACACAAACCATACAGGAAATCATACACTCGTTTAACATGGACAACCAAAGTTACATGATTCATGGAGGGAATCATACACACAAATACTATGGTTGAAATCCATATCCCAACCATCTTAACAATCACACTTTGCTAACTACTAACTCACTTAGACATTTATCCAAACACTTAGGTTACACTATTCAACATACATCACGTATATCGACACCATTGCACAGTAAGGCAAGTCCTTTCGCCAAGGAGTTGCCGTATACATATTAAGCATATAACAACGACAATTTATCATGAAAATCAATTCAGAAAATTCCATACGTATACGTGTATTCTAACATACATGAAATATGGTATTTACAATATACAACATACGTATACGGAAGACAAAACAGACACCACATTTGGCATGTGTAATTGCATCCATAGCATGAATAAATCATTAAATATCATTGAAAGGATTGAAAACCATAACCTAAGCGCATACAGTCCGCACCTTAAACCAGAAAAGTCGTATTTAGGTTGACTTAGACGACGTGTCTTCGTCAACGACGAATATGTTACCTATGGCATGAAACAGTTTAGCTAGCATTCTACTACAGCTAGTATAGGCTTCAAAACATGTTAGGGTTAGCTTAACTTACCCAAGTATAGAATCAGAATCGCCAGAAGAACGATTTAGATATGCCAGTTTAGAGTATAGGTGCACTAGGAAGGATTCTACGGAGTTTCACCGGATTCTCCCACACTTTCTCTCTCTTTTCTTTCTTTGGAATCTCTAGGGTTTGGAAAATTCGCATGGGTTAGAAAGCTAAGGGTTTAAGACCCTTTTATAAGCCCAAACATAACGAAAATGAACCTTGAGTCAAGGTATACTTAGGTTATATCCAAATCAGGATTTTTCTGATCCAACGGAGCGCTTCTGGAGGTCCTGTTATCAATTGCGGTCGGACTTAAGCTCACTAACATCGGATCTTTAATCAGCGAAGTTTTCAGTCTGATCGAATTTCCAGATCGTCCGTGGCAGACCAGTTTCAATTCAACGTTTACCGAACCTAAATCAGGGCTACAAGTTCCATGACATGAAAGGGCTAATTTTCCTGATCCGAGGGTGAAATTTGGTTGAATTTTGACGGTTAGAACGCTTAAAAATAGCGCAAAAATGACATGTGCCAGATTTCATAAAAATGGAATTAATTTTCTAATTCTTTTCCTTTTCTCACTCTCTTCATTTCGAACTCAGTAAAATAGTGTCAGGACATCAGTTGGGCTTGATTTTCGAAACGATTGTCAAGTCCAACTAATCGGTCATAATGGTCTGAGATTGTAGATATCGAACTTTCGACGCGCGGTCTAGATCCAATACAAAGTTACCAAACATTCCCTATAACAACTGGGTTTAGAGTTGGATCCTAGATTTCAGGGCATTATAGCGTCATTGATTCTATAAGTTTTAAGTCTTGCAGAACGTATTTAAAGTGAACAGCACTAATTTCACAGCCAGTCTAACGTAGCGCTAGGTAACTTAGGTTAAATTTCTAAGAGAATTAATCCTAAGTGATTTCTGATCGAGATGGTACTTGGGTCTTGGTACGGAATTTTTCAGGTCGTTACAATCTACCCTCCTAAAAAAATAATTTCATCCTCAAAATTCGTACCTTCTCATACTCCTCAAGAAGCTGTGGGTAATTCTTTTTGATCTCGGCTTCGGTCTCCCAGGTAACCTCTTCTTCGGTATGATGCGTCCATAATACCTTCACAAGGGGGATGACCTTACTACGCAATACCTGTTCCTTCCTGTCTAATATACGCGTCGGGCGCAGCTCATAAGTGGCATCCTCGCTCAACTGCACCTGCTCCCATCTGATAATATGGGAAGGATCAGGAACATACTTCTTCAGCATGGACACGTGAAAAACATTATGCACCCCTGCGAGTGGTGTGGGCAAAACAAGATGATACGCAACCACCCCCACTCGATCAAGTATCTGGAATGGGCCAATAAATCTCGGCGTGAGCTTCCCCTTCTTCCCGAACCGAAGGACTCCCTTCATAGGAGAAACTCTCAGGAATACGTGATCTCTAACTATGAACTCTAGCAGTCGCCGTCTCGTATCGGCATAACTCTTCTGCCTGCTCTACGCTGTGAGAAGTCAACGTCTGATGATGTCAATCTTCTCTGAGGTCACCTATACTAACTCAGGACCAATCAATTTTCGCTCACTGACTTCAACCCAGCAATGCGGTGCTCAGTAAGGACGTCCATATAAGGCCTCATAAGGTGTCATACCGATACTGGTCTTAAAATTATTTTTGTACGCGAACTCCGCATATGGAAGACAATCATCCCAACTGTCATTAAAATCCAACACGTAGGCTAGCAACATGTCTTCCAAATTTTGGTTCACCTGCTGTCTGTCCGTCGGTCTATGGGTGGAATACAGTACTGAACTTCAACTTCACACCCATCGCTTCTTGGATGCGACTCCAGAAAATGGAAGTAAATTGCGTGTCCCTATCTGACACGATCTCCAAGGGAACTCTATGCAGATGAATAATCTCCCTGATGTACAATCTAGCCAGCTCGTCTGCAGAGTTCATAACTCTGATCGGAAGGAAGTGCACCGACTTCGTCAAGCGGTCGACGATCACCCAGATATAATCATGTCCCTTCCTCATCTTCAGCAGTCCCGAGATGAAATCCATAGAGATATAGTCCCACTTCCACTCAGCTATAGGCATAGGCTGAAGGAGACCAAGAGGTCGGTGATGCTCAGCCTTCACCTGCTGACAAGTGAGACAATGGGAGTAAAAGTCTGCAATGTGGGTCTTCATGCCATCCCACCAGTATGCCCTCTTCATGTCACAATACATCTTTGTACTGCCAGGATGCATCACAAGTCTAGTACTATACGCAGCCTCGAGAATCTCTCATCTCAAGTCAGGGACATCTGGAATGCATAAGAGGCCACGATAACGTAAGCTCCCATCCGTCCCAACTCGCCACTCAGCATCTGTATCATCACTGGCCTGCTCTCGAAGCTCAGTCAGACGCTCGTCGTCCCTCTGCACCGCGATGACCCTGTCATCAATAAGAGGTCGCACCCAAACATGTGCGATAACCTGGAATGGCTCCTCCACAGTGAGTTTCTGCTCAAAGTCTCACAAAAATTTAACCATGTCCCACTCGGCAACCATCAGTGGAGCCACAAATCTATTTCCTTCTTGTGGCTCAACGCGTTAGCCACAAGGTTCGCCTTGCCCGGATGGTAGGAAACCTCAAAATTAAAGTCCTTCAAGGTCTCCATCCAACGTCGCTGCCTCATATTCAGGTCTCACTGCATGAATATATACTTAAGGCTCTTGTGGTCGTAAAAGAGCTCGAACTCCTCTCTATAGAGGTAATGTCTCTAGAGCTTCAGTGCGAAGATAACAGCTGCCAACTCTAGGTCATGTGTAGGGTAATTCTCCTCGTGCTTCCTTAATTGTCTCGAGGCATATGCAATCACCCTGTCCTTCTGCATAAGGACACAACCTAAGCCAAAGTGAGACGCATCCGTATAGATCATATATCTAACCCCCCGCTCTAGCAATACTAGTATAGGGGCAGACGTTAGCCTATCTTTCAGCTCCTGAAAAGATGATTCTACCTACTCATTCCAGGTGAACTTCAGATCCTTCCGTGTCAACTGAGACAAGGGTCTAGCTATCTTGGAGAAGTCCTGAATGAATCGTCGATAGTAGCCAGTAAGTCCCAGGAAGCTTCTCACCTTGATAACTGAACCAGGTTGTTTCCAATCCAGTACCACGGATACCTTAGTAAGGTCCACTGCCATACCATCTTTGGACACGACATGTCCTAGGAACTTAACTTCCTCCTTTCAGAAGTCACACTTCTTGTACTGTGTGAATAACTAGTTCTGTCTCAGAGTATCCAGGACCGATCGCAAGTGTTCCTCATACTCCTTTCGACTCTTGGAGTATATCAGAATGTCGTCTATAAAGATGATGACGAATCGACAGAGGAACGACTGAAATACACGATTCATCAGGTCCATGAACACGGCTGGTGCATTCGTAAGACCGAAGGACATCACAAGGAACTCATAATGGCCAAAACTAGTCCTGAAAGCTGTCTTCTGCACGTCCTCCTTCCTGACACGCAGCTGATGATACCTTGACTGTAGATCAATCTTTGAGAAGTACTGTGCTCCTCTCAACTGATCAAACAGGTTATCTATCCTGGGCAAAGTGTACTTGTTCTTCACTGTAATCTGATTCAATCTACGGTAGTCAATGCACAACCGTAATGAGTCATCTTTCTTCGTCACGAACAACACAGGTGCTCCCCAAGGAGACACTCTTGGCCGTATGAAGCCAGCCTCTAATAAATCATCGATCTGTTTCCGTAACTCCTCCAACTTACAAGGGGCCATGAAATACGTCGACAATGAGATGGGCGTCGAACCGGGTACCAGGTCGATAGTAAACTCGATCTCACGCTGGGGTGGCAACTCAGGAATCTTCCTGAACACATCCTCATAATCACGGACTACTGGCGTGCTCTCAAGTGTCGGGGCATCAACATCCCTTAATAAGGAAGCATAACACAATACTCGAAAGGGGCAATTAACCTGCACTGGAAATGTAAAGGACATGCCCTCCGGCTCGTAGACTGTCACTATACGGGCCTCGCAGTCAATCTCCGCCTTCCCCGCAGTCAGCTAATCCATGTCAAGAATGACGTCAAAATAATAGAGAGAGGGGTCAACGACAACGTCAATAGCTATCGTTCTGTTCCCTAGATCCAGTAAACAACCCTCACACATCATAGTGACATCAGAAAAGGTTCCGTGTGCTGTAAGAACTCGCACCCCATCCATCTGAGTAGTCGGTAGCCCAAGGCGCTTGACTACTGAATACAATATCAATGAGATAGTGGATCCTGTATCCACCAATAGGAATATAGGAGTACCTCCAATATGAGCTGTGACCTCAAATGCCAAAGGTAGTGCGGTCTCTATCCCGGATGGCTCAGCAGTCAGTGCGTGTACCCGATCTTACTGAGGACGGTTTGGCTGCAGTACCATAGGCCAATGTTGCGGCCTAAAATGAGGTACTGGAGGTCTGAAGGACGGATGAGCTGGTGCAGAATGAAGGGGTGGTGGTGAGATGGTCTGAGGCATCGGACGAACGATCCTCTGAGGTGGCGAGAACCCACTGTCTCGCATCCTGAAAAAACAAGAAGTGTCGGTGTGGCCAGGCTTCTTGTAATAGCAACACCACACATCAGGACGCCTCATATAAGCAGAAGATGCAGAAGACCCCTGCGGTGTCTCAAATCGAGGCCTCTTAATGAGGGAAGGCCTTCAAAGAGCGGACCCCACCTGGCAGTCTCGATGCGTTCAAACAATAAAAACTCACCAAAGAGTGGCCCATCCACATGCGCCTCAAAAAGAACCGTGCGATCCGTATACGCGCCATGGGCCAAGTCTGCCAACAGTGCTCTCCCTATCGGAGCATGGGGATCCAAATCCCACTTCGCGTGTAACTCTCTCCCAACACTTGGACTAGCGGTGGCATTTGAACTAGCGGTGCCACCTCTTGGCTTTCTTGAACGTGAAGGGGTCTAGGCCTAGCTTCATCAGCGGCACTCTTCCTCTTTCCCATGAGAGAGAGGATGGTGGAAAGGGAGAAAAAGGCTACAATAGCCTCTATAAAGGCCATGGGAAAATGATGAAGGGGAGAGAAAGGGCTGACCTAATGGGCTGCCATGAATCTAGGTCTAAGAGAGGAGGGAAATAGGCCCCAAAAGGCTGGGATTGTAAAGGGAAAAGGAAGAAATGTGAGGGGTTAGAAGCTCACACGATTTTAAGCCTCAAATGAGAGCTTGGGAGCTCCACACGAAGAAATTGGATGAAATGACAGCTGGTTATGGTGGAGAACAGTAGAGGGCTAAGAAAATAACAGAAAATGAAAGAAGGGACGATTGGAAGGGAGGTTGGAGAGAGAAAACAGCGGTTTGAGAAGGAAAGGAGAGCTTGGAAGGTCATTTTATGAAGGATGTAGGTGCTTTCGAATAAACTAAGGGGCGAAGCTTATATGAAGGGGCCCCATTTAACCCCAAAAGTGATCAGCCAGGGCGGCCCGGCCCGAAAAGCCCTCCAACCGGCTAGGCCTCACCGCTCTCTGGACCTTCTGGTGAGGCCTTGCCATATGGGTGAGGTCCTCCTACCCCCCTAAGGCTAAAAACATATGGGTCCCCCCATAGAACCCCATGGATGAGTTGGATTTGAGCCCTATCTCCGTTTTGAACCATTTCGGGTAGTTTCGGAGCTAACCTGATCCCTATTCAAAATTAGGGATTTTTAACGGCTGGAATGGACTAAAATGTGGACTATACCCGTCACTGGATAGTCTAGAAGTGATTTAGAGTCACCGTGTATGATCAGGAGCGTGCACGGACTCGATCTTGGCGATCATTTTCAGTAAACTTTCGCAGAACGACAACCCGGGAGTCCTAGTGCTGTTTCTAACTTGTTCTCGCACCCTCCTACATTATAGTGGTGTCAACGTGTGGTGTGTGACCCTAATCCAGGTCCAGATTGATCCAAATCATGCTCTGATACCAACTTGTAAAGACCTAAAATTCGGGGGTCGAGTATAACTCAGCTCCCGAGTTCCAAAACATCACTTATGTAACATATTCGATGATGATTGTATGTTGTCTATATTAATGCATAAAACATGATATAGATCAAGCTAGATTAGTAGACATAATTCAGGGATATTAAGGTAAAGCAAGCGGAAGAGTTAAATATATATATGATTCAAAATAAATCCTCAAATGATGCATGCTTTGCCCAGGGTAATATACATGTCTGTGTCTTAAAATACATACATGAACCATTCAAAATAATACAATACATATCCCAGAAAAATCCCCACTGATCAGGATAAGGCTCAGTCAAACCCACCTGAAAAAAGCATGTATGAGAACGCCTCCTCGTCCTCATCAAAGTCTGGTCCTACCTCGCCAGTATCGCCATCACCTGCATTTAAAGTAGTAGTTGGTGTTTAAACACCGTCTCAGAGCGTGGGAGTGAGTGATCAACTCAGTGTTACTATACAGCAAAAGTTAACATGTTATCAATCCAATCAAGTAGTAATGATAAGGTAGTACAATCAAACATGTCCTAGATCTCTTATTAATGCAAGGATGACATGGAGAATGATGCATGCCCTCACCACAATCTCCCTCATGCGACATCATCTAACGATCGCGGCATGAATCACTACCACTATGCTCTCACACCAATGCCAATGGCACATGCAGTGCGATGTCATGAATGTGATTATCCAGTTCTTATTAGTCCTTTTCATACAACAGTATTGGGAAGCTAAGACACCTCCCTTGTATCATTTTCCAACATTGATCTTTTCTAGGGTCGTCAGTCCTAGGATATCTCATACGATAGTATGGTTCTAGGTCGCTGTAATGGCTGCCAGGGCTGTTACGTGTAATCGTTGCTCCACTCCCCCATCACCTTATCAATACAGGCCTATTTATAACCTTAAGACTGCATCAGGACTCGTCGCCCCCATGTGGTCTCAGGATAAACTCAAGGTTATTACAGAGGGCTCATCACCAATCAGTGTAGGCCGACAGTAAGAATATAGTGTCCCATACCACCATAATCTACTCAGAGTAGGGTGCTCACTGGTCACTATGGGGAGGTTTTTGGCCCCAGCATAGGCCGACAGCATGACCACGGTGTCCCATACCACCATGCCTGGCTCATGAGTCTTAGGGGATCTTGGTACCATGGTTAACGGGAGTTACACTGGTAAGCTCAGTGTTTTAGATTCATACAGTGGCAATCAAACATGGTGAACAAACATCGGTCAATCGGGTTAGTGGATAAGCTCAACTAGGACAAGAGCACGTTGAGTTGAATAACATGGAATGCATAAGCACTCCGTGTGGCCTAACCACTGCCGAACTTCCCAAGCAGGACTCAGATTCGCTAAACTCATCTTGTGTAGCGAAAGCAACCTCAACCACTACTTGCGAAATATTTTTTGATTACTTGGACTGTGGCACAGCCCCATTCACATACAAGGATAATAACTAACATATGAGTCATATTCTGCATTCACATGAATAAGAAATGAAGTATAGCTTAAAATATAGATAATACATGCAGGAATTAATGCACACATTTATCATGATTTAACTAAGTAAACAAACCATACAGGAAATCATACACTCGTATAACATGGACAACCAAAGTTACATGATTCATGGAGGGAATCATACACACAAATACTATTGTTGAAATCCATATCCCAACCATCTTAACAATCACACTTTGCTAACTACTAACTCACTTAGACATTTATCCAAACACTTAGGTTACACTATTCAACATACATCACGTATGTCGACACCATTGCACAGTAGGGCAAGTCCTTTCACTAAGGAGTTGCCGTATACATATTAAGCATATAATAATGACAATTTATCATGGCAATCAATTTAGCAAATTCCATACGTATACGTGTATTCTAACATATACATGAATTACGGTATTTACAATATACAGCATACGTATACGGAAGACAAAACACACACCACATTTGGCATGTGTAATTGCATCCATAACATGAATAAATCATTAACTATCATTGAAAGGGTTGAAAACCATAACCTAAGCGCATACATTCTACACCTTAAACCAGAAAAGTCGTATTTAGGTTGACTCAGACGACGTGTCTTCGTCAACGGTGAATACGCTACCTATGTCATGAAACAGGTTAGCTAGCATTCTACTACAGCTAGTCTAGGCTTCAAAACAAGCTAGGGTTAGCTTAACTTACCTAAGAATAGAATCAGAATCACCGGAAGAATGATTCAGATACGCCAGTTTAGAGTATAGGTGCACTAGGAAGGATTCTACGGAGTTTCACCGGATTCTCCCACACTTTTTCTCTCTTTTCTTTCTTTGGAATCTCTAGGGTTTGGGAAATTCGCATGGGTTAGAAAGCTAAGGGTTTAAGACCCTTTTATAAGCCCAAACATAATGAAAATGAACCTTGAGTCAAGGTATACGTAGGTTATATCCAAATCAGGATTTTTCTGATCCAATGGAGCGCTTATAGAGGTCCTGTTATCAATTGCGGTCAGACTTAAGCTCACTAACATCGAATCTTTAATCAGCAAAGTTTTCAGTCCGATTAGATTTTCAGATCGTCCGTGGTGGACCAGTTTTAATTCGATGGTTACTGAACCTAAATCAAGGCTACAAGTTTCATGACATGAAAGGACCAATTTTCTTGATCCGAGGGTGAAATTTGGTTGAATTCTGATAGTCAGAATGCTTAAAAATAACGCGCAAATGATACGTGCCAGATTTCATAAAAATGAAATTAATTTTTTAATTCTTTTTCTTTTCTCACTCTCTTCATTCCGAACTCAGTAAAATAGTGTCAGGACATCAGTTAGGCTTGATTTTTGAAATGATTGTCAAGTCCAACTAAGCGGTCATAATGGTCTGAGATTGTAGATATCAGACTTTCGACGCGTGGTCTAGATCCAATACAAAGTTACTAAACATTCCCTATAACAACTGGGTTTAGAGTTCGATCCTAGATTTCAGGGCATTATAGCGTCATTGATTCTATAAGTTTTAAGTCTTGCAGAGCGTATTTAAAGTGAACAGCACTAATTTCACAGCCAGTCTAACGTAGCGCTAGGTAACTTAAGTTAAAATTCTAAGAGAATTAATCCTAAGTGATTTCTGATCGAGATGGTACTTGGGTCTTGGTACGGAATTTTTTGGGTCGTTACAGTATTTACGCATAGGTTTGGCCGCAGTAACTCTCTAGAGTTCATGGGGCTCATAAGGCTACCTTTGGGGTACTAAATCCAGGGCTGTCAGTCCGTCAATGAGTAGGTTTAAGCCCTTCCTCATGAGTTTATACTGAAATCGAGCCGTAGATCTGGGGAGTCTTATCATGGTTGGCCTATCTATGGACATTTTTTAAAGAGCTCACACTGCGGCTCACTTGTTCTTCACCTGCAAAGTTGGGCCCATTCATGGGAGGGCATTTTCCTCCATTCCCCGTGACGTTGTCGGAAAGCTATACAGATGGCAATGGGGTTAAGCGTGACTAGTCATTGAAGACTTTTTACCTTTTTAGGCTTTCGGTCACTGGCTTCATCCGCAGCCTATAAGGGTATGCATACGATGACCTTCACGGGGCTTTTTATGGCCACTAGTTTCTCGCCACTGCCTGAATGGTGATCTTGATAGGCCTCATGCGTAGTTGGTCGTATAAGCTTGGCTAGGGTACCTTTGAATGATTAAAGTAGATGGTCATCGATAGTACACATCTGCTTAAGATTGATAGTACATCACCACTTTTGCTACCTATGTCGTATGGGCTATTTATAATATATCTTCTTGGTGACGATATGAATTTCAGCAGAACTTTGCAGAACTCACTTGATGATGACAACGATCACTTTCTTTTTTTTATAACACTTTTTGGCAGATAGTCTTGATATACTTGCAATATTTCTTATTTATTCATTCATCTCATCATACATGGCCGTGGCCTTGGTCATTCTTTCCCACTTTTGATATAGGAGTATTATTCTGGTAATATGCTGGATCAAAATTAGTAATGTCTTCAAGGACGATACCTTTTAATGAAACGAGCATTGACTAGTATACCGATACCTTGTCCCTCTTGATCCACGACTCTGTATGTGCCATTGGAGTACACCTCCTTTATTATGTACGACCCGTCCCACTTAGGATCAAATTTACCCCCTGTTCGACGGGTGACCACTATAGGTCTTTTAACCTCAACACCATATCTCCCTTTTTAAAGAGCGATATTTAACCCGTCTATCATAGGCGGTCGAGACCCTTGCCTGATATTAATGCAATCGTTGTTGGGCTGCGAGGCATTTCTCATCAAGAAAATCCAACTCTTTCAGTCTTATTTTTGCATTTTCATCATCTGTAATAGACTGATGTACTACCATTCTGAGTGATGCCACTTGTATTTCAATTGGGATCACCGTTTCTACACCATAAACTAGTGAATACAGTGTTGCTCCCGTTGCTGTTCGGGGAGTAGTCCTGTATACCCATAATGCTTCTTGTAATCTTTCATCCCAATCACGCTTGTTCCCCGTAACTGTTTTCTTCAGTATTTTGATTATCATTTTATTGAACGCCTCTGCTAATCCATTAGCTAGTGGATGGTAAGGTGTTGAAAACACATGATGAATACAGAATTTCCATCATAACTTTTTCATGCCTCTGTTTTTGAAGGGAGCGCTGTTATTTATAATAATCTTCTTTGGAATACAATGATGGTATATTATCGCATGTCGGATGAAATTAACCACATTCTTCTCTTTGACACCGCATAATGCCACTGCTTTTGTCCATTTGGAGAAATAGTCTGTTGCTGCCAATATATATTATTTTCCTTTGAATGAAGGTGGATTTATAGGACCAATGACATCAAGTCCCTAAGCTGAGAAGGGCCAAGAAGCAACCGACTGATGAAGATCTTCTGGATGAACGTGTATAACGTCTCCGTGAATTTGACATTCGTGACACCACTTCGCATGATCTATCGCATCTTGGAACATGGTAGGTGAATAATACCCCATTCGATATATTTTATGAAATAGATTTCAGCTAGCTTGATGTGCCCCACATTCTCCAGAGCGTGCTTTGTGTAATGCCTGACCTGACTCTTATTTTTCTAAGCAACGTAGCTGCCTTCCATTGTAGGATTTCTATATAATGCCTCGCCGCATATGATGAACTTGCTTGACCTCTGTCGGATTTGTTGCTTCTCCAGCAGATCTTATTATGAAGTATCATATTTGAGATAGTCGATGAAAGGTTGGCGCCAATCATCTATTGTCACTTCTAAACATAACACAGGAAGCGTTTCCATGGTTTCATTGATGACCTCTAAAGATGGTAAAAATCTTCTTTCTTCTATAGTTACTTGGAGAGGGCTTCGATTTGGGCAGGATAGAGCCGCTGTTAAGCTAGCCAAAGTGTCCGCTCTTACATTTTCAGACCGTGGTACATGCTTTATTTTGACATAATAGAATTGTTCTAGCAACTGTTGTCCTTTCTGACAATATGGAAAAAGTTTCTGCTTTCTTACTTTGAAGTCAGTTGTTAATTGATTTATAATCAATTTAGAATCCCCAAAGATATGCAACGTTCTTATCTCTATTTCTTGAGCCATTTCCATTCTGATGATGAGGGCTCTGTACTCAGCCTCATTATTTGTACATATAGTACCCAATGTGAAAGAGTAAGGTTAAAAATCACCTTGAGGAGTAATGAATATAACTCGTGCCCCTGCTCCTGATGCTCGAGCAGCACCATCAAAATACATTTGCCATGGGCTTTGTGACTCAGCCACCATAACTTATTCATCCGAAAAGTCATGAGTGATAGTTTCGCATTCGACTACAGGGTGAGCTGCAAGGATGTCCACCACTACTTGTCCTTTTACCGCTCTCGTCGGCTCGTACGTAATTGTATATTCTGAAAGTAACAACATCCATTTGGCCAATCTTCCCGACAACATAGGCCTTGTCATCAAAAATTTTATTGGATTTTCTCTTGAGATCAACATTATGTCATGTGAGAGATAGTAATGTCTAAACTTCTGAACCACAAATATTAATGTCAAGCATTATTTATCGATTAGAGAGCAATTGCACTCTGCCCCCTTCAGGGTTCGGCTTAAATAATAGAGAGTAGTCTCTTTTCCAGAATCATTTACTTGTGCCAACAAAGTGCCCAAAGAATTCTCAGCTGTAGATACATACAAAATTAATGGCAGTAAGATCATTTTTCCTTCCATAGAACATCCAATGTTTATCCAAGGGTTGGGAATAAGATTGATCTTACTCCCTACATGATGCGTATTATGCATTTTGTTGCATCCGATGTTCGCATTTTTCTTCCATCTTTGATATCTCACCTGATTATTCAGTATCGTCTCCACCCTCGTTATGGTTCCATACCATTTGCATTTCTTATAACTTCACTTACTTTGTGGTTTAATGTCCAAATTTTGGTAATGTAAACCTAAACATGATGAAGCTAGATTTGATACCTGAGTAGTGAGGTGATCGGGAAGAGATTCTTGAAGATGATGTCAACATGGATGACATATTTGCTGATTTAGAAGGATCTGTTGACACAAATGATTCGAATTTCCAACCTTCACAATTCTGTGAGAGGTTGGAGAATTTAGAGAAGAAGGTGGATGCTTTGCATGTATCTTAAGAATTATTGCGTCAGACTAAAAAAATAAATAAATGAAGTACATGAAAAAGTACTTTCATTGATTTAGTCGAAGTTTGAAGATTAATGATCCTGATATGCCTGCACTGTGCTCCTCTGGTTCTGATTGATAAAATTTTCTTATGTTCTGTATTAATTATTATTCTCTCCTTGGATTACATACAAAGAGAGAATAATGAAATAGAGAAAACCAAAATTACAAGGTTAATAATTTTAGGAGTGGAGTAGGTGTGGGTTTAAGCACCGAAAACCACTATAACTCTTTTGTGCATTGTGGTGATTATTTTAATTCTTTATATGCTTTCCTTGTGATTGATTAGCTCTTAGTAAGTTTGATATTTTGATTTCAAAGATGTCGTAAAATAAGGTTGTCCTACCTAAATATTTTAGGTGAAGGTTTTCCTACAAACTATTTGATATTAAGAATTCAATAATCTAAGAAATTAAGTATAATTGTTTTATTATTCCGCATTGTATCGAAATATTTTGTATAGTCCTATTCACCCCCCCTCTATGACTTCTATAACTCGTACTTTTAGTTCATATTCCCCACCTTGGCACATTCCAGATAGTGCTAAGAAACTGCCTTATAAGAAGGAGCCTCCCTTCCATCTAGGACCACTTGAGTTTCAGAGGGAGATAGTAGCCGGGCCATTGAAGAGGTGCAAATTGCCGCGTTCTCCTATGGGATAGCTACCTGCATGGCCATACTGTTGTTGGTGTAGCTCAGAGGTTTTGAGTTACCCATCCTTGTTGTAAGGGCTCCCTAAGGCATGACTAATGGTCCGATGAAGCACTCATTCATTACCACTCACTGTTCCTTAGTAGTAGCTCATCTAGTTCATCTAGTAGCCCCTTGTAGGATAACTGACTCGTATGTTAAACATGACACTTCCCAGACCATTGGCTCATCATATGGTCTTCTGTAGACCACCCTTTCCTAATAAGTGAGAGTGATATGGATGTGGAGAGAAGGCGCCTTCAAGGATCATTAGCTCGTAAGTTGGAGCTCCTTACAAAAGAAAATGTTTGAAACTATATAATGCCTCTTCAAGGACCGCGAGTTCCTAGCTCTAATTGTTCATGGACATCACTTATTAGACTGGTGATAGTGAGGAAAATAAGGGGCAGGTGCCCCTTGGAGGACTACAGGTTTGACTATCGGGGGAGGAGCCTGGGATGCCCCTTGTCGAACTAGAGGTGTATTGGTACTTTCGTATGAGATGATATGGATGGACTGTATAGGAAAGAAGAAGTGGTCGATGCTTTCTTCTTCAATGTAATTGATGGCAAGGCTACTAGATGAGCTAGGGTGTTACGACAAAGGATCTTTGAGAATGTTGGCGGGAGTTACAGGAGTTGTTCCGGGAGCCAAGATCACAATCTTTCAACTATTGATTAGATCTTGGATCATGTGTTTAACGAGAAGCATCGGTCTATGGTGTGACCATGACCTTGGTAATATGTGCAGTATTCATTCTCATTGTAGTTAGGAGGTAGAGGATTTGAATGTGGCCTAGGTTATAAGGGGGAAAGGAGTTGCTTCTGCACTAACATAGCCATGATTAGAGGTGTACACGAACCGAGCTAGCTCTGTTAGCTCGCTTGACTCGACTCGGATCGAAGCTGAGTTCGAGCCAAGTCAAGCTGATTTTTTGAGCTCAAAAATGACTTCAAGCCGAGTTCGAGCTAGCCCCTACTTGACTCGACTCGGATCGAACCCAGCTCGAATCAAACTCGGATTGAACCAATTCAATGAATCAGTTACTGTGATATTGATTTTTCTCACCAAATTTTTGATGAAATGACTTAATGAAGTGTGGTTGGTGGTGGTTGTAGCATTCTGGATCAATAATAGCATGAACACTGAAGGTGGACAATGAGTGCATGTTGTGGTGGTTAGAAGTGTTTATGCATGCTGCTTGGGGCATGTGATTGATGATTGAGTAACATGTGACTCGTCCATGTTGCACATAGTTAAATGGTTAGGCATGCAAGTTGATTAGGGCCATATAATGTCATTATAACACCTAACAAGGACATCTGATTCTCTAAGATAGGGAAACGGTACTGATGGGGCCAACCCAAATGGTGATCATGAATCATCTGTGGTGGTGGAGCATTGGGCAAACTCTATCTTGGATATTGTGACTTAGGTTGAAAATTTTGATGGAACATTCGTGTCTCAGGTTTTCATTTCAGTTTTCCTGCAATAAATATTGCCTTGAATCTTCAACTCTAAACCCTAGTAAGTATTTGTGTGGCAGAGTTGTGTGGTGTTATAGCTTGGAAGGTTGCACTGGAGTGATGGATCTGATTAAGTTGTATGCAATTGGCTAAGTGAAGGAAATGAGTAGGTACTGTTGTGACTTTGATATCTTTCTTCATATTTAGCTTGGGTTAGAGAGTAGTAGGTTGGAAGGAACTACTTACTACTTGCTTGTTCTAGGACTATCAAGAATGTATATGAAAATGCTGCACAGGTGAACTCGGCTCGAACTTGGTTCAAACTGGCCTGAGCTGCTGACCAAACTGAGACGAGCTGGCCACTCAGGCTATAGGACCGAGCCGAGCCGAGTTTGAGTTGAGGTTAGCTAGTGGTCGAGCCGAGTCGAGCTGAGGCCAACTCGAATTGGTTTGACTCGATGTACATCCTTAGCCGCGATCTGGCTATACATTTGTGTGAGTGGGGTGAACTTCCTAGGTTCCCTTACCATTTTCCTATTTTGGTAGGGTGTAACATCTCAAAAAAATTTGTACAAAGACCCGAGTACCACCTTATGCATAAATCATTAAGGACCATATCCTTTAGAAATTAGATGAAGATTAATTAGGTGCTAAACTAAATCACCTGTCGAATTATCTTGGAAAGCTTTCAATACGAACTGCAAGACCCAAAATCAGTAGGATCGCTGACACTACATCCCCTAAAAACTTAAGATCAGTCTCAAAAAACCAATTGCTCTAGGGAGCATCACGAAAATCTGTATCAGACCTAGACCGCAGGTCAGAAGTCTGATCACTATGAAACTACATGGTTATGACCGCCTTGTTGGACTTGACAACCATCTCAAAAATCAAGTCCAAATGATATTCCAAAACACACAACTTGAGCCCAGAGCAAAGTGAGTGAGAAACATGAATATCTTTAGAAAATGAACTGAAACTTAAGTGAATTGAGTCGTTTGCTTGCTAGGAGAGAGAAGAGAGAAAAGAGAGAAGGAAAGAGAGAGAAAGTGAGAGAGAAAGTAGGAGTTAGTTCCTAGGATTCGATCCCGCTGTTCTACGTACTGAATCGGCCTGTCTGTATCACTATTCCAGTGATTTTGACTCCGTTCTTGGGTAAGAAATCCAAACCCTAATCTGTTTTAAGGATTCAAATAAAGGAAATGGTGAAATATCTAACATATTTCATACTATAGGTTGTCGTTGTGCCGTAAATGAAGAGTTAGTGTTCGAACTAAGTTCGTTACGAGTCTATTGGCAAAAGGAGAAGACTATAGATGTTTAGGTTATGGTTTTCAAGGCTTTCAATTCAGTAATGATTTATGACTGACTTGATTGCTGTCAGATGTGCTTAGATATGAGGTTTTTTGTATATTATGCATATATATAAACTATGTTGATTTATAATGCATTCCACGTGTTTGTTGAAATGTTTGAATGAATATGAAATTTGGATTTGTGCTTGCCATGATTATTGATTGTAAATATATGATTGTGGTACATGTGGTAATTCCTTTGTGAAAGGATTTGCTATACTATATGTTATAACTAATTTATTACATGAATGTAATGTGTGTAGTCTAAGTGTTTGATAATATGCCTGATTGAAAAATACATGTCGAAATGTATTTAATGAGACCGTTGAGATAAGATTCTCAACTACATTGCCTATAGTTACAGTTTCCTTCATGAAATCTACCCTACTACTATGTGACTCATGAATGAAATGCCTATGTATGGTAACATGTGTACTACGTGTTTATTAAAATGCTTAAATGAGTTCGACACTGAAATGGGTTGTCACATACTGTCTTTGACTATCACATGTGAATGCTATTATTGGAGTGTGATTGGGGCTACGACGTAGTCTAGGCACTCAATAATGATTTTTGAGTTAGTAGCCGAGGTCATTTCGCCACCCCAGATAGGTTCGAGGAATTCGAGTCGTACGCTGCTTGTCGACAGTGGTTAGGCCACGTGGAATACTTACGCACTCCATGTCTATCAATTCAACGTGCGCTCATACTAGTCGAACCTGTCAAGTAACCCCATTGACCTAATGTATGTTCACCATGAATAGATGCCACTGTTTGAATCTAAGGTACCAACTTACTAGTGAAAATCTCATTTAACCTTGGTACCTCGATCCACTAAGACTCATGAGCCAGACATGGTGGTGTATGTGACACCGTGGTCAAGCTGTCGGCCTATGCTAGGATGATAAGCCTCCCCTTAGTGACCAATGAGCAACCCAAACTCATGAGCGAAATATGGTGGTGCATGAGACATTGTATTTACGTTGTCGGCCTATGATTAGATGACGAGCCTGTTGTGACCTCGAGTATACACTAGGACTATGCTAAGGTGACGAGCCTTCTCGTGGTGACCTCAAGTATAAACCAGGCCTGCGCTGAGGTGATGAGCCACTCCGTGGTGACCTGGAACTCTTCTTCGTATGTGATTAACTAGGATTGATGACCCTCGATGGATCAATATTTGGGTCAATGATATAAAGGGAGGTACCTTAGTTTCCCAATCCTGCTGCATGAATATGTCTAATTAATAACTTGGCTAATCACGCACACGCATCGCATTGCATGTGCCTTTGGATTTGGAGTTGAGCACAGAGGAAGGGGTGCATGTTGTTGCAGAGAGAGTATAGGCGAAGGCATGCATCATTATAACATATCATCCTTGTATTAACCAGAGTACCTAGGAATGCTTGTTGTACCACTTTATCATTACTGCTTAATTAAATTGATAACATGTTAACCTTTGCCTTATAGCTCCACTGAGTTGATCACTCACTCCCACATTCTAGGACGGTGTTTTAAACCACCAACTAGACCCTATTGTAGTTGTAGATGATGGCGATGCTTGCGAAGTGGAGCCTAACTTCTATGATGATGAGGAGGAGTTCTCCTATATGCAACTATCAAGCGGGTCTATGTAGACCATGTTCTGATCGACGGGGTTACAGGGATGCTAACTAGATATCAGTACACTCATTATGTTGTATTTTGGAACATCCATGTATATTCATTTTGTCCATTTTGGGAGTATACATGTATATATTTAACCTAGTAACATGTTCACACTCTAGAGACTTATAACAATTTGTATATTTTATATATCTGTCACAGTCTTTCGCTTGTGTACTTTTACTGTCTCTAGAGTATGATATGTTGATTTGGTATAATCCCACTCATGTTTAAGGTACTAATACAGATAACATTTAATCATCATTATCTATGTTGCATAAGTGATGTGTTGGAACTGGGTAGTTGGGCTCCTGCTCGACTTCCAATTTTTAGGGTGTTACAAGTTGGTAACACGACGCACACTGACATACTTTGATCTAGGAGGGACCAATGAAACATAGAAACAGTCGTAGTATTCCCAGTTTCGTCGATCAGCAAAACTGACCATTGAAATCAGACTTGTAGGCATTTTTCATCACACGAATAATCCTAAATTCTTTCGAGACCGTCAGTCAACGGATTTAGATGAAAATTTGGTGTATTCCACTTAAAAATAACTCGAAAGGCATGAATATATGCGTAATGGGATCTGAAACTGCATCACATGGCCAAGGGGGCCTGAATCGCACAAGTCGATTGGACCCAGGGGGTCCCACGTACATCACTGTCACCCTAGGAGGGGGCTGGCCACTGCCCTACCATGGTAGCATCACATCAGGTCCAGAGGACCCCGGCGATGCCGTGCTGACCGCAGTGCACCGCGCCTGGCTTCGGTCGGGCCTGTTGGGTCGTTGCAGGCTGCATCGGGCTAACCTTGTACATGTGCGTGGGGCCACAAAATTTTTGTGGGAACCCTCTATATCCCCTTCTTGCTTCATTTAACCCTTCCAAGCTCTTCAAATCTCTTCTTTTCCCTCTCAAATCCCCCTCCATTCCACCATCTTCTTCATTTTCTCCACCACCTACTCTCTTTCCCTCATCCTCCTCAAAACCCTATCTTCCACTATTTCCATTTTTCCCATTTCTTGTTCATTATAAGGCTATTCAGTTCCCATGGCTCTTTTTGGGCTTGTGGCTGCCATTTTCTCTCTCTCCACAATTCTTTCCCTCATGGGAAAAAAGAGACCTCCTACGAATGAAGCCAAGACTAGCCTCCCTACCCGTCTAAGGAAGAAGGCGGGCCCCGAAGCTAGCACAAGCGTCACTCAAGAGCGAAGGTCAAAACGGGATCTCGATCCCCAACTCTCACTTGAGAGAGTTCTACTGGTGGGCTTCAAACACGGTCGATTTTGTGGCCATAGGGTTGTGCTTGAAGCTCATGTAGATGAGAGGCTATCTGAGTTGTATCCAATGATGGACTACTTGGTGGACGCCGGGTGAGGTCCCATATTCGAGGGCAAGTCTCGCGCATGTGAGAACACTGTTCGATCCTTCTATGCCCATATACGAGACCCAATGCTGGAGCCTTTGCAGTTCAAGATTCCCATGGGAAGGTGGGAAGTAACAGTTGATGTAAATTTGGTGGCCCGGATCATGGGAATCCAGCGTGGAGAGGTGCACACTAGCAATAAGGATCTCAAGAATGCACGAGAAAGAGATCGCCGCATGCATTACCTTTGTGGCCTATTAGCTCACTGAAAGAAAGGAAGAAGCCTCCCGTCGATGGAATTGACATAAGATTTGTGCCTGCTTCACTACATATTCACATATAATGTGTATCCTAGGTGGGGCAACCGTACAGAATGCACCCGCTTTATGGTGGATTTCCTGTATAGAGCTAGGCAGGGAGACAAGCTGTGTCTACCTACATTCGCCCTACTACAGATAGTCCAGACTGTGTGCACTGTTAGGAATGATGTCTCACTTCCATTTGGCCAACTTATGTCAAGTCCCAAATCCATAAATTGGATTCACAGGAATCCCGATCACCGAATCCAGTGCCGACAGCCTCCGTAGTACCCCATTCTCGGCTCCTAGCATTCATATGCTAGATTTCGATCCCGGGATCCTACAAGGAGGATTTTTTTTTGTACAATTAACTCGTAATAAGCATAACCACAAGATTACCCAATTCACAAAGGTAACATCATCATCACATATCTACTAATATAATCATTTGAGTACAATACTGAAAGGGAAATACATATATTAAAATCAAGCTTCGAAAGACCACTGCACGCTCTAAGCTCGACGCTGCTGCAACCTAACTTTACCTGCACGCATCTATCATGCATAAGCTTATAGAAAGCTTAGAGGGTGGTGTAAGTGTGTGCATAAGGTAAGTGTCAAGTATTCAATACAGTGCCTTAATCATACAATACCGAAAACACTGATAATCCATAAATCATACAATGTCGGAATAAGTAGAAATACTGACAAGAGCAGAAATTATCAGAGTAAACCGAAATATAGACAAGATCATAAATAATCAAATATCGGATGACAAGGATATAATGCAATATACGATTCAGAAGAGCTAACAAATATCATCACTCTCATCTAAGTCACAGGAATACAGAAACATAACAACCCAAAATGCCATATGCCGAGGATATAATGTAATATGCAATATGTGGTGCTAATGGAATGACCATGCTGGAGTGTGAAGTCGGAATGATAGTATGTAGTATCGCAGGATACGGGATCCACCATAAGGAACTTCTATCCAAACCAGTCCCATACCTAAATTTGGATAGTCAGACTCAATGTGGTAAACTCCTGATCTCAGGTTAGTCGCGCGCCCTAACCGAAATCATGGCCATTGCGAAGGCACATGTGACAAATAGTTGCGTACCACCAGCCTGAATGAATAGTGAATGAATGAATGAATGAATGAGTATGCAGCTCCTGCTCACTAAATCCACATATCAGTACAGTTCATCTCGAGGATCATCACCGGAGTCTATTACACTCTACGCCAGCTTGCCGCCCCTATCCAAGCGCACAACTGGGCAAGTGGAAGAGACCTCATAATTCGCCTGCCAATATCAGGCCCGACTCGTCGATAGCAGACCCATTCCTCAAGCTGGTCAAATTCAACTTAGACATTGTCCCCTCACTCAGGCGGGTAAGGTCACACCCCTTTCAAACCGACCACGATACAGTTGGAGACGCGACCTCAAGGTATTCGGCCTTCGTGCACTCATATATCCACTCGGTCTCGACGTTGGAGTCATCTCCTGGCCACGGAGGTTTAGGGATTTTCACCCAGGGACATCTATGGCGCCCGTATGCTAGAACCAAACATTTTCGGTGTCCCGTCTGACCATCCATGATATGCCTGTGGAGGTTACGACCCTGATGTCGCTAGGGCGTATAACACACAATGCAAGATGCATGAGTCACACAATCCAGTCATGCATCAATCCTGCGCATGTCATGAGCTCATGTGAGGTAACCTCCGCCTATCAGGGAGTCTCATATCAACATATTCAATGACATATGCAATGATCAACCACAATTCATAACAAACATGCAGATGATGTGTATGGGCATGTATCATGATGCTATGCTATCACATACTCATAGTCAATATCAACAATCGGCCTCGACAATGTGGACATTTAACCAATATTATCCCAAGGAATGGCCCACATAGAGCCTAACATATAGTGGACCCATGGCCTCATATAAGGTCTAATATACATCATTATAGGTCATAATTTCATCACATTGGGCCTCACTCGTGGGCTACATATACATCGCCATGGGCCTTGGCACAAGGGCTGTAAATGCATCTCATTGGGTTACTTCCACCGGCCTTAAATACAAAATAGGCGGGCCTTGCACATGGGCCTAATATACGTAATAGGTGGGCTTTGCTCAAAATGAAGATGGGCCTAAATGGCCTGTAGACTACAATATGGGCCTATCAGTGGGCCTTAGGGAGAGTGACGGTGTGGACATTTAACCGTCGTCATCCTTACAATGTGGGCATCTAACCATCATTGTTCCCAAGGCATTACTTGCTATAAACATCATCATATGCCATTGGGGATCACGCATTGCAATGGACCTAGTTGCCCCCAATTGGGCCTAAAGTACATCAATTTGGGCCGTATCATATGGGCTCTACATTCATCAAATGGATCACCTCAATGAGCCTCACCAATGGGCCTTAGGTCCTTTGCAATGAGTCATAACCCATGGGCCTCAGTATGCATTAAAAATGAGCCCCAATCACATGAGCTTTATGTGCATCAAATGGGCCTAATCACATAGGCCTTATATATACCAAGGTGGGCCTCAACAATGGACCATAAATACTTCAAATGGGCCTACACACATGGGCCCATAAATAACAAAGTGGGCCTTAGTGGGCGGGCCACAAATACATTAAGATGGGCCTCTACAATGGCCTTAAGATGATCTCAAAATGTTAGACGGTTTGGATGAAACTCATGCATCATGGTAGGCTCCCATGTGGGCCCACTATAACATTTATTTTCCATCCAATCCTGGGCCCACTGAAATGCTTATTTGCCACCCAACCTGTTGTTAAGGCCGTGTGGTAAGGGGCCCACCAAAATGTTTATTTTACATCCCACCTGTTGATAAGGCCATGTAGTAATGGGCCCACCAAAATGTTTATTTTCCATTCAAACCTGTTGATAAGGTCATATAGACCCAGGGCCCACCAAAATGTATATTTTCTACCTAACACGGGCCCATTGTAATGTTTAATGCCATCCAAACCTGTTCATAATGTCACGTGGGCCAGGGCCCACAGTGATGGACGGCGTGGACACAATGCATATACTAGGTGGGGGCCACCGTCCACTGCCGTGGACGGATGGCGTGAGTGAAATACTTGCATCACAGTGGGTGTCACCACCCACTGTTGTGGACGGTGTGGTAAGCCACACATACCAGAGTGGGTCCCATGTAGGGCCCACCAAAGTGTTTATTTACAATCCAACCTGTCCATTATGTATGCCCCACAAAATTAAGGGTCCAAAACAAGTTTCAGGTGGGTCCAAGCTTCTGGTGGACCCCAGCAATCATTTTTCCAAGTTTTAAAGGAAAATACTAGTATTCTTAATGCCACGGCCCGCCAGATAATTGGATTGGTCTCATTTTTTGGCTCAACGCCTAAAATGATCCCGAGAATATAATGGATGGCTTGGATTAAATATATACATCAAGGTGGGGCCATGTTGGAGCAGCCCACCGTTTCCTTTCCCTTTTCTTTCTCTTTTTTTTTTCTAAATATGGGGCCCACAATAAGATGATCCAAAACGTCTAATATGTGTGTCCCACGTGGTGGACCGTTCAGTCCAAGTTTAAGATGCATCCAAATTTCAGGTAAGCCCCACCAAGTACTTTTATATGTTCAGGCATGTCTCTACATGATTTTAGATGGTATGGCCCACCTGAGAATTGGATTGGTCCCAAATTTCAGCTTAACGCCTAAAATAGTCCGAGGAAGGTGGTGGACGACTTAGATCAAGCACATACATCAACGTGGGGCCTGCATCAGTGGCCCACCATTTACTTTTCCTTTTTCTTTCTTTTGTCAGTTCGTTAGTACCCTCCATATCAGTACACACGCTCCATGCACACCACGCTCGTCCAGCGTCCCTAGACGCTGGATGGCCTGGATAAACACTACATCATGGTGGGTCCCACATGCACGTGGTCCACGTTCACCAAGGTGGGTCCCACATGATCATGGCCCACCTTGCATATATATATATATATATATCATTTATCTAAGATGTAGTGGGCCACACCATTTGATGGATGGAGTAGATTTATCATGAATCGGTGGGGCCCACTTCATTTTAGGGGAAGGATAAGGAGAGAAAGAGAGAGAGAGAGAGAAAGAGAGAACAAAAGACGGTGATGGTGTGGCCCCGCCACTATGAGCCCCACATAATGCAAATCATACATAAAAAATGGGTCCCACCAACAAGTGGTCCCTAAAAAGAATTCAACGGTGGATCACCCACCTCTTGGCTTCCTTCTTGCTCCCCTAGCCTCCTTAGCTCATTACCTTTGCTTTGGACGGTGGATGATGGACCTTTGATGGTGAGGATGAGAGATGAGAGAGTGAGCCACACTTGTGATTTGGGAGAGAGTTGGGAGGCTTAGACGTATGAAAATTTTTTTGCTTGAGAGATTTTAAGAAATGAGAGAGAATAATAAAAGATATAGTTGGAGTGATGGGTATAATTAATGAAGTATGGGTTGGTTTGAAAAATGGGTAAAAGAGGGATGGTTATGGTTGAAATTTTTATAAAGTGAGATGGTGAGGTGGAAAGAGAGTTGACTTAAGGGAAAAAGGAGGGATGGGGCTTGTACTTGAGGTATGGTTGTACTTTAACATTGATTGATGGGACATCTCGTAGAGATTCCCTCATAATTCACAACGCGCGGTGTTTCTTCGGAATGGACGCAGACTGACATCTTTTAGACTGGGTATCGGGTCGGTGTGCGAGTCGTGGTGTTAGAACCACAGCGACGGCGCGGTTTCTAAGGTATAGGTTTCAATTTTTAGCCGTCTTTGGCATACAGGTCTCAGCTTAGGATCACACGCAAACATCAGAAAGTGGTCGAGGATTGCCGAATTCGACCGGAAAGATCGTGGGAGTTGACGGAACAGTACAAACTAGGATACAAGTCTTACAACTTATATGCAAGATTGCTCGAGAGTTCGTGTATAGACTTAACATGGATGGCATTGTGCCGATCCACTTCATTAATGAGATTACACTCAACAACATGGGGATTAGCCCTCGACAACCTCAATCCTGATTTGATGAGTATAGGGATGAGATAGGAAGTGAAGAGGAAGAAAGCAATGAGATCGAAGAAGAAGATGAGTCAGAGGAAGGAGCTGAAGAAGGAGAGAGTGAGGAAGAGGAAGAGGAGGCCCAAGACTCTGATGACAGCTCTCCGCCTGCTGTACAGAGGCGCGATAGTGATCGGACTGCTATAGAAGCCCACTTGGCTCAACTTGAGGAGGGATAGGCTGCCCTGCGACAGGGGCTTGGAGAGAACAAGTCCTTTATGAAATGAAAATTCAAGAAGGTGTCTCGCACCTTGAGGGCCATCCTATGTTGTCTGCAGGATAAGGGTGCACCTCCATCATCGTCAGATTTAGACGACTAGCCTTACATGGAGTCATCTTTTAGTTTACTTTATTATTTGTTTGCTTGTTTCTATGTATAACCTTGATAGGCTTAGTAAGGTGGTAAAGCAGTTTGTAGGTTTTAGTGTGTGGACCTTTCTTAGATTAGCTCACATGTATCTTTTATCATGATTCATGTAATACTGCATCTCATGTACTGTGACAATTTTGTTAAATGAAATGCATGAAGTTCCTTTGAGCTGTAATGTGAATGCTGTGTAGATGAGTTTGTGAGTATGCTGAATCTGACCTGGGTTGCACCCTATGTTGTATATAGAAAATACCACCTAAGGTCACATGGAGTACGACATGTCTCGCACTTGGCGACTCGATTGACGGGGCACCTCCCCTAAGAGATAGCCAAGCGGACCCTAGTTTGGGCCTGACTCATGACACTATGCCAAATTCTCACCCAACCACTGGCCCCACTAATGGACTGACACCTGTTGCACTATCGGTTCCTGAGCAGAACTGTGCGTCTGCATTGACACCACATGCACCTCAGTCGGCTCCTCCTCCTGGTAGGTTGAAGTAGATGATGCTCTTGATGCAGCAGCAACAGTAGTAGCTTTTGGCCACCATCGCAGGGTCCCTCGCCCAGAGCATGGATGTGGTTCCACCTACACCACTTGTGCAGCCTGCTGAAAATATGTGTTAGTGGCCACTTTGAGCGATTCAGGTGCTTTCGACTTCCTACTTTTGCAGGTATACAGAGACCCGAGGAGGCCAAGTATTTGCTTGACTGCATATCAAAGATGTTGAAGCCGCTGCACTGCACTAAGGTAGAATAGGTGGAATTGGTCACCTATATGTTCGAGAAGGAGGCTAGCCTCTCGTGGGATAGCGTTCTTCGGACCATTGCTGTTGGTTTCGTATGGACATGGGAGACCTTCGAGATGTGCTTCCACGAGAAGTATTTCCCCTCACATACCGCCATGAGAAGGAGGGAGAGTTCCTTCACCTCCAACAGGAGGCATGACAATGGCGGGGTACGAGAACAAATTCACAGAGCTGACTAGGTATGCTCCATTGATATTAGCTGATGAGTCGATGCGAATGCGGTGATTTTTTGAGCGTCTATGACTCGATATACGCTCAAAGATGTGTTGCGCTAGCATACCCCACTATGCTGAGCTAGTGAGCATGTCTCTAAGAGTGGAGCAGGATGGGGATAAATTATCTAGCAATCGTGTGCCTATGGTTCCTAGGCCGCGACTAATTTGTCGAGCAGGTCATTCCTCAGCAAGAGGCCCCGTGCAGACTCGGCTCCAAGACTTACTGCTCCACCAGCCCCAATGAGGTGAGCAGACTAGTGGTGCACCTACTGCAAGAGATCTGACCACATTAATACATATTGTTTCACTAAGATGAGGGACAACGACTTTACGCCCCCTCAGAGGATCAACCGTCAGATACCACCACCTCTCTCGACTCCACCTCCATGGTCAGCACTAGTACATCCATCTTTCTGGCCCCCCGCACCTTAATTTAGGCCACCTTAACGACTTATGACACCGCAACCGAACTGTTCATAGTAGGCTCGTGTGCACTCACTTTCAGCCGAGGCATCCAAGATGGCAGTTACAGCACCACTGACTTTTGAAGTCACAGTGCATATCCAAGGTACTCCCATCTTTTTATTGGTGGGCACTGGGTTCACTATCTCTATAATATCATGCGTAACGGTTAAGCGACTGGGGTTGGAAACTAGTCCTATGGTTGGGTTGAGGCTCCTTACCGCTACATGGACTTTCTCAGACTCTATTGAGATGTGTAAGAGTTGTTCGATAGACTTAGGGAGCATATCAGTACTCATCGACCTGATTATTGCCCCGCTATATCATTACGATGTGATCCTCGGTATGGATTAGCTCACCGAGATGAGGGCAGAGATCGATTGTGATGCTAGAGTGGTGTCAGCCCAAAGACCTAAGGGCACGACCTTTACATTTCTAGTGTAGGTCAGTTGGTACTACCGCATCAGTTGCTATGCTACCTTGTTAGAGCATGTTGATGGTCTAACTTTGGGAGACACGCCAGTAGTTCAGGATTTTGCGAATGTATTCAGGATGATACCTGGATTACCTCCCCGGTGCGAGATCGATTTTACTATCGACCTTGTGCCTGATGCGACACCCATTTCATTACCCACATATCGCATGCCTTCGTGTGAGATGGAGGAGTTGAGGAAATAGATCAATGATTTGTTGGATGTAGGCTTTATACAACCTAGTGTATCTCCTTGGGAAGCACCTGTGTTGTTTGTGAAGAAGAAGGATGGGTCACTGCGATTGTGTATCGATTTCCACAGATTGAACGAAGTGTCAGTAAACAACAAGTACCCTTTGCCCAGGATAGTGATCTGTTCGATCAGTTGAAAGGGGTACAGTATTTCTCGAAGATTGACTTACAGTCAGGGCATAACCAGATGCGCGTCAGGGATGAGGACGTGCAGAAGACAACTTTTAGGACTAGTTATGGGCACTATAAGCTCCTTATGATGTTATTTGGACTCACAGACGCACCGGCCGTGTTCATGGACCTGATGAACCGGGTGTTTCGGCCGTACTTATACCGATTCATCATCGTATTTATAGATGACATCCTGATATACTCCAAGAGTTTGGAGGAGCACGAGGAACACCTATAAGCAGTCTTTGATACTCTTAGGAAGAACCAGTTGTTTGCACAATACAAGAAGTGTAAGTTCTAGAAAGAAGAAATCAAGTTCCTAGGACATGTGGTGTCCAAGGAAGGGATAGCTGTGGACCTTGTTAAGGTAGTCGCAGTTCAGGACTGGAAGCAGCCTAGTACGATTACTAAAGTGAGGAGTTTTCTTGGCCTAGTAGGTTACTACCGTAGATTCATTAGAGACTTTTCCTAGATAGCTAGACCATTATCTCAGCTAACTCGGAAGGATCTCAAGTTTTCCTAGAATGAGAAGGCAGAAGCAGCTTTTCAGGAACTGAAGGACAAGTTGACGTTCGCCACTATGCTAGTATTTTCAGAGCAAGGGGTCAAGTATATGATATACACCGACCCATCTCATGTTAATTTTGGTTGTATTCTGATGCAAAAGGACAGGGTTATTACCTATGCATCGCGACAGTTGAGGAAACATGAGGAAAACTACCCTACGCATGACCTGGAGTTAGTAGCCATCATCTTTGCATTAAAGCTCTGGAGACATTACCTCTATGGAGAGGAGTTCGAGCTCTTTTGTGACCACAAGAGCCTCTGGTACATATTCACGTAGAGGGACCTGAATATGAGGTAGTAGCGATGGATGGAAACCTTGAAGACTTCAAGTTCGAGGTCTCTTACCATCTTGGCAAGGCTAACCTTTTGGCAAACGCGTTGAGCCGTAAGAAGGCTATAGCATTCGCGGCTCCGTTGATGATAAACGAGTAGAACATGGTGGAATTTGTATGAGACTTTGAGCAGAAGTGTAACACCCTGAAAATCGGGGGTCGTGTAGGAACCTGACTCCCGAGTTCCAGACCATCACTTATGCAACAATTACACTTATGCTTCAATGTTGGTTGAGTTAGTGCATTCACATGAGTAAGATTATACCAAAACTGTAATTCATACTCCAGATCCAGTGATAAAACGCAAGCGGAAGACTGAAAGATATATATATATATATATATATATATATATATATATATATATATATATATCACTGTATGAAAATAAAATAATCTCAAACTGTCTCCAAAGTATGAATACATCTCTGAGTCACATATACATAAATCAAACCAAAAAAATAAAATGTCATATAACTATCCAACTAGCAAGTCCCACCGATCAAGGCCACCTACGCAAAGCCGTCAGCGAACTGCATATAGGAGAACTCGTCCTGGTCCTTATAGAAGTCCGGATCTACGTCCTGAATCACCTCGTCACCTGCATCTAAGACAAAGTCTGGTAGGTGTTGCAAATACCGTCCCGTAACGTGAGAGTGAGTGATCAACTCAGTGGAATCATAGAGCAAAGATTAGCATGTTATCAAATCAATCACGCGATAATAGTAAAGCAGGTAATCAGACATTCCTAGATACTGTTATTAATGCAAGCATGAAATGACATGATGGATGCCATCACCGACATACTCCCTCATGCGACACCATCTTACGTCCGCGACATGCTTTCTTTCCTCATTGCTCCACATCTTCTAGACACATGCAGTGCGATATGGATAATGATTACCGGGTTGTTATTAGACCTTTCATACAGTAGTATTGGGAAACTAAGGTACCTTCCTTATATCAATCCCAACACAGATCCTGTCTAGGGTCGTCACTCCTAGTAATCTCATACGATGTTACATTTATAGGTCGCTGCAAGGGCTGACAGGGCTGTTGCTCGCACTCGTTGCACAGCTCCCCCATCACCTTATCAATACAGGCCTAATGTACTCTTGTCGCTACGGAAGGGTCATCGCCTCCCGTAGACTTAGAATACGCTCGAGGTCACTACAAAGGGCTCGTCACCAATCAGAGTAGGCCGACAGCTCGAATGTAGTGTCTCATACCACCACAATCGGCTAACGAGTCAATTGTGCTCACTGGTCACTACGGGGAGGTTTGTGGCCCAAGCGTAGGCCGACAGCTCGACCACGGTGTCCCATACCACCATGCCCTGCTCATGAGTTTTTATGGATCAAGGTACCATGGTTAACAAGGTTTTCAATGGTAAGTTCAGTACCCTAGGTTCAAGCAGTTATGACTCATACAAGGTGAACATACAATGGCCAGTCGGGTTACTTGACGGGCTCGACTAGTACGAGCGCATCTCAAGCTGAGTGATATGAAGTGTATGAAACACTTCGTGTGGCCTAACCACTGCCGCCTGTCCAAAACACGACTCGCGTTCATCGATGCGTCCTTCGTGGTAAATAGAAGCCAACCACGAATTTGATCCATTACCGACTTCCTGGACTAACGTATAGCCCCAAGCATTTGTACACAACATCAGTAATCATATGAGAGTAACCGAAATGAATATAAATAATACAAGCATGTTGACACATGTTATAACATACAACGTAAGCAAATCAACCAACACATGCATTCCATATATATAATGAAATCAATTCATGTAGCCAACATGGTGGAAATCATATACATCAGCATATTAATTGAGAATTCAATCTCAACACTAATTCACAACACCATTTACTCAATACATACTAATACAAACATTTATACAAACACTTAGTCTACACACTTTAGTCTATATAGCGTATGTCGAACCAAAGTGCGCATTAGGGGGAATATCTTCGCCAAACAGATCATGCATGCATTTCTAATATCATAACATGACAAATACTCATGGCAATCATTTCAGCAAAATACGGACGTAAATAGTATTTCCTACAAATACCTAAAATACCGTAATTCTCATATTTTCTGTATGCAGTCGAAATGGAAAATGGACAGCATATTCTACATATCAAACAACGTTCTTGTCGATAATCTTCTATTAAACGACATTGAAAGCTTTGAAATCAGTCAATCTAAGCGTCTAAAATCCTCAACTTTTGCCGTAGACGCGTATCGATTCGAATAGAATGTCTACGCTTCGTCAACGGTGTTATGGCGACCTAATGCACAAGATACATAAGCTACATCGCTACTTGTATCAAAGGAATCCCTAAAACAGCTAGAGGGTAGGGTTTTCTTACTTAGAAATGAATTGGAATCACCGGGAAAATGATTTGAATGCGGTGATAAATCACATGTAGAAGCTGCAGCAAACGGCAGGAAGTTCTCTCACAATTCTCTCACTAACTCTCTCTTTCTCTCTCACCACTTTCTAGGGTTTCTTACAAATTTGGATGGGAGAGATATGAGAGGGTTTAAAGCCCTTATATAGGCTAAAACCTCACCTAAATAGACTTGGGACAAGGGTATACTTGGTTTATAACCAAATCAGGTCTTTTTCGATCCAAAAGAGTGTTTTGGGAGGTCCCCTGGCCGAACGCGGTCGGACTTAAGCTCATGTATATCGGATCCTTCTCACATGAAGTTTTTAGTCCGGTAGAGTTCCCAGATCGCACGTGGCGGACCAGTTTCAGTTCAGCGGTCACGGAGACTCGATCGTGGATTCTAAGTACACTGACCTGAGTGAGAAATGTTCCCTGATCCGAGGGTGTATTTGGGTCCGATTCCGACGGTCTGAATGCTTATACTTAACCCGCAAATGAAATGTGCCAGATTCATTTAAATCTCATTTAAATTTTAATGAATTTCACTCTTTCTCACACTCCCTGCTCCAGGCTCAATGAAATAGCCTCAGAGCATCGGTTGGGCTTGATTTTCGAAATGATTGTCAAGTCCAGCTAAGCGGTCAGAACGGTCTGAGATTATAGACATCGGACTTTCGATGCGCGGTCTAAATCCAATATGAAGTTTCAAAGGGTTCAAGAGAGCAAACGGGTTTAGAGTTTAATCCTAGATTACAGGGTATTATAGCGTCATTGCTTCTACAAGTTTTGGGTCTTGTAGAACGTATTTAAAGCGATCAGCACTAATTTCACAGCTATTCTAGTATAGCGCTAGTTAACTTACGCTTAATTTCTAAAGGGATTAATCCTAAGTGATTCTGAATCGAGTTGGTACTCGAGTCTCTGTACGTGTTTTTTTGAGGCGTTACAAGAAGCTTACTGTAGATGAGCCATTCGAGAGCATCGCTCATGTTCGTGTGCAACCACTTATTGATGAATGAATCATAGTGGCTCAGTTGGAGGATAAATGGTTAGTGAAGATGAGGAAGTGAGCTAGTGACGAGAAAGACTCCGAACGGAGAGTTAGTTCGGATGGGGGTTTGCATTATCGAGGCGGCCTATGCATTCCAAGTCTTCATGACTTGAGGAGGAAAGTTCTCGAAGTTGCTCATAATTCAAGGATGACGATGCATCCTGGGAGTATGAAGATGTACCAAGACATGAAGCGTTCGTACTGGTGGGACAACATGAAGACCCACATAGCAAAGCATGTATCACATTGTCTCACATACCAGCAAGTCAAGGCCGAACATTGCCAACCTCCTAGACTACTTCAGCCCATGCCCATAGCTGAATGGAAATGAGATTTCATCTCTATGGATTTCATTTCAGGGCTGCCGAAGACGAGAAAGGGACATGACTCCATTTGGGTGATCATGGACTGGTTTATGAAATCGGCTCATTTCCTCCCTATAAGAGTTTCAAACTCAGTAAACGATTTGGCCGGGTTATATATCAAGGAGATTGTGCGTCTACAAGGACTTCCTATGGAGATCATGTCAGACCGAGACGCGATTCACATTTATCTTTTGGACTCATATCCAAGAAGCAATGAGTGTGAAACTGAAGTTCGGTACCGCGTTCCACCCATAGACTAACGGGCAGATGAAATGGGTGAATTAGGTGTTAGAAGACATGTTGCGAGCTTGTGTACTTGAATTCAAGGACAGTTGGGATGACTGTCTTCCTTATGCAGAGTTTTCTTATAACAATAGGTTTTAGGCAAGTCTTAGCATGGCTCCCTATGAGGCCGTGTATGGGTGTCCCTGTCGAGCACCACACTGCTAGGCGGAGGTTGGTGAGAAGAGCTTGATTGGCCCAGAGTTAGTTCAGGAGACTTTAGAGAAGATCGACATTATTAGGCGTCGACTTCTAGCAGCACAGAGCAGATAGAAGAGCTACGCTGAGACGAGGCGGAAATAGCTAGAGTTCGAGGTTGGGGACCACGTATTCCTCAAGGTTTCCCCAATGAAGGGAGTCCTCCGATTTAGAAAGAAAGGGAAGCTCATGCCGAGATTCATTGGCCCATTCCAGATATTAGACCGAGTGGGTGTGGTAGCCTACCGCCTTGCTTTGCCCACACCACTCGTGGGCGTGCACAACGTATTTCATGTGTCAATGTTGAAGAAATGCGTTCCTAACCCTTCCCACATTATCAGATGGGAGCAGGTACAGTTGAGTGAGGACATTACTTTTGTACCATGACCAACGCGTATTCTAGATAGGAAGGAGCAGGTTTTGCACAGTAAAGTGATTTCACTTGTGAAGGTTCTGTGGACACACCACACCGAGGAAGGGGCTACTTGGGAAATGGAAGTCGAAGTCCATAAGAACTACCTTCAGCTTCTCGAGGAGTATGAATAAGTACTAATTTTAAGGATAAAAATTTTTCTAAAGGGGCGTATGTTATAACGTCTTAAAAAAATCTATACAAAGACTCGAGTACCACCTCAGGTAGAAATCATTAGGGATCGAATCCTTTAGAAATTAGACAAAGATTAATTTGGTTCTAAATTAAATCACCTATTGAATTAGCTTGGACAACTTCCAATACGAACTGCAAGAGCCAAAATTAGTAGGATCGCTGACATTACATCCCCTAAAAACCCATGATCAATATCAAAACCCAGTTGCTCTAAGGAGCATCATGAAACTCCGTATTGGACCTGGACCGCACGTCAGAAGTCTGATTACTATAAAACTATACGGTTATGACTGCCTTACTGGACTTGATAACCATCTCGAAAATCAAGTCCAGATGAATCCCGAAACGCACAACTTGAGCCCGGAGCGAAGTGTATGAGAAACGTGAATATCTTTAAAAAATGAACTGAAACTTAAGTGAATTGAGTTATTTTCTTGCAGGACAAATCTAAGAATTCAGACTGTCTGAATCTGACCCAATTACACAATCAGATCAGGGAAAATTTCCAACACATATCATGTACTTGTGGCCCTGATCGAGTACCAGTGACCGTTGAACTGAAACAGGTCCTCTGCGGTCGATCCCCAAACCCGATCGGACCAAAAATATAGCCCGGTGTAGATCCATCATCAGGGGGATTACTCCCGACCGTATACAGAAAAGGGGCCACCAGATGTACTCGGTTGGATCGAAACAGCTGACTTTTGGTTATAACCTAAGTATACTATGGCCTTGTGGCCATTTCCATCAATTCTGGGCCTATATAAGGTCCTTTACCCATCCCTCTCTCATTCCATATGAATTTTTAAACTCTAGGAGAGAGAAGAGAGAAAAAAGAGAAGGAAAGAGAGAAAGTGGTAGTTAGTTCCTGGAATTCGATCCCGCTGCTCTATGTACTGATTTGGCCTATTTGTATCGCTATTCTAGCGATTCCGAATCCGTTCTTGGGTAAGAAATCCTAACCCTAATTTGTTTTAGGGATTCAAATAGAGTAAATGGTGAAATAGCTTTCCTATTTCATACTATAGGTTGTCATTGTGCCATAGACGAAGAGTTAGTATTCGAACTGAGTTCGTTACGAGTCTACTGGCGAAAGGTGCAGACTATAAATGTTTAAGTTATAGTTTTCAAGGCTTTCAATGTCAGTAATGGTTTATGACTGACTTGATTATTATCACATGTGCTTAAATATGAGGTTTTTAATATATTATGCATATATATAAACTATGTTGATTTATAATGCATTCTACGTGTTTGTTGAAATGTTTGAATGAATATAAAATTTTCATTTGTGCTTGCCATGATTATTGATTGTAAATATATGATTGTGGTACATGTGGTAATTCCTTTGTGAATGGATTTGATATACTATATGTTATAACTAATTTATTACATGAGATGTGTGTAGTCTAAGTGTTTGATAATATTCCTGAATGAGAAAATGATTGTTGAAATATATTTAATGAGGCCGTTGAGATAGGATTCTCAACTATCTTGCCTATAGTTACAGTTTCCTTCATGAAATTTATCCTACTACTATGTGACTTATGGATGAAATGCCTATGTATGTTAACATGTGTGCTACGTGCTTATTGAAATGCTTAAATGAGTTCGACACTGAAATGGGTTGTCACATACTGTCTTTAATTATCACATGTGAATGCTATTATTGGAGTATGATTGAGGCTATGGCGTAGTCCAGGTAATCGGTAATGATTTTTGAGTTAGTGGCCAATGTCGTTTTGCCACTCCAGATAGGTTCAAGGAATCCGAGTCGTACGCTACTTGTCGATAGTGGTTAAGCCACGCGGAATGCTTATGCACTCCATGTCGATCAATTCAACGTGCACTCGTATTAGTCAAGCTTGTCAAGTAACCCGATTGACCTAATGTATGTTCACCATGTATGAGCGCCACTGTTTGAATCTAAGGTACCAACTTACTAGTGAAAATCCCATTTAACCTTGGTACCTCGATCCGCTAAGACTCATGAACCGGACCTAGTAGTGTATGGGACACCATGGTCGAGCTATCGACCTACGCTGGGGCGACGAGCATCCCCGTAGTGACCAGTGAGCAATCCAAACTCATGAGCCGAATATGGTGGTGTATGGGACACCGTATTCAAGCTGTTAGCCTACGATCAGGTGACGAGCCCATAGTGACCTCGAGTATACACTAAGACTACGCTAAGGTGACGAGCCTTCCCGTAGTGACCTCGAGTATAAACCAGGCCTGCGCTGAGGTGATAAGCCGCTCCGTAGTGACTTGGAACTGTTCTTCGTATGTGATTAACTAGGATTAATGTAACACCCCGGATTTTGGTCAATCTAGGATTTGACGTCCTTAGGCAATGGGTCAACTAAAACACCTGAAAAATCACTCAGAACCCAATTTTATAGCCAAAGAAACCACTTAGGATTAATTCCTATGAAAATTTAGCGTAAGTTAGCTAGCGCAACGCTGGAGTAGCTGGGAAACAGTCCCTGATCACTTTAAATACGTTCTACAAGACCCAAATCGAGTAGAACGTATGACTCCATAATACTCTATAACCTCGAATCAAACTCTAAGCGGGTTTGTTCTCTGGACCACTTTGAATTCTTGTATTGGATTTAGACCGAGCGTCGAAAGTCCGTTACTTCCTATCTTAGACCATTAGAACTGCCCAGCTGGACTTGACAATCATTTCGAAAATCAAGTCAAACCGATAATCACAGACTATTTCATTGAGCCCGGACTGAAGAGACTGCGAATAGGGACAGAATTGGAATTTCAAATTCAAATCTGGCACACGACTTGACACGTCAGTATTAAGCGTTCTGACCGTCAGAATTCATCCAGATTACACCCTCGGATCAGGAAAAATTTCTATTTATTATTATGAGACTTCCAGCCCTGATCTACGTGCGGTGACCGCTGAACTGAAACTGGTCCGCCATGTGCGATCTGCGAACCCTGCCGGACTGAAAACTTAATACGTGCTATATCTGGTACGCATGATCTTAAGTCCGATCGCGTTCGGCCAAGGGACCACCAGAAATCATCTTTTGGACCGAAACAGCCCCGCTTTGGACAAACATCAAGTAAACGTTGTTCCTGAGCCTATTTTGGGCAAGATTTAGTTTATAAAAGGGCTTGAAACCCTCACTCCTCTCTCCCATCCGAATTTGGAAAAAACCCTAAATTGGGAGAGAGAAAAGGTGAGAGTTTGTGAGAGAGATTGGAGGAGAATTTTCCAGCTTTCGTGCCGCCTGTTGCACGTGCTGTAGCAACACACTTCCATCATTCAGCCGGTGATTTCTCCACGTTTTCAGGTAAGGAATAACCCTAGAAAGTTGCTGATTTGATGTTTCTTCCGTTCCATAGCTCGGTAGTTAAAAGATCTTGTAAAACAGGTCCTCTAGTAGCCGTAGACGAAGCATATACGCTCCGTTCGAATTCTCACCCCTAAAGAGAAAAGGTGCGGATATTAGTCGCTTTGATTGACTGTTTCCAAAGCTTTCAATGTCATTTAATAGTAGATTCTTGACGGCAACGCCGTTTGACATGTACAACATGCTGTCCGTTTCCTGTTTCGTAAACTAACGAAGAATATGAGATTTAGGGCATTTTAGTCATTTGTAGGAAGTACTGTTTTCATGCACATTTTACTGATGTGATTGACATGGTTTATTGTCGCATTAGAATGTTAGGAATGCGTGCATAATTAGTTTGGCGAAGAGATTCGCCTAAATGCGCACGTCGGATCGACATACTATATGTAGACTTAAGTGTGTAGTGTAAGTGTTTGTATAAATGCTTGTATTAGTATGTATTGGCTTAAATGGTGTTATGGATTAGTTTGAGATTGACTTCTCAATGAATATGTTGATGTGAATGATTTCCTACATGTTAGCCATATGTACGATTTCATTATATGTATGAAATGCATGTGCTTAATGATTCATTTAAGTGGTATGTTATAACATGTGCTTGATGATTTTCTTATGACTTAGTTGGAGATTGAATTCTCAATTAATACGCTGATGGTGATGATTTCCTATATGTTGGCGATATGTATAATTTCATTATATGTATGAAAGGCATGTGTTTGAAGACTTGCTTAAGTTGTATGTAATGACATGTGTTAACATGCTCACATGGTTGCATTTCATTTCCATTACCCTTACACAACTGCTGATGTGATTCTATGATTGTTTGGGACTATGCCTAGTCCAGACAGTCGGTAACCGAAAGAATTCGTGGTTAGCTTATCTTGGCCACGAAGGACGTGTCGATGAACGCGAGTCGTGTTGGAGTTGGCGGCAGTGGTTAGGCCACGCGAAGTGTTTTACGCACTTCATGTCGTTCGACTTGCAATGCGCTCGTGCTAGTCGAGCTCGTCAAGTAACCCGATTGGCCGTTGTATGTTCACCTTGTATGATTCATAACTGCTTGAACCTAGGGTACTGAACTTACCATTGTAAACCCTGTTAACCATGGTACCTTGATCCATAAAGACTCATGAGCCGGGCATGGTGGTATGGGACACCGTGGTCGAGCTGTCGGCCTACGCTGGGGCCACAAACCTCCCCGTAGTGACCAATGAGTACCTAGACTCGTGAGCAGATTATGGTGGTATGGGACACTATATTCTAGCTGTCGGCCTACACTGATCAGGCGACGAGCCCTTTGTAGTGACCGCGAGCGTATTCTGAGTCCACGGGAGGCGACGACCCTTCCGTTGCAGTAGAGTACCGTAGGCCTATATTGATAAGGTGATGGGGGAGCGGTGCAACGAGTGCGAGCAACAGCCCTGGCAGCCCTTGCAGTGACCTACGAAATATACATCGTATGAGATTACTAGGAGTGACGACCCTAGACAGGATCTGTGTTGGGATTGATACAAGGGAAGTACCTTAGTTTCCCAATCCTGCTGTTTGAATGGACTAATAACAACTTGGAATTCATATCACCATAGCATTGCATGTGCCTGGAAGATGTGGAGCACTCTAGGGAGTGTGGCATGCCGCGGTCGTAAGATGTTGCCGCATGAGGGTGATCGTCGGTGAGGGCATACATCACGTCATGTCATATTGCATTAACAACAGTATTAGGATTGCTTATTTACTGCTTTACTATTATCGCATGATTGATTTGAGAACACGTTAATCCTTGCTCTATTATTCCACTGAGTTAGCTACTCACTCCCACGTTACGGGACGGTGTTCCTGGACACCCACCAGACCTTTTTGTGATTGCAGATGATGGCGCGGCCTGTGAGCGGAGCCGGACTTGATGATGATGAGGAGGATCCCTCCTTTATGCGTGTTCTGATCGACGGGATTACAGAGAGGTTGATTAGATACTTTGACATTTGTCATTTTATATTTTTAGCGCACTCATGTATATTCGTTTCATCTACTTTTGGAGTATACATGTATGTGTCTAACCTGGTAACATGTTCACACTCTGGAGACATACAACAGTTTATATATGTTATACATACTATTACAGACTTCCGCTGGTTAATTTAACTGTCTCTGGAGTATGATATGCTGTTCTGGCTTAATTTCACTCATGTTTAATACATTATCACAGACAACATTCAATCATACATATCTATGTTGCATAAATAACATTTTGAAACTCGGGAGTTGGGTTTTTGCTCGACTCCCCGATTTTCGGGATGTTACAGATGGTATCAGAGCATGATTTGGATTAAACCGGGCCTAGGTTATGGTCACGCGACGCACGCAGTCGCTTCCTTTGACTTATGTGGGTACGAGAAGGGTCTAGAAACACTTCTAGGATCCCAGGTTCGCCAATAGGCGAAGTCTATTCATTTCAATCGCGTGATCGAGTCCGTATCGCATCTAGGGTCGCGTAGAGCAACCCGAATAGCTCCTAGGTTGTAGGTAAGTGGGTTGAGCTGTTCTTTGAACAATTCTAAACCCGTTAATGTGAATCCTTGGGCCGTGGGACAACCACGACCCCTGTATTCAATCGACAGGGCTTAAAAACCCCGTTTCACCGAAAATCTTCGAAACTCTTCCTCTCACCACCCCAATCTTCAATTATTTCTTATCCATTTCATGTTAGGCATCAATCCTAATGTGAAAATAACATAAAATCCTACTTTCATAAAATTTTACAGTGAATAGTAAAATTTCATGAAAAATGGCCATAAGGCCATTCTAACTTCACTTTCTTTAGCAAATAATGGGCTAGATGGATGTACTAGATCCTTCTACCCCAAAATCATATGCTGCATAATAGGGTTTTGTATTCAGGATTGAAGATTGGCCCCGAAAAGCCTCGAATGGATGTTACAAATGTTTTGGCCTCCCTAGGACAATCTACAATGAACCAGAGTGTGAACCATACCTTTTTGGAATCCCTAGGGCAAGGGGAACCCATCCCATATGGCCTCAGTGGCCAGTTTGCAACTTCACCGGCGATGCCATCGCCGGTTCGGCGATGCATCGCCGGTCAAACTCTTCGAATGGGTCTAATCTTTGGGCTGGAGGAGTTTGGGGGCTAGGGTAGTCCCCTGGTATGCGGTCCGTACCTTGAAACTTCCTAAAAGATGTACTTCCTTCACAAAAGTCCCCTTCCCTAGCCCCATTTTCGTTTTCTTGCTGCCCTAACCCAAAACCGTGGTTCCAAACCACCCCTAGATCCATTCCCTGCCAAAAACGACCACCCTCCATCGTTCCTTTGAAGTTGGCAGCCCTCCCTCTTGAAGGTTTCGTCCGTTGGAGCTCCTAAAACCTCCAAATCGAGCTGAATTTGTGAGGTGCTCCATTCCCCTTTTTCATTTTCATTTCTTTCTGAAAATACATCCTAGGGGAGCTTGAAGCATCCCTCTACAATGCCTAGATTTCGTTCTGTCCATTTGGGCAACCATTTCCTTGCATTTCCTCCTCCTTCCATGGCTATTGTTAAGGCTGTTTCAGCCTTTTCCTCCCTTTCCATCGTCCTCTCTCTCATGTCCCTTTTATTTGATCCTCAGACTCGTGGAAACCTTCTTACCCATCCCATTTCTCCACATTATTCGCTTGTTTGATTACTGTTTTGAAATTTCTGTGTTTTATGTTGTTAGGTAGAAAATGTGTTTGTGTTATGGTTTGAGCTTAATATAGCTAAAAATTGTTGAATGGAGTGCATGCCGTTCATTTTTTGTTAGGTATTGTCCCTAGATTGGGAGTATGGTAACTCCCGTGATTCAGCCTGCAAATTAATTTTTATCCCAACCCACCCTCCTACAAAGCATGCCACTCCCGATCCCAACATGGGATTAAGAATGTAGTTTCGTTTCATAGACCCTTGGCATTTTAGACCTAGTGTTAGCACTCCTAGATTTGAAGGATCTGACGACATAAGAAATCCAATTCCAATTAGACAAATCTTGACCCTAAGTAATAGAAGAATTCCCTGTAGTAGAAATGGAATGGAAAGCCATTTACCGTATAATCTTAGGCTTTGGATTATAGCTACAGAGTTACAGACTAGGCTACTAGTTGTCTTAGGCAGTGTAAGGCCTATATATGCTAAGGGATAGTAGGTTAGATTTGGTTGGAATGGGACTCCCTTCCTTCGGTAGATCCCTTTATGGCTTATAGACTTCTATTGTTGCCCATAGGAAGGAACCATACACTCTCAGGGAACATTTATAACTCCCTCAGATTGAACTTAGAATGTACTAGCACGCCCCTTAGAATTGCCTTCCCCAAGGGCTTATTGCATTCGGGAATGCGGAATGAAGGAACTACATGTGAGCGATGTATTCGCGGTTTGAATCGACTTCCTAATCCTAGTGGTTACCAATAGATCCAATACTCTGATCAAGCAGAAGATCGGCATCGACTCGGATTAAGAATTGATACAATAAATATTCTGTTTTAGCTAGACAGAAAGTCTATGTATCCAGCTCAGACCCACTACACAACTTTTCTTCCGTGTTGGCTCGACCACCTACAACCACAAGTTATTGCTTTGCCCTTGATAAATGTTAAGGACTTAAAGCCAGTAGAGAATTCGACATCTTGCCACCAACTCATACCTGCCCCTGAATTCAATCATAATAGAGATTAGGCTCATCTCTATGATCATAGGTACCAATGCCATAGAACGCATCATTAGCAAGGAAGACCATATAGAGAAAGGCTGTTTCCATTTTAGGTTAAGGATAGCCCCTAAGTTGCGCCTCGTTCCGATATACGGATCGATGCAAATATTCTTCAACCTTAAGTAAAACCAAGTTTTAAGGGGGGTAGAACGTATTGAGTCCAATCCAGTTAGGTTAGTCAACGCTACCGTTTGATCAGAGTGGCGCAGCGGAAGAGTAGTTGGCCTCTTTCCCACTGGCCCAAGATCGAAACCTTTGAGTTCGGATATACATACGATTAGGTTATTAAATAGGATTTGAACCTTCCTTAGAGAAAGTACTCCTTGTCCTTTGCCAATGTCGGGGACGACATTGTGTTTTAAGGGAGGTAGATTGTAACACCCCGGATTTTGGCCAATCTGGGATTTGACGTCCTTAGGCAATGGGTCAACTAAAACACCTAGAAAATCGCTCAGAACCCAATTTTATAGCCAAAGAAACCACTTAGGATTAATTCCTATGAAAATTTAGCGTAAGTTAGCTAGCGCAACGCTGGAGTAGCTGGGAAACAGTCCCTGATCACTTTAAATACGTTCTACAAGACCCAAATCGAGTAGAACGTATGACTCCATAATACTCTATAACCTCGGATCAAACTCTAAGTGGGTTTGTTCTCTGGACCACTTTGAATTCTTGTATTGGATTTAGACCGCGCGTCGAAAGTCCGTTACTTTCTATCTTAGACCATTAGAACCGCCCAGCTGGACTTGACAATCATTTCGAAAATCAAGTCAAACCGATAATCACAGACTATTTCATTGAGCCCGGACTGAAGAGACTGCGAATAGGGAAAGAATTGGAATTTCAAAAAGTCAGAAGTTAAAAAGCTAAAAAGTCAGAAGAGACTGCGAATAGGGACAGAATCCGTTACTTCCTTTGATATGCACAATGAGAGAGAGCCTCCTTTGACATTCATTGTGAGAGGGAAGCCAAAAAGTCAGAAGTTAAAAAGCTAAAAATAATTACTTACTGGTGTAAGAATCTTTTGACGCATAAGCTACTTTTTATTGTGCCATTCACCAAATTAATTTGTTTGAAAACAAAAGTAACTTAATTACTTAACATAAGTTAACAAATAACTTATTTATTGGTAACCAAGGGGGCGGTTAACGTCTAATTCGTGGGCACTTGTTTGTTGAAACAAAATCATTGACTTTAAAAAAATAAGAAAATAAAATAAAATAAAATAAAACATTTTTAACTGAACAATGAATGCTCACCAATCCAATAATAAGATAATCAAATGAATGTAACTTTTGGATCCTGATACATCTAAGACTATTTAATTTTAATTACTTATATATAACATATGCAATTCTTAATTAATTACTAATAGCGTTTGCAATTCTTAATTAATTACCAAGCGCCTGTATGTCATCCATCACCATTTACTATTAGCCGGAGTCTAATTTCTTGGAACACTTGTTTTGGGGAGCCCGTGCACCAAAAAGCTCTGTGGAACCTACTGGTGATATCTCTGCGAGATCCATTCCATCCGTCAGTTGAGCCAGATGTGAAACCAAGAATCAGGAATATTGAAAACTCAAAGTGGGCCGCAGCACTGGAATGTGATGATGGTATGCCACTATTGAAACATTCCTGGGTCCACCGTGATGTGTATATGTCATCCAGTCCGTTCATAAAGTGAGTAGCCCCAGGATAAAGTAAAGAAACAAATATCAGCAAGTTTAAAATAAATTAATAGTGAGCCCAACAAAGTTTTCAGTTGTGTACATCCCCAACCCTGTTTGAATTTAAGATCTAACTGATCATTGATCTCACGTCCTAACATCTTCCGGCGCAACTGAACTGATGGACGGAATGGATATCATAAAGACGTAACAGTGGAACCCATAGGGTCATTTGTTGAACATCTACCGTGCAATTGGTGTGGGAAATCGGCGTCTAACTTAAGGCACTTAGAAACTGCATATAGCCAATCGTATGAAAGCGTTCAAATTATATGAAAATAAAAATAAAAAAATTTGACGGACAGATTGTGATGGACAATATTCAGGCACTTAGAAATTGTATAAATAGCATACAACCAATCATATGAAACTGTTCAAATTATGGTAACGAGGTTAGATGTATCATGACCCAAAAATGAAACTTGTTTTATAATCCAACTATTGGATCGGTGGACATTTATTGGGCGGCCAACAATGAAAGATATTCAACGGTCCTATTTTCACATATAAGTATTCACGAATCAGAGGCTAGGATCGTTCAACCAATCTGACCAATCTGATCTTGGGATTATTATTTGGGGACGGTGGGTTACACAACCCAGTCAGTTTTGTTTTAGTTTGACACATGGCACGTGTACAAATTCCGTATGCTGGCGTATCAAACCTCATATGCCCAGACTAAGTATCATTACATCCTCAAACGCTCTTACCCAAAACCAAGCCGGTCCACTATTACGTTTGGTTTTTTAAGACCCAATTAACTAGTCCTCTGAATCCCTCACATGTATGTTACGTTCGCACGGGATGTGGATTGGGTTTTCTCCCGCTTGTCCCGAGCTCGGCACAGGCAGGGGCTATTAGGGGGCAACCGTGATGTACGGATTTTATCCACACCATCTGTTGATGATTAAATCTGTGACTCTCTACTCGGATTCACGAACTCAGAGCCACTTCAGCATCTTGCGGTGTCTTGAACCTGCACGCTTACGATGAGCAAATGAGACCTTGGACTAGGTAAGGGATCCTTCAATGCGTAAGTTAGGTCAAAGAAATCTGAGTCTAAGTTCGGGTGTATTAAGAGGGTGCTACATATTGTGTACCTATGGCAATGAGATCTCCTTATATTTATACCTGCCTATTGGACGTTCTGGGTCCGTTAATATCGGCACGATTCAGTCAATCAGTAAGATAATATGATCTTGGAGATATTGTTCGTAATTCAAGGATTGTGTAGCATATCGTGCCTTAGAGGGGCGTATCTGTGGGCAAGATATTCGGTAGTATTCGCTTAAGGAAGTTTCTTAGTTTAGCACATGGGATGTTCACGTTTGGCCTCGATCTTAGCTTAGGATCTCAGACTAAAGAAGCCCTGCATCCAAGCATCGGACCTTTGAGGTTTCCCCTCCAAGGTCCGAGGTGGGTAACTGGCTTAATTCGTTTAGTCGAGTTTCCCTATAACGGGCGACACACGGATGTGGATGGTTGAACGATTCGTCTCTGGTCGAGCGGTAGTGCACGGCTCGAGATCTCGCAAGTAGGCTTCGATCTGAGCTTCACACTGATTGCTCCGGCCTTAGATTACTCCATTCCAACTGCCTCGAAGCAGGAGCGCGGCTGTGGCCGAGCCAAGAATCTTCCTTCCCTTTAGTTGTTTTCACCATTCCAGATGACATCTTGCATATCTAATCGGATTAAGGTGGTGTCGGACTTCAGAAATAAAGGGGCTCAAATCTTCCCATAATAGAAGCCCCCTACTCTCCAAGTTCAGACACGAACTCGGAGAGTAAATATATGGGGAAGATCAATAGCTTTCCCTGTCGTACTTTCCACGTGTGCGGTTGCAATTATGATTTCTATGTTTGGAGAGATATGTCCACAGGGTTTTCTATCCACGGGCTAACTTCCTGCGGACGCATGGTGACGGTTAAGATTTCGAATTGTCACTGAACCTATGGATGGGCGCCACGTATGTCATGGGAGACGTTTGGGGGATGCTTCCCCTGCTTGAGCACCGCTTCCGCTACCCCGAGCTCGTAACCCAATGTCAGAAGCACGCAGTCGACAGATCTTGAGCCAGTGACCTACAACCATGTGTGTCCCAAAGTCGGCTCGCAACGATTCGACTGCGTCCATCATGCCTCGCCATTAATGTGAAGATCCTTCCTAGGCTATATAAACCATAACATTTCGTAAATGCTCCTCATTTCTACATTTTGAATTCGTGTAGCTGTTGGTTCCCTGAGGAGGCTATTTCCAGTGAAGGTGATTCCGACCGATTTGAATTTTCAGGCAAGGTGATTCTGACCGATTCAGAGATTCCGGCAGAGGCTATTCCCAGTGACCGTCTGGTGAGTCCCCCCTTTCTCTAGCGTTGCTTTTATTTCCTTTACCTCTACGAGATGTTGGCCATTTGAACATGGTCCGAGAAGACTACGACTTGGATGACAACTCTAGGCCGGGGAGCTCGAGTGACAGGAGAGGGGTCTCTAAAGGCCCCTTGGAAGCAGTATCTCTCTTCCCCCTGCCCCGAAGAAGAAAAGAAGCGGGGGCTTGGACACACCGCACATGTAAGAAGAAAACTACCCGAACCCCCCGAGACTCATCGGTAGGAGGTGCCAAGATGCCTGTGAGCAGGTGGGATTTAGAAATCATCCCGGGAGGCTCTATGCTATGGAGTCTCAAATGGGATGGATCCGTTTAGAGTTTGAGATCCCGAACTCTGTGCAGATAAGGCCGCCAGAGCTCCTCGACACCGTTGGTGCCCCTGCCGAAAGGGAAGTCGTCATTTTTCTTTGCGCTCTATAATGTGGGCTTCGACTTCCCATACATCCCTTCGTCCAAGCCATGACAGCTTACCTGGGACTAGCTCCTGGCTAGTTTACCCCAATGCTTAGAGGGTTTTAATCTCTTCCTTCATCATATGGAGTCAAGTTAGGAACCCAGAGCTAACACTGGAGGAGTTGATAAGCTTATACTTAGTCAAGCATGACAACCAAGAGCCATGGTATTAATTTGTGACTCGTGGCAGCAAGGGGTCGAAGCTGGTTATGAATCTTCCGTCCTCTAATAAGGACTGGAAGAACAAATGGTTCTGAGCCTCAGGTGAGTGGGAGGTGCCAGTACTAGAGCTTGAGAACCTGAAGACTCGGGTCCCCACCCAAATTTCCACCCTAGGTCGGACCTTGCACATTTTCTATTTATTTTTATTTTTTTATATCTCTTTCCTTGTTGTTGTGATTCAACTGAAGCTTTCCTTTTATTTCTATAGACTTCCCGAGAGGCTTTATTCTCCTTCTCAGGACCAAAAGAATCAGGTCGTCAAGTCCAGGGCGTGCTCTTGAGACCTCTACTCCTGGTCGGATCTGATCACCCCCGCTAACATTCATTGGTCCGAACTCTACAAGTCCAAACCAATCCCCACTTCCTTTAGTAAGTTCCTCCTTTGTCTCTTACTTTGAAAGGATTGAATCTCTTAACTTAATTGTTAATTCTTTACTTTATATGCAGGCATGGCCGAGGCTTCTTGTTTTCAGAGGAGGAAAGTCGCCCCGACAGTCGAGGAGATGTTGAGGGCCGAAACCCGAACAAAGACTATTGTTCGGAGGAGGTCGGCTGCTCCTCGCGGCGAGGGTCTTTAGGCTCCAATTATGTGTCGGTACAGCTGCAGCTGCAGCTGCTTCAATTTTTGTTGTTGTATCTCCAGCTCCAGCGTCCGTTGTGGCTGAAGTCGCTGTTGTTAATGCTTTGGATCTAACCCTTCCTCCCGCCGTCACCCCTCATGTTGCTGAAGCGCCTCTCGCAGCCCCTGAGCCCTGTATTTCCGTCCCATCTTCGTTCGAACAGGAGGAGACCATTCGGATGGCTAATGTCATGCTCTCCCCTCTTGAAGTCAGGAAAGATCTTAGGACTAAGGCTCAGGCCTTAGCAAGCAGCAGGACTGGGGCCAAAGAAGCAAAAGAGTCGGTTCAGGTGGGAACGAATGGGGAGAGGTTTCAGCTGGGCTACCAGATGTCCTGCTTGGTCCACTGGGCTACCAAGCATGCCCTGGAGGAGGAGATAGTCAGCCTTCTCACCAAATCGGATGAGTCTTTTATTGATGACATAGCTTCCGTCCTTTACTGGGTATTTCCATCAACTTTTTTTACCTTCAGTTTTTACTGCGTTTGAATGCTCATTATTTGGGTTTTTATTCAGTTCATCCCGAAGCTCCTTCTGACTTGAGAGAGATTGAGGGAGTTTGCAAAGAAAGACGTCGAGGTGGAAACCCTCAGGGGTGAGGATGGGACCCTGTGAGATGAGGCCACCTTCCTCTTGATGGAGCAGGCAGAACTACATCAGCAGCTCAACGACGGAAAGGCCCGTGAGCTCCTACTGAAGGGGGTTGTGAGCGATCTTGAAGCCAGATGCAGTTCTGCTACAGCTGAGCTGTCTCGAGCCAGGGCCCATGCAGACTCACACGCCAAGGAGAACGCCTGATTGGTGAATGCCCTAGAGTGGACCAGAGCCGAGGCGATGGAAGAGCTGCACAGAGTAGTCTCCCAGATAAAGGAGGCTCAACGAGCTAAAGACGAGGCCTCCCTAGTCTCATCGGTGGCTGATGTAGTAGATACCTTTAAGGCTTAAGAAGAGAGGGCCGCCGAAGCCACCAAGTTTTACAACTATGGCTTCGATACATGCATTGATGCAGTCCAAGATCTGTATCCGGACTTCAACCTTAAGCCTCTGCTACTTGAAGACGCGAGGGAGAAACTCTCTAGAGACGCTCACCCTGATCAGGCTCCTGCCTTCCAAGCTCCTCCGACTGAATAGTTTTCAACATTTCTCTTTTATGACATTTTTGAACTTGTCTTTTGATGAATGATCTGATGGATGGTATTTTTTGACCCTCTGGAGAGGACGTGTGGATGATGATTTTTATATGTTAATTCATAGTTAATTTTTGGATGGTGATTGTTAATTATTGATTGTCGAACTGATTCATTGACAGTTTGGTTCATTTCGGGAAATTTCCAAGCTGACTCCTTAACAAGTCAGTTCATTTCAATGTCGTTTCGTAGAGCTCTGTGGCGCTACAATTGTTAGGACCGAACCCTTAGGGGATCGGTTCCTCCCACGATTGGCGAGCAACTTTTAGTAAACCCATTGGTCGACGAGGAACTGACTTCTCTGTCAGGGAGTCCGGTCATTTATGGGATTTTCCTTCGAAGATGAGGGGATGCCCTGGAGAACTTTTTGTGGGATAACGTACTAATCCCTTCTTTAAGGGATCAGTTCGTTAAGTTGGCCACTTCTTATGAGAGGTATATTTTTATTAGTAGATAATCTACTCATGTAGATACAAAGAAATGTGAATTTTATTGGGGGCTTAAAAGCTAGTTGCTCGGAGGTGTACATTTATTAGGGGCCCTCGATGGCCATTACATCAAGGGTAGTAGACTTTTGGTGCTTAACGTTCCAGGGGTGGGGGAGTTGACGACCCTTGAGATCTTCTAAGTGATAGGAGCAAGGTTTGGTCGATCAAACCGCATGATATGTCCCTTCCCAATTAGGCCCGAGTGTCCCAGCTCCCGATTCTACGGTGTTCTGGAAGACTTGGTGAAGGACTAGGTCCCATGGATGGAACCGTCTGGTCTTGAATTTAGAATTGTAGAATCAGACCACCTGTTGATGTCGAGCGGTGTATCTGCCATCTGCTCAACATTTTGGTTCTCTTGATAATTTTTGACCCAAGCTGTAGGAAGGCCAATTTCAACTGACACCATTGTTTTCAAGTCGTAGAAAAGTGAAAATGAGGTTTCCCCCGTGGATGACTGAGTCGTAGTCCTGTAAGCCCAGAGGATGAATGGGAGCTCCTTGGCCCAGTTACCTTTCACTTTCTCTAATTTTATTTTAAGATGGTGCTTAATGACCTTGTTAACTGCCTTTACCTATCCATTGGATTGCGGGTGCCAAGGCTAAGAATACACATTCGTGATGCCGAGCCCTTGACACATACCTCGAAACTTGTCATTATCAAACTGCCTTCCATTATTAGATACAATGGTGCGTGGAATCCCAAACCGACAAATGATGTTTTTCTAGACAAAATTGACCACTTTCTGTCCTGTGATCTTTGCAATGGGTTCAACCCCGGCCCACTTGGTGAAGTAATCAACTGCGACAATGGCGAACTTGACTTGGCCTTTCCCAGTGGGTAGAGGTCCGATGATGTCGATCCCCCACTGAGCGAACTGCCACGGACCGCTCATGGGAGTCATTTCTTCTGCTGGTTACCTCGGCACAGCCGCGTACTGTTGACATTTGTTGCACCTTTGAACATTATTTTTCGAGTCTTCCCTAGTGGTTGGCTAAAAATATCCTCGGCGGAGTATTTTTAGAGCTAGGGTCGACCACCAGAGTGATTTCCGCAGATACCTTTATGAATCTCCTGAATCACATAATCTGCCTCATCGGGTCAGAGACACCTGAGATAGGGCTGTGAATGTCCTTTCTTATATAGGATCTCATCCAGGATTACATACTGTGCCGCTCTGACTCTCAGGCACCTAGCTTCCAACCTATCCAAGGGAACCTCACCAGATGTAAGGTAGCTATAAATCGGGTCCATCCATCTTGGAGTATCATCTACTAAAATGATCATTTTCTTCTCCGTCTGGTTGATGCTCGGATGTTCTATGAATTTCATGAGAATGATTCGCGGGATCTTCCCTTCCATGGCCGAGGCTAGCTTTGCTAGGTCGTAGGCCCAGAAATTTTCTGTTTTAGGAATCTGATGGATAATGCAGCTCCAAAATCTTTCTATCGGTATCCTTGCTTTGGCTAGGTAAACAACCATCCTAGTCTCATTGGCCTCGTATTCAGTGGAGATATGATTCACTACTAGCTGAGAGTCACATCGTGCCTGGAAAGACTAGACCTCCAAACTAGCCACCAGCCTGAGTCCGGCCAGCAGAGCCTCGTACTCCATTTCATTGTTAGAGGCCTTTATATCGCGTCTGATCGCATACTGGATGAGTGTAGAATCAGGTGTGACTAGGACAATTCTTGCACCGACATGCTTGGCATTAGACGACCCATCTACATAGAGAATCCATCCTGGTTCTGATACCGCCTCTTGATCACTTGGAGGAACAGGCGAAGGAGCCATCTCAACTTCAGCATTGATCCCTTCTTCATTTGGGGTGGTGAATTCTACAATGAAGTCGACCACAGCTTGACCCTTAATGACAGTCCTTGGTCGGAATTGGATGTCAAAGTCGTCGAGCTCAATAGCCCACTTGGTTAGCCGACCCGACACTTCGGGCCTCTGAAGGACTTGTTTAAGGGGAGAGTCGGTCAAGATGACGACAGAGTGAGCCTGGAAGTATGGACGTAACCTCCGATCTGAGACAACGAGACGGAGCACTAACTTCTCTAGAGCTGAATATCTCATCTCAGCGAGTACCATGGCCTTACTCACATAATATACGGGGTACTGCTTGCTCCCTACTTCTCTAATCAGGGCCGAGCTGACAGCTGAAGCCGAGACCGTAAGATATAAGAATAGGGGCTCGCCTTCTTCTAGCTTAGACAGCAGGGGCGGCGATCCTAAATACTATTTCAGCTGCTGAAAAGCCTGTTTGCATTCCGACGTTCATTTTGCATTCTTATGACCCTTTAACTACTGAAAGAAGGGGAGGCATTTGTTCATGGCTCTGGATATGAATCATCCAAGCATTGCTACTTGTCCGGTAAGGCATTATATCTCTTTAATAGTCCGAGGTAAGCTCATATCGAGGAGTGCCTTAATCTTATTGGGGTTCACTTCGATACCCCTCTAGCTAACTTGAAACGTTTTGGAATTTACTGGAGCCAACTCCTAAGGCACACTTCGTGGGATTCATCTTCATTTAATATTCTCAGACGATGACGAAGGTTCCTATGAGATCTGCTAAGTGATTGAATGCCTTGATGCTCTTAACAAGCATGTCATCCACGTAAACCTCCATAGTGTGCCCTATTTGATTCGCAAACATCAGGTTCACTAGCCTCTGATACGTGGCCCCAATGTTCTTTAAGCCAAACGACATGACCCGGTAATAGTAGAGTCCCTTGTCAATGACGAAGGTAGTCTTCTGCCTATCCAGGGGATGCATCACGATTTGGTTGTATCCAGAGTAATCGTCCAGGAAGGAGAGTAAGTCATGCCCCGCTGTGCTATCCACCAGCTGATCGATCTGAGGTAATGGGAAGCTATCCTTCGGACAGGCCTTGTTCATATCCAAGTAATCCAAACAGACTCGCCATTTCCCATTGGCTTTCTTAATGAGGACCACATTTGCGATCCAATTGGGATAGTGTACTTCCTCTATGAAACGAGCGCCGAGAAATACGGAGACTTCATCGGCTATGGCTTCATACTGCTTGACATTGAACGGTCTTCTCTTTTGCTTCACAGGTTTGTGATCCTGGTCCACATTCATCCTATGGACCATCACATCCGGAGAGATCCCGAGCATGTATTCATGCGACCATGCGAAAACTTCTCTGTGTTGTTGTAGGAAGGCTAGCATTTCGGACTACTGCTCAGAATTTAACGATGTTCCAAGCTGAACAATTCTGCTTGGGTCTGCCTCATCGAGTGGTACTTTCTCCAGGTCTTCCACAGATGAGTCCTCCGCAGGTCCTTTGGGATCTAGAACGTTGACAATGAGCGCTTGCTTCACAGACCCTTTCTTCACTGCTGTTATGTTACATCTCTGAGCTTCGCATTGATCGCCTCGGAGGTAGCCAATTCCGCCTTCGGCGAGAAATTTCATTATCAGATGATAGGTGGAGACGACAGCCCTCATTACATTGAGAGAAGGTTTGCCCAAAATGATGTTATGCACCGATGGTACATTAACAACAAGGAAGTCTACCATGAGGGTGATTTGATGTTGTCCTTCTCCCATGGTCACAATGTAATACCCCGTACTTTCCTATACTCAGGTAATACCATTTAATAGTAGGAAGTATTTAGGCGTATGGGGATACATAATATAGATATCATCATTAGTTAGATTCACGAAGAGGCTATATTTGAAACTCATGAACGATTCTAGAAAATTCCATTAGTCACAACTCTCATCGAGTCCAGTTGAAGGTCATTCTGAGAGCCCATTGAAGCTTAAGAAAAATCCTACTCACCAACCACTTTATAAAAAAAATAAAATAGTTAATCCAATATTTACATCGTAGTGTGCACATATACACAACCGATCATAAAATCGACAACACTAACCTTTACTATTTCAGACCACCTAAACTATAAGTCTTGTTAATCTTCTCACTAAAGGAAGTAGCTCAATCGCTTGGGTCTACCTTTAAAAACATACCAGAGCTAAAACAAACACCATTTTACTATGTTAAGACCCCAAATAATAAACTCCAAAAAATATTATACAAGGAAATCTTTAACCTTAAGTTCTTTAAGGACCACCCGGGAATAATGAACGGCGTGGATCAGCACTAATCACTCCATAGACCTCACATCTGTTGGTGAGTGTGCATAGATTTTATGCACACGCTGTGCACAAAACTTACCATCGGGTCAATTAAGTGTTGACCTGACGAAAGAAAAATGAAAACTTAAATTTTCTAGCAAACACCCACCTGACGCACGTTTAAATCTGACCGTTCATTCATCAATGCAAACGACCATCCGTTCGATCCCAGTAACGAGATCCAAACCGTCCATCATGATCGGTGGGACCTACTAACAGTAATGTAACGTCTCAGAAAAATCCGTACAGAGACCCGAGTACCACCTCGATCAGAAATCACTTAGGATTAATTCCTTTAGAAATTAAGCATAAGTTAACTAGTGTTATGCAAGATTAGCTGTGAAATTAGCACTGATCGCTTTAAATACGTTCTGCAAGACCCAAAACTTGTGGAATTGTTAACGCTATAACGTCCTAAAAATTAGGATCAAACTCTAAACCCGTTTGCTCTCAGGAACCCTTTGAAACCTTGTAATGGGTTCTGGCCGCGTGTCGTGAGTCCGTTAGCAATGAACTTAGACTGTTATGACCGTGTAGTTGGACTTGACTACCACCCTAGAAATCAAGCCCAACTGATGTTCTGAGACTATTTCGTTAAGCCTGGAGAAAGGAGTGTGAGAAAGAGTGAAATTCTTTGAAAATTAAATGTAATTTAAATAAATCTGGCACGTGACGCTTGCGGGTTAAGTATAAGCATTCAGACCATTAGAATCTAACCCAGTTACATCCTTGGATCAGGGAACATTTTCCACTCAGGTCAGTGTACTTGGAATCCTTGATCGAGTCTCAGTGACCGCTGAACTGAAACTGGTCCACCACGTGCGATCTGGGAACACTATCGGACTGAAAAATTAATGTAATCAGGATCCAACATCCATGAGCTTAAGTCCGACCGCATTTAGTCAGGGGACCTCCAGAAACGTTCTTTTGGATCAGAAGAGACCCGATTTGGCTATATCCCAAGTATACTTTGGTTTAAAGTCTAAAAAGGTGACTTTCTAACCTATTTAAGGACCTTAAACCCTCTCACACCACTCCCATACGAATTTGCTTAAACCCTAGGAAAGAGAAGAGAGAAAAGAGAGATATTGTGTGGAAGTTGTGAGGGAAAGTCCCTGACACTCGATCCTGCTTCTACACGTACTTAATCACCGTGTTCTAATCACTCTTCCGGTGATTTTGACTTCATTTTAGGTAAGAAAACCCTAACCTCAAGCTGTTTCAGGGATTCCATCGATACAAGTAGCGAAGTAGCTGATTTATCTTGTGATATAGGTCGTCATACATACGTTGACGGAGCGTAGAGTTTCTATTCGATTCGTTACGCTTCTACAGCATAAGGTGAGGATTCTAGATGCTTAGGTTAACTGTTTTCAAAGCTTTCAATGTCATTTAATAGTAGATTATCGACAAGAATGCTGTTTGACATGTAGAACATGCTGTCTGTTTTTCATTTCGATTACGTACGGAGAATATGAGATTTAGGATATTTTAGGCATTTGTAGGAAATTCTATATACGTCCGTATTTTGCTAAAATGATTGTCATGTTTATTTATCGAGTTATTATACAAGATATGCGTGTATGATCTGTTTGGCGAAGAGATTCGCCCTAATGCACACTTTGGGTCGACATACGCTATGTAAACAATTGTGTGTAGACTAAGTATTTGTATAAATGTTTGTATTAGTATGTATAGAGTAAATGTTGTTGTAGATTAGTTTTGAGATTGAATTCTCAATTAATATGATGATGCACATGATTTCCTCTATGTTGTTATATTGAATTGATTTCCTTATATATATGGAATACATGTGTTTGGTTGATTTGCTTACGTTGTATATTATAACATGTTGTTAACATGCTTGGATTATTTGTATTTCATTTCTGTTACTCTCATATGTTTACTGATGGAGATTACAAGTGCTTGGAGCTATGCTCTAGTCCAGGCAGTCGGTAATAGATTTGAATTCGTGGTTGGCTTCTATTTACCACGAAGGACGCGTCGATGAACGCGAGTCGTGCTTTGGTTGGTGGCAGTGGTTAGGCCACACGAGGTGTTTTATGTACTTCATGTCGTTCAGCTTGAGGTGTGTAAAACCCGTATCCTAATTCGTACTGTTCTTTAGGCTTTCGCGGTTATTCCGATCGATTTTCGGTGACTCGCGATCTGTAACCGACGATGTACGCAATCCTGAGATGGATCCTGTCGGTCTGAGTCGGTTCAACCTGAGACTTGTACCAGTGCGACCACGTCGTCACCGCGGTTCCGATACCGCGTCTCACGCGCCGAGGCGATACCTAGGCCAGGAGATGTGGGCCAGCGTTCAGTTCGAGAAAACACCGCGTGTTGCAAGTATCAAGGGAATCTTTACGAAACATCCCATCAATCCTATCAATCAAAGTACACATCACCAATTAATGCCAAGTACAACCACCCCTCCCCAAAAGTCAATATTTCTTACAACAAAGTACATACTTACATCACTCACCATTATTTCTCTCCCATCACTCTCTCTCTCTCTCTCATTTCTCTCTCATTCTCCATGCAAGAATCGTCCAAGCCTTCATGAGAGGCCATGTATGGCCCACTTCCTAACTCCCATCTCCACCATCCATGATCCATCCCGACCGTTAAATCTCAACCATTGGAGCTTTAAAAGGCGTTCATGGAAGAAGAAATCCAAGAAGATCAAAGGTGGGTGCTTCTTTCTCCCTTTCTCCCTCTATTTTTCCTTTGTTTTGTGGGTGATCTTATTTGTTGATTTTTTTTTATCATTTGAGGGCCCACATATAGTGGGACCCATATTGACATATGCATAATAAAAAAGGGGCCCATAGTGGCGGGGTCCCTCCACCATCTGACATTTATCTCTCCCTCTTTCTTTTGTTCATGATGATTGTATGGCCCACTTCATCCATGTCGTCCACGAGATGGACCCCACCTTAATATGTGTGGCTGGTGGGCCACGTGTACGTGGACCCCACCTTGATGGACATATAGCACTCTGGCCATCCACGCTGTGGAGCGTCCAGCAGCAAAGGCTGCTGAACTGCACCAAGGAAGGCTGAAATATCAGCTTGATTCAATTTCTGGTGGCCCAACCACATGGTGCCACCTTGATTCATGTATTCATCCCTGCCGTCCAAAATAGCACAGGATGTGTGGGGCCTGCTGTGCTTTTGTGGTGATCCACACCGTCAAAATCATGGGACCACCATGATATAAGTTTTATCCAGGCCGTTCGTGCTTGGACGGTCTTGTGGGACCCACGCATGATGAATGTATTAAATTCATACCGTTCAGCCAATTGAAGAGACTGTCTTATGGCATTCGTGGGACCCACCCACACGTGCCACACGTGTGGGGTGGGCCCACCTTGATGAATGAATTCTATCCAGCCATCTGTCCAGCGTCCTTGTCCAGGACGCTGGATCCCCTTTTCTAACAAAAAAAAAAGAAAAAAGAAAAAGAAAAAGAGAAACAATATGGAATATAATAATAAAATATAATAGTATAATATTATGTTATATATATCATGTGCATATATGGTGGGCCCACGTGGAACCCACCTTGCTGTTTATGTTCCGCACCATCCATCTGGACGGTGCTGTGTATTAACCACCATGATGTATGATTTCATCCAGCCGTCCATTAGCCCTGGACGGTGGACTCTTAATGTGCTGCTGCTGCACATGCAGCAGCAGGCATGACCACACATGTGTGTGGAATTCATCCACACCGTCCATATCTGGGGGCCACGTGATGTATGTGTTTCATCACCTACCGTCCATCGATTTTGCTGGTGGGGCCCTGCCCTGTTATTTGTGTTTACCTCTGCAGTTCATCCAGCAGCAGATGGCTGCTGGATTAGAGTCAGAAATACTGTGGGGCCCACACGTGCCATGTAAGCACCGTCCATACTTGGACAGTGTACATTCATACCATCTATCCATCTTACAGCACTAAGGTGGCTGCTGCAGTGTTACTGTCCAAGTTCTGGGCCCTACCATGAAGTATATATATGTGTTTTATCAAGCCGTCCATCCATTTGCATGGGACCCACCCCACATGTGTGACATGTGTGAGGGTGGGGCCCACCTGATGTACGTGCTCTACATCCAGCCATCCATCCAGCAGGGATGGGACGATGGGCCTATTGAGGTACGCATTTCGTCCAGCAGTCCATCTAGACGCTGGACGTTGCAGCTCTGAATTTTTTTTAAATAATAATAATAATAATATAAATATATAGATAGACACATATATACTATAATATATAATACATGCTGGTGGGCCCTACATGGGACCCGCCTAAGAGGAAAGGGGATTGGCTGGCGTTGCACAGCCATTGTTGTGCTGTTAACAGCAGCAATTGGTGTGGGTTTGATCCACACCATCCATTTGCATGGACCCACCATAGATGTATGGGTCTTTTCCACACCATCTACCTGTCCTGACGGTGGGACCCACCTTGATACATGTGCTATGTATCCCCACCGTCCAGGATGGTGCAGTGGGCTCCAACGTGATGTATGTGCCTCCAATCCACACCGTGGTGGGCTGATCACGAGGTATGCATTATATTTAAACCATCCATCCATTTTTTTACTGGTGGGCCACCACATGCACCCACCCATGATAAGTATGTTGTATCCCCACCGTCCATTCTTTTGGACGTAGTTGGTTGGTTTAAACCAGCTATTTAACTGCTGTAGCTACGTGTGGAGACCCACCTTGATATACATTTCCGCACTGTCCATGTGCATGGGACGGTGGGCCCTGATGCACGCAGCGCCACCTTGATGTATTTGTTGTATCCTCACCGTCCATCAGGGACGGTGGGATCCACCGTGATTTATGGGTTTTATGTGTACTGTCCCTGCAGTGGACCCCACTTGATATGAGTGTTTTATCCCAGCCATCTAGCAGGTCTGGACGGTGGATACCCACCAGTGATATATGTATTTTACCTCCACACCCTCCACCGGTGGCCCCACCAGCAGCAGTTTGCTGCTAGTCTTGACGTCAGCAAGTTCTGTGGGTCCCACTGGTGTATGTACCGTCCACCTGGACAGTGGGTCCCACGTTGCTCGATGTCAGCAAGTTATGTGGGTCTGATCAGAGAGATGTGTTATATCCAAATTGTCTATCCAATTAGCAAGCTCGTCTTTAGGCTTAAGGCAAAATGAGGCAGATATATCAGGTGTACCACACTGCAGAAAACTGAGGCGATTGAACATCCACCATAGCAATCCTTTTTGGGTCACAGAAGTTTTGAATTTGAACGATATTTGTTTTTCCTCTTCAACCAGGTCTTGCGATCGTACGGACAGAATGGATGAAAAATAAACGTTATGGTGCCCCTGAGAAATTTAAACGGCGAAATCATTATCTCCGCCGCTATTTGGAGTCCAGTCCAGATGATCTTTTGATATGATTTATATTTGGCATGTGGTGCGACCCGTGGATGTGGCCCATTTATTGTTTATTTGAGGCCCATTTTGATGTATTCAAGGCCCATGGGCGAGGTCTATTATGATGTATTTGTGGCCATGCATTGAGGCCCACCTTGATATATATATGAGGCCCGTGTGATACGACCCATTTGATGTGTTTGTGGCCGATGGGTTAAAGTCCATTGAGATGTGTCTCGGGCCCATGGGTTAAGGCCCACTTGATGTATATGATGGCCCATTGGTGTGGCCCATTGATACGGCCCAACATGAGGTATTTTTGGCTCATATGCGGGGCCTACTTATTTGTATCTTTGGCCCATGTGATGGGGCTCACCTATTGTGTATTTATGGCCCATTAGTGAGGCCCATTGTAATGTAAATCTGACCCATATGTTGTGGCCCATACGATGTGTTCGAGGCCATGCGATGTGGCCCATAGTGATGTGTATTAGGCCTTTGTACGAGGCCATGGGCCCACTTTATGTTCACCTCTATGTGGGCCACTCCCCGGGAGCAATGTTGGTTAAATGTCCACATTGATGGGTGATGATGATTGAATGTCCACAATTACGACCTTCCCTTAGGCCTTGTTCGGCCAATTCCGATTATCGAGGCCGAGTCTGATTGAAGAGGCCAATTCTGTTTGACGAGACTGATTGTCGAGGCTGATTTCGATTATCCTGACCGGTTGCCGGTTAGCGATCGAGGCCGATTATCCTGACCAATTTTCGATTAGCGATCGAGGTCGATTATCCTGACTGATTGTCGATTCCGAGTGACGTGACCGATTCTGATGGCCGATTGTCGATCATCGATCGAGGTCGATTACCGATTCTGATGGCTGATTATCGATCTTGATTTGTCGTGGCCGATTGCTGATTTCGATTGTAGGGGCCCAATGTGATGTACATGCGACCCATATTTGAAGCCCGACGTGATGTGTATTCTGCCCGTGTCTAAGGCCCAATGTGATGTATATTGAGGCCTAGGTGATGAGGCCCATTGTGATGCACTTGAGGGCCAGGCGAAAGAGCCCATTGTGATGTATGTTAGGCCCATGAGCAGGGCCCACCTGTTGTGTACATGTAACCCTTGAGTAAGTCCCATTGTGTTGTATATTAGGCCATTGTGTGAGGTTGCGGGCCCATTATATGTTTGGATTTATGTGGGTCATTCCTTGGGGCAATGTTGGTTAAATGTCCACATTGTCGAGGCCGATTGTTGATACTGACTATGAGTATGTGTCAGCATAGAATCATGATACATGCCCATACGCATCATCTGCATGTTTATTATGAGATGTGATTGACCATTGCATATGTCAATGGGTAGGATGATATGAGACTCCCTGATAGACGGAGGTTATCTCGCATGAGCGCACGATATGCGCAGGATTGATATATGACTGAATTGTATGACTCATGCATCTTGCATTGTGTGTTGTGATTACTATACGCCCTAGCGACATCAGGGTCGTAGCCTCCACAGGTATTTCGTGTATGGCCATATGGGACACCGAAAAATCTATTTTACATGGGGTGCTATAGATATCCCTAGGTGAAAGTCCCTAAACCCTCTTGGTTCCAGAGGTTGCTCCAACGTCTAGACTAAGTGGGTAGATGAGCGCCGAGTGCCGATTACCAGATGGATACGCTCTCCACTGTGTTGTGGTCGGTTGGAAGGGAGTGTGGCCTTACCTGCCCGAGAGGAGGGGGTAATGCTAGGCTGAGTCTGACCAGCTTGAGGAATGAGTCCGCTATTGATGAGTCGAGCCCGATATTGGCAAGCGGATAGTGAGGTCTCTTCCACTCACCTTGTTGCGCTTGATGGGGCGGCAATCTGGTATAGAGTGTAATAGACCCCGGTAATTTTTCAGAGAGGAACCGTACTGATATGTGGACTTATTGAGTAGGAATTGCATGCTCATTCATTTATTCATTCATTCATTCACTATCCACTCAGGTTGGTGGTGTGCAACTAATTGTTATGTACCTTCGTTATGGCAAGAATTTCGGTTGGGCGCACGACTAACCTGAGATCAGGAGTCTACCACATTTTGTCTGATTATCCAAATTTAGGTATGGGACTAGTTTGGATAGAAGTCCTTGTAGTGGACCACATAGCCTGCGATACTACGTACTATCATCCCGACTTCACACTCCAGCATGGTCATTTCATTCGCATCGCATATTGCATTACATCCACAGGCATATGGCATTTCGGGTTGCTATTTCTGCACTTATATGGCTTAGATAGATTTAGCAGGATTTGTATATTACATTGCATCTTCGGCATTTGATATTTGGCTCTTTACAACTCCATTCGCATAGTTATTCTATATCGCGTATTCTGATATTGATTGACTCATAGACTTGTCCATACTTTCACTTACTCTATTATCATGTGAGTTATATCTTATCAGTATTTTCTGCTTACTCTGATAATTCTTGCTCTTGTCAGTGTTTCTGCTTATTCAGACATTGTATGGTTTACGGATTACTAGTTTTTCCAGTATTGTATGATTATGACATTATATTGAATACTTGGCACTTACCTTGTGCACACTCTTACACCACCCTCTAAGCTTTTTATAAGCTTATGCACGATAGATGTGTGCAGGTAATGTTAGGCTGCAGCAGTGGTGAGCTTGGAGAGTGCGGTGGTCTTCTGGAGCTTGATTCTCTATTTATGTATTTCCCTTTCAGTATTGTATTCAAATGATTATATTAGTGGATATGTGATGACGATGTTGCCGTTGTGAATTGGGTAATCTTGTGGTTATGCTTATTACTAGTTAAATGTATATTTTAAAAAAAAATCCTCCTTGTAGGATCCTAGGATCAGAATCTGGCATATGAATGCTAGGAGCCAAGAATGGGGTACTACGGAGGCTTTCGGCATCGAATTCCGCTATCGGGATTCCTATGAATCCGATTTCTGGGTTTGGGGCGTGACAAGGTGCGCTCGTACTAGTTGAGCTCGTCAAGCAACCCAACTGACCATTGTATGTTCACCTTGTATTGGTCATAATTACTTGAACCTAGGGTATTGAACTTATCAGTGAAAACCCTGTTAACTATGTTACCTTGATCCATAAAGACTCATGAGTCGGGCATGGTGGTATGGGACACCGTGGTCGAGCAGTCGGCCTACGCCGGGGCTACAAACCTCCCCGTAGTGACCAGTGAGCACCTTAAACTCGTGAACAGATTGTGGTGGCATGGGAACTACATTCAAGATTTCGGCCTACTCTGATTGGTGACGAGCCCTTTGCAGTGATCTCGAGCGTATTCTGAGTATACGTGAGGTGACGACCCTTTCGTAGCGACAAGAGTTCAACTAGGCCTGTATTGATAAGGTGATGAGGGAGCGGTGCAACGAGTGCGAGCAACAGCCCTGACAGTCCTTGCAGCGACCTAAAAATATATCATTGTATGAGATTACTAGGAGTGACGACCCTAGACAGGATCTGTGTTGGGATTGATACAAGGGAAGTACCTTAGTTTCCCAATCCTGCTATTTGAAAGGACTAATAACAACTCGATAATCATATCCACATCGCACTGCATGTGCCTGGAAGATGTAGAGCACTGAGGGAAGAAAGCATGTCGTGGATGTAAGATGGTGTTGCATGAGGGAGTATGTCGGTGAGGGCATCCATCATGTCATTTCATTCTTACATTAACAACAGTATCTAGGAATGTCTGATTGCTTACTTTACTATTATCGCATGATTGATTTGATAACATGCTAATCTTTACTCTATGATTCCATTGAGTTGATCACTCACTCTCACATTATGGGACGGTGCTTGCAACACCTACCAGACTCTGTCTTAGATGTAGGTTGTGAGGCGATTCAGGAGATGGAGCCGGACTACTACAAGGACCAGGACGAGTTCTCGTACATGCAGTTTTCCGACGGCTTCGCATAGGTGGCCTGGATCGGTGGGATTTTTACTAGTGGACTATCATATGACATTTTGATTTTGGTTTGATATATGTATATGTAACTCAGAGATATATTCATGAAATTACGGTGAAGACAGCTTTAGTTGAAGTAGGAATAGGTCAGTATATCCTAGAGGGGGGTGAATAGGATTTTTTTTTTTAAGTTTTTATAAATTATTAAAAATTCTTATTACACTAATCCTATCGCAAAGTATTGATTAGGATTACTCAACCTTAACTCTATTGGCTTCCAAGCCTAATAGAGGATCTAATCACAAACTATTTAAAAGACAAACAATGTATAGATGAGATTGTGATGGATATGACTGTGTGTGCATAGGATGTGATCATATATAAATACATACAAGGCAATCACATAAATGAAAGATAATATCAAACTCAAACACAATCATTTTATAGTGGTTCGACGACTTGTCTACTCCACTCCCGGCTTCCACACTCAACCCTTGAGTGACCGAATTTCACTAAGGAGGTTTTCCATGGTTCACCTCAAACCTAAGGTTTTAAATCAGGTTCACCTTCAACCTTTACAGAGGTTTCTACTCGGTTCACCTCAAACCTTAGAGTTTTTCTGACGTACTCCTAAGCAGATGTTTATGCCCACATAGGACAAGGGTCCACACAATGCACCCTGAGGTTTCTACTCGGTTCACCTCAAACCCTGGAGTTTTGCTGGCGTACTCCTAACCAGATGTTTATGCTCTCCACAGAGCAAGGGTCCACACAACGCACCCCGCACGTACACTCCCGTCGGAGGCCTCCTTCGAGGACTTCAAATGGTGAGCAACACTTAAAACCCAATCCTAAAAAGGAATGATCACAAGTGTCCTCTGGACTCTTAGTACTTATAGATAAGTTGATGAGTTCCATTCAGTACAGTGATGAAGACCTTCTACTTGTTGATGAAGAGTCTTCTGCTCCCTTGATCCGCATTACAAAGATGTATATATGCTGGGCTTAGGTTGGGTCAAGGTTATGATGGAATACCATTCTAAGGATTTTCCTATTAGGAGAATAGAGTGGTTCTCATCATTCATGCATTCAAGGCATCCCAGCTTAATGATGTGTCATTAAGGCAGTAGCTGAAGGATCCTTGAATGCGAAAGTTCATTCCCCAATCTACTCTATGAGATATCAATGATGAGGGTGGATTGGAGGATGGACTTCCTGAGAGAAAGGGCTTAAGGTAAATGATAGGAAGGTTAAAACTCTCAAAAACACTCTCTACTTTCTCTACCAGCAATGAAGACAACTCTCTCTATTTATAGGCAAAAGGTTCCAATGGATATAAACGGTCATATTTATGACAGAGTTCGATATCATCGAGCAGTCGTCGATATGATCGAGTGTATACTCTCGATTGTATCGGCCGGCCTCTCGATGATAAGAACTCAATTGTCATTTCACTTTTAGAAACCTTCCACCAACTGGTCGATGGGATCGAGACACACATCGATGTTATCTGATTTTGAACTCCGATTCCATCGAGTGATAGTTCGATCTATCGACGGGCGAAAAATAAGAGAGAAGCCTTGAAGAATTTCAGGATCACAGATATGATCGGGGAAGTAGTCGATGTCATCAGAATTTGTACATCGATCATATCGAAGACCTTGTCGATGTGATCGATAAATCGTATAGATTTACATGTAAGCTTGCTGGACGATTTATGTCCTGAATCGATCCAATCGACTTGGTCTCGATATGATCGATATATGAATATCAATTTATCGACAGGAACGCCGATTAACATTAAAAGAAACCTGAAATTCATGCTGGTGAGAACATGCGCCCCACAGTCGATATGATCTACTGACTCCCGATATGATCGATATTTGAGTTCAGATTGAATCGGACAGTCATCGATATATCGAAGCATATGTTAGTTTTCTTTAGAAAAACAGGGGCACCGGAAAGCAGTCTGTCGATTATATCGATCCACTTCAGATATGATCGATATTCGAATATCGATGATATCAACACTTAAGTCGATATATCGATAAATCGTCCAGAAGATTGTTTTGATTGCTAGACACATTCTGTCCTCATTCAATTGTATCGATTGAGATGCCGAGGACATCGACAGAGCTGGCCGGTCATATCGAACGGGTAATCGATATAATCGACAGTGTAAGAAAAACTTTATTGATTTTTCTTTTTGATAAAAAGCTTTCTTACACAGAAACACTAAGATGTTCTAGTTCTTTTTAAGGGTTTAATCACCTGGTGTTTTGGGACATGGGATGTGAGGCTATGATTTACTTTTTTGCGAGCTTCCACACATCCAGATGAGGCAGACGCTTGACTTGATCTTCTTGTTAAGTGCTGTCATCCGACTGACTCAACTTACAACGTAATTGACAAACCAGGGCACATAATAGGTGCACTTTCAATCTCCCCCTTTGTCAATTACGTGATAAAATCCCCAAAACACCCTAGGAACATATCTAGACAGATATATCCTAAATTGTGTGTACATGTATTAACACAATTTTACAAATCTAAACACCCATGTACACAACAAACAAATTCTCCCCCTTAATTCAAAAACTCCCCCTTTCTTGTTGCGGCTGCTCCCCCTAACACCTACAACAAAGATATATAATTTTCGCTCAGGGTGTTTTAAATTGTTCTCCCCCTTTTTGTCAGTCATTGGCAAAGGTATAAGACGTGATATTGACTGAAGATTGAAGCATATGGGAGAACCAAAGATGAATAGATGTATATAAATGAAGACATCAATGAAGACAGTGTAAAGTATACATCAATGAAGCAGTCAGTATGAAGTTAATAGATAAGAATTTAGACCAAAACCTTAAGACCGCAATAAACTAGGGAGAAATTCAAATGGCAGAAGTAAAAGAACTAGATTAAGCCATATATAAGTTGCCCAAGATTGGCAGAAATATTCAATGCTGCCCCTGATGGCAGCAATATAAACCAACAATAAAAAGTATTTTAGCCCAACCGTGGGCAAACTCATCCAAAAAGAAACCAGAAAGGAAGAAAAAGAAACTAGTCATGCACCATTGAAAGCGTAGAACATCCAAAAAGATACTGATGTTCATACGCAGAAATAAGAGTAAGGGTGCATGAAAGCTTGTATGAAACCGGCATCAGGGAGCAGAGTGAGATGGTATCGTGTCATCCCGTCGGCACGTTAGTACATCCACCAACTGTTGGACCGTGCTCTGAACTCCTTGAACCATTCGTTCTAAAACAATGAGGCGCTCCTTCACTGAGTGCACGTCCTTCTATATGGCCCCAATCCTATTCAGTTTAAGCCTTTTTCCAAACCTAGCGGTTGATGTGGACAGCGCAACATCTGGTCCAAGAGGTGCATCATCAGCCATTGCATCTCCTTCCATGGATCCTCCACCTTCTCCTCCTTCCGCTTCAGCATGAATTTCTTCCTCAGTTTCCTCCTTGTATTCATGAAACCTCAGATCCATTTTCTGAAGATTTTTCTTGTTGAAAACTTTGAGGGGGAAAACTGGATCAGTTGTAGAAGGAAAGCCAATGCTCTGACAGATTCTACTAATGATCCAGGGATATGACAGATGTAAATCTCTGGACGTGTGTATCGCATTGACAAACAGATTTACAATTAAGGTTGGAAGGGAGATATTCGTCCCGGTCACGACGGAGTAGATTATCATCACCATAAGGCTTGTTAGATCCGATCTGTTAGTGCTTCTCGGGTACAGATTGGTGGTGAAGATTCCATGCATGACTCTGAACCAGGGCTCCATATACCTAGATTTCAGGGTATTCCCTTGATGCCATGGGATATCTCGATTATTGCATAGGTATTTGGTTATCTTGGAGTGTACATCTGGAAAGTCAAGATCCGAGTTTGGAAGGCCTCCTGGAACCATTTGTAGATTGAGAACTTGTGCTATGGTGGCAGGAGTGATGAATACATCATCACCATCCATGAAAACCATGAAGGAAGGAGGATCAGCCATTGGGGAATGACACGCAGCAAAGAAGTTATGTGTTCTTTCCAGTTGGCATGGTCCACCAAAATTCAGGATGGGCAGCCAACCAATTGCAGAAAACAGAGGTTCTAAATTGTAAGACGTTAAACAATCTCTGTCTACTTTTTTCTTAAAGATCAACTTTCGATTGGCATATTTTGTTGGCCGTTGGACAGTAGGAGAAGGAGGCACTGGTTGAGACGATTCAGGGATTTTGGGTTGGGACCCACCATGTCGTGATCTTTGCCGTGTGGCGGTCCCTCTGTCCGGGATCCTTGCTCTCTCCCTTGAGGCAAGGACCTTTTGTCGAGTACCTCTTGATGATTCACCTGGACCGGATGCCACGTTTTTGTCCTTTCCCATGTGGAAGAAAAGGCTATTTGAAATATTGAGAAAATGACAAAAAGGAATCCCGACAAACCAAGAGAAAGAGATTCTGATGATGGAAGAATATTACCTGGTTTGGGGTGAGATTTGCTGGTCCTACCTGGCTTAGGATGATTGGTCGAGAGGATCGGACAGGAAGACAGTCGAATCGCCCTTTGAGAAAACCCTTTTTCTGTTTTGCTTCGCTTTTATCGGGCGTCATTTGTCGATCATATCGATCAACCCATCAATTGTATCGAGAAGTTGTCGATCGATTCTATCGAGACTACCCTCGATGTTATCCAAGGACACACGACTTTTCACATTCTGAACAGTTGTCGATTGTATCGATCATCTTCGATAAAATCGAAGAAGACCGTTACTTGCTTTGAAAGTATGTGCTAATCAGAATTTTCTTGATTTTGAAATGCTATTGTATAATTTTTGACTTAATCAGTTTAAAAAAAAACAGTTCTATACAAATATAAGCATGATAATGTTTATATACAAAAATTAGAGGTCTCTAACCTTAGATGTAACATTGATAATTTAGCAAAAGTTGCATCATTTCAAAAATTATCCAGATTTCGATGCAAAATCTGAACGTGTTCTTATATGCTCAGGAATTCAGAGTACAGAGTTCAGTTTTTCGTTCACTCTCCACCTTAAGACAGAAGTTTTTGTTGTGGTGACTTTTGTTATCTTACCAACTCGATCTAATGGTTTCTTCGTTCTGTCTTCCATTCTGGGTGATAAAAGGATATTTTCCATTACTCTGGTCCGATTAAATTTATCAGTGTCATTTTGACCAGAGTTACAAGAAGTTGTTTTTAAGCATTCAAACTTGCAATGTCCCATATCACCACACAAATGACAAACTGGAGACGTTCTTATATTGCTACCTGAAGCAACAGATTTTCCAGTTTTCATTTTGATTTTCTCATACCCTAGGCCACTCTTATCTTTTCCAGGCCTTCCTATCCCTAACATTCTTTCAAGTTTTTCACCACTTTGAGAAAACTTATAGGTTATCTCGACAAATTTTCTGGATTTTTCTAAATCAATGCAAAGTGAGTGGTTCTCATTTTTGAGTTTTGCATTATCATCTTTTAGCAGTTAGCTTTGTTCACAAGTTTTGATAATTCTTCTTTTAGGGATATGTTTTCTTTTTCCAATTGATCATTATTTGTAAGATATTGTTGCAAATCACTGGACAAATGTATGTTTATTTCTAAGGTTCTGTCCAAGTCTTTCTGCAACAATCTCTTCTTGTTTTCAGTCATGCCAATTTTCTTAAGGATGTGGATGCTATGATTGTATAGGTGATTATAAGCATCCTGCAATTCATTCTGCTCTTTATCTTCTTCTTTTTCAATTTCCTTATATGTCAGATGAAAATGATTCAGTGGTTTGTTGTTCTTCTTCTCTTTCAGATTCCATGGGAATAATTGGAGTGGTGGAGATCATAAGAATTTTCAAAGATTTCTGATCTCCATCACTTCCTGAGTCATTGTTTTCTGAATTTGACTCCTCCGTATCATCCCATGTGGCGGCCATCGCCTTGCCCTTGGTTTTTCTGTTTGGGCATTCGGTAGATAGATGTCCATACTCATGACAAGCATAACATTGTGGTTCTCTGTTTCTTTTCCCAAATTTTCCTGCTAAAGGTTTGTCATCCACCTTTCTACCTTTAGAGGGGCGGCCGCGATTCCTTTGAAAGAATCTTCTAAATCTTTGTGCTAGCAAAGCCACTTCCTCATCTTCATCTTCCTTTTCACTCTCATTGTCCTCATGTTTTGATTTCTTGGAGGTTTTTAGGACAGTATTTTTAGATTTTTGGGGTTGTGTGAAGTGTAGTTCGAAAGTTTTTAGGGAACCTACTAGTTCTTCTACTTTCATCTCATCAATATTCCTACACTCCTCAATTGTTGTTACCTTGGGATTGAAGCGTTCCAGCAAGGATCTTAAGATTTTTCTACATATTTTAGGTGTCGGAACCTTCTCTCCCAAACCACCCATGGAGTTACAAATAATGTTTAATTTGGTGTAGAACTCCATAAATGTCTCATGCTCTTCCATCCTGAGATTTTCAAATTGTGAAGTTAAGAGTTGTAGTTTAGATTTCTTCACAGTACTTGTGCCTTCATGGGTTGTTTCCAGTAAATCCCATGCTTCCTTAGATGTCCCACACATACTTATTTGATTGAAAATATCTTGGGACACGGCACAGTAGATGGCGTTCATTGCTTTTTCTTCAGAATTTCGCTGTTATTTGTCGAACGCCGTCCACTTCTCATTAGGTTTGGGTTTAGTGATTGTGGTTTCATCTTCAAGTACAATTTGTTCAGATGGTACCACGTATCCTTTTTCAACTGCATCCCAAACTTCATGATCCAAGGATCTCAGGAAATAGTGCATTCTAGCCTTCCAGTACGCATAATTTGATCCATCAAATACTGGAGGTCTAGTGATAGATGAGCCCTCTCTTTTGACCATATTTCTACTTCAGTCAAGATCACTCTCTAGGCGGTGAAGCCCTTAAAGAGAGACCCTCTCTGACACCAATTAAAATTATGTTGAAGACCGCTTTAGTTGAAGTAAGAATAGATCAGTATATCCTAGAGGGGGGTGAATAGGATTTTTTTTTAAATTTTTATAAATTATTAAAAATCCTTATTACACTAATCTTATCGCAGAGTATTGATTAGGATTACTCAACCTTAACTCTACTGGCTTCCAAGCCTAATAGAGGATCCAATCACAAACTATTTAAAAGACAAACAATGTATAGATGAGATTGTGATGGATATGACTGTGTGTGCATAGGATGTGATCATATATAAAGACATGCAAGGCAATCACATAAATGAAAGATAATATCAAACTCAAACACAGTCATTTTATAGTGGTTCGACGACTTGTCTACTCCACTCTCGGCTTCCACACTCAACCCTTAAGTGACCGAATTTCATGAAGGAGGTTTCCCATGGTTCACCTCAAACCTAAGATTTTAAATCAGGTTCACCTTCAACCTTTACAGAGGTTTCTACTTGGTTCACCTCAAACCTTGGAGTTTTACTGACGTACTCCTAAGCAGATGTTTATGCCCACACAGGACAAGGGTCCACACAACTCACCCTGAGGTTTCTACTCGGTTCACCTCAAATCCTGGAGTTTTGCTGGCGTACTCCTAACCAGATGTTTATGTTCTCCACAGAGCAAGGGTCCACACAACGCACCATGCACGTACACTCCCGTCGGAGGCCTCCTTCGAGGACTTCAAATGGTGAGCAACACTTAAAATCCAATCCTAAAAAGGAATGATCGCAAGTGTCCTCTGGACTCTTAGTACTTACAGATAAGTTGATGAGTCCCTTTCATCACAGTGATGAAGACCTTCTACTTGTTGATGAAGAGTCTTCCACTCTCTTGATCCGCAACAAAAAGATGTATATATGTTAGGCTTAGGTTGGGTCAAGGTTATGATGGAATACCATTCTAAGGATTTTTCTATAAGGAGAATAGAGTGGTTCCCATCATTCATGCATTCAAGGCATCCCAGTTTAATGATGTGTCATTAAGGCAGTAGCTGAAGGATCCTTGAATGCGGAAGTTCATTCCCCAATCCACTCTATGAGATATCAATGATGAGGGTGGATTGGAGGATAAACTTCCTGAGAGAAAGGGCTTAAGGTAAATGATAGAAAGGTTAAAACTCTCAAAAGCACTCTCTACTTTCTCTACCAGCAATGAAGACAACTCTCTCTATTTATAGAAAAAAGGTTCTAACGGATATAAACGGTCATATTTATGACAGAGTTCGATATCATCCAGCAGTCGTCGATATGATCGAGCGTATACTCTCGATTGTATCGGACGACCTCTCGATGATAAGAACTTAATTGTCATTTCTCTTTTGGAAACCTTCTACCAACTGGTCGATGGGATGGAGACACACATCGATGTTATCGCATTTTGAACTCCGATTCCATCGAGTGATGGTTCAATCTATCGACAGGTGAAAAATAAGAGAAAAGCCTTGAAGAATTTTAGGATCACAGATATGATCAGGGAAGCAGTCGATGTCATCGGAATTTATACATCGATCATATCGGAGACCTTGTCGATGGGATCGATAAATTGAATAGATTTATATGTAAGCTTGCTGGATGATTTATGTCCTGACTCGATCCAATCGACTTGGTCTCCATATGATCGATATATGAATATCGATTTATCGACAGACACCCCGATCAACATTAAAAGCAACCTGAAATTCATGTTGGTGAGAACATACGCCCCACAGTCAATATGATCGACTGACTCCCGATATGATCGATATTTGAGTTCAGATTGAATTGGACAATCATCGACATATCGAAGCATATGTTAGTTTTCTTTAGAAAAACAGGGGCGCCGGAAAGCAGTCTGTCGATTATATCAATCCACTTCAAATATGATCGATATTCGAATATCGATGATATCGACACTTAAGTCGATATATCGATAAATCGTCTAGAAGATTTTTTTGATTGCTGGACGTATTCTGTCCTCATTCGATTGTATCGATTGAGATACCGAGGACATCGACAGAGCTGGCCGATCATATCGAAGGAGTAATCGATATAATCGACAGTGTAAGAAAAACTTTACTGATTTTTCTTTTTGATAAAAAGCTTTCTTACACAGAAACCCTAAGATGTTCTAGTTCTTTTTAAGGGTTTAATCACCTGGTGTTTTGGGACATGGGATGTGAGGCTATGATTTACCTTTTTATGAGCTTCCACACATCTAGATGAGGCGAACTCTTGGCTTGATCTTCTTATTAAGTGCTGTTGTCCGACTGACTCAACTTACAACGTAATTGACAAACCAGGGCACATAATAGGTGCACTTTCAATTCATACTTTGGAGATAGTCCGAGATTGTTTTGTTTTTCATACAGTGATATATATATTCTTCAGTCTTCCACTTACATTTTATCATTGGATCTGGAGTATGAATTGCAGTTTTGGTATAATCTCACTCATGTTAATGCACTAACTCAGACAACATTGAATCATAAGCATATTTGTTGCATAAGTGATGGTCTGAAACTCGAGAGTTGGGTTTCTACATGACCCCTGATTTTCAGGGTGTTACAAGTTGGTATTAAAGCATGATTTGGATTAAATCGAACCTGGGTTATGGTCACGCGATGTACACTATCGCCCTTTGACTTAGGTGGGTGCGAGAAGAACATAGAAACACTCATAGGACCCCAGTTTTCCCAAGTGGTGAAGTTCACTCAAATCGATCATTTTGATTGAGTCCGTGTGCATCTGTGGTCGCATGAAATGACCCCGGACCACTTCTGGTTCATGTATGGATGGGTCTAGACCTCTATTGACCCTATCCCAGCTGTTAAAAATCACTAAATGCGAATATACATCAGTTAGTACCCGAATTGACCCAAAATAGATCGAAATGGAGTCGTTGGCCTACCCACGCTGATCTGGAATGATCCAGGGTGGGACCCACATGAATTTAGGGACCTTAGGGCAGGAGGACCTCGCCCAAATGGCGAGGCATCGCTGATTAGCACAGAGGTCCGGGAGGACCTCGCTGAGTCGGTGAGGCCTCGCTATACAGTGGGCCCCATTCGGGCCGGCCGTTGGACCGATCAACTTTGGAATCTAGGGTAGCCCCCTGGTATGTGGGTCGTCTGTTAAAAACACCCCAAACCCCTACCTCCTTCACAAAACACTCCCCCAAGCTCTCCTTTCCTCTCCCATTTGTTGTTTTTTCTTGCAAATCTCGTTCTCAATCATTTCCATCATCATTTTCTGCCTTAACCCATGCCACTCCACCGTTTACAGCAATGCACACTGCCTATCCTCTCCATTCTCGTCCGTTGGAGCTCTCCCATCCTCCATTTGAAGCTCAAATCATGTAAACCTCTAACCCAACCCATCTCTTCCTTTTCCTTTCTTCAAAACTCATTGTTTGGGACCTCTACAACCCCTGTTGCATCTCAAACTTGGGGAGAATAAAAAACCTCATCCCTATCTCCCCCTTTCCTTCATTTTCATGGCCTTTATGTAGACTATTTTAGCTTTTTTCTCCCTTTTCACCATCCTCTCTCTCATAGGAAAGAGGAAGACCACCGCTGATGAAGTTGGGCCTAGTCGCCCTTCGCGTTGAAGGAAGCCGAGAGGTGGCACTGCTAGTTCAAGCGCAGCCACAAGTCCAAGTGCCCCTCGTGAGTTTCAGACGAAGCGGGATCTTGATCCTCGATCTCCTGCTGGATGGGCTTGGTTGGCAGAGCAACCACATAGAGTTTATGAGGGTCGTCGAGTCCTTTTTGAAGCTCAGGTGGATGGGAGACTCTTTAGGGAATACCAGTTGTTCGACCCCCTGGAACAGGCACAATGGAGACTGCTATTTGTTGCAAGGCAACGCGCCAATGCAAGCACAGTCCGAGCTTTCTATACCAACATTCACGAGGCTACGCTGGAACCCTTGCAGTTCCGGGTCTTATGTGGAGTAGATTTGTGGACCACAGTTGACGTCAGGTTGATATCTCGGCTTCTGAATGTGCCCCTTGGCGAGGTGCATGCGAGCACTAAAAATCTGAATAGTATGCGTGAAAGGGACAGCCGCACACGTTCCCTTTGTGGCCGACTGGTTGAGTGGCAGCCGAATCAGAGTCTTCTTACGTCCTATATGTCAGACGATATCCGCTTGCTCCACCACATTTTCACATTCAACGTTTACCCTAGGTGGAGTAACCGTAGTGAGTGTACGCGCCTTATGGTGGACTTCCTGTATCAGGTGGGGCAGAGGGCAAACTTGTGTGTGCCTTCATTCGTGTTGTGACAGATAGTGCAGGTTGTACGCTCGAGGAGGAGGATTGAGTCACTCCCATACGGCCGACTCATATGCAGGATCGCACGTGAGTTTGGGTATGGCCTTGGTGGGGAGATGCCGGTGCCGGTCCATCATATCAATGAAGCTACCCTCAATCAAATGGAGATCAGGCCACGACAACGCCAAGCTCGACTTGAGGAGAGCAAAGATGAGACCGAGAGCGAAGAAGAAGAGAGTGAAAAAGAAGCTGGGGCTGAGATCCAAGGAGAGGAACAAGAAGAGGAAGAACCAGAGGCCCAGAGCACACATGAGAGCTCCCCTCCTATGGTACCAGGGCAGGCTTCTGGTCGAGCTCCTTGGGATGCTCGTATAGCTCTCCTGGAGGAGGATCATGCTGCCCTACGACAGGGCCAGGTTGCCTTGCGACAGCACATTACGGACATGCGGGGCTTTGTGAAGCGCAAGTTCAAGAAGGTGACCAGCACCTTGAAATCTATCTTATGTTGTCTGCAGGATAAGGGTGCCCCTCCATCGCCAGACTCGAACGAGTGATTAGATTTTAGATGTTTGCAGGTCATATTTAGGTTGTTTTCTATTTTCAGTGTGTGAGCCTGAGAAGGCTTAGTAGTTGGTTTATATTACAGTTGTAGCTTTGGCTAGCTTAGTTTCCCATGTGTTTCTTGTCATGATGCATGTAAGGATATATCTCTTGTATTGTGACAAATTTTGATTAAATGAAATGCATGGAGTTTCTTCGGTTTATTATGTGAATGATTATGTGGTGTGTTTGTACTATTGCTAAAACTGACTGGGTTGTACCCTATTTTGAATATAGGGAATGCCACCTAAGGTTACTCGGAACACGGCACGTCTTAGGATCGGGTCCCTCCCCAGAGTGATGATCATATGGACCCTACTGTGGGCCTGATTCGTGAGACTGCACCTGAGTCTCAACCTTCTGCAGGTCCTACAGTCGGACCACCACCTTTCACACCTCCAGTTAGAGAGCAGTACCACGCGTCTTCCTCGATGCAGTATGTGCCTCACTCTTCTCCACCTCCTGATAGGTTTGAGCAGCTGATGACCATGATGCACCAGCAGCATCAACAGCTTTTAACTACCATTGTAGGGGCCTTAGCCCAGGGTGGGAGTGCGACTCCACCTGCGCCATCTGTGCATCCAGCTGAGGATGCTGGGACTTCGACTCAGGATGAGGGTATGACTCATCCTGCACCATCTGCTTACCCTACGGGGAGTGCTGCTGATACTAGAGGCCTACTTGAGCGATTCCAGCGCTTGCGACCTCTTACTTTTACAGGTTCTCACAGACTCAAGGAGGCCGAGTATTGGCTCGACCGCGTCTCAATGATATTGAGGATGCTGCACTGCTCGGAGTCTGAGCAGGTTGAGTTGGCCACTTTCATGTTCGAGAGAGAGGCCAGCTTATGGTGGGATAGTATACTGCGTACGGTTACAGTTGGCTACATCTAGACTTGGGCAGCATTTAAGTTCTGATTCCATGAGAAATACTATCCGCAGACCTACCGACACGAGAAGGAGAATGAGTTTTTGTGCCTCAGGCAGGGAGGCATGACAGTTACAGAGTATGAGCATCGATTCACAGAGTTGGGCAAATACGTCCCTACGATACTTGCTGACGATGCAGATGCCGAGTGGCGAGTTGGAATGGATGGGGGCTTACGTTATCATGGCCGACTATGCGTCCCAGATATCCCTGACTTGAGACGAGAGATTCTCGAGGCTGCGCACAATTTCAGACTTGCGATGCATCCGGGCAGTACAAAGATGTATCGTGACGTGAAGATGACCTATTAGTGGGATGGCATGAAGACCCACATCGTAGATTTCGTGTCCCGTTGTCTCACTTGCCAGCAGATGAAGGCAGAGCATCGCCGACCTCCTGGTCTCCTTCAGCCTATGCCTATAGCTGAGTGGAAGTGGGACTTTATTTCTATGGATTTCATCTTGGGACTGCCGAAGACGAGGAAGGGACATGATTCTATATGGGTGATCGTCGACCGCTTGACGAAGTTGGAGCACTTCTTACCGATCAGAGTTACGAACTCTGCAGACAAGTTGGCCAAGCTATATATCAGAGAGATAGTGTATCTGCATGGAGTTTCCTTGGAGATCTTGTCGGACAGAGACACGCGCTTTACTTCTATTTTCTGGACTCGCATCCAGGAAGTTATGGGTGTGAAGTTGAAGTTCAGTACTGCATTCCACCCACAGACAGACGGATAGACAGAGCGGGTGAACCAGATTTTAGAGGACATGTTGCGGGCTTGCGTATTGGATTTCAAAGACAGTTGGGATGATTGTCTTCCATATGCGGAGTTCGCGTACAACAACAGTTTCCAATCGAGTATCAGTATGACACCTTATGAGGCCTTGTATGGGCGCACTTGCTGAGCACCGCATTGCTGGGCAGAGGTCGGTGAGCGCAGATTGATTGGCCCAGAGATAGTACAGGTGACCTCGGAGAAGATTAACATCATCAGACGTCGATTGCTTAAAGCGCAAAGCAGACAGAAGAGTTATGCCGATACGAGACGGCGCCCGCTAGAGTTCGCGGTTAGGGATCATGTATTTTTGAGAGTTTTCCCTATGAAGGGAGTTCTTCAGTTCGGGAAGAAGGGAAAACTAGCACCGTGATTTATTGGTCCATTTCAGATTCTTGACCGTGTGGGTGCAGTGGCATATCGTCTGGCTTTGTCTACGCCTCTCACGAGCGTACACAACGTATTTTATATTTCTTTGCTGAAGAAATATGCTCCTGATCTTTCCCATATCATTAGATGAGAGCAGGTGCAGTTAGGTGAGGATGTTACATGTATACTGCGACCGATGCGTATATTAGACAGGAAAGAGCAGGTATTGCGTAGCAAGTCATCCCCCTTGTGAAGGTATTGTGGACGCATCACACTGAAGAGGAGGCTACTTGGGAGACAGAAGCCGAAATCAGAAAGAACTACCCACAGCTTCTCGAGGAGTACGAAAAGGTATAAATTTTGAGGATGAAATTTATTGTTTAAGGGGGGTAGATTGTAATGTCTCGAAAAATCCGTACAGAGACCCGAGTACCACCTCGATCAGAAATCACTTAGGATTAATTCCTTTAGAAATTAAGCGTAAGTTAACTAGCGCTATGCTAGATTAGTTGTGAAATTAGCACTGATTGCTTTAAATACGTTCTGCAAGACCCAAAACTTATGGAATTGTTAACGCTATAACGTCCTGAAACCTAGGATCAAACTCTAAACCCGTTTGCTCTCAGGAACCCTTTGAAACCTTGTAATGGGTTCTGACTGTGCATCGTAAGTCCGTTAGCAATGAACTTAGACCGTTATGATCGCGTAGTTGGACTGACTACCACCCTGGAAATCAAGCCCAACTGATGTTCTGAGACTATTTCGTTGAGCCTGGAGCAAGGAGTGTGAGAAAGAGTGAAATTCTTTGAAAATTAAATGTGATTTAAATAAATCTGGCACGTGATGCTTGCGGGTTGAGTATAAGTATTCAGACCATCGAAATCTAACCCAATTACACCCTCAGATCAGGGAACATTTCTCACTCAGGTCAGTGTACTTGGAATCCTTGATCGAGTCTCAGTGACCGCTGAACTGAAACTGATCCGCTATGTGCGATCTGGGAACACTATCGGACCAAAAACTTAATGTGATCAGGATCCAATATCCATGAGCTTAAGTCCGACCGCATTCAGTCAGGGGACCTCCAGAAACGTTCTTTTGGATCGGAAGAGACCCGATTTGGCTATATCCCAACTATACTTTTGTTTAAAGTCTAAATAGGTGACTTTCTAACCTATTTAAGGACCTTAAACCCTCTCACACCCCTCCCATACGAATTTGCTTAAACCCTAGGAAAGAGAAGAGAGAAAAGAGAGAGATTGTGTGGAAGTTGTGAGGGAAAGTCCTTGACACTCGATCCTGCTTCTACACGTACTTAATCACCGTGTTCTAATCACTCTTCCAGTGATTCTGACTTCATTCTAGGTAAGAAAACCGTAACCTCAAGCTGTTTTAGGGATTCCATCAATACAAGTAGCGAAGTAGTTGATTTATCTTGTGATATAGGTCGTCATACAGATGTTGAAGGAGCGTAGATTTTCTATTCGATTCGTTACGCTTCTACGGCGTAAGGTGAGGATTTTAGATGCTTAGGTTAACTGTTTTCAAAGATTTCAATGTCGTTTAATAGTAGATTATCGACAAGAACGCTGTTTGACATGTAGAACATGCTGTCTGTTTTCCATTTCGATTACGTACGGAGAATATGAGATTTAGGGTATTTTAGGCATTTGTAGGAAATACTGTATACATCCGTATTTTGTTAAAATGATTGCCATGTTTATTTGTCAGTTATTATACAAGATATGCGTGTATGATCTGTTTGGCGAAGAGATTCGCCCTAATGCACACTTTGGGTCGACATACGCTATGTAGACAAATGTGTGTAGACTAAGTGTTTGTAATAGTATGTATTGAGTAAATGTTGTTGTAGATTAGTTTTGAGATTGAATTCTCAATTAATATGATGATGCACATGATTTCCTCCATGTTGTTATATTGAATTGATTTCCTTATTTATATGGAATACATGTGTTTGGTTGATTTGCTTACGTTGTATGTTATAACATGTTGTTAACATGCTTAGATTTTTGTATTTCATTTTTGTTACTCTCATATGATCACTGATGTAGATTATAAGTACTTGGGGCTATGCTCTAGTCCAGGCAGTCGGTAATAGATTTGAATTTGTGGTTGACTTCTATTTGCCACGAAGGACGCGTCGATGAACATGAGTTGTGCTTTGGTTGGCGGAAGTGGTTAGGCTACACGAGGTGTTTTATGCACTTCATGTCATTCAGCTTGAGGTGCGCTCGTACTAGTCGATCTCGTCAAGCAACCCAACTAACCATTGTATGATCACCTTGTATTGGTCATAATTGCTTGAACCTAGGGCACTGAACTTACTAGTGAAAACCCTGTTAACCATGGTACCTTGATCCATAAAGACTCATGAGCCAGGCATGGTAGTATGGGACACTGTGGTCGAGCTGTCAGCCTACGCTGGGGTCACAAACCTCCTCGTTGTGACCAATGAGCACGTTAGACTCGTGAGCCGATTGTGCTGGTATGGGACACAACATTCGAGCTGTCGGCCTACTCTGATTGGTGACGAGCCCTTTGTAGTAACCTCGAGCATATTCTGAGTCTACGTGAGGCGACGACCCTTCCGTAGCGACAAGAGTACAACTAGGCCTGTATTGATAAGGTGATGGGGAAACGGTGCAACGAGTGTGAGCAACAGCCCTGGCAACCCTTGCAGCGACCTAAAAATATATCATTGTATGAGATTACTAGGAGTGACGATCCTATACAGGATCTGTGTTGGGATTGATACAAGGGAAGTACCTTAGTTTTCTAATCCTGCTATTTGAAAGGACTAATAACAACTCGGTAATCATATCCACATCGCACTGCATGTGCCTGGAAGATGTGGAGCACTGAGGGAAGAAAGCATGTCGCGGACGTAAGATGGTGTCGCATGAGGGAGTATGTCGGTGAGGGCATCCATCATTTCATTTCATTCTTGCATTAACAACAGTATATAGGAATATCTGATTGTTTGCTTTACTATTATCGTATGATTGATTTAATAACATGCTAATCTTTGTTCTATAATTCCATTGAGTTGATCACTCACTCCCACGTTACGGGACGGTGCTTGCAACACCTACCAAACTCTGTCTTAGATGCAGGTTGTGAGGCGATTCAGGAGCTAGAGCCGGACTACTACGAGGACTAGGACGAGTTCTCGTTCATGCAGTTTTTTGATGGCTTCGCATAGGTGGCCTAGATTGGCAGGATTTTTGCTAGTGGACTATCATATGATATTTTGATTTTAGTTTGATATATGTATATGTGACTCAGAGATGTATTCATACTTTGGAGACAGTCCGAGATTGTTTTATTTTTCATACAGTGATATATATATTCTTCAGTCTTCCGCTTACGTTTTATCACTAGATCTGGAGTATGAATTGTAGTTTTGGTATAATCTCACTCATGTTAATGCACTAACTCAGACAACATTGAATCATAAGCATATTTGTTGCATAAGTGATGGTCTGAAACTCGAGAGTTGGGGTCGAGCATAAACTTCACTCCTGAGTTCCAGAACATCACTTATGCAACATTTTCAATGATGGATGAATGTTGTTCATATTAGTGCAGAAAACATGAGTGGGATTAGACCAAAACAACATATCATACTCCAGAGACAGTTAAATTTTACTAGCAGAAGACTGATAAATATATAAAATGTATAATTGATTGTAAGTCTCCAGAGTGTGAACATGTTACCAGGTTAACTAAATACATGTATACTCCAAAATGAAAAGAAAAGAATATACATGAGTGTTTAAATAAAAAGTAAAAATACCAAGTGTATTGGCATCTAATCAGTAACCCTGTAAACTCATCGATCAGAACCTGCATATAGGAGAAATCCTCCTCAACATCATCAAGAAAGAGGAACTAGTTGGTGTGGCCAACACCGTCCCGTAACGTGGGAATGAGTGATCAACTCAGTGGAAACTATATAACATGTTATCAATTCAATCAAGTAGTAATGATAAAGCAGTCCAATCAAACATGTCCTAGATACTCTTATTAATGCAAGAATGATATGAGGTAATGATGCATGCCCTCACCACAAACTCCCTTATACGACATCATCTAACGATCGTGGCATGAATCACTACCACTGTGCTCTCACACCAACGCCAATGGCACATGCAGTGCAATGTCATGAGTATGATTACCAAGTTCTTATTAGTCCTTTTCATATAGCAGTATTGGGAAGCTAAGGTATCTCCCTTGTATCATTACCCAAACGGTAATCCATTCTCAGGTTGTCAGTCTGAAATAATCTCATACGATGTTACGGTTTTACGTCGCTGCAAGGGCTGCCAGGGCTGTTGCGTGCAATCATTACAACACTCCCCCATCACCAAATCAATACAGGCCTAATTATATCCCAAATACTGCAACAAGACTCGTCGTCCTTATACACTATGAGGATATACTCGAGGTCACTACAGAAGGCTCGTCACCAATCAATGTAAGCCGACAGCAAGAATATAATGTCCCATGCCACCATAATCTGCTCACGAGTATAGGTGCTCATTGGTCACTATAAAGGGCTCGTCACCAATCAATGTAGGCCGACAGCACGAATATAGTGTCCCATACCACCATAATCGGCTCATGAGTCTTAGCGGATCAAGGTACCAAGGTTAGAGGGGCTTTTCATTGGTAAGTTTGGTACCTTAGGTTCAAGCAGTAGCGACCAAATATGGTGAACAAACATCGATCAATCGGGTTAGTTGATAAGCTCAACTAGGCCAAGCGCACGTTGAGTTGAATGACATGGAATGCATAAGCACTCCATGTGGCCTAACCACTGCCGAACACCCCAAGCATGACTCAGATTCGTTAAACTCATCATACGTGGAAAAAATAACCTTAACCACCATTTAGAGTACGATTACCGATTACCTGGACTGTAGCACAGCCCCATTCACATACAAATCTAATGTCTAGCATATGATTCATATTCTGCATTCATATGAACAATCATGAAGTATAACTTAAATGTAAACAGTACATGCAGGAAATCATACACACATGTAACAGGATTCATCTAAGTACACAATCCATGGAGGAAATCATACACTCATTTTAGCATGGATAACCTAAGTTAGATGATTCATGGAGGGAATCATACACACGAACACTATGGTTGAAATCCATATCTCAACCATCTTAACATGCACATTATACTAACTACCATCTCATTCAGACATTTAAACAAACACTTAGCTTACCCTATCCAACATACCTCACGTATGTTAACACCGTTGTGTACTAGGGTAAGACCTTTCGCCTAAGAGTTATCACATACATATCAAGCATATAATAATGACAAGTTATCATGACAACCAAAATAACAGATTCCGTATATATACAGGTATTCTAACATATTCATGAAATACGACATTTACAATAAAAAATATACGGATACGAAAAGCAAAACGAATAACACATTTGGCATGTGTAATTGCATCCACAATATGAATAAATCATTAACTATCATTGAAAGTGTTGAAAACCATTACCTAAGCGCATATAGTCCGCACCTTAAACTTGAAAATGCGAAATGGATATGATTCAGACAATAAGTCGTCATCAACGGCGGATTGACAACCTAGAACATGAAATAGATTAGCTACATCATCACTTAAACTATACTAAACCCCAAAATAGGTTAGGGTTAGGATTTCTTACCCAGGAATGGAATCAAAAACGTCGAAATAGAGATACGGATAGGTGGATTAGGCACGTAGTAAAGCTGGGAAGAATCCCAGGAAGAATCACCAACTTCTCCCTCACTTTCTCTCTCTTTTCTTCCTCTTGGAAAGCTAGGGCTTGACAATTCGTATGGGATTTGGAATGAGGGTTTTAAGCCCTATTTATAAGCTAAACTTGGCAAAAATAGACTAAAGGCCAAGGTATACTTAGGTTATAACCAAATCGGGTCTGTTCCGATCCAACGGAGCACTTCTGGAGGTCCTGTTACTAAATGCAATCGGACTTAAGCTCTCTAATATCAGATCTAGGTCAAGCTAAGTTTTCAGTCCGGTCGGGTTTCCGGATCGACCGTGGCGTACCAGTTTCAGTTCAACGATGATGGGAATTCGATCAGAGCTAAGGTACTATGACATGTAAGGGCCACCTATCCTGATCCAAGGGTGAATTTAGGTTAAAATCTAACGATCAGAATGCTTTAAAATAACACGCAAGTGAACCATTCCAGATTTCTTTAAAAATATAATTAATTTTCTAAAAATCTTCCTTTTCCTACTCTCTTTACTCCGAGCTCAATAAAATGGTCTCAGGACATCGGTTGGGCTTGATTTTCTAGGTGATTGTCAAGTCCAACTAAGCGGTCGTAATGGTCTAACTTCGTAGATATCAGACTTTTGATGCACGGTCTAAAGCCAATACAAAATTACAAAGCATTTTCGGGAGCAACTGAGTTTAGAGTTGGATCTAAAATTTCAGGGTAATATAGCATCAATGATTCTATAGGTTCTGGGTCTTACAGATTGTATGTAAAGTGGTTGGTGCTAATTTAGCAGGAAATCTAGTATAGCGCTGGCTATTTCACGTTAAATTTATAAAGAATTAGGTTCTAAATGATTTCTTTGGCTTTGAAATTGGGTTCTGAGAGATTACCAAGGTGTTATGGTTGACCCATTGCCTATGGACGTCTAACTCCAGTTTGGTAAAAATCTGGGGTGTTACAGTAAATGGGCTCAATCATCCTTCCACCTCGACTATTAGTAACTAGACTGAGTTGACTCAGTGATAGTGGGTGGGTAATGGTATCCAAGGAGGCATTTAACTAGTTACACTGAGGGTAAATCTTACCTCATTCGCCCTTCCATGGTGGTGAACAACCACCATTCCAGTGTGAAAACCTACACTTACTCGGTTGTGAGTTAACTCGTCTAGTTCCCAACTGAGTCGACTCGGTCGTGACTCACAAGGTTTTATAACATCTTGTGTAGGTACAACTAGCAACTGTCTACCGAGGAAGACATTTCTTCCTTTAATCAGTCCAAAAAAGATCATTACGCTTACAGAGGAATACAAACCTAAGGTGAGGAGCATCCCCCATAACTTCTTCCATTCACTAATTTTCATGTGGATTAACTCTTTAATGTAGAGTATTTTAGAGAAATATTAATTCCTAGTTATCTTGACTTTTATGAAGAAGTTTTTTTAATGCCATGTTTCCTTATAATTATGTGTATGATGTATTGTCTTGAAAATTCCATGCCACATTTATAATCATTTGCTTATGTGTATAACCCCATTAGACGTGATGAGAAAAGAAACCTTTCATACTAGATTATTTATGAATTGTGTAGTGAGACATTACCTTCATAATTTTCTATATTTTTAATCTCTAATTGTGTAGGTAAAATCTTGTGAATAGTTCGTATAATATGGAAAATGAGAATTTGTTTACATGTAGTGTACTTATGGATGGACTCTTAGTTAATGATATGACCTCACTTGGAAATTTACATGATACTTAGCGTGCCCTCCTTTGAATGTAAAGAAATTATGGAAGTTCATGTAGAATGTATGGTTGGATATTTCCTATTTGAAAGTTGAAGGTCATTACTATTCTATCAAAGTAATGTATATATGTGTCATGGTGCATAACATTCACACATGACATGTGAGCTTTTCCGAGTGTTCACCGTAAGTCACATCTTGTTCGGTTGTGCAAGGTTCTATTACCTAAGTCTAACCATTAGGTTTGTGTACTTGTACACTTTGGACCGCTCTTTCTTTAAATGAGGCTTTTCTGGGATTATATACCTCCTCGGGCATACCCTGAGTATTTTTCCAAGAGGTTGTCCTTGGGCACACTCACCTTCATGGCCTTTTCCAAGTAGTTAATTTACTGTGGGAGGTCTATGTGGTCTTTTCCAGGCAGTCTACTACCGTAGGCGACCCTTTATTTTGACAGCTAGATATGCATCCCTAGATCTATGACTTGAGCATACATTCATACCTTCATGCAAACGCATTGTTAGTTGTATTGCCCTATGAATTATATATGAATTATTAACCCATTTTGGAATGATGTGTCATGGTTGAATTTATGAGGAAAATTCCCATTAAGTTTTCACTCACCCATCGTGCAGTTGCACCTAATAGACGCAGGTATGATGAACAAGTGGAGACCCCTATCACAAGATTCCAGGGATGGCTGTGGTGGAGTTTGGCAAGGAAGAACTTTATGCCATTACAGTTGAGCCATTAGAGCTCGACTGATAATTTAGGATTTACTTGCTTTCATATTTCAGATTTTGTATCTTGCTTGAATTGTAATAAAATATTTCCCCTGTTGTGGGATTTTATTTTTCTCCCATTTACATGTGTTAAGCTTCCTTGTTGTTACTCTTGATATCCTTAGTTTATGCAATGTTGTCTTACTCTCTGTTATGGGAATTGCCGCTATTTAGATGTATGTTAGTCCACTTCATGACGTAACCCTCGGGTTCTCGTACTCGAGCGACTATCCTCAGGTTTGGAGAACCTGGGTGTGACAAGATGGTATCAGAGAGAGAGAGAGTTTAGACAAGCCTTGCCTTTGGGAAGAAGTTTGTACGAACTTTCTACATTTTACATTTAGAAAATTTTTAGGACCCCTTAAATTAGAAAACTGAACTTAGGAAAAAAAATTCCACCAGATTTAGGTTCTTTCAAGAACATAGAGACCCAAATCTAGGTCCCCAATATTAAATTCTATAATTACTTTAGGTTTCAGGTATGTACACTTTCTCATGTCAACACCCTTACTTGACTACACTCGACTATAAAATATCTGTTTTTCTAACTATCAAACATTCTATCTATGATAGTATTGCTGAGACTTGACTTTCAACTCAGGTAAGTACATGAATTCCAGATTTTTACCAAAAATAAATAAATTGAACTTTATTGTCATATCTTACTCAAGTGCAATAAACTAGAATATCCATTGATTGAATAGTTGAGACATTCCAACTATAAAGTTATGAATGCTAGACGTAATCTATCGAGAGTCGTTTCATGGAGATCATCCATGTGGTTTCAACTAACCAATAGATGAGTTATTCTAGTCAAGTCATCATCTTTTATATATACCATTTGAAGTAGGGACCACCGTGCACATATGGAATGACATTGGACAAGGGTTTATAGGGTTATAATACAAGGACATTTGGAACTTATTTATACTGATGGACTACCCTAACAACAAATAGATCCACCTCAATTGGATGTAGCAGTGGCCCTAACTCGCCCGAGGTAACGCTCAGCTACATGCCACCCCACTTGCTAAAATGGCAAGGTGGATGGCATGGGATCCATCTCTATAACTGCCAAGACCATCCATAGGCACTCTGCTTAAATTCATCATTTCACATGTATAGGTGTTCCTAACATAAATAGTATCTCAACTATTTCCTTAAGTTTTTTTTTTTTTTTTTTACTTGATGTGGAAATTGGAAATTAGAACTATAGTTAATTTATTATAGCCTCCTGACACTAGGCTCATTGTTATTTATTGCATACTCCCCACTCAGTATAGGATCATCATTTGAACCTAGAAACAAAAACTTAGACCCTTATTTTTAACTATCCTGAACCTAGATTCAGGAACTAGAAATGTAGTTCCCCTAGGAAATCCACTTTAACTGTACTAAACTGTAAACATATTGTTATTTAACTAACAAACATTGCTATCCATAATAGCATTACTAGTCTGACAGCCATCCTATAAAATTTGACTTTCCATTCAAGTAGGTACCCAGATTCCATGTTCCCATACAACTTGAATTCTGTTATAACATCCTTCTTAAGCATAACAAACTAAAGATGTCATTAATCGAATGATCGTAATCTCTAATTTATGAAACTGAAATTATTAAGCGTGAGTTGTTAATTTCATTTCATGAGGTTCATTAACTTGATTTTAATTAATTGATTGATGATTCATTTCAGTATAAATATTATTTTATATACTATCTAAAGTAGGGATCACTGTAGATGTTTTAGATTACACATGACATGTTTACAATTTCTGAGTACCTGTGTATCATTCACCACTAGGGTACCAAAAGTATTTCTCTTATCTATCTTGATGTATGTAGTTAAGTTTTGATTTTCACTATTCTTTTTGGGTAACAAACTGTTATAAAGCTTAAATGTCTTAACCTAGGATGTTAGAAATTAATGTTGGAATTAGGGGAATCTCCTTTAGATTATGAGAAATTTTGGGAATGTAAAAACCCACACTTAGGTCCCCTTGAAATCATTAGGATAGCCATTGAGACTTGATTGGAAGTACTTAGGAATTTTGAAAAATTCTGAGAATATAGATAACCAAACTTTAGGCCACTTAGAAAATATCAGGTTTGGATGTTTGATCTTGGAAATTAAACTTAAGTTCCCTTTCAAAATTAATTGGATGGCTATTAAATTTATGTGGAATTCCCCCTAGAAGTAGGAAAGGTTGAGAACATAGAAATTCAAGATTTTAAGCTTCTTTGAAATTTTAAGTTTAGTCAATTGAACTTAGAAACTGAACTTAGGTACCACATGTGAACAAATGACCACGATGATGCATGAAATCAAATAAGAAGATCCCTATACTGTATAAATTATTATTATTATGATTATTATTATTAGTACTACTTTTGGTTAGAAACAACATTGGCACAACACTCATCGAAGGAAATGAATTTAGGTATCTTAAAATAAATAAATAAATAAAATCCTTACCCACCATATTGTACGATAAGTCGGTCATGAACACTCCCTAAACGTAAGAAATCGTACTAGAAATTGCAATTTAAATTTCCTAAAACATTTCAGTACTTAGGAACAATATTCTACAGAATTTCCAGTAATTAGAATTAACTAGATACACAATTAAAGAGTTTAGGCAAACTCACATCCTTAGATCGAACCCTAAGACTAGACTTGGGGAATCTAATTAAATGAATTTAGAAATTTCAAACCCAAATCCCTATATAGAAACTTGAACCTAAAGTTTAATTTTCAGGTAATACAACGAAAGTTTCATGGCCATTTGAGTTTGTTTCACCAAAATTTTAGACACTCCTATCACTAAAATGGAAAATTTCCTGACAGTTCCCAAAAGTCTGAAATAATCAAGAGCACAGGTTGATGGAACCATATTTAAGCGAAGTTGCGCTGTTTGATCCAAATTCCATATCCTAGCAAATTCCAATGATCTCAATGCCCTGATCAGGCAGAAGATCGAGAGTTACTAGGATTAGGAAATGATACAGTAAGTCCTATGTTCTGTGCAGGCGAAGGATTGACGTATCGGGCCCAAACTCACTACAACCATCCATTCGAGTTAACTCGAATACTGTAAATAGAAAATCATATTGTACCTTGGGGATAACCTTAACACTTATATCGTAATAATTGGGACTCACTATCGAATCTTGTGGGCAAGATTCTTCTTTAAGGGGGGTAGATTGTAACAACTTCAATTCTGTCCGTTAGTGGTATATGTTCACACATACAAACAACCTTCGTAGAAAAATAATGAATGCTTAGAATCACCGTAAATTATATTATAATTGTCCCCAATTCTTTTAGAAGCACTGAATCTCGAGGACGAGATTCTCTTTAAGGAGGGTAGATTGTAACACTCCATACTTTCGCATACTCGAGTAATACCATTTAACAGTAGGAAGTATTTAGGCGTATGGGGATACATAATATAGATATCATCATCAGTTAGATTCACGAAGAGGATATCTTTATAACTCATGAACAATTCTAGAAAATTCCATTAGTCACAACTCTCATCGAGTCCAGTCGAAGGTCATTCTGAGAGCCCATTGGAGCTTAAGAAAAATCCTACTCACCAACCACTTTATAAAATAAGAAAATCGGTAATCCAATATTTACATTGTAGTGTGCACATATGCACAACCGATCATAAAATCAACACCACTAACCTTTACTATTTCGGACCACCTAAACCATAAGTCCTGTTAATCTTCTCACTAAAGGAAGTAGCTCAGTCGCTCGAGTCTACCTTTAAAATCATACCAGAACTAAAACAAACACCATTTTACTATGTTAAGACCCCAAATAATAAACTTTAAAAATGATTATACTAGGAACTCTTTAACCTTAAGTGCTTTAGGGACCACCTGAGAATAATGAACGGCGTGAATCAGCGCTAATCACTCCATAGACCTCAAATCTATTGGTGAGTGTGCATAGATTTTATGCACACGCTGTGCACAAAACTTACCATCGGGTCAAATGAGTGTTGACCCGATGAAAGGAAACTGAAAACTTAAAAGTTCTAGCAGACTCCCGCCCGATGCACATTTAAATCTGACCGTTCATTCGTCGACACAAACGACCATCCGTCCGATCCCAGTAACGAGATCCAAACTGTCCATCATGATCGGTGGGACCTACTGATCGTAACCAAGTTCATTTTAGATGTTGGGGTACGGGTACACTTGCACGATAATCTACCAAGCAGCCTGACATGTAAGCTATCACTGGAAACCAATCCACATCAGCCACATTTCTCCCCAACATCTCCCTGCTAGAAGACCCATTCGTCCTGAGCATCCGGAACCCATCCACGCACGCAAACGGAGGCCTCGTCACACCTACAATTTCTGGAAATAGCCACTAACCAAGCAAAAGGCAAAAGGAATAACTTTCATTTTTAGTAAAATCCAATCTCTGCCACTCCTCAACTCCTAGAAGGTTCACCGAGAGATCTGAGGTGTTCAGTCTAGGGCTGCCCACAAAAATCTCACAGTGGAACGAGATTTTGAGGAGACGTCGTTGTACCACATATCGTCCCAAGTTTAGTAAAGATATTAAGATCATAGGTCCCTGTTCACCGTTGGATGGACCACACATGCTCAATACCCATTATCTGAACCGTCTGAACCGTCAAGATCACCGAACCACCCGGTTGTTGTGAAAACACCATGGTCAGGGCATCATCTTCCTCGAACTGACCGTTTATGATGGATCTTATGGGTGGGTCTTTTCTCCGATCCAAGACATCCATCGTGTGGCCCACCTCCTCTAATACCTAACTGAGATTAGATCAGTGATCCCTACACAAAATCTGATGTGCAGTGAGGCCCTGATGACAACCCATTCTCGTCTAATATACATTAACTTAGTGCTAATCTCCGTGATTAGCTGAGGAGCTATCCAGAAATGGGAAGGCTATAAATAAACTGAGTTTATGGTGAATCCCGAGGAGAATGAGAGAAAGAAATGGAAAGAGAAAGGGAGTGGGTGAGTTGGAACGCTGTTTGTGTGGGTTGCTGATTCGGTAGCAACTTGACTCAGCCGAGTCGCTCAGTTTTGAGAGAAAACTGGGAGAGAGATGGGAGGTAATGAGAGAAGAAGAAGAAAGAGAGGGAGAAGGCATAAGGGAGAGTGTTGCAGCTGGTGTGAGTTCCATCAGCCCCAGTTTGATTCATCCCAAGACAACGCCTGGGATCGAGTCAGGGGGACATTGTTCTGCATTCTGACAAACCCGGAGCTTAGCACACCATATTCAGACCTTCTTCAGTGTCCCAGCAGCGTCCCTAATTAGTTAATGCAACTGATCTCACTAAATCGCTGAGGTCCCGTACCCATCTCGGTCGTCAGTCCTCACATTCACTCCAACTCGGTCATGAGTTGGCATGACTCGGGCCTACACTTCAGGGTAAAAACCCATATGTAGCTCAGTCAAAGAGGTCAGTCTGCATCCCCATAACCACACCATCAAGGATCTCAGACCGATCTTAGTCATTGCAATAGAGATTAAATTCAACTCGTTAACAAGTTGATTTTACCCAACTGAGATGAATGATATGTTACTTCTAGAAACCCACGTTTGAGGCTAGCCAAACAGACCTTGGAGATAACACAAATAAGAAAAATCCTGGAGTTGATTGGCCCTATAATAGTTTGTAAATGGGCTTAATCATCCTTCCACCTCTACTATTAGTAACTAGACTAAGTTGACTTAGTGATAGTGGGTGGGTAATGGTATCCAAGGAGGCATTTAACTAGTTACACTAAGGAGAAATCTTACCTTATTCGCCCTTCCATGGCGGTGAACAACCACCTTTCCAGTGTGAAAGCCTACACCTTCTCGGTTATGAGTTAACTCGTCTAGTTCCCAACTAAGTCGACTCGGTCGTGACTCACAAGGTTTTAAAACATATTATGTAGGTACAACCAGCAACTGTCTACCTTGGAAGACATTCCTTCCTTCAATCAGTCCAAACAAGATCATTACGCTTACCTCATAAGAATGTTTCAAATCAGAGGAATACCCACCTAAGGTGAGGAGCATCTCCCATAGCTTCTTCCATTCACTAATTTCCATGTGGATTAACTCATTAATGTAGAGTATTTTAGAGAAATATTAATTCCTAGTTATCTTAACTTTTATGAAGAAGTTGTTTTAATGTCATGTTTCCTTATAATTATGTGTATGATGTATTGTCTTGAAAATTCCATGCCACATTTATAATCATTTGCCTATGTGTATATCCCCATTAGACGTGATGAGAAAAGAAACCTTTCATATTAGATTATTTGTGAATTGTATAATGAGACATTACCTTCATGATTTTATATATTTTTAATCTCTAATTGTGTAGGTACAATCATGTGAATAGTTCTATAATATGGAAAATGAGAATTTGTTTACATGTAGTCTACTTATGGATGGACTCTTAGTTAATGATGTGACCTCACTTGGAAATTTACATGATACTTAGTGTGCCCTTCTTTGAATGTAAAGAAATCATGAAAGTTCATGTGGAATGCATGGTTGGATATTTCCTATTTGAAAGTTGAAGGTCATTACTATTCTATCAAAGTAATGTATATATGTGTCATGGTGCATAACATTCACGCATGACATGTGAGCTTTTCTGAGTGTTCACCGTAAGTCACATCTTGTTCGGTTGTGCAAGGTTTTATTACCTAAGTTTAACCATCAGGTTTGTGCACTTGTACACTTTGGGCCACTTTTTCTTTACATGAGGCTTTTCTGGGATTATATACCTCCTCGGGCATACCTCGAGTATTTTTTCAGGAGGTCCTTGGGCGCACGTACCTTCATGGCCTTTTCCAAGTAGTTAATCTACTGTGGGTGGTCTATATGGTCTTTTCCATGTAGACTACTACCGCGGGTGACCCTTTATTTTGACAGCTAGATGTGCATCCCTAGATCTGTGACTTGAGCATACATTCATATCTTCATGCAAACACATTGTTAGTTGTATTGCCCTATGAATTATATATGAATTTTTAACCCATTTTGGAATGATGTGTCATGGTTGAATCTATGAGGAAAATTCTCACTAAGTTTTCACTCACCCATCGTGCAGTTACACCAAATAGACACAGGTATGATGAAAAAGTGAAGACCCTTATCATAGGATTCCAGGGCCGGCTATGGTGGAGTTTGGCAAGGAAGAACTCTATGCCATTATAGTTGAGCCGTTGGAGCTCTACTGATAATTTAGGATTTACTTGCTTTCATATTTCAGATTTTGTATCTTTCTTGAATTGTAATAAAATATTTCCCCTGTTGTGGGATTTCATTTTTCTCCCATTTACATGTGTTAAGCTTCCTTGTTGTTACTCTTGATACCTTAGTTTATGCAATGTTGCGTTACTCTCTATTATGGAAATTGGCGCTATTTAGATGTATGTTAGTCCACTTCATGACGTAACCCTCGGGTTCTTATACTTGAGTGAATATCCTCGGGTTTGGAGAACCGGAGTGTTACACACAGGGAAGGAGATGACTCCCTTAGAGATCACCCTTTCTTCGGCAAAGCCACATAGGGGGGTCTTCACAAGTTTGAGTCATGACCTTGGAATTTCCATTCTTTCGAAAGCCTCGGAATAGATCACATCTATTGAGCTTTCAGTGTCGACTAGGATACGGTACACCTTATGGTTGGCTATGGTCATAGTAATCACTAGGGCGTCGACGTGCGGATGCTGGATTCCACGCGTATCGTCTTCCAAGAAGGTCATACTGCACGGGCCAACCTTGAGTTCTTTGCTCGGCCGCTCGGTCATGTGGATGTAGTGTTCTAGATTAGGCTTCTGAGAATGGGCTTTTCGAGCCCTGTTTGAATCTCCTCCACAGGATGTGTCCTCGAAGATGGTACAGATTTCGGTTGGCTCTTATGTGTTGTTCTTCGGTTGCTCTCACCCTTCTTTCTGAGCGGTTCTTTCTTCCTTGGTATATCGGCACAGATGACCCTTAGAAATAAGGGTCTCGATCTCATCTTGGAGATCCATGCAATCGGTTGTGTTGTGGCTGTGATCCCGATGGAAATGGCAGTACTTACATTTGTCTCGATGATTTGGGTCGGCCTTCATACAAACAGGCCAATTCAAAAGCTTGTACCCTTTACTGTCTAATAGAATTTTCTCGGTAGATGTGTTAAGGGGGTGTAAGAACATAATTTACCCTCTGATTTTCTACTCGGATGACGATTGTGAGGAGCGCGGTCATCTGGTCCTTTGCTAGATGGTTGAGGTTCTTCATTCCTTGGCCTTTTTCCCTTGCTAGTTGGCTCTGTCACTTGAACATTTTTGCAGGTGTTGAGAATTCCTTGACATTAATATACTTTTGAGCTCTCGTGACGAGGTCAACTAACGTCTTTGGTGGATTCCTTCCAATGGAGAAGGTGAACTTTCCCTCTTTCAGACCACTGAACACGGCAGAGAGTGCCATCCTGTCATCGTAGTCTTCCACCTATAATGCTTCATCATTAAAATGAGCGATGTAGTCTTTCATTGACTCCTTAGGCTCTTACTTGATGGTGAATAGATGAATATTCAGTTTTCGACTCTTCTTACCACTTATTAATTGATTATGAAATAATTGGCTAAGCTCTACGAAGGAACTAATGGAGTTGGGTTTGAGCTGATGGTACCAACTCCTGGTGGATCCTGTGAGCGTGATCGAAAACCCCTGCACATCATCGTGCCCATCGCTGTCTGGATTTGTATCCTTGAACAATAAGCCTCCACGTGCTCGGATGGGTCACCAGACCAAGAGTATGACGAGAGGTATCCAGAACCTTTGTGGCATTACCTCTCTCATGATCGCAGAGGTGAAGGGAGGCTCGGTCTCTTCCATCATTGCTTGAATGGCGGTGAAAACTGATGATGGTTGCTACTTCTTTTCTAACGTCAGAATCTTGTTATTGAGCTCCACAAAATGTGTCTCCCATAGATCTTTATTTTCAACCACCATCTCTTGTGTGTTTTCTACTTCAGGAGTTCTCTTTCCCTCCTCATTTCTAATTCATGGTGGAGATCCATCAGTGTCAGGGTCAAGGTGACCGAGGCATTCATTGGAACTCGAGTTGCTGTATTCCGGGCCAGAACTCGGATTTTGGTCAGGGGAGGGTTTTGAACTGAAGCTGGTACCTGAGCGAGTTGACATTGAGGCCCCTGGGGTCTTATACTCCTTGGCGTAGAATGGGCTTCCACAACCAGGCTAACTGGTTCTAAAATAGGGTTTTCTTGAGCAGGATGTGGTTGTGGCTCTTATTACTGGTTCATCTGGTTAATTTCATTGCGTAGGGCTTGTATCTCATTTTGTATAGCTCGATACTTGCTTGCCCAATTACGAGAATGTTGGGAAGGCCCTGGAGCTGATTCAACGTGAAGTAGCGAAGAGGAACGGGTCTAATCATTTTGCTCCAGTTCCACAACTACCAATTTCTTCTTTCCTCTTGCCATTATACTTAAGAATAGGAACCTTACCTTTCGTATTAGATTCCCACAGACGGTGCCAAAAATATTGATGACTAAATATGGACGACTCTCTACTCCGATTCATAAACTTCTAGCTGCTTCAGCGTCTTGCAATGTCTTGAACCTACACACTCAAGATGAGCAAAGGAGACCCTGGTCTAGGTAGGGGACCCTCTAAAAAAATGTTGATGACTAAATCTGAATGACTCTCTACTCCGATTTACGAACTCTGAGCCGATTGAGCGTCTTATAGCGTCTTGAACCTGCACACTCACAATGAGCAAAGGAGTCCCTGGTCTAGGCAGGGGACCCTCCGTTGCCTAAGTCAGGTCAAGGGAATCTGGGTCTAAGTTTGGGTGTAGTAAGAGGGTGCTAGATATTGCACACCTGTAGCAATGAGATCCCCTTATATTTATACCTGCTTATCGGACAGTCTGGGTCCGTTAATCTTAACATGATTCACTCAATCAGTGAGATACTATGATCGTGGAGTTCTTTTTCGTAATCCAGGGATTGTGTAGCATATCGTGCCTTAGAGGGGCGTATCTATGGGCGAGATATTCGGTTGTATTCACTTAAGGTAGTTTCTTAGTTTAGCGCATGGGATGTTCACGTCTAACCTTGGCCTCAGCTTAGGATCTCACACTAAAGAGGCCCTACCTCCGATCATCGGACCTTTAAGTTTTCCCCTCCAATCTCTGAGGCGAGTAGCTTGCTTAACTCATTTAGTCAAGTTTACCCATAACGGGTGACATGCGTATGTGGATGGTTGAACAATCTATCTCTAGTCGAGCAGTAGTGGATGGTTCGAGATCTCACAAGTATGCTTCGGTTTAAGCTTCACACCGACTGCCCTGTCCTTAGATTACTTCGATCCGACTGCCTCCGAGCAGGAGCGTGACTTTGGCTGAGCTTAGAATCTTCCTTCCCTTAAGTTATTTTCACCATTCCAGATAACCTCTTGCATATCTGATCGGATTAAGGTGGTGTCGGACCTCAGAATTGAAGGGCCTCAGATCTTCCCATAACACCATTCATCTATTGTTTCATATCATTTTAGGTTATAAGCTCAAGAATGATATAAAAGGCTCAAGTGGCCCACACCGCATGAAGCAGCGGTGATAATGATGCCCATCGTTGAAACCTTCTCAGTTCCTGCTTTGATGTTTTTCCATCCAACCTTTTCATAAGGTCATGTAGACCTTATTTAGTGAAAACATAAAATCTTTCGTGGTCCTTAAGAAGCTTTCAACTCTAGGCGTTTAATCTCCATTATGTGGTCCACTTAAGCCTTGGATCTGTCTAAGTTTTGAAGTCATAGATTCAAATGATATAGAAAAATGAATGAATAGTGTGGATAAAACCCACACATCAAGGTGACCCCTCAGAGCCCCTGCCAGTGCCGGAGGGGTGGTACCCAATCCGAGCTAATACGCACATGACTGCAAGTCAGCTCTTCCATTTATCCTCATTATCGTACTTCTTCTAGTGGCATGACTTGCAGAAACTGTAGCGACCGTGAACCATTTGCGTCATATGATGGTGGTTAAAGGAGCTTGCGGACTGTTATGGTCACTTTTTTGGGGGAAATTGACCATACTCGCCTCGAAGTTTGTGAAAATTACCTAGAAAGCTATGTCATTCCATATATCCTTAGAAGGGCCTTCTGACATCTTTTGGAGATTGTTTCGGATGAAAATGCCCCTAACCTTTGTTCAGTAGTTGCATAGTCTTCTAGGGATTAAGAAGTTACGTCGTATTTAATGCCAATAAAGTGATGTGTACGAAACCCTTTTTGCGCATGGGTAAGGACTAAACTTGTGGGGCCCATATTGATGTATGTGTATAATCCATGCCGTCCATCCTTTTTACCATGTCATTTTAGGGCTAGGGCCCAAATATTAGCCTTATCAAGAGCTCGTGTGGGTCACATAATAGAAAATAATGGTGACAATGGAACCCTCTGTTGAAATTTTTCAGGCATACTATGATGTTTGTTAGAAGTGGACATTGCCCAAGTCAGGACTTTTTGGGCCCACGCCAAGCTGGCCGACAAGGTGGATGGAACAAATCTCCCCATTGTTGGCCTCAGGCAGCATGGATTATTTACATATATCAATCTAGGCCCCACTAGATGGCCCTTGCCAAGGCCTACCAAAATGAAGACTTTGACCCGTATAGGAAGTGAAATGGCCAAGCAATATGTCCTAGAGGGGAGGGGGGAATAAAGAAATAGCCTTACAATAATAAATCGATTCACAATGCTGAAATTAAATCAATCTCAATAAACAAGCATTGAGAGGTTAATACAAATTCAGTTCTAAGGACAACCTTACACCATAATAAACAAGGGCTTATGGTAGGACAACCTTATTTCTAGAACGTCTTTTGAATCAAGAACTCAATCTGAATAGAAATAAATAAATAACAAGGAATTGAAATAAATTGCAGAAAGTTAAATCTAATTTATTACAACATTCTCACACTTGCTTGAAATGTAAATTGTTACAGCATTCACATCCACATGTACATTCCACAAAACTGAATGATGAAAGATAAAGAATTAAGCAAACATTCAATCCACAAGACAAGGAGTTATAGTGGTTCTCCTGTGTGTACACCAACTGTTTCACAACAGCCACACAGAATGCTACTCCACTCCTAATATCCTCACATAAGGATATTAGCATTCAGTATCAAAATAGGTTTCACAGGTTCACCTAAAACCTTCACAATTGTGTCTTTTTAACTTGGGCTTACACAATCCAAAAACCCACACTATTCTGAGTTTTTTGGCTCTCCTCAGATAACCATACAAATGGAATTTTTCTGGTGAATCCCAAACAAAAACCAAAAGATTGGAAATTTTACAGAATTGTAAAATACCTGAATTTCTCCTTTCGTAGCAGCCCGGAAGTACCAATTGGAGTAGATGTTCGGATATGAAAGTTCAATGTCCAATACTCACTTTACAATGGTTCTAAGTTTTAATTGATTTTAAATTAAATCAAACTGGACTAGCTCTATTTAATTTTAATTCCCAGAAGAAGGAAAACAATATTTTCTCTTTTCAAATCAGATTGGAATATAGAATCAAATCAAATAGTAAAAAGCTAATAAAAGGAAATAGAATTATGCACAATATAGCTTAAGAACAAACACAAACTTATCTCAGAGTGGAGCTTCGAATTCATTTAATTTTTGATAAATAACTCTAAAATTTGTGTGCTATTTAAAGCTGCAAAAATTCGTCTTTGACTGCTCCTAGGGTCACCACGACTAGTCGAAGAAGAAATAGATTTTTGAATTTTCAGGAACAATCGGATAAAGCCGTTACACGACCGGTCGTAGACAGTCCACGACTGGTCGAAGGCAGTCCACGACTAGTCGAGACCCCTCTACGACTGGTCGTGTGACACTTGATTTAGTCATTGGAGTTTGAGTCGTAGCTCCATGACTGGTCGAAGGTCGAGTCGAGACCATCCCCCGACCGGTCGAGCAGACTCCAAGACTGGTCGTAGCTGAATGAAAAAATCTGATAATTTGTAACAAAACTACGACCGGTCTTGGAATTTCTTGGACTGGTCAAACCAGTGCTTGGACTAGTCGAACAAGGTCTAGGACTAGTCTTAGAATAGTCCAAAATCACTTGTAAAAGATATATGAATTATGTATCCAAAGTGACCTACTCTAAAGGTCATCCTAAGGTCAATCAAACCTGGATAAGTAAGGACATTGAACCTTCATTTTCTTAGACTTTAAACTTTTACGAAGCTTGAGTTCTTCTTGATGTAGCTTGAACACTTCACAAGCTTTGAAGTCAATGTTAATTTGAGTTGCGCTCAGTTCCCTAACTATGCTTGAGTCTTGATCTTGAATATACGTGAACTTTGAGTCTTGAACTTGAACTCGAGCTAGAGTCTTCAACTTGAACTCTTCTTTAATATCGTCAATATTGTAGTTCATCTTCTTGTCTCGAAGTGTTGACGTGGTGTCTCGAACATATTTAACAAGATACAAGCACAAGACACATATAGAGGTTTTGACACATAAAATTTGACAACCAAAGAGGATTCAAACCATAACACTTACAATCTCCCCCTTTGTCAAATTTGTGACAAAACACACTCCTACAGTTCAATGCACAAAATACAATAAGAGAAGCAGAGCACCAGCATTAATAAAGAATCATGCACCAATTATCATGAGATAACCAAGCATAATACATCCTGTAAGTTTAGTTTACAAACTCCCCCTGAGTAGTACACCTACCAATCATCATGTGTGTATCAATCATAATATGTGTATCAATCATAATCAATCCCACAATTCTCCCCCTTTTTGTCAAAAATATGGCAAAGGAAGAATAAAAAACAGGATAATTAATAAAGGAGTCAGAATATCATATCATAAAACGTTATCAAGTCAAGTCAAAAAAACTCAGTCACACAAACAGAGATAAAGCAAAGTCTTATAGTTATTACGAACCAAAGAGTAAAATCCTCAATCTGATCCAGAAGAAGGAGCAGGTATGGTAGGATCAATTTGATGAAGGCCTTTTTGTAAGTGCCTAAAATACTTGCACATATTTTTAAACTGCAGATTATGGCCAACATTATATTCTCCACCTTCTCCTCTAATGCACTCAGACGTGCACCAAAATCAGATGATGCATAGTCAGGATCATTCCCAGAGTCAGAATCAATTTCATTAAAAATATCGTCCATATTGATATCATCTGGAAGAAGAGCATCACCCTCTTCATCATTCCCGGCTTCATCAGCAGCTCCACCCGCACCAATATCAACTTGTCTTAGACCCAACTCCAACTTCATTTTGTTTATGTTAGAGTTGTTGAATATAAGGTGTTGGATAGGAGTCTCTCCAACGGGCATAGCTACTAACATGTGAGTGGCTAACACATTCATCAGATACCCAAATGGGATATCACTATGACCAGGATGGATACGGAATTAAATGATAGAGTAACAAATCAAAGAGGGCAAAAAGATATTAGCACCAGTAATGATTGAGTACAAAATACGAACCATAAGCAGAGTCAACTCAGTCTTGTTTCCAGAGCAGGGATACAGATTAGAGGTAAAGATACGATATAAGACTCTGTATCTAGGCAACAAATATCTAGTTACGAGGACATTCCCAGTTTGATTCCATGGTGCATCCATGTTACACAATGCTCTAGTATAAATGTGTTTTTCAGATTCTGACACTTTCTCAACAAGTGTGCTAGGATGAATACCATCATCATTTACTGATATGTCCCTAAGGCCTGAAATTAAATGTCGATCAACAGAAAAAGGCCCTTCTCTAGTAGCAATAGTAAAAGTCAGTTGCTCAGTAGAAAATTTAGTTATGCATGCTACCATGGCCTGCGCTATGGACTGGTATGCCGGCCTGCCCCAGCGTAAAATGTTTTCCCAACCTACATATTGAAGGAGAGGAAAAAGATTGAAAGGAGCGATATGGTTTAAATCAACGGCCTTTTCTACAATCACATTGCGCATACGCAAATCACGAACATACGGTGGATCATCTTCGGGAGCCCTAAGATGGCGTTTAGTGATAACATTTGATCTAGAAGAATAAGCACCTCTAGGATTTTTCTTTTTAGCTCTAGGGTCCATTTTCTTGAAGAAATACAAAAAATTTTAAGAAAATAGAGATGAGTTTCTCTAGAATCAGTAAATGAGGAAGAAAACCCAAAAAACTTGAAGAAAGAGTTTAAATAGACAACAACAATCAAAAAATTGAAGAGAAAAGACTATGATTCTTCAAGAAAAATAAGCAAAATGCTCTTACCTGAAGGAATCGAACACAAGGGTTTGACTAGTCATAACTCGGCTCGTTGGTGAGGAGGGTTAGAATGAAGAGGAAGAAGTTTTTCTCAAAATAAAGACAATCAGCGCGTTACACGACTGGTCGTGGGTCGTCCTCGACCGGTCGTGACACCACTGGTCGAGTACGTCCTCGACTGGTCTTGTACCATAAAAAATATGCAATTTTCTTTAAATTTTAAATTTTAATATATTAAAGTAGTTAATATATATACACTATAATACATAGATGCATGATCAATCATTTTAAATTGCACATACCAAAATCAAATTTCAATTTATTAAACCTACTTTTGTTAAGCGGTTTAGTGAATATATCAGCAAGTTGAGTCTCAGTAGGAATATATTCTAAGGATATTACTTTTTCTTCCACTAATTCATTAATATAATGAAATCTAATGTCAATGTGCTTAGTACGTGAATGCTGGATTGAGTTTTTTGAAATATTTATCGCACTGAAATTATCACAGTATAAAACCATTAAATCCTGTGCGATACCATAATCACTCAACATTCGTTTCATCTAGACCAGTTGTGTACATGCATTTCTAGCTGCAATGTATTCAGCCTTAGCAGTTGAGAGTGATATGAAACTTTACTTCTTGCTAAACCAAGAAACCAAACAGTTTCCAATGTAAAAACAACCACCACCGGTTGATTTTCTATCATTGATATTACCAGCCCAATCAACATCTGAATACCCAACCAATTGAACACTAGTATCATAAGGATACCAAAGACCCAAATTAACCGAACTTGCGACATATCTAATAATTCGCTTAACAGCAGTTAAGTGAGATTCTTTAGGATTAGACTAATATCTAGTGCAAATTTCAACACTTAAAGCAATATCAGGTCTACTAGCAGTTAAGTAAAGCAAACTACCTATCATGCTACGATACAATTTAGGATCTACATCTTTACCTGTAGAGTCTTTTGAAAGTCTTAGAGTTGTACTCATAGGAGTATTAAAATTCTTACCATTCTCAAATTCGAACCTCTTAATCAAGTTTAAAGAATATTTAGTTTGTGAAATAAAAATTTTATCAAGTTGTTGTTTTACTTGCAACCCTAGGAAATAATTTAATTCACCAACCATGCTCATTTCAAATTCAGATTTCATTAGATCTTCAAACTCAACAGTCATGTTAGTACAAGTTGATCCATAAATTATATCATCAACATAAATTTGAACCATTAGAATATCATCGTTATGTTTCTTAACAAAGAGCGTCTTATCGACACTATCTATTTGATAATTGTGACTCAGTAAAAACTTTATCAATTTTTCGTACGATGTCCTGGGAGCTTGTTTCAAACCATAGAGAGCTTTTTTGAGGCAATATACATGATTAGTAAACTTAAGGTCTTCAAACCCTGTAGGTTGTTCAACATATACCTCTTCATGTAAATCGCCATTTAAAAAGGCACTATTTACATCCATTTAAAAAATTTTAAACTTCTTAAAACATGCGATGGATATAAAAAGTTTAATTGATTCAAGGCGAGAAATTGGCGTAGACGTTTCATCATAATCGATGCCTTCAATTTGAGTGTACCCTTGTACAACCAGTCTTGCCTTATTTCGAATTATATTTTTCAGTTCATCAGACTTATTTTTGAAAATTCACTTTGTTCCAATTATGTGTTTATCTTTAGGTCTAGGAACAAGATACCAGACATCATTACGAATAAATTGATTAAGCTCTTCTTGCATCGCAACTATCCAGTTTTCATTAAAAAGTGCTTCTTTTACATTTACCGGTTCAATCTGGGATGTAAAACATATGTAATTACATATGTCTTCTATTTGTCTACGAGTGCGCACACCAGTGAGAGGGTTTTCAAGAATTTGAGTAGTTGGATGATCTTTAACAGTCCTTAATTCAGAATTAATTTCACTTGATGAAGTATCTAGTTTTTCAATTACAAGAACTTCATCATTGTCTGAACTAGGGGCAAGTATATTCAAGTGATCATCAATGACCACATTAATTGACTCTTGAATCACACCAGTCCTGTTGTTCAATACACGATAAGAATGACTATTTAAAGAATATCTTAAAAAGGTTCCTTCGTCACTTTTAGTGTCGAACTTTCCCAAGTTTTCACGGTCACGCAAAATATAGCACTTGCTGCCAAAAATACGAAAGTATTTGACAATGGGCTTTTTGTCAAACCACATTTCATAATCTGTTTTATTTTTTGATTTACAAGTATAAACACGGTTAATAATGTAGCAGGCAGTATTCACTGCTTCAGCCCATAGATTTCTAGGGAGCTTCATGCTATTCAACATAACATTTCCTATTTCTTGAAGAACTCTATTTTTCCTTTCCACAATACCATTTTGTTGTGGTGTTTTGAGCGCAGAGAATTCATGAGATATTCCCTGATAGCTACAAAATTTTTCAAAACTGATATTTTTAAATTCGGATCCATGATCACTACGGATCTTACTGACTTGAGAACATTTTTCAGTTTGGATCCATTTGATGATCTTTTTCACTTCATCAAGGGTTTCTGATTTGTCTCTTAAAAATTAAACCTAAGTGTATCCTGTATAATCATCTATAATAACCAAGATGTATTTTTTACCGCCTCGAATTTCCATTCTAGTTGGTCCTATAAGATCCATGTGGAAAAGCTCGAGTGGTCTTGACGTGGCATTGGAGTTGACCTTTTTGTGAGAGCTTCTAGTTTGTTTACTGTAACATCTTGAAAATCGGGGGTCAGGTAGAAACCCAACTCTCGAGTTCCAAAATGTTATTTATACAACATAGATAATGTTAGATGCATGTTATCTATAAAAAGGCATTAAACAAGATTGGGATTAATCTAAAACATCATATCATACTCTGAAGACCGTTAAATTAGCAAGCAGAAGACTGTGATAGTATGTATAACCTATATAAACTGTTGTATGTCTCCAGAGTGTGAACATGTTACCAGGTTAATTAAATACATGTATACTCCAAAAATGGAAAGAAAAGAATATACATGAGTGCTCCAAAAATATAAAATGACAAGTGTCAAGGCGTCTAATCAACCTCCCTATAATCCCGTCGATCAGAACACGCATAAAGGAGGGATCTTCCTCATCATCATCAAGTCCGGCTCCGCTTCACAAGCAGCGCCATCATCTGAAACTAAAATAGGGACTGGTGGGTATCCGAAAACACCGTCCCGTAACGTGGGAGTGAGTGATCAACTCAGTGGAATAATAGAGCAGAGATTAGCATGTTATCAAATCAATCACGCGTTAATAGTAAAACAATAAATCAAACATTCCTAAATACTGTTATTAATACAATATGACATGACATGATGGATGCCCTCACCGACGATCTCCCTCATACGACACCATCTTACGCCCGCGGCATGCTTTCTTCCCACAGTGCTCCACATCTTCCAGGCACATGCAATGTAATGTGGATATGATTACCAAGTTATTATTAGTCCTTTTCATACAGTAATATTGGGAAACTAAGGTACCTTACTTATATCAATCCCAACACAGATCCTGTCTAGGGTCGTCACTCCTAGTAATCTCATACGATGTTATATTTATATGTCGCTGCAAGGGCTATCAGGGCTATTGCTCGCACTCGTTGCACCTCTCCCCCATCACCTTATCAATACAGGCCTAATTATTCTTAAGACTGCATCAGGACTCGTCGCCCCCATGCGGTGTCAGGATAAACTCAAGGTCACTACAAAGGGCTCGTCACCTGATCAGTGTAGGCCGACAGCAAGAATATAGTGTCCCATACCACCATAATCTGCTCAGAGTAGGGTGCTCACTGGTCACTACGGGGAGGTTTGTGGCCCTAGCGTAGGCCGACAGCTCGACCACGGTGTCCCATACCACCATGCCCGGCTCATGAGTCTTTATGGATCAAGGTACCATGGTTAACAGGGTTTTCAATGGTAAGTTCAGTACCCTAGGTTCAAACAGTTATGACTCATATATGGTGAACATACAATGGCCAGTCGGGTTACTTGACGGGCTTGACTAGCACGAGCACATCTCAAGCTGAGCAACATGAAGTGCATAAAACACTTCGTGTGGCCTAACCACTACCGCCAACCCAAAACACAACTCGCGTTCATCGACACGTCCTTCGTGGAAAATAGAAGCCAACCACGAATTCAATCCATTACCGACTGCCTGGACTAGCGTATATCCCTAAGCATTTGTGCACAACATCAGTAATTATATGTGAGTAACAGAAATGAAATACAACAATGCAAGCATGTTGACAACGTGTTATAACATACCATGTAAGTAAATCAACCAACACATGTATTCCACACATATAATGAAATCAATTCATATAGGCAACATGGTGAAAATCATATATATCAGCATATTGACTGAGAATTCGATCTCAAAACTAATCCACAACACCATTTACCTAATACATACTAATACAAACATTTATACAAACACTTAGTCTACACACTTTAGTCTACATAGCGTATGTCGACCCAAAGTGCGCATTAGGGCGAATCTCTTCGCCAAACAGATTATACACGCATATATAATATCATAACATGATAAATTTACATGTCAAGCATTTCAGCAAAATACGGACGTATACAGTATTTTCTATAAATGCCTAAAATACCTTAAATCTCATAATTACCGTACGTTTATGAAACGAAAAATGGACAGCATGTTCTACATGTCAAACGGCATGCTCATCGATAATTTACTATTAAACGACATTGAAAGCTTTGAAATCAGTCAATCAAAGCGTCTAAAATTCGCACCTTTTACCCTAGATGTATATCGATTCAAACGGAGCGTATACGCTTCGTCTACGGCGAACAGGCGACCTAATACACAAGCTACATAAGCTACATCGCTAATGAATCGAAGGAAACTCCAAATCAGCAAGTGGTTACGGTTCTTCCTTACCTATAGGTGTGTCAGAATCACTAACAAAGTGATTGGGATGCGTAGCTTTAGCACATGTAGCAGGTGCAGCAAGTGGCAGGAAGATCACTCCCACACTCTCTCAAAATCTCACTTTCTCTCTCTCCCACTCTAGGGTTCTTAGCAAATTCGGAGGGGAGAGATATGAGAGGGTTTAAAGCCCTTTTAAAAGCTCAAACCTTCCCAAATTAGGCTTGGGAACAAGGTATACTTATTTTGTAACCAAAGTGGGCTTGTTCTGATCCAACGGAGCATTTCTAAAGGTCCTGTGACTGAATGCGGTCGGACTTAAGCTCCCTGACATTGGATCTAGGTCAGGCAGAGTTTTTAGTCCGATCGGATTTCCAGATCGACCATGGTGGACCAGTTTCAATTCAACGGTTATGGGAACTCGATTGGAGCTACAAGTACTATGACATGTAAGGAAAATTTTTCCTGATCCGAGGGTCAAATTTGATTGAATTCTGAAGGTCAGAATGCTTAGAAAAAGTGCACAAGTGAACGTGTCAGATTTCATAAATTATATTTATTTCTCACACTTTTCACTCTGGACCCAAGAAAATCGTCGTGGGACATCATCTGGACTTGATTTTCGAAGTGATTGTCAAGTCTAACAGGCGGTCATATTTGTCTAAGTATGGGGTAATCGGACTTTTGACGTGCAGTCCAGAGCCGATACAAAGTTTCAAGGTGCTCGAGAGAACAATCGGGAATAGAGTTTAATCCCAGGCTTTACGGTATTGTAGCGTCACCTATCCTATACGTTTTGACTCTAGCAGATCGTATTGAAAGTGATTGGTGCAAATTTCACAGGTCGTCTAGCGCAGCACTAGGTGATTCTCATTAGATTTTTAAAGGAAGTAGCCTATAATGATCTCTTTTTGAGATGAAATTTAGAGGGTAGAGCGAGGGTGTTTGAAAACGGAAGAAGGAAGAGTTTGGAGGGGTGATTTTTATCAAAAATCAGGCGTTTGGAGCAAAAGGAGAGCTTGAAGGGTCACTTTGTGAAGGAAGTACTTGATTGGAGTGTTGTTAACGAACGACCCGCATACCAGGGGGCTATACAACACCCCAAACACCTCCAGCCCAAAGCTCCGATCCAGACGATGAATTTGACTAGGGATGCATCACGGAATCGGCGATGCCATCGCCGACGAAGTGATAATATGGTGATACCGACCATAGGGGCTCGATTCCTCCTGCCCCCAGGGTCCCAAAAAAGTATGGGGCGCACCTTGGTTCATTGTGATTTAGCCTAGAGAGGCCCAAAACTTCATTTGGGGTGTTTCGGGGCCAGTTTGTAAACCAGAATGAACTTATGTATCATGTAAAATATTATTTTGGGGTAGGAGAAGCTAATATATCTAACTAACCTATCTGTTACAAAATATTTCAAATTTGGAATGGCCAAAAGGCTAATTTTCACGTATTTTTACTATTCATTGTAAAATTTTATTTAAGTATTATTTTATATCATTTTCACATTATAATTAATGCCTAACATGAAAATACTGAGAAATAATTGAAGAATGGGGTGGTGAGAGGAAAGATTTTGAAGGAATTGAGTGAAACGGGGTTTTTAAGCCCTAGCGATTGAGTGTAAGGGTTGTGGTTGCCCCACGACCCAAGGACATGTATTTTTAGGTTTGGAATTCTCCTAGGATCATCACAAACCCACCTCCTAACAACCTGCTGGCTACTTAGGTTGCCTCACACGACCTGAGATGCATTATGAACTCGATCGAAACGAACGAGTTCTGTAGACTTCGCCTTTTGGCGAAACTGCGATCCTATTAGTGTTTCTAGGTTCTTCATCGTGAAGAGCTTAGGATTAGTGGTCTTTACTATTTACACTTGAGGATTTGTGTCTAATATGGAAGCACTTAGAGAAATTCGAAGAATGAGGTGGTGAAGAGTGAGATTTTGAAGGAAACAGGGAAAAATTGATTTTTAGACCTTGGGATTGATCATTGAGAGTGAAATGGTTGACCCATTACCTAAGGATGTCTAATTCCAGGTTGGAAAAAAATTCAGGGTGTTACATTTACTGTACTGGCATTCACCACATATTTTGTCTACTTTTTGTAACTTACGTAGACCTCTAATTAGTTCTCCTTTGCTCAATCTGTATAAATTTCGGTAGTAAACATGTCCAAGGCGTTTATGCCAAAGTTCTGTCTCATTGGTATGGACCATGTAGCAATTTTGGATAGATGAACTACCATCACTTACTATATAGCAGTTTTCAAAAGTTCTGCAACCAGTTAATATTACACAACCCTCTCTATTTATGATCTCACAACCTTGATTGGAAAATTTCACACGATGGTAGTTATCGCATATTTGAGATATGCTTAACAGGTTGTGTTTTAGCCCCTCAACATATAAAACATCTTTAAATAAAGGAAGGTTGTAAAGTTGAACCATACCTTTGCCAATAATCTTACAATTGCTTCCATCACCAAATGTGACTGACCCATCCGTCATATCTTTAAGATCGGTGAATAAAGCTTTCTCTCCTATCATATGCCTGGAGCATTCACTATCTAGGTACCACTTTGAATGGCTTTTTGCTTTAAAAGCAGTGTGGACAACCAAGCAGGCACCCTTAGGAACCCATTTCAGAATAGTTTTGGGTTTAGGAGTATAGTTGGTCTTCTTTTGATTGTAGTTGTAAGAATGACCTATTGAGTTAGATTTTAAGAGCTCCTTAAGTAAATCAACTACCTATTCAGCTACAAGATTTCTGATCTGATTTTTAAAATTGACATAGCTGCTTTTAGGTTTTTGAAAAGTTTTTGTATTTTTAGAAAAACCTCGATAAGTACTTCTCTTTTGAGTTTGAGGCTTCTCCTTTCACAAATTCGAGAGGAGTATCCTTCTGTTTAGGAGGTATATTCTTATCATAGCCCAACCCGGATCGATCGCCACATTTTCTTGATCCGGATAATAATTTTTCTAACTTTGGATCACCTTGAGCATATCTTCATGTGTCCTTCAAACTCAGAAGAGAAGATACTTCATTTTTAAGTTTCTCATTTTCAGATTTCAAATCTTCAATCAGGGAGGTTTTGAATTCCAAATCACATTTTGATTTTTCAAAGCAATCTGAAATTTAGAATTTTTCTAAAACAAGAGTCTTAAAACATTCTTTGAGTTTGGAATACTTTTCTTTTTGAATTTTAAGTTTGACAGCAATTTGAATTTTAAGTTTGACAGCAATTTTACAACTTTCCTTATATAAGGCATTATAAGCAGCTTGAAGATCTTCTTCATTTTCATGATCACTATGCAAATTTTCTTCACTAGTTGAATCATCGTGTTCTGAGAATGTGAACTTGGCTAGAGTCATAAGGGCTTTTACATCATTACCCGACTCGGTTTCAGAATCTTCTGATTCAGAAGAGGCTTTAGAATCAGATGATTCGTCCCATGTAGCCAACATACCCTTCTTCTTGGGTTTGTCCTTTTTATGACATTTGTTTGCTAAATGCCCATATTCTTGGTAGTTGTAACATTGACTATCTTTCAAAGACTTCCAAGTTCTGAACTTTGGTTTAGATCGTTTCTTTTCGTTTATCTTTTGAAAATCGACCCTTTTCTTACTTTTGAAAATCTTGTAAAACTTTTTAGCTAAAAGCGCCATATCATCTTCTGAATTTTCTAAATCTGAGTTTTCTTGAGAAATACCTTTAGAAGATGTTAAAGCAATAGATTTTCCTTTAGGAGCTTCAAAATTCAATTCATAGGTTTGTAAAGAACCAACTAGTTCTTCTACCCTCATATTATTCGTATCACGAAGTTCCTGGATCGCGGTTACTTTAGAGTTGAACCGTTCAGGAAGAGAGCATAGTATCTTTGCACACACTTTACTTTCTGAGATTTTATCGCCAAGACCCCACATTGAGTTTACAATGTCATTCAGTTTAGTGTAAAAGTCCATAAACATTTCATTTTACTCCATATGAATTTTTTCAAATTTAGTTGTGAGGAGTTGGACTTTAGATTTCTTGACAATTGATGTACCCTCGTGTGTCATTTCTAATATATCCCAGGCTTGCTTTACAGTATCATAGGATATGATTCTTTTGAACTCATCTGGTAATAGTGTACAAGTGATAGCATTTAGTGCTTTAGCATTGGCACTATTCTCACTTTTCTGAAGTGTAGTCCATGAGAAATAAGGAGACACTCATTATTTTTGAACCGTCGGTTCCAGTCACTTCAGTGGTAGGGGGTTTCCATTCGGTCACTGTGGCTTGACATCTTTTTATATAGCTTAGATCGTTAGCTCAGAAAATAAATCCAAATAAAAAGTAATAAGAACGAGCTATTGGGCTCTGATACCACTTGAAATGGCTAAGCTATATGTCCTAGACGGGGGGGGGGAGGGGGGTGAATAGGACTATGTCAAATTAAAATTAAATATAGTGAAATAAAATAAAAAAAATAGCCTTACAATAATAAATCAATTCACAATGCTGAAATTAAATCAATCTCAATAAACAAGCATTGAGAGGTTGATACAAATTCAATTCTAAGGACAACCTTATACCATAATAAACAAGGACTTATGGTAGGACAACCTTATTTCTAGAACGTCTTTTGAATCAATAACTCAATCTGAATAGAAATAAACAAATAGCAAGGAATTGAAATAAATTGCAGAAAGTTAAATCTAATTTATTACAACATTCTCATACTTGCTTGAAATGTAAATTGTTATAGCATTCACATCCACATGTACATTCCACAAAACTGAATGATGAAAGATAAAGAATTAAGCAAGCATTCAATCCACAAGACAAGGAGTTATAGAGGTTCGCCTGTGTATACACAACTGTTTCACAACAGCCACACAGAATGCTACTCCACTCCTATTATCCTCACATAGGGATATTAACGTTCAGTATCAAAATAGGTTTCACAGGTTCACCTAAAACCTTCGCAATTGTGTCTTTTTAACTTGGGCTTACACAATCCAAAAACCCACACTATTCTGAGTTTTCTGGCTCTCCTCAAATAACCATACAAATGAAATTTTTCTAGCGAATCCCAAACAAAAACCAAAAGAATAAAAATTTTACAGAATTGTAAAATACTTGGATTTCTCCTTTCGTAGTAGCCCGGAAGAACTAATTGAAGTAGATGTTCGAATATGAAAGTTCAATGTCCAATACTCACTTTACAATGGTTCTAAGTTCTAATTGATTTTAAATTAAATCAGACTGGGCTAGCTCTATTTGATTTTAATTCCCAGAAGAAGGAAAATAACATTTCCTCTTTTCAAATTAGATTGGAATATAGAATCAAATCAAATAGTAAAAAGCTACCAAAAGGAAATAGAATTATGCACAATATAGCTTAAGAACAAACACAAACTTATCTCAGAGTGGAGCTTCGAATTCACTTAATTTTTGATAAATAACTCTAAAATTCGTGTGCTATTTATAGCTGCAGAAATTCATCTTCGACTGGTCCTATGGTCACCACGACTGGTCGAAGAAGAAACAGATTTTTGAATTTTCAGGCACGATCGGATAAAGCCGTTACATGACCGGTCGTAGACAGTCCATGACCGGTCGTAGATAGTCCACAACCGATCAAAGGCATTCCACGACTGGTCGTGCGACACTTGATTTAATTGTTGGAGTTTGAGTCGTAGCTCCACGACTGGTTGAAGGTCGAGTCGAGACCATCCCACGACCAGTCAAGCAGACTCCAGGACTGGTCGTAGCCGAACAGAAAAAATTCAATAATTTACAACAAAACTACGACTGGTCTTGGAATTTCTTGGATTGGTCGAACCAGTGCTTGGATTGGTCGAACAAGGTCCAGGACTAGTCTTAGAATAGATCAAAATCACTTGTAAAAGATATATGAATTATGTATCCAAAGTGACCTACTATAAAGGTTAACCTAAGCTTAATCAAACCTGGATAAGTAAGGACATTGAGCCTTCATTTTCTTAGACTTTAAACTTTTACGAAGCTTGAGTTCTTCTTGAAGTAGCTTGAACACTTCACAAGCTTTGAAGTCAATGTCAATTTGAGCTGCGCTCAGTTCCCTAACTATGCTTGAGTCTTGATCTTGAATATACGTGAACTTTGAGTCTTGAACTTGAACTCGAGCTAGAGTCTTCAAATTGAACTCTTCTTTAATATCGTCAATATTGTAGTTCATATTCTTGTCTCGAAGTGTTGACGTGGTGTCTCGAACATATTTAACAAGATACAAGCACAAGACACATATAAAGGTTTTGACACATAAAGTTTGACAACCAAAGAGGATTCAAACCATAGCACTTACAGGAAGTGAACACGTTGTAAACTACGAACCATGCAATATGACAACCACAACCCATATAACATGGCAACTACGACCCATGCAAATCACGACTCAAATGGGCCCACATTGATGTATGTAAATAATCTATGCCGCCCATCTTTTTTGTTGTGTCATTTTGGGGGTAGAGTCACATATCAACCACGACCTTTTGTGGATGAAAACCATGATCTATTGTGCATGTGAACCACGACCCTTCAAATGGATCGTGGTTGTCATGAAGCAAGGGTCATAGTTCTCATCTGGTTCGTAGTTGATATAGGTCATGGTTGTCATGTTATATGCGTCGTAGTTGTCATATTATAGGGGTCGTGGTTGTCATCTGGGTCATGGTTGTCACGATTCATAGTTATCATGTTATATTTGTCATGGTTGTAATGTGGTAAAGGTCCTAGTTGTAATGTGGTAAGGGTCATGGTTGTCATATTATATGGGTCGCGGTTGTCATGTTATATGGGTCATGGTTGTCGTGGGTCATAATTATCATGTTATATGGGTCGTGGTTCTCATGTGATGCTTGTTAGAAGTGGATAATTCCCAAGTCAGGACTTTTGGGGTCCACGGCGAGGTATCCGACAAGGTGGATGGATCGGATCACCCCATTGTGCCTTAAGTTATGGTACCAATAGTTTGTTAGAGAAGGAAGTGAACATGTTGCAAACCACGAACCATGCAAATGACAACCACGACCCATATAACATGGAAACTACAACCCATGTAAACCATGACTCAAATGGGCCCACATTGATGTATTTGAATAATCCATGCCGCCTATCCTTTTTATTGTGTCATTTTAGGGGTAGGGTCGAATATCAACCACGACCCTTTGTGGATGAAAATTATGATCCATTGTGCATGTGAACCACGACCCTTCGAATGGATCATGGTTGTCATGTAGCAAGGGTCAAGGTTGTCATATTATATGGGTCGTGGTTGTGAAGTTATATGGGTCATGGTTGTCATTTATATGGGTCATGATTGTCATGGGTCGTAGCTGTCAAGTTATATGGGTCATGGTCGTGGGTCATAGTTGTCATGTTATATGGGTCATGGTTGTCATGTTTTATGGGTCGTGATTGTCATTCAGGTCGTGGTTGTCACGAGTCGTAGTTATCATGTTATATGGGTCGTGGTTGTCATGTTATGTGGGTTGTGGTTGTCATGCCCCAAAAGGTTTTCAATAGTATGTTTTCAATTTCATTACTTTCTATGGTGTGGTCCACAAGAGCCATTGATATGCCTCATTTTTTTGGCTCATTCCTTAAAATGATCTTTCAAAATGAACGGATAGCATGGATAAAATATATACATTACAATGGGCCTAATAAGATCATTCATCTATATATATATATATATTGGGATGCGTGAGTTGAGTAATGTGACTTACTAAAATTGTCTTCCGAGGACTTGGGAATCTGGACTCCTCGAACACTCTTACAGCTCCACAGAAGTCGCTAATCCACGTCGGAACCCAAAGCGGATTGGCTGGTGTACCATCATGAATGTATGAGGTCTATCCATGCCGTCCATCCATTTTTCCATCTTATTTTAGCAGTTGAATCCAAAATTTAATCATACCCAAAGATCAAGTGGACCTTACCATAGAAAATAGTTGGAATAATGATTTCCACAGTTGAAACCTTTTTATATGATCACTAGGATATGGATGAAAGGAAAACAAAATATAAGCTTGATCCAACACTTCTGCAATGTGGTCCAGTTTATCTTTAGATCTGTCTTATTTTTCGACTCAAACCTTACGACGAGCTTGCAAAATGGATGGACGATTTGGATATAACAAATTCATCATGGGACCCATAAAACTTGTTGACGTCGATACACTAGCCAATCTGCTTCCCAATCCCGTCCCAGCCCATAAACGCGGATTTCCTGTGGAAGCCTTTAATAGGAAGTTCATGTGCTGTGAAGCCAGGTCGGGTCTACTGTGATGTTTGTGAGAAATCATCCCACTTCATCCATTTTGTGAGTTCATTTTAGGACATCATGCCAAAAATGAACTGTATCCAAAGCTCAAGTGGGGCGCACTAAAGGAAAATGTAGTTAGGGAAATTCCTACTGTTGAGATCTACCTACGTTGGACAGTGATGTTTACATGTCATCCATACCGTTAATAACTTCATTCCTACTGGGATGAACTGAAATCACAAATACTAGCATGATTCAAAACTTATGTGGCCCACGAATATTTCAAATGTGGATGCTTAATTATCATGTTTTCAGCCCACTCGATCTCTAGAAACGGTTCATTTTTGTCATCATGTCCTAAAATGAACTCACAAATCGGATGGATGGATAGGATTTCTCACAAATATTACAGTGGACCCCACCTGGGTTCCCAACGCAATCCGCATACCACAAATCAGTTACTGTAGGTATGTGACGTGCAAGGACTGCTAAAGGTACGTGTCGTGAGAGGGCTAATGCTCCACCTCCGAGTTCCACGAACGGTTCAAAGTAGACCAAAGTTACATGGCCCCGCAATGATGTATTTATTATATCTACACCATTCATCTATTTTTAGAGATTTAAACTCGTCGAGTGACGGCCTGGATGTGACTTGGGTCAATGCACGTGACCAAAATCCCTCAGGTATACGTTGGGAATTCCATTACAACATTTGATCTCGCATATCAGCGGAACCTTGGGGTCCTAATGCGGTCTCTAGATTTCATCACTCCCTTCCTAAGTTAGAGTGCGTCAGAGTGTATCGTGTTACCTATAACCCAGGCCCAATTTAATCAAAATCATACTTTGATACCAACTTGTAACACCCTAAATTTTGAGGAAAGCTCTACTCCCGAGATCCAGCACATCACTTATGCAACATGGATATTGATGTTCAGATTTCGTCCATATTAATGAGTTAAACATGAATGAGATTATACCAAAACAATATATCATACTCCGGATATAATTAAAATAAGCAAGTGGAAGTCTGAAGCATATATATTTAAGTGCGTATGTGTTTCACAGCTTCCAGAGTATGAGTATGTAACCAGATTGAATATATACATGTATTGTTTCAAAATATACAAAATGTGGAATGGTAAGATGTCTAGCTAAGCCAAATCCCTGTAGTCCCTACACATCGGCACAAGGTCTATGTAGACCCGCCCGAGAGTTGAATGTAAGAGAACTCTTCCTCCTCATCCATGAAGTCGTGCTCCATTGCATAGACTTCATCAATACCTACATCTAAACCAAAGTCTGGTTGGTGTTTTAAAAAACTGTCCCAGGGTGGGAGTGAGTGATCAACTTAGTGGTACTATAAGGCAAAGGTTAACATGTTATTAAGTTAATCAAGTAGTAATGATAAAATAATACAACAATCACTTCCTAACTATTCTTGTTAATGCGGAAATGGAGTGCAAGTAATGATGTATGCCCTCACACAAAGTTTCCTAAAAAAGTGACTCTGACAACCAATTTCACATATGATAATACTCCTTAAAGTACAACTTCCTCACCAAAAGAACATCCTAACTAATGCAATGTGATGCATGGTTTTATTAGCTGAATACTTAATTAAGTTTATTCATACAGTGGGTTGGGAAAGCTAAACCACATCCCTTTATATTATTAACATGAACCGAAGGATCCATCTAGGGTCGTCAATCCTAGTTATTCACATACGATAGGCAAGTTGTAGGGCATCACTCCTAATGAAAAATAGTCTATAGGCAAGTTTAAAATTTATACTCGCGGTCACTACTGGGTGGCTAATCACCTCGGCATAGGCCGACAGCACGAACACGGTGTCCTATACCACCATGTCCGTCTCACGAGTCTGGGTTGCTTAGTGGTCACTATGGGGAGGCTCGTCGCCCCAGCGTAAGCTGACAACTCGAACACAGTGTCCCATACCACCATGCCCGGTTCATGAGTCTTAGCGGATCATGGTACCATAGTTAGAGTGGGCCTTTACATCGGAGAGGGGTACCTTAGATTCAAGCAGTGCTGTCCATATATGGTAAACATACAATAGGCCAATCGGTTTATTAGACAAGTTCGATTGGTATGAGCGCACGCTAACTTAATCGACATGGAGCGCTTAAGCACCCCTCGTGGCCTAACCACTGTCGACAATCGTCGTGCGACTCAGATTCATCAAATATATCCAATGTGGCGAGACTAATTTGGCCACCCGTACATGACTGTTACTGATTACCTGGACTACGTTGTAGTCCCAATCTTACTCAAATGCAATAGGTAAACACATGTGATAATCATGTCAACATTCAACAACCAATCTAAATAAATTCCTCATTCGAGCATTTCATCAAACACATTGATCATATCACCTAAGACTTGCATTTTATTCATAAATCGCGTAGAGACAAATAAGATTACATGAAGGAAACTATATGTATGAATAAGGTAATTGAGAATCCTATCTTAATACTCTGAATAAATACAAATCATCAACAATTTCTCATTCAGACAATTTATCAAACACTTAGGCTACACTTCACCAAATACATAGACTAGGTTGGTTACACCTATATTTTAGCAATTCCTTACACAGGGAAGTCATCATGCATATGACAAACATGAATTCTAGATTAGCAGTCATGGCAAACACAAATCATGTTTACATGTTCATTCAAACATTTCAACAAACACGTAGGATGTATATTTGTTCAACATAGTTCATACATTATAATATGTCGAAAATGACATATCTAAGATAATATGGTAGCAATCAAGTCAAACATAAATCATTAGCTGACATTAAAAGCATTGATAACTATAACCTAAATATTTACAGTCCACACCTTTTGTGGGAATACTTGATTCGGACTCAATTCAAATTCTATGTTCTTGAAAACACAACGTCGGGTACCTAAATGGTGAAATTGGCTAGATAGGTTGACAAATAACCATTCTGGATCTCAACTACGGTATCAGGGTTAGGATTTCTTACCTAAATCATAACTAAAACAGATCGTGTAGCGTAATAGGAAGGTGATTCGGTGCATGGAGTCATGGGATAGAATCACGACAATGATCTCCCAAGATTTCTCTTCTCTCCTTACTCTTTTCTCTTCTTTTCTCTCTTCTCTCTCCTAGGGTTTAGAGAAATTCATATGAGAGAGAGATGGGGTGGTATATGGGATATATATAGGCCCAGAAGTGATGTAAATGGCCCTAGGTCCCTGGTATACCTAGGTCATATCCAAAGGGTGGCTATTTCTGACAAACGGGGCTCATAGGGAGGTCCACTACCCACTTATGTCATAAGATAAGTTCCCTAACAATGGATCTATGCCAGGATGTGATTTCGGTGCGATCAAACAAGCCGATTGATCATGAAGGACCCGTGTCAAATTAATGGTCATACTTACTCGATCGGAGTCACAAGTATATGGATATGTGCAGGGAAATTTCTTTTTCCATTGTGTGAAGTTTGGTCAAAAACTGACGATCTGAAATCCTCAATTTCGCATGTGAGCAAATGGCCTAATTCACTTAAGTTTTATTACATTTTTTAAAGATATTCGCGTTTCTCACACACTTCACTCAGGGCTCAAGTTGTGCATTTCTAGACACTATTTAGGCTCGATTCCCATGATGGTTGTCAAGCTCAGTAGGATGGACATAACCCTATAGTTTCGCAGTCATCGGACTCTCGACGTGTGTTCTATGTCCGATGTGGAGTTTTAATGTACTCCTGAGAGTAATAGGCTCTTGGGATTTCTCCTAGGTCTTTATGTAGTATTAAGTCAGTAGTATTAATGGTTTTAGGTCTTCTCATTTATGAAAATGGTTGCCCAACCTAAATTCACTGATTATTTAGTTTAGTACTTGATTAATTTCCATCTAAATTACAACAGGATATGTCCTTAGGTGATTCTGACTGAGGTGGTACTCAGGTCTTTGTACGGATTTTTTCAAGACGTTACAAAAACCCTTTACCCTTTGATAGTCTAGAGCTTCCATAGGTTGATTCCCTTAGGAAATTCACTCATTATCCCAGATAGGAGATTCAACCAACTCCCATTACCTTGGTCACCTTTATAAGTACATCTTATGTAAGGTTCTTAATCATGAAGCTAAACCAAATAGGTAAATCCAAGCTACACCATCCACGGAGGACCGGGAAGTTGCACGACAGTGCGAAGATCAAGCATCCCAAGAAGAGCTACAAAAGAGGACTTTATTAGACAAGTAAGTGTCATAATTAAGAGTTCAAAGTTTAGTCTCTTTTCTTGTATAGGATTGAGGCTAAAAGTTTGTTATCAACAAACTTGTTTCAGTTCCTTGTGTGGTACCTTGGACGGTGGGCCTAAATGTATGTGCCTTGTGTGGGACCTTGGCTGGTGGGCCTAAATGGAGGTGCCTTATGGACGACCTTGGCCGGTGGGCCTAAACGGAATTGCCTAGTGTGGGACGTTGACTGGTGGGCCTAAACATGGGTTCTTAATGTAGGACCTTTTCTCTTACTGAGAGTGTAAATTGGTGTCCTTAGTGTATGACTGTAAAGGCTATTGGTGAACCTATTTAAAACCATTAATAGTAAAATCTGGTGCACTCTGGGATTGAGTGTGGATGCCAGGAGTGGAGTAGGCACGTAGTTGAACCACTATAAATGCTTGTGTTTGGAATTGTTATTTGCGCATCTGTTTAATCATGCTTATCTATGCTTGAACGTTTTAACTTCTCATACATGATTGAATGAATGCTATGAATTAATAGGAGGCACATTCCACACACAAGCTCATAACACTAGGATAGTTGTTGTTTCTGCATATCTTTAATAGCCTTTGTGATTGGAACCTCTAGCTGGCTTTGAAGCCGTTAGAGTTATATTACCTTAGTTGCTTTAAATTGAAGGATTATTTAAGTTAGGCAATCAGGACTTTAAAAAGGAAAAAATATTTAAGAAGTCCTATTCACTCCCCTCTAGGACCTTAACTTAGATTCTTTCTTCAGTATCAGCGGTATAAACCACAATTTCATTAACTAAATAAAATGCACGTGTGACCTCATTCATATTCACACTCATTTTACACACGAGCAATCAGAGTTACGCAATTCAAATTAGTGGATCCAAAGCGAGGTAGAGATAATAAAAATAAATAAATATGGGGCTGATAGTAAATATACAATTAAAATGTGGTGTCCACCCAAATGAGGACTATATAAGCCACAATATACATACCCAAAATGATTAAATTATAAATTTTTCTGTTTGGTCCAATCCTCCGAAACACAACGTCAGTGGTGCAAGCCACTCTAAGCTTACCCGTTTGAGATCTTGATAGCACATGTATCGATAATATCATCTGATTGGTGTTTTAAAATACCATCTCAGAGTGGGAGTAAGTGATCAACTCAGTGGTTCCAACCTTGAATTCAGCCAACCAAACATGTTCGCTCGACTAGACCGACTATGTTCGGTCAAGTTTCCATCGTGCAATCATTTTGGATCTCAAGGAGATTCGGCTGGTCAAATTTTTAAAAGATCTTATCCTACGAAATTTGAGTGCTGTTAGAGCACAATCGTTGGAATCTGACCAGACGAACCAACAATCAGGCCAGAGAAATTTCCAAATCCTTTGGTTATAAATAGAGGCCTTCTCTCATTCATTTCAACAATGAAAATCTATGAGAAACCTCCTCAAAGTCAAAGAGAAATCCAGGCCCTCCTTAAGCTATTTGTGCGGTAATTCTAATATTTTATTAGCTTATTTTATTCTCTTTCTCAAGTTAGCTTTAATTATTTTTAAGAGAGTTATCTAAACTCTAGTTGAGATTTAGAGAATAGAATTTGTAGCAATTAGGATTTTGTTTATATATATTGAAAACACATTAGATCCCTATATTCTTTTTGGGTTGAGCTCATACACAGCTTCATCAATATCTCAAGAAATAAGATCACTGCAATCAAGCTACAGTAACATCTTCGACTTTCTATTTGAAGATAAGCACTATATTTACATTCATTACATTCTAGGTTTTTCTGAGATAGCCTAGAAATCTCAGCGGGTTGTTTTGTGGTGATCCTGTGAGAATCAAAAGTGGGTTTTATTGTGATAGCCCATGAAAATCAAAAGAACTGTATAAGGTTATTAAGGTGACCCTATGAAAACATTGAAATATTGAAAGCTAAAATTACAAGGGTAGTAATTTTGGGAGTGGAGAAGTTGTGGGTTTAAGCACTGAACCACTATAATTTCTTTCTGTATTGTGGTGATTCTTTTAATTCTTTATATGTTTGCCTTGTGATTTATTAACTCTTTCTAAGTTTGATATTTTAATTTCAAAGACATCGTGAAATAAGGTTGTCATGCCTAAATCTTTTAGTTAAAGGTTGTCTTACGAACTATTTGATATCAAGAATTCAATACTCTAAGAAATTGAGTATAATTGTTTTATTATTCTGCATTGTATCAAAATATTTTGTATAATCCTATTCACCTCCCCTCTAAGACTTCTATAGCTCATACTTTCAGAATATAAAAACTCTAATAAGAAAAAGATATACGCGGCACGTTGACAACATATAGTTGTAGAAATTTTTTAGTATCAACAGGTCTATTACTTATAATTTTTTCAATAATTTTAGTAGGAGAATTATTTTTAAAATTTTTATATTGGTTTATAATTAAGTATAATTTATTCCTACAAAATTTCATCTCATTTTGAGTTCCATAAATATTAAAATTTTGGGAGTACCAGCTGCTTGAAACTAATGATTTTGCTAAAGTTTTCAAAAATCTATTAAATTAATATCCTTTTATTTTAAAAAAAAAAATTTATTTAGTTTTATATAAAACCAGACTCGTCAAGATTCAATCTGGATTTTGAATCACCTCAATCGGAGTTGTATAAAATAGATATAAATTTTTAAAGTTAATGCAGTAAAATTGTCAAAATCCAAACATGCAAAATATTGTTGAACATGGTTACTCGGTTCAACCGAGTCCCACTCAGTGCAACCAAACCCTTCTATCTAGATTTACTTGATTGCTCAAAGTTTACTTGGTGCAACCGAGCATTACTGTCTAGATTGCCCCAGTTTGTTCGATGCAACCGAGTTTCATTCAGTTTAACCAAACCTTGTTGTCCTTATTCTTTAAAATTCTCAAATTTCACTCAGTCGGGTGGATTTGGTGGATTGAAGGTCACTTCTTTTAGTCCTAAACATGTGTGAATACTTACATAGACATGCACTCAAGTCTAGAAATCAAATGTACTGCCCAAGGACGTCCAATTCCTAGCTGGCAAAAACTAGGGGCGTTACAATCTACCCCCCTTAAAAATAATTTCATCTCCAAAACTGGCTATGTCTTATATTAGGTTCACAAAAATTGAGCCCATTTGTGAATACACTGACCTCACCTATAGTGACCCAACTTGCACATATTGTTAGGCCTATCCTTTAGTGATTTGATCTACTTATATGACTCGGTCTATTTCTTAAATACAAACTCTTTCCCTTTGATAAGTTCATTACTAACGTTTAGGTTGACTCAAATCCTATTTAGCGATCTAGTCCTATATGTGACATGGATTGATCCCTTTCAATCCTAGGATTGTTGTCTTATGGGCCTACCATACTTCCGCTATGCTTATGATTGGGTAGACATTTATACCTACTTAACCAGGCTAGGTTCATAATTTTCTACTCCCCTTAAAAACATTTCTACCATCAAGGCTCGAGAACTTATGTCTCAATCCATATGTCGGAACAAATTGTAATTTGGGATCTACCTTTGATATGAAATGGAAAACGATCTATCAATATATTGGTCTTCCTTTCATCGATGATATGTATTATAACATCGACATCTGTGGTTATAAAAAGGAGCTAAAAATGATGGGTGTTGTGGTTGATTTCAGGGACGGGTGTGAATTTGTGGCAAGTTGTCTAATTTTACCAAAAGAAATGACTTTTGTCATGATCCTGACTTAACCTCTTTAAACATATCTAGTTTAATATAGAAAGATAATCTATACATTACTAGTATGTAAGGAATTTAGATAAAATAGGTTAGCAGGCAGACTATCTTTCTAGGTTCATAAGCGCAATATGTATGCCAGAATGGTCTGTGATTTAGGACCTAACTTCTTATGTCTATTGCCCATTTGAGAAATTTCTTGGGCCCAAAAATCCTTATTGGCTATCCTTAACACTTCCCAAGGGTGAAGTCATAAATTTTCAGTTGTTAATGGTCGGGCTAACATGGAAGGAAGGTTGTGTAATAGGTTTGAGCCAGATCCATCGACCTTCTGCCTGGCCATGGCAGAAAATTCATCGTATCATTTCTTAATCCAGATGGATCTAGATCTTCAACCTGATCACGGCATTAAGTTCATTGATGACTATCAATATTTAACTTGATTCAAACAGCGAATACTTCACTTGTCCATAGTTTCTCCACTTCGTGTTCCCGATTGTAATAAGTATTTGGGAAAGCAGTTCTAATGGGCGTGTTGATTTGACCTAACGATTAATCAAAGGGATATATAAGTTTCCATTAATCCTAAATAGTTTCTAAGCCTAAATGGTCATCCTAAGGGTTATTGAAGAAGCCTATAAATATCAAGGAAATTTAACGAAGGGGGTCTCACCCCAACCTAATCAACCAAACCAAGTCTATCTTCCAATTATCCTAGCATAATCAGTCACTTACATTCATTTGCATAACCAGTAGTATAATCCTAACTTAGGAGTAGCACTAATCCAGTAGCTCTAATCTAAAGTCTACTCTTATACATTGGATGATTTTATTTTCTAATACAAGCAATTCTTATGGTGCTTGGGGTCAATTGTTGTCTGATTGGAACCACGCCATTCGAACTTCAATTTTCGAGCACTTGAGCACTTCACACTTGACAATACTGACTAAGGCGGTCTACAGTTCAAAATTATAGATTTATGTTCAAAAGAATCACAAAATCAGGAGAATTGATCCTAATGTTCATCATTATTCCTAAGTTTAAGTTAATAATCATAGAAATCTAAAGAATTTGGTCATATGGTTCATTTTCCTAATTTTTTTGATTTTCTATATTGTCAGATTTTCAAAATATAGGAGTACCCCTTCTAAGTCCAAAACTTTAAATGTCCCAACATCTGATTATTGTGGTTTATATAATCCTCATTTCCAAGGTCTTGGTTATCTAACTACTTCTCTCTGATACCAGCTGTAAAATCCCAAAATTAGCAATCGAGTACAGAAACCTCGATCCCAAGTTTTTAGGTGTTAACCAAATAAAATGCACGTGTGACCTTGTTTATATTCACACTCATTTTAAACACGAGCAATCAAAGTAACACAATTTAAATTAGTATCTAAAGCGAGGTAGAGATAACAAAAATAAATAAATATGGGGCTGACATTAAAGATACTATTAAAATATGGTGTCCGCCCAAATGGGGATTATACAAGCCACAATATACATACCTAAAATGATTAAAGTGTAAATTTTTCTATTTGGTCCAATCCTCTGAAACACAACATCGGTGGTGCAAGCCACTGTAAGTTTACCCGTCTAAGATCTCGATAGTACTTACATCAATAATATCGCCTAGTTGGTATTTTAAAACACCATCCCAGAGTGGGAGTAAGTGATCAACTAAGTGGTTCCATTAACTTTAAGTTATCCATGTTATCAATCCCACTAGCACAATTAATGATAAAGCAACTTAAACACCCAGTTTCTAAATGCTCTTATTAATGCATGTGCATGCTGTCATGAGATGATGCATACCCTCACAATCCAAAACTCCCTCATAAGCGGCTCCAACACCTCATTCACAAATTCCAATACTCCCTTAACACGCAACACATCGCCACAACCTATGCTAATACAATGCTGTGAATGTTTAAGTCTGTTCATCTAACAAGATTGGGGAAGATGAAACACCTTCATTCAATCAATGGCCTTATCCAAATCACTTGGCCCATGGCGGTCGTAGCAACTCTAAGCCTGCGATCATAATCCAGATTTAGGTATCACCCATTTATCACACAAATCAATAATCCCAAAGGTAAGGCATGATACCCGAAGGTGTGAGGATCAACTCGATATGGGTTGTCATCCAAACACTGAGTATGATCACTCAGTTTCGAGGTGCGAGCTTGTCACATTAAAATAAATCACCTTAAGGGCTCATCACCCAATTCTATTCATGCCCGGGTCATTCAATGGTGCTCTAGCACAGAACTATCGGTTGTGTAATTTAATAGGGGTCGTTTGAACAATGATATCACCTCCATTAGTGATCACTGGTCACTACGGGAAGGCTTGTCACTCCAGCGTAGGCCAATAATATGGACACAGTATCTCATACCACCATGCTCGGCTCATGAGACTTCAGGATCGTATCACTAACAGTTATTAGTAGGCCTCTCAAAGGTTTGGGGTGCTTCATATTCAGGTATGCTTGATCATACATGGTGGACACACATGGTTGGTCAGCTATTAGGCTAATTCATTTGATTCGGACTAACTTCGACGTAACTGGCATTGTAAGGATCTTGTGTAGTCCGACTACTATCAATTATCTACGTTTGGCTGAGATCAATTGGACTACTTTGGGGTGGCCAACCCCATCAGGACCACCCTTGTGGATTCCCAGTCTGTCGACCAACCTGACAATTCAGGTAGTCTTGGTCAGTCAACCACACTAATAAATTGACACAAATCAATACAAACTATCATGCATTCATCTATTAACTACATAAAACATTAAGTACAGTATGAGTTTGATAATTGGCAACCTAAAGGTAATGGTCTGCACCTTAGGATGGTACGCTGAGTTTTGGGCTTTCTGTTAGGGCTAGGGTCGTGTAAATTTTCTTGTCAGCATCCCGTTTCAAGATGGATAGCTTGTAAGGCCTCATGCATTCGATTGTCAAAGAAAAATCTTCATGAAAGGGTTTGTTATTTACCTTAAATTGTTGTCAGGGAGATTATGGCAATGCGGCGTGGTGCGACTATGCCGTCGACTAGAGGCGGCATAGAGGATCCTCCAAACCAATCCCTTTCTCACACCTTCTCCCATCTCTCCTCTTCTCCCTTTCCATTTCTTACAACTCAAAATTTATATGGGAATGAAAATGGGGGGCTATTTATAGTGCCAGAATGTGCTTAAATAGCCCTGGTGACCCTTTCTCCAATAAACTTGCCCTGGGAGGTTGTTTTCCACTTACACGGCCTTTTGGGGGCCCACTTGCTCATCCGTGTTCGGGAAAATGTGCCCCACTATATGATCTATGGTTTGTCAGAATCGAATAACCATCAGATACTTCGTATAACATCACCTCAGAGTTTATACCTGTGCCCAAGAAAATCGGGTGTTAATAATTGAATGAATTGGATGCGTCAAAATCGTGCCCTACTTTTTTTAAAGATCACATCCAATCACATTCACGAAGGTAATCATTCACGAGAGTAAAATCAACTGTATTTTACATTCCATTAGAGTAAAAGAATTCAACAAATTATCAAATTTTCTCTCAATGGGAGCTTATTACATATTCAAGTTTGCAGTGGAAATATAAAACTAAATCATAAAACTATCTTCTTATTCATTCAGTATAATCTTTCATAGGGAGATGGCCTTTTGGGTATTTAATTTGTACATCACCTGCATCATCTGTATGGTTAGATAGGGTGAATTCCCTACTCATAGTGATGATTATCCTTTAAAATTAACAATAATTAAAGAGATTTATAAAAGTAATGTAAGGGTTTTGATATGTCTGGTACTTCACTACTACGAGTGTTATTAGTATGCACAACCAATATATATATATATATATATATATATATATATATATATATATATATATATATATATATATATATATATATATATATATATGACTGCATGCCTAGCAAAGTGTGTGTGGCTCATCATACATAGTGATTATCACAATGTAGAATATAATTCATAAAAAATCTGGCTAGCCCGACATTCTTACACTACGAAGATTCACTGGTATGTCCAACGCTACCATGGATTTACGTGAACACCTCGAGGCAGCAAACACATGAGTTAAATGAATTACATGACACGATTTGTTAATGTAGTAATTATTTTCGACATCCAATCCCGAAAGTGATGTAACATGCATTATAAATTACTTATATCGATTTGTGCAGCACTACACAAACCCATGGAATTACGCATCAACCAAAAGGGTATCTATCTAAAGCGTATTACATCAATGATAAAATATTTGAATCACTAGTGAGATCTCTAACACATTACTTTCACTAAAGGAAAAGTAAAATGAATCATGAGAGTTTTGGAATTCCAAGACACAAGCTCAAGCCCTAAATGGAGGTAGGTAGTACAAGGCTAATATAATAAATGAGGAGAGTAGTAATAAGCTAACTCAATAAAAGAGAAGAGTAGCGATAGGGTAACTTAATAAAAGGGAAGAGTAGCAATGTCTAACTCAACAAAAGAAAAGAGTAGCAATGGCTAAATCAACAAAAGAGAAGAGTAGCAATGACTAACTCAAAAAAATTGGTAAAGGGCAAGGATTAGGCTCGTACCATAGCCTTATATAAATTCATAAAGATCACGCATAATTAAAATCCTACCTTAACTATAATTCCCTAAGGATAAATAATTGATGATGGTAAATTAAATAATTGTACAGAGGATTTACAGTCGTGTGGAAGCATGTAAAAAAATAAAATAAATCATATCAACCCAAATTAATGTAAGCTTAAAGGAGTCCCGCACCTATAATGTTGGATCGTTCAAGGGTGTTGTTAGAGTTCTGTCACTACACCAAAATTGTCATTTAGGAACGATTTTAAACCGTTCCTAAATGCTTCAGGAACGGTTTAAGACCATTGCTAAATGACGCATTGCAGAAAATCAGGAACGGTTCATAACCGTTTTGGGTACCAATTTTAGGAATGGTTTTAAACCGTTCTGGTACCAACGGTCACATTTTAGGAATGAAATTTTAAAAACAGTTTTAAACCCTGATTAATGTTGCCAACAGTTTTAAACCCATACTAATACAAACAGAAACTGGAGCTATTTCCACCTTCATTAAAACAGGACTAGCTCCACAAGCTCATCCCCATTACTAATACAAACAGAAACTGAAGCTGTTTTTCACCTTCATTGAGAAACAGGACCAGCTCCACTCATCAGGTGGAAAAAACACCCAAGTGTGGTCCACCTGATGAATGGACCAGCCCCGTTATTGGATCTAGGCATACAGCCAAGTAATTTCTGATTGAATTTTATGAACAAATAAAGAAAACAAAACTACATAATCTCATCTGAATTTTGAAGCTGTTTCCACATTCTTTGAAATAGGACTGCCCTGTCCATGCATCAGGGAGCAACATCATCAAACAAAACATGTTGGGTGCACACCTGATGAATGGACCACACCCATTATTGGAAAAAGCCAATTATTATGAGCAAAGAAAGAATTTCATGAGCAAAGAAAGAATAATTTCTTACACAGCCTCTAAAAAAAAAGAAAAAAAAAAGAAACAGAACACGCTTAAACAGACCATTCATTCCCAACTGAAATTTGACTCTGCATTCAGATGACTCGATCCTACCATTGATTTTTAGCCCTTATGGGGCCCAACTGAATGACTAGACCTCACCCATTTGCATATATCCACAGCCCTATCATGCATTTCGGCTTCTGTCAGCTCCTTCTAGACTTGCAGTCCACAGTTCTTCTTTGCCTCACCAGAACCTGGGGAATTCAAGATTCCCGTAATAGAGGAAGAAGAAGATCTTTGGATTTTTGTTCCTATCGCTCCATTCATCCAACTGACACTTGAGACCTTCTAGCATTTCACATGCACGTTCAAAGGATTTCATAAATGAATCCGGGCCACGCTTGTCTATGTCTGAAGATGAAGGTTGGATCCTTTCAAAGAGAGATTTTTCTTCTGAAATTCTTCCCGTCTGCATCAAGCAAATGGCCAGATTGCATTGCTTATTTTTATCTGGTTCTATGCATAGAGCTTTCCTATGTGCACGAGATACTTACCATCGTTAGCATTCTTACATCCATTATCTATTAATTCAATTAGATGAAAGTGAAAGTTTAGTTTCTTAATTGGTAAATAATCTAAAATTGACAGAGCAATTTGCTCAGCCCCACAACTGTACATTGAGTGGGAGAAATGCAGAAAATCTCCCCCATCTGATCATAAGAAACAAAGTGAACTAGGCTTGAAAAGTCCATTCCATGAAGTTACACTTGCAAACCATGAATGGTTAAGGCCCATCCCATGGTGGGCTCAACAGATGAACAATTTAGATTGTTGAAATGTGGGTGCTTCCTTTCTCATTGCTGAGTCAAATAGAAAAAGAAAAAGAAGAAAGAAGATGTGGTTTCTATGGTTGAGTTTAGAAGTTGCTATATTTGAACTGAGCAGAGTAACTTAAATGTCCAGTGGTTATTAACCTTTTAGCTTCTGACCCAGCCACATGGTGGCCCATGAGATCAATGGTCATCATAAACATGCTGACCATGTGTATGGTGGGTCCCCTATCCCTGATCAATGGTCATTGAAATTATCCTGGACAATGCAACTAAGTTGGATTCTCCCCAATCAAGCACAAGTTCGGATGCACATCTTGATGAGATACATCAAGTTGTGCACACCATCAGGTTTCTCGAGGTTGTATTGAGAGAACACACTGCACACTGCAATGTGACCATGGTACTTCATGTTCGCTAGTACTGCATCAAGCATTTTTCCGCCCACGCTCTCAAAGTAAATGTCGATGCCCTCAGGAAAATGCTTGATAATAAATTCCAAACATTTGTATAAACTAGGAAACGAGACACCCATATACCATTTTCTTTGTTTTGAAAATTGAAATTGCCAACCACATTGCAAAGCTTTGTTAAGCCCACATTCACGTGCAAAGGTCTAGGTAGATGACTTGTCTAAATAATCAAGTTGTCCAATCAACAAGTGGACATCGCACATGTAGAATGTGAGATTTTGGTAATTCTTTCTAAAGCAACTTCAACATGTGTGGCTTGCCTATTAGGTGGGTTAACTTGATTATGAGGCCACATCATTTACATTATGTGACCCGGTTGATGTGCAGCTTATATGTCAACACATGGATGGTGTGTTTGTTTAGTTATGTGTAAGGGCTTGTGGACAAATAAACAATGATGTTTTGAAGATAATTAAATCAATGGCGTTTGAGATTCTCATATGCTAACATGAATACTTACCTTTTTAAAGCTACAATCAAGTCAGGTTCTTCCTTGTAGTTGAAAGCATCATCAAACTCAAACTTACTCTTCAATAGACCAACCTGAACCCACGAAACAAATATTAGCAATTTTTCCCTACTACATAACAATGGTAATAGAAACACTATTTTATAACAAAAAAATTTATAGGAATGAAATGACAAAAACCCAGGATATCATGGACCAAGAGGAAGATTGAGTACCCTCAGGAAAAAACTCATGTCAAGCATATTTAAGGCCACGAACTTTCATTATGTCTTTAGTTGGCTTCACCAAAGATTTTATCCGCACTAGATTAAGAAACAATAGAAAAATAGAATCACTACTTATATTTCCAAGGGATTCAACAAAAATAATAAAACAGAAATTTACTTGGATGTAAAAGCGGAATGCCAATTTGCAACACAAGCAACAACCAGAAAATTATGTATCTAAAAATATAAATAAAGAGCTAAAATTTAAGTATATTTGATTGAAAAAATAACCAAGATCTATTGATGACATATTCAAAGCATAAGAACATAACGTATTATTGAACTCACTTAAAAAGCATAAGAACATAGTATAAGAAGATAACGTATTATCGATGCAGTATACGAAGACTATATACTCAGAAAAGAAAAAGACTATGGATTCTCTTGGTAATTTGGAATACTCATAGTAGATTGATCTTAATGTGTGAACCACGACAAGTGAACAGATCTAATCAATTTAGGTGCATGGATAAGGCAGGCTTTTAAACTTTATTTAATGGGCATGCCAAACTGTAGGGGTGTGGAAGAAAGATGGGGATAGGATATCCCAAACTTCTATTTCCCATGTAGAAGACAATTGCTTCACCAAGAGTGGATGTGCAAGATCGTTCATGTTCTAAAGCCTCTCTAATTCAATTTGAAACGTGTCTCTCATTATGGTAGTCTCCGCTCCCAGGTTGTGTAGGCCCCACATTGATGTGTCTGTGAAATCTAGTCCATCCATTGCATGATGAATTCCTTAGTATTTGGCTACAGGCCCAAAATCAAAACCACAGGAGAAAATGCACCTCTTATGTCTGGCCAGAGCCTAGAGGCCCAAAAGTCAGGCCGGAGCTACAGGGAAATATGTACTTACTCATGTTTGGCTAGAGTCCCAGAAAATAGGGAAATATCGAACTCACTTGAAAAGCATAAGATCTACTGTAACATCCCAAAAATCGAGGGTCGGGTAAAAACCCAACTCCCGAGTTCCAGAACATCACTTATGCAACATAGATAATGATAAATGCATGTTATCTATAGAATGGCATTAAACAAGATTGAGACTAAGCCAAAACAGCATATCATACTCCAGAGATAATTGAATTAGCAAGCGGAAGACTGTGATAAATACATAAAATACATAAGTAATTGTAAGTCTCCAGAGTGTGAACATGTTACCAGGTTAATTAAATACATGTATACTCCAAAAATGGAAAGAAAAGAATATACATGAGTGCTCCAAAAATATAAAATGACAAGTGTCAAGGCGTCTAATCAACCTCCCTGTAATCCCGTCGATCAGAACACGCATAAAGGAGGGATCCTCCTCATCATCATCAAGTCCGGCTCCGCTTCACAAGCAGCGCCATCATCTGAAACTAAAATAGGGACTGGTGGGTGTCCGAAAATACCGTCCCGTAACGTGGGAGTGAGTGATCAACTCAGTAGAATAATAGAGCAAAGATTAGCATGTTATCAAATCAATCACGCGTTAATAGTAAAGCAAACAATCAAACATTCCTAGGTACTGTTGTTAATGCAAGCATGAAATGACATGATGGATGCCCTCATCGACATACTCCCTCATACGGCACTATCTTACGCCGGCGGCATGCATTCTTCCCGCAGTGCTCCACATCTTCCAGGCACATGCAATGCGATATGGATAATGATTACCAAGTTGTTATTTGTCCTTTTCATATAGCAGAATTGAAAAATTAGGGTACCTTCCTTATATCAATCCCAACACAGATCCTGTCTAGGGTCGTCACTCCTAGTAATCTCATACGATGTTATATTTGTAGGTCGCTGCAAGGGCTGCCAGGGCTGTTGCTCGCACTCATTGCACCGCTCCCCCATCACCTTATCAATACAGGCCTAATGTACTCTCGTCGCTACGGAAGGATCGTCGCCTCGGTCACTACAAAGGGCTCGTCACCTGATCAGTGTAGGCCGACAGCAAGAATATAGTGTCCCATACCACCATAATCTGCTCACAAGTCTGGATTGCTCACTGGTCACTACGGGGAGGTTTGTGGCCCCAGCGTAGGCCGACAGCTCGACCATGGTGTCCCATTCCACCATGCCCGGCTCATGAGTCTTTATGGATCAAGGTACCATGGTTAACAGGGTTTCCAATGGTAAGTTCAGTACCCTGGGTTCAAACAGTTATGACTCATACATGGTGAACATACAATGGCCAGTCGGGTTACTTGACGGGCTCGACTAGTACGAGCGCATCTCAAGCTGAGTGACATGAAGTGCATAAAATACTTCATGTGGCCTAACCACTGCCGCCAACCCAAAACACGACTCGCGTTCATCAACGCATCCTTCATGGCAAATAGAAGCCAACCACAAATTTGATCCGTTACCAACTGCCTGGACTAGGTTATAGTCCCAAGCACTTGCAGTTTACATCAGCAAACATATAAGAGTAATAGAAATGAAATACAAATAACCCAAGCATGTTAGAAACATGTTATGATATACAATGTAAGCGAATTAACCAAAACACATGTATTCCATACATATAATGAAAACAATTCAATAACATCATAGAGGAAATCATGTATATCGTCATATTGATTGAGAATTCAATCTCAAGACTAATCTACAACAACATTTACTCAATACATATTAATACAAACATTTATACAAACACTTAGCCTACACACTTTAGTCTACATAGTGTATGTCGACCCAAAGTGCGCATTAGGGCGAATCTCTTCGCCAAACAGATCATGCACGCATTCCTAGTATCATAACATGAAAATTAACCATGGCGATCATTTCAGTAAAATACGGACATATACAGTATTTCCTATAAATGACTAAAATACCCTAAATCTCAAATTCACCGTACGTATACGAAATGGAAAACGGACAGCATGTTCTACATGTCAAATGGAGTTCTCGTCGATAATCTACTATTAAACGACATTGAAAGCTTTGAAATCAGTCAATCTAAGCATCTAAAATCCTCACCTTAAACCAGAAATTGTGAAACGGAGTTGATTCAGACGATAAGTCTTCGTCAACGGTGGGTACACTACCTATGGCATGAAACAGGTTAGCAATACCAACACAACAACTATTCTAAGCTTCAAATCAGGTTAGGGTTGGGATTTCTTATCTAAGAATGGTGCTGAAAAGACCGGAATGGCGGTGCAGAAGCGGCGGCTATGAAACATAGAGCAAAAGGGAAGAATTCCAGGAGAGAGCTCCAAATCTCCCTCCCTTTCTCTCTCTTTCTCCCTCTCTTTTCTCTCTAAATTTGTATGGAATGAAAGAGAAAGGGTTTAAGCCCTTTTTATAAGTCCAAAAGTGACAAAAATAGACTTGGGGCTAAGGTATACTTATTTTATGTCCAAATACGGATTGTTCCGTCTCAACGCAGCATTTTTGAAGGTCCCCTAGCCGAATGCGGTCGGACTTAAGTTCATGGATACTGGATCCTGCTCACATCAAGTTTTCAGTCCGGTAGTGTTCCCAGATTGCACGTGGCGGACCAGTTTCAGTTCAACGGCTACCGGTACTCGATCAGGGCCACAAGTGCGTTGACATGTAAGGGCCACCTATCCTGATCCGAGGGTAAATTTTGATTGAATTCTGACGGTCAGAACGCTTAGAAAAAGGTGCGCAAGCGACACGTGCCAGATTTCATAAATTATATTAATTTCTAACATTTCTCACACTCTTCACTCTGGACTTGAGGAAATTGTCGTGGGACATCATCTGGACTTAATTTTTGGGATGATTGTCAAGTTCAACTAGGCGGTCAGGATTGTCTAAGTTTAGGATAATCGAACTTCTGACGTGCGGTCCAGAGCCGATATAAAGTTTCAAGTTGCACCTGAGAGCAATCGGGAATAGAGTTTGATCCTAGGTTTTACGGTATTGTAGCATCACCTATCCTATACGTTTTGACTCTAGTAGATCATATTAAAAGTGATTAGTGAGAATTTCATAGGTCATCTAGTGCAGCGCTAGTTGATTCTTGTTGGATTTCTAAAGGAAGTAGCCTTTATTGATTTTTATTTGAGATGAGATTTGAAGGGTGGAGAGAGGGTGTTTGGAAACGGAAGAAGGAAGAGTTTGGAGGGATAATTTTTGCCAAAAGTCAGGCATTTTGGTGAGAAAGGAGAGCTTGGAGGGTCACTTTGTGAAGGAAGTACTTGATCGGGAAGGTTTTAAGGGATGACTCACACCTAGGGGAGGTACCGTACCCCCCAAACTGCGTCACCGGTTAACCGGCGAGCCCTCGCCGGTGAAATATCAATCCGGCGATGTCGGCCATATGGGCTGGTTTCTCCCTACCCTGGAGGTCCCAAATATATGTGGGGCCCACCTTGGTCATTGTGGATTAGCTGGGTGGGCCCACGACTCCGTTCGAGGCGTTTCGGGGCCATTTTGTAAAACAGAATGAATTTCTATAGAGTATAACATATGATTTTGGGGTAGGAGATGCTAATCTATCCAAATAACCTATCTATTTTGTTAGATTTCAAAAGGTTAAGGGTCTAAACCCATTTTATCCATTTATTTACTATTCACAGTAATTTTTAACTTTGGTATTATTCTTCATCGTTAATACCCTAGGATTGGTGTTCTTTACTGTTTAAACTTGAGGATTCATGTTTAATATGAAAGTACTTGGAGAAATTTGAAGAATGAGGTGGTGAAATGTGAGTTTTGAAGGAAATGGATTGAAAAGTGATTTCTTTGGCTTTTGGATTGAGCTTTGAAAGTGATAAGGTTGACCCATTGCCTAAGGACGTCTAACTCCAGGTTGGCAAAATTCAGGGTGTTACAATCTACCCCCCTTAAAATAAAATTTTACCCCCGAAATTTGCCTAAGGGTAATAAGGAAAGATTAATCATTTACTTCACCTAAGTTTTGTTGATTTCATGTTTATACATGGTAGGGTGTCTACGCTCTATATAAGTCTGGTTCCTTTTGGTCTACCCCCCTTAAAACTTACTTCTTTATGCATTACTTATACCCTAACGGTTTGCTACAATTTATTTCCTTACTCGTTTGACATCTTGGCCATAATTCCCATTTACTTAGAGTAAGATATATATTTTCAGTGGTTGACCAATACAGAGAGACGATTATAGTGGGCTTGATCCCGATATGTCGAATGTCCGCCTGGCCAGGGTAGACAATGTTGTATCCCTTCCTAATCCTGGTGGATCCTGGTCTTCTGCTCGGTTAAGCAGTGAGTCCATTGGTAGTCGTCCAGGATTGAGGATTTGGGTCAAGCCATGAATACTTCGCAGTTGTATATTTCAGTAACTCCGTATAGTCGATCACTCTAAAATCTTAGGGAATGCCCATCATGAAAGGTTCAAATTTCCTATTTAGGTCTTGGTCTAAAGAGTCCTCGTCTTGATTTATATTCATGGAGGGAGTTAAGGGTTTCTATCTTTTCATCTAACCTGGACCAGTTTCTTTCGATCCTGGGCCAGTGGGAAAGGGCCAACCACGCTTCCGCTGCGCCACTCTGATCTAACGGCTATATTAGCTGACCTAACTAGATTGGACTCAATCTGTTCTACCCCCCTTAAAACAAAGTTCTACTTAGGGCTCAAGAATCTATGTCTCGATCAGTATATCGAAACGAGGAGTAACTTTGGACCTATCCTTGACATGAAAGGGGAAACAACCTCTCTCGACATTGGTCTTCCTTTGTTAATGATGCGTTCTATGACATTGGTACCTATGGTTGTAGAAAGAAGCCTAATCTCTATTGTGGTTGAGTTCAGGTGCAGGTATGAGTTGTGGTAAGATATCTAATTCTCTACTGGCTATAAGTCCTCATCATTTCCCAAAGACAAAGCGATAACTTTTAGTTGTAGGTGGTCGGGCCAACACGGAAGAAAAGTTTTGTAGTGGGTCTGAGCTGGATACATAGACTTTCTGCCTCGCGATGACAGAAAATTTGTCATATCAATTCTTAATCCGAATCGATGCCGATCTTCTGCCTAATCAGAGCATTGGATTCATTGATAACTACTAAAATTAGGAATTCAGTTCAAACCAAGAATACATCGCTTATATATATAGTTCCTTTACTCCGCATTCTTGATTGCAATAAGTCCTTGGGAAGGTAATTCTAGGAGGTGTGTTGGTTTATCCTAGAATTCAATCCGAGAGATATATAAGTTTTCTCTAAGCGCACATAGTTTCTAAGTCAAACAAGCTTCCTAAGAGTCACTAAAGAAGCCTATAAGCATTAGGGGAATTCAACGAAGGAATGAGGTCTCACTCCAACCTAATCAAGTCGACTAACTAAGTGTAAGTCTATCATTCTATTACCTTAGCATAATTAGTCTTTTACATTCCTTAGTATAACTAGTAACCTAGTTTTAACTTATGAGTAGCGGTAATTCACTAGTTATATTCTAAAGTCTATGTTCATACGCTAAGTGATTTCATACCCTTCCTAATTCAAGAAATTTGTTTTATAGCTTAGGGTCAGAAGTTGTCTAGTTAAATTTGAGTTGGCCGGACCTAAATCTAATTACTCTTGAACACTACACCTATTCACCTACCAACTAAAGAGGCCCTAGGGCTCATGTTATTAATTTATTGAATTTTCTACACCATCAAATCCTTTGAAGTCTACGAGTCTAACTTTAAGTCTAAAACTCTAAGTTGTATTAAATGGATTTCGTTGCTAATCCCACCGTGGGGTTCGAAAATGACATGTTTGTTAGGAGGGTGGGTTGGGATTAAAAATCGATTCATAGACTTTGGAAAATGTGTCTTGTGTTGGAAAGTGTGAGATGGGATTTTTAAGTCCCATGATGATAAATTTTTAAGTGTAATTTGAAAGGAGATACCAGGATTTACTTCTAATTACCTACATCCTGAGCATAGTATTAGGGATCATGGGATACACCCAATCTAGGGACAATACCATACACATGCATTTCTTGCTACTTTTACAATTTCATTGGCCCTAATCCTACCTATTGCAGTTGGTCGAACGGGCCCTACATGTCCCAACATTTGGAGGTTGAGAAGGTTATGAGACTCAAAGGTGTGGGTTCTGTGCCCAAATGAGGGGGTATAAAGAAGGTGAAGAGTTGTAAAGAATAGTGAGGATATGAGATCATTTCACAAGGTCTCGGTTACACGTGGGCTATTCTACGGTAGTTAATCTAGCCCATCGGTGAAACTTGGGATTCTAATGTGGTTTCTAGATTCCATCGCCCCCTTCTAAGTCAGAGTGCGTCAGTGTGCATTGTGTTACCATAATTCAGGTCCAGTTTAATCCAAATCAGCTCTGATACCATCTGTAACATCCCAAAAATCGAAGGTCCGGTAGAAACCCAACTCCCGAGTTCCAGAACGTCACTTATGCAACACAGATAACGATAAATGCATGTTGTCTGTAGAATGGCATTAAACAAGATTGAGACTAAACCAAAACAACATATCATACTCCAGAGACAGTTAAATTAGCAAGCAGAAGACTGTGATAAATACATAAAATACATAAGTAATTGTAAGTCTCCAGAGTGTGAACATGTTACCAGGTTAATTAAATACATGTATACTCCAAAAATGGAAAGAAAAGAATATACATGAGTACTCCAAAAATATAAAATGACAAGTGTTAAGGCGTCTAATCAACCTCCCTTTAATCTCGTCGATCAGAACACGCATAAAGGAGGGATCCTCCTTATCATCATCAAGTCCGGCTCCGCTTCACAAGCAGCGCCATCATCTGAAACTAAAATAGGGACTGGTGGGTGTCCGGAAACACCGTCTCGTAACGTGGGAGTGAGTGATCAACTCAGTGGAATAATAGAGCAAAGATTAGCATGTTATTAAATCAATCACGCGTTAATAGTAAAGCAAACAATCAAATATTCCTAGGTATTGTTGTTAATGCATGCATGAAATGACATGATGGATGCCCTCACCGACATACTCCCTCATACGGCACCATCTTACGCCCGCGGCATTCTTTCTTCCCGCAGTGCTCCACATCTTCCATGCACATACAATGCGATATGGATAATGATTACCAAGTTGTTATTAGTCCTTTTCATACAGCAGGATTGAAAAACTAAGGTACCTTCCTTATATCAATCCTAACACAGATCCTCTCTAAGGTCGTCACTCCTAGTAATCTCATATGATGTTATATTTGTAGGTCGCAGCAAGGGCTGCCAGGGCTGTTGCTCACACTCGTTGCACCGCTCCCCTATCACCTTATCAATACAGGCCTAATGTACTCTCGTCGCTACGAAAGTGTCGTCGCCTCTCGTAGACTCAGAATATGCTCGCGGTCACTACAAAGGGCTCGTCACCTGATCAGTGTAGGCCGACAGCAAGAATATAGTGTCCCATACCACCATAATCTGCTCACGAGTCTGAGTTGGTCACTGGTCACTACGGGGAGATTTGTGGGCCCAGCGTATGCTGACAGCTCGACCACGGTGTCCCATACCACCATGCCCGGCTCATGAGTCTTTATGGATCAAGGTACCATGGTTAACAGGGTTTCCAATGGTAAGTTCAGTACCCTAGGTTCAAGCAGTTATGACTCATACAGGGTGAACATGCAATGGCCAGTTGGGTTACTTGACGGGCTCGACTAGTACGAGCGCGTCTCAAGCTGAGCAATATAAAGTGCATAAAACACTTCGTGTGGCCTAACCACTGCCGCCTGCCTAAAACACGACTCCCGTTCATCGACGCATCCTTCGTGACAAATAAAATCCAACCACGAATTTGATCCGTTACCGACTGCCTGGACTAGGTTATAGTCCCCAGCACTTGCAGTTTACATCAGCAAACATATAAGAGTAATAGAAATGAAATACAAACAATCCAAGCATGTTAGAAACATGTTATGACATACAACGTAAGCGAATTAACCAAAACACATGTATTCCATACATATAATGAAAGCAATTCAATAACAGCATAGAGGAAATCATGTATATCGTCATATTGATTGAGAATTCAATCTCAAGACTAATCTACAACAACATTTACTCAATATATATTAATACAAACATTTATACAAACACTTAGCCTACACACTTTAGTCTACATAGCGTATGTCGACCCAAAGTGCGCATTAGGGCGAATCTCTTTGCCAAACAGATCATGCACGCATTCCTAGTATCATAACACGATAATTAACCATGGCAATCATTTCAGCAAAATACGGACGTATACATTATTTTTTATAAATGACTAAAATACCCTAAATCTCAAATTCACCGTACGTATACGAAATGAAAAACAGACAGCATGTTCTACATGTCAAATGGTGTTCTCGTCGATAATCTACTATTAAATGACATTGAAAGCTTTGAAATCAGTCAATCTAAGCGTCTAAAATCCTCACCTTAAACCAGAAATTGTGAAACGGAGTTGATTCAGACGATAAGTCTTCGTTAACGGCGGGTATACTACCTATGACATGAAACAGGTTAGCAATACCAATACTACAACTATTCTAAGCTTCAAATCAGGTTAGGGTTAGTATTTCTTACGTAAGAATGGAGCTGAAAATATCTGAATAGCGGTGCAGAAGCGGCGGCTTTGGAACATGGAGCAACAGGGAAGAATCCCAGGAGAGAGCTCTAAATCTCCCTCCCTTTCTCTCTCTTTCTCCCTCTCTTTTCTCTCTAAATTCATATGGAATGAAAGAGTAAGGGTTTAAGCCCTTTTTATAAGTCTAAAAGCGACGAAAATAGATTGGGGCCAAGGTATACTTATTTTATGTCCAAATACGGACTGTTCCGTCTCAACGGAGCATTTCTGGAGGCCCCCTGGCCGAATGCGGTTGGACTTAAGCTCATGGATACTGGATCCTGCTCACATCAAGTTTTTAGTCCGGTAGTGTTCCCAGATCGCACGTGGCGGACCAGTTTCAGTTCAACGGCTACCGGTACTCAATTAGGGCCACAAGTGCGTTGACATGTAAGGGCTACCTATCCTGATTCGAGGGTAAATTTTGATTGAATTCTGATAGTCAGAACGCTTAGAAAAAGGTGTACAAGCGACACGTGCCAGATTTCATAAATTATATTAATTTCTAATATTTCTCACACTCTTCACTCTGGACTCAAGGAAATCGTCGTGGGACATCATCTGGACTTGATTTTTGGCGTGATTGTCAAGTCCAACTAGGCGGTCAGGATTGTCTAAGTTCAGGGTAATCGGACTTCCGACGTGCGGTCCAGAGCTGATAAAAAATTTCAAGTTGCTGCCGAGAGCAATCGGGAATAGAGTTTGATCATAGGTTTTACGGTATTGTAGCGTCACCTATCCTATACGTTTTGACTCTAACAGATCGTATTGAAAGTGATTGGTGAGAATTTCATAGGTCATCTATTGCAGCGCTAATTGATTCTCGTTAGATTTCTAAAGGAAGTAGCCTTTATTGATTTTTGTTTGAGATGAGATTTGAAGGGTGGAGAGAGGGTGTTTGGAAACGGAAGAAGAAAGAGTTTGGAGGGATGGTTTTTGCCAAAAGTCAGGCATTTTGGTGAGAAAGGAGAGCTTGGAGGGTCACTTTGTGAAGGAAGTACCTGATCGGGGAGGTTTTAAGGGACTGTCCACACCTAGGGGAGGTACCCTACCCCCCAAACTGCGTCGGCCCGAAGCCCGGACCCAGCCTGGCCCGTTGACCGGCGAGGTCCTCGCCGGTGAAATCGCAATCCGGTGATGCCAACCATATGGGCTAGTTTTCCCTTGCCCTGGAGGTCCCAAATATATGTGGGGCCCACCTTGGATCATTGTAGATTAGCGTGGGTGGGCCCACGACTCCGTTTGAGGCATTTCGGGGCCAGTTTGCAAACCGGAATGAATTTCTGTGGCGTATAGCATATGATTTTGGGGTAGGAGATGCTAATCTATCCAACTAACCTATTTTATTAGATTCCAAAAGGTTAAGGGTTGAAACCCATTTTACCCATTTATTTACTATTCATGGTAATTTTTAACTTCGGTATTGTTCTTCATCGTTAATACCCTAGGATTGGTGTTCTTTACTATTTAAACTTGAGGAGTCGTATTTAATATGAAAGTACTTGGAGAAATTTGAAGAATGAGGTGGTGAAAGGTGAGTTTTGAAGGAAATGGATTGAAAAGCGATTTCTTTGGCTTTGGGATTGAGCTCTGAAAGTGATAAGGTTGACCCATTGCCTAAGGACGTCTAACTCCAGGTTGGAAAAATCCAGGGTGTTACATCTACTAATGATGCTGAAAAAGAAGACAACCGAGATCCATTTGGGGCCACCACATGAACAATCCCATTTGCTGGAAGTGGTCCCATTCAGAGTCTGAGACATCATGTAGACCACTTCTAGCTACTCAGGTCCTTCTTGTGGTCAACCCCACTCTGGACAGGTGATGCTGGAAAAGAAGATAACCGACATCTATCCAATCGTACCAAGTCCACCAATCAAGCGGCAGAGATTGTTCCATGAAAGGCATTCCCAGCCCACCACCCATCCATAGTCGGCCCCCACATTATTAGCTCCAAGGACTCCAAAACAGTAAAACACAGCACATAAATCTCACCAGAAACCCTAAAACTTACAGAAACACAAGACATTGACACAGACAGAATTTTTCCCAAATGGAATCAAATCAATCAGATGTTAGTTTCCAAACACTACTAGTAGAATTGAACAATCTTTAATAAGAAAACAAAATCAAACCCTACAACCCCTAGAATGCAACATATAGCCTCATCAAAACACCAAAATCCAAAGGTGAAAAAATCATCATAAGAGCGATTTTCACCGACCTTCTCTGACCGATGATTTCTTCTTCTGTTGAAACCGATCCATGTCCGAGAAAGAAGAAAATGAGAGAGAGAGAGAGAGAGAGAGAGAGAGAGAGAGAGAGAGAGAGAGAGAGAGAGAGAGAGAGAGAGAGAGAGAGAGAGAGAGAGATGACACCATGGTCCCTGTGATCATGATCTCAAATGGAGAAATTCCTAAAACGTGAGAAGAAGAGATTGGTATAGTGCATGCCAAGGAAATAGTGCATATTATATAAGTAGAAGACACTTTGTTGGTTCAACATTCACTGTAAACATCTAATTACTATTAATCAACATAACATTTATTAACATAAGAATCTTTTTTAGTCAATATACTCGTGCCATTTTTTGAAGGCTAAAAGTGTTTAACTGGGAATTCAACAAACTATAAACGTAGGAGACCACATACAAACACAAAGTATGAAATGAAAGTGTCATGTTCTCTTTGTGTAGGACCTTTTGTCCATGTAGTCAGAAAATATAATCGAATAGTAGAAGTACATTAAAATTCAAAAGAGCATGACAAAACAATGGTGGCATACCATAAGAACCAAAGACATACCGTAAGTTTCATGTACATGGCTTTTGATGGCTGCAAGCGTATAAAGAATTCATTTCTACCTTGCTTTTTACCTACGAAATAGAATCCAGAAATATGTCACTCTTCACACTTTGGATGACCAAAACATGAAACTTTAATTAAATTTCCAGAAAGTACTAAGCCTCTAAGAAAGAAAATGTTTCCTACTTTCTCTTCTTCTTCTTCTTTATTTTTTTTTTTCCTTCAAAATCCTAATGGACATTTATGATTTGGAGGGATGTTATTGCAATGTGCACACTTCATGGAGTTTCAGATCAATTAGAAACTAAACTAGTAGTAGAATCCCATGCTTCTTTACACTACAACCTAAAAACAAAACATCCCATTTAGTATCATTTTAAGAAGGTTTCTAATACATGGAAGAAAATACTAATGATCTAGATGGCCAACCATGATTTCTTCATACAATGTCATTCAAATGTATACAAATTACAGATTTTTTCAGTTACCAAAAATAAAAAAATAAAAACATTTTTTACAAATTTTCATTTATTAAATTTCTATTGTCATGAAAGATTTCTCCAATTGGATATTAAGGATACTTTTTGTTAAATTACTTGGACAACAAAGAAAAAGAAAACAGTGAAATCATATACCAATTTCTATTGTCATGAAAGATTTCTCCAATTAGATACTAAGGATATCTTCATTTGCTAATTTCATATCAATTTGAATGATCTACAAACATCAAGAGGCAGATATGGGATGATCTATTTCCATCTCCCACAATGGTTACTTAAAAATCTTTAAATAATTTGAAATTCAAATCCAAGAAAAACAATTAAAGAAAGAAAGAAACCTACATTCTCCAAAGAATGAAACAAGCGTGTCCTGTCCTGCCTCTCTTGAGCTGGTCTTCGCTCCCACTCTGTAGTATTAGCCATCTCAGCTTCTATCCCTTTAAAAGAAGACTTCAGTCACTGAACACATATATTAAATTTCTGCTTTCATTTGTTCTACATCCACTTCTTCATTTTCTTTTTTCTTTTCTTTTTTCAATTGAAAGATAATGAAAACATTAGTGTAAAAGAAACAAAACCAAATTCCAGTGAGAAGGCTCTATATAATGCTTGATCGACAATGGTAGAGATGTTGCCCACCTTTTGATAATACAAGTTATTGATCTAGTGGGACTTTCATCATTGGTTATTCTACTTAAAACAGCAAAAAGGGAGTAGATTTAAACATGTGCAAGGTCAGAGCAGCACCTGAGCATGAACCAGCCAACCATAATTTGATTCAGTTACACAAACCGAAAGTAGATCTACACAAGAAAAAATGGAAATAGGCATATGAAGAAAGACATGCATAGAAAATATCATTGGACCTATTTATTAAAATGGAATTATAGGAGATACACAATATGTATAATATACTTGGTTTTTAATTTTGTACAAGTGACCCATGGTTCAGCAGTCCCATACCATTCGTCCATCAGTACCCAACTTCAATGGACCATTTCCTGAAAATGTCCTGGATTGGAATATCTGAATTCAGTAAGGAAAATTTAAAGGTCATTTTCCTCTATACTCCACAGATTTCAGTGTGCTTGTAGACATCATTTGACCTGAATCAAATGGCATAAAAAAATATGACATGCTATCTACTACTGATTACCAGTTTCCCTGTAGTCTACCCCTTAAAATGACACTGCGCCTCTTGATATAAGATGATTAAGTGAGTTATGTTGCAGAAGTGGACAAAAAGATGCTGGTCAATCATAATGTACAATGAAAGATGGCAAATGTACAATGAAAGATGGCAAATGTACAATAAAAGGATGAATCTAGACCATTTTATTATTATTATTATTATTATTATTGAGAAATTTGCAGGTGGTTGAAGAATGTTTAAATCACAACATTCTTAGCAGGAAACCATAATGTAAGATATCTAATATTGGTTCTGGCTAATTGTAAAGTTGTCAGATTTCTACAGTATAATTTCATCGCAGAGTTGCTGATTTCATAATAAAGGGACTCCATTTTGTGCCTTTTCTGTAATGTGGATAAAATCGAAGTTTTGATACCCTGGCAGAAATGATGGTAGATAGGTTGGCACTATGAAATGGCATCAAATTAATTCAAACTGTCCAGATTTTGACAGATGGATAAACTGAGAATTATGCAGATGGCCATTTAATGGCCTGTTAAAGCAAATGTTATCCAGTGATCCGACTACTTCAAACTGGTTGGATGGCACAACCTATTATCTATTAAAAGAGCATCCACCAATTTCCCTTCATCGATTAATCCGTTAAAAGAGAATAAAGCTAAAACAGTAGATAAGGTGTTCCCAAGTCACTTCAGCTAGTAGTAAAATGGACTAGAACATTGCCTGCCAGACAAAGTTCTATTGCCAAAATCAAAACAAAAAGGAGAAAATTTGTCACGTCTGCATAATCCAAACTGCAGGCCACAACTGTAATGCACAGGTTGTACTTGATTGGTCCACAGCTGCACATGTGAAACTTAAAAAATAAAAAACATGTGGGTCCCAATCTAGGCCAGTCCATTAATCATGTGGGTCACCTCTATAAATTTAATCTAGGCCATCAGTGATTTTCTTTCCAACTGGCTTTTCAAAAAAAAAAAAAAAAACAAAAAAAAAACCAACTCTCCAACTGACCATCTTTTCATTGTGAGTTTCACCCACTTAATGGTTGAAAAGGCATGATTTATGAGATGTGACATGTTCATGACCCACTTAACCAATGCCCAGACCTCATATGGGTGTTCCTCATTGGCATGCATGATGCAAGTACCTCTTCAATCCTCCTTCAGGTATAGGTTGTATGAAGATTTCATCAATATTCTGCTTAAAGAGTCAGCAATAATTGTAAAGAGAAAGGGAGACAGGGTCCCCTTGCTGCATTAAAAAAAAAAAAAAAACCCTTCTTTTATGGTTCCTGTTGATCATAATAGAGAAACATGACAATGGAATACACGTTGTAATCCATTTTTGCGATCTTTCACCAAAACGCATCCTCCAAAGCAAGTGATCAAGGAGATTCCAATGGACGCAATCACATGTCTTCTCTGTATGCATCTACCTTCTAGAGAAATCTTTTGAACCCATCCAATACAGTAGTGATTATCTCATTGGAATCAAATTGATACTAGTTTTCAAGGGTACCTATTCCTACACTGAGTTCTAATGCAACAATGTTGTTGAAATCAGATGAATCAAAGAGAAACCATCATTAAGTTACATGTACTCCAACATTAGGAATGAATGATACCAGAGGGTTGGGTTGTCCTCTAAAACAAGACTGCAACTTGTTCCATCAGCATCTCAATTCATTACAGAAGCAGTGAACCCTAAGAAAATTTTGAAACCAACCTGTTCAAAAGCATCAAAAGAGCCAGTATCATTGTCCATCCATACTACTAGAGAATATTGAAGAACTGGTTGAAAAAAGAAAGAAAAAGAAAAGAAAAAGAAAAAAAGGAACCATTTTCAGAGAAGCGTAAAAAGAATGCTCAACTAACTACACCACATGAGACTAAAAATGAGCAGATCCAAGACAAGTGGGCAGTACTAAAGTAAAAAAGGTGTTCAGGGAAATTCTTACTGTTGAAACCTCCTTGGGTTTGACAGTAATGTTTACGTGCCAATCATACCGTTAATAACGTCATTAGTACTTGGATGAACTGAAAACAAAAATATTAGCATGATTCATAACTTTTATGGCCCCATGAATATTTCAACTGTAAACCGTTCAATTATCACGTTTTCAACTCAGTTGAGCATTGGAATATTGTGACTATTTCCATATTCTCAAAATACAGAGAGCAACCTCTTTCTGTTCATGAAAATTAACTGTGATAAACTATTTAAAATAGATCAAGTTAAACATGAACCTAGAGAAAACTCATGTAAAAGAACAATGCATACCAGATTGACTTGTGTATCACACTTCCCCTCGATCATCTAGAGAAAAAGGAGAAAACAATTAACTACGCTTGCCACATTAGAAACAGATATAGTCAACAATCTCCATCCACCAGGTGTAATTGCATTTTGAAATGATTAGAAACACATAAACATTCGAATCAAAGTGCATCAACAAAATAAGTAGTGTCCAACTTCTTTCAAATTTACCTGAAGAACCTTGTATATGCAAACTTTTGGTCCACTAGAAAAAGCTGCAAATACAATAGGTAAGGGCCTAATCTTCACTTCCTGTATCATCAATGCAAGTAAAAAGGTATAAAGTGGCCTAAGGGCATATCTTCAATTTGAAAGAAATTGTAACTCATTACTTTTTTTTTTTGGTCTACTATTTCATTAAATCTACTATAAATTCTCTAAAAAATGTGCATAGAGATCCTCTCATAGCTAGCATGCAATAATGTCACTGACCTTAAGAAGTTCATTGAGAACAGCATATGCTAGTGATGTGGCCTTCTCAGGGAAGAATCTGCACACATTATCAATATTATGACTTGAAAGGCTTAGAAGAATTAGAAATGCTACACAGTAAAGTACTTAAAAGAAGAAGAAGTAGAAAAAGGTAACTGAAAGCCTCTGTATACAGGAAGAGGTAAATCTCAATGCATGGTATGAAAGTGGTAAAGAGGTCATTCCAGCCCGCATATCTCCCATATACTATTGATAAAACATTTGATGATAGCATGAAAGTTTGGAATCAATATTAATCATGACAGTGGGTGAAATTCAAGAAATCAGCACCGCAGCGTGTCTGGGAAACCTCTTTTCATGCTATGTTCTGAAAACACTTTTAAACTGTGAGCAAAAAAGACATGGAATGTTATTCACAACAATTACTGATATATTACAGTCGGAGATCCAATGCACCAAATGCTTCGAATGGTATAACAAGTGCTTCTGATTGCTACCAAAAAAATAATATGAATCCTATTAGTACCAAAAAAATACTATGAAATTGTACTCAATTGACCACTGCTAGGAGTGAAATTTCGAACACACACACACACACACACACATCGAAAATCCACAGAAACTTCATAAATCAGTAGATTAAGCCTCGTATATGTTTAATTCCGTGTTTGGAGTGTAAGATTGCAAGCAATTTGGGAGATATTGGGGAAATTTTGAATTTTCCCTACTTTTCCCCAAATCGAATAACTTACCCTCAAATCTCGAAATCGAAGGTTGAAATCCTTCATTCTCAATCAAAGATTTTAAACATTTTCTCTCTGTTTTTATATGATTTAAACAAAGAGAAATGGATCGAAATGGAAAAAACCTCACCAATTGAGAAATGATCCCAAATTCGAGAAAATGTTGAATCTGATTTGAAATGTTGGTTTTTCTCCCAAATCCTTGCAAAGGATGGACCGAAATCCACCCACAAGCCGCTTAGAAGAGAGAAATTTGAAGATCTGTCAATATATACTATTTCTTCTGAAATCATCTCAGGTTATACTTGTTTTGCATCAAAACTTCAACCATTCTCAGGTTATACCTCATCGCTCTTCATCAAAACCGCAACCTTGTTGCCTAGTATGAAAGAAACCCTAAATGAATCATTAGAGGGCAGAAAATTGGGGAAACGAAAGACATATAGATGTATCAAGCAAGGAGAGATTCCAAAATCATGGAAAAAAGATCTCATTTCTTCAAAGGAAGTCGAGATTTTCGATTGGAATCGTAGAAAAGAGAATGAGAAATTGCTCACCTTTCGAACTTTGGGGAGAGAGAGAGAGAGAGAGAGCTAGGGCTTTGAAATTTCTCCATTACAATTCAAAGACCGAAATGAGATGTGAGAGAGAGAAGTTTCGGTGTTGAGGGTGTAGAGAAGAAGAAGAGCAGGACGAGCACGAGGGCAGAACGACGAGATATGAAGAGAGAGAGAGAGAGAGAGAGAGAGAGAGAGAGAGAGAGAGAGAGATGTGAGAGGAGAGATTGAAGAAAAGGGGAAAGCAAAGAGCCCTAGTAACGTGCGTGGAAAGAGGGTTGCATTCAGAAACGGTTTAGAACTGTGTTGAATTAGGAAACGGCTTACTAACGTTTCTGAACCAAAGCACTAGCCGTATCTAATAACCAATTTTGGTGTAGTGTGTGTGAATGCCGTAGGATTGAATTCTAACACAAATTTAAACAATTCGTGTAGTTAAATCGCATGTTAGATGACTATATGGTTAAGATCAAGGACTAATACTTGCCCTAAGATTTAAGTTTAGGGTTAGATTTATAGTGGCTATGCATTTCATGTGGGTTTTTGGTAGATAAGTGAATTATCTTAATTAGTAATTAACAAAAGCCAATAAAACTCAGAATTCAATATAATTCACATGTTAAGTTGACTTAGTTCAACTTGGCTAGAACGAGATCTACAATCATTGTTTTGGAGTTAGATTTTAGAACAAAAATCTATTGAGGATCCTTAAGGAAATATGTTAATGATCCAGTAACCACTGGGATGTTGGATTCAGCTTAGATCTAATCCTGACTTGGGACTCGGTGGGTCATGGTTCAACCCACGGCGCTCCCTCTCTCTCTCTTTTCACGACTCTCTTTCCATAATTTCTAAGTCCTTCAAATTCCCTTTCTCTCTCTTCTCACGACTCTCTTTCCACGATATCTAAGTCCTTCAGATTGGGTGCTTTTATAAGGATCCCATCCAGTTCTGGCGTGAGGAGAGAGCTTTTATTTAGTTGTAACCACAGTTTTCATGTAGTGTGTTTATGCATGGATTGTTGAGCGTTGAACTCAGAGTTGATTTAGTGGCTTATTCTATGATGTATACGACCAAGGTTTGTGGAAGTTTATTTGTATCTGTGAGGCCCACTTAGTGGCCATATTAAGTTCCAAGACCGAGGTATATAAAGAATTGAAGAGGATGACAAGCGCTTTAATGGAAGATTTCATAATTTTGGCTATTTCTCCACCGTGCATCTTGTGGACGTCTCTAAAGGGTTTATAGAAGTTTCTGGGACCAAGAAATCAGAGGTCCAAGTGCGTTTATCTGGCGGGTTCCTTGAGAGTATCTTCCGCATGATGAGATTTTGTTGCCATGAGAACTTGGAGAGACATGTTGGAACTAGGTTTCATAGAGCCGTTCTTGGCGTTAGCGAGTTACCAGGACTTGTGGTAGGGATATTCCACCCAGATATCTGCCATTCCTAAGACTTTCCAAGTTCGGTTCAGAGAAGAAGATCGATACAGTGTTCAGCTTAGAAAACTCACATGCTAACTTGTTCAGAACGCTGATTGGCATTTGGGATTGCTTGGTTGAGAGTTTTTCAATGAATGGTTCTAATCTTACCATCAGATTTGCCTTAGATCGTGGGAGATGGTATAGGAATCTTACCTATTTTTGGTTTCAACCCTTATTTGGAAGGGACGTGTTTCCTCCTGTTTTGGTTCCGAATGCTAGTCAGAATGGACGTTGCTGGTAGCAATATTAGGTGGGTCCCAGCCTGATGTTATTGTGAAATCCATTCAGTTCATTAGTTGGGTAGGGTCATGTTGACTCACTAGTCCAAATATGAAGTCCACCTGAGCTTTAGGTGGGCCACATGTTGCAAAAATGTATGAGTGAAAACCACTATTAAAACCTCCATAATTTCACATTTCTGTGTATATGATATGAGTTTTGGGTCTTATAATTACAATTATGCCCTTTTCCATTGCTGTAACTCCTAACTGCAACGTCTAATAGAGACGAAATTCCACCACTGAGCATTATTTCTCAAGATCTCTCCACCGGTAAAATTTGGGCCATTATTTCTTAAAGATAACCAAGATGCTCTTTTAATGGCTAACACACTCTGTAATTCAAAATAATGTTTATGCATATCTAATTGATAAGTTACTAGGTAGTTTAAGTCTATACCCTAAGATCTTCATGATGATCGGTTTACCATGATATTCAAATGACCCATTTAACGGATTTAAACGTGACGAATGGTTAGATGACTTGCTAAAAATAAGAGAATTTGAATAAGAGAACTTGATGGTTAGCACTCTAACCATGTATGTAAGTAGATGTATGGTTAGTTTTATAAATGGATGAGCAAAAGTGAGTTTTTGGAGTGATCAAGATGTGAAACTTGTTTACTGTTAGATTCAAGTGACTTGTTCAAATGTGTAAGTTCTTCAGATTATAGTTCTAATGGAAGGTTAAGCATATTTATATGGGGTGAACAAGATGAGCGGATCAAAATCTTAATCTGATATGTGTACGAATAGATGTGAAGGTCAGATAGTCAGTTTACTATGATTGAGTGGTCCAAACTCAAAGTAGATGTTCAGATGTCTCTATCTAGCAGTGAATATTTGATTGAGCAGTTTTTTATGATGGAGAGATGAGCATACTTAGTTATGTGGTGATCTTATCCTGAAATCAATGGTCGGATGACTTGGATCTATGGATGAAGATTATTTCCAACGGTTATATACATGTTGGAAAATAGATGTAAGGTTAGGATAGTTAGATTGGCATCGTACACATGTACATAATAGGTTAAATTTCATGGTAACACTCGAGCACTTTCAAAACTTGGGTGTTAAAAAGTTCGGGGTGTTACACTTCAATTAGGCGTGGGGGCCCCACTTATGATTGACGGTCTCAATGATCGATCGGGGCTGCGACTATACAAATATGTGTAGGGAAATATCATTAAATCACACCTCGAATTTGGTTGAAACCCAACGGTAGGAAAGTCACAACTTCACAAAAGATCAGAGAGCTTAATTCACTTAAATTTTCAGGTTTCTGCTTAGGGCATTTGCACATCTCATGCATTCCGCCTTCGGCCCAAGTCAAGCGATTCTAGAAACTATCTCGGCTCGGCACCTGCGGTGGATGTCAAGCCTAGTAAGACGGTCATTATTCTATAGTTTTGAGTGAAGCAGGCAACTAACGAGCGATCTTTATCTAATCCAGTGAATCTGAGCATTTTTGGGATGAATCGGGCAGTGAGATTTTTCATACATGATGATTGGGGTTTGGATTAGCTAAATTCATAGTGTGGCCTATTTTTAATTGGAAAAAATGGTGATTCGACCCTAATCACCCTAATCAAGAACCCTAATTTAACTATACTATAAACTACTCAAATTTGTAAAATGTACGAAAATATAAAATATTAATTTAATTATATGGAATGATTCTTAGTATGATTATAAGAAATTCCTAAGAAGACACTAAATATAAAAACTCTAAAATGAAAAAGATATGCGTGACATATCGACAATGTGTATTGTAGACAGTTTCAACAGGTCAATTGCTTATAATGTTTTTGATACTTTCAACAGGAAAATTATTTTAAAATTTTTTATATTAGTTTATCATTAAGTCTAATTTATCCCTACCACTTTTTATCTCCTACCACTTTTTATCTAATTTCGTGTTCCATAAAAATTCTAAAACTCCTAGGAGTATCAGCTGCCTGAAACTAATGATTTTGGTACAATTTTCAAAAATCTAGTAAATGAACATCTTTTTATTTTTATATAAAACTAAACTCATCAAGATTCAATATGGATTTTGAATCACCTCAATCTAAGTTATATAAAAATATATATGAAAATTTGAAGTCAGTACACTGAAATTGTCAAAATCCGAACATGTAAAATATTATTGAATAGGGTTACTCGGTTTAACCGAGTCCCACTCAGTGCAACCAAACCCCTCCTGATTTACTTGGTTGCTTAAGGTTTACTCAATGCAACTGGGCATTGCTATCTAGATTTCCCCAGTTTTCTTGGTGTAACTGAGTTCCACTCGGTTCAACCAAACCTTGTTGTCCTTGTTCTTCAAAACCCTCAAATTTCACTCGGTTGGGCAATTTTAGTGGATCCAAGGTCACTCCTTTGGGTTCCAAACATGTGTGAATACATACACGGATAAGAACTCAAGTCCAAAAATCAAATGTACTGCCCAAGGACATCCAATTCCTAACTGGCAAAAATCTGAGGCGTTACATTACCATTCTTTTTCATCACTGGGACCACATTTGATATCCATTCTTTATATTTAATTGGTCGAATAAAACCGACCTTCATGAAATTCTTGATCTCTTCTTTGACCTTAAGGGTAACTTTGGCCATCATTCACCTAGGCAGCTGCTTATATGGACGATACCCTTCTATCGTGGGTAATCTATGCTCAACCAGGGATTGATCAAGCCTTGACATTTCATGGTAATCCCACGCAAAGCAGTCGACGAGTGTTAGTGCACTTATTTTCACTCATGTTTATCAATCATGTGACTCGTTGTGTCTTAAAGACGGATGAGTTGTTAACAAATGAAAACAGGCGATGCAACTACATCAGAAGCTTCGAAGCCACATTGAAGATAAAGGATTACTTCTACGATCTTAAACCTTGCGAATAGATAATTCCAACCCAAATAGGAAAACCCACATAGGTCATCTATTCTAAGTCAATCCCTAGTCCATATTTCATATCCTATAGTCTTGGCTTAAGAAAGTCCCAAGTTGGTGAAAGAGTAATTGGACAAATATATATATATATATATATATATATATATATATATATATATATATATATATATATATATATATATATATATATATATATATATATATAGAAAAATCTCTCCACCGTCGGTAGGACGAAGATTCCACAGAAAAGCAGCATCAATACCACAGAAGATACCTTCGGTGTTGCCGAAGGATCTTAAAACAGTCCAGCAAGGTTATAACGATAATTTGGTGTCATCGACTAGATGTTTCAATGACACCTGCTGCCACCAACGAACAAAGTTTTGTGCCACCGAAAGAAATTATTTTCAATCAACAACTTGGGAATTTAATTCGGTACTACTGATAGATAATTCGGTACTATCGAAGCAAGTTCGGTGGTACCGAAGGTCACTTTGGTAGCATCGTAAACTTGCCATTTTATAGCCATTTTCTATCTGTTATCTATAAAAATGGCTTGTAAGAACTTGCAAAATTAGTGGAATAGGCATCATAGAGTCTCTAGTGTATCCTAAGCATATCCTAACCCATTTAGACTCTTTTCATACGAGTTCATGTTCTCTTCATTGTGATCCTTTACTCTTATGAGCATTCAAAGCTCCTATTTAATGAAGAACATGAACTCGTGCCTTCTCTAAAGTACAAAGATAAAAAAAAAGGAATATCCTTAGTTCTTTGAGCATCCATAGGTTAAATCCCTTAGAAAATCTACTCACTATCCAAGATAAGAGATTCAACCAACTCCCGTAACCTTGGTCACCTCGATAGGTACATCAAATATAAGGTTCTACATCATGAAGCCAAACTAACAAGTAAATTTAAGTGACGCGATTGGGGGAGCATTGGGAAGATGATTCGAGCACGAAAGCGTGAAGATGAAACATTCCAAGACGAGTTATAAGAGAGAACTCAATCCGACAAGTTTCATTTTAAGAGTTCAAAAGTTTAGTCTCTTTTCTCATGTAGGATTGAGGTTAAGAGTTTGTTATCAACAAACTCATTTAGGTTCCTTGTGTGAAGCCTTGGCCGATGGGCCTAAACTTAGGTTCCTTGTGTGGGACCATGGCCAGTGGGCCTAAACTTAGGGGCCTTGTGTGGGACCTTGGCTAGTGGGCCTAAAAGGTGGGCGCCTTGTGTGGGACCTTGGCTAGTGGGCCTAAACATGGGTTCTAGGTGTAGGACCTTTGCTCTAGTGGAGAGCATAAATTTGTGTCCTTATTGTAGGACTGTAAAGGTTGTTGGTGAACCTGATTTAAAATCATCAATAGTAAAATCCGGTGGACTCTGGGATTGAGTGTGGATCCCAAGAGTGGAGTAGGCACGTAGTCGAACCACTATATATGCTTGTGTTTGGGATTGTCATTTGCGCATCTATTTAATCATGCTTATCTATGCTTGAATGTTTAAATTCTTATACATGATTAAATGAATGCTATTTGATTAATAGGAAGCACTTCCCATACACAAGCTCACTCTGATTTAGGCTAGTTGCTCCATTGATATATCTTAAACTACCTATGTGATTGGACCCTCTAACTGGCTTGGAAGCCATTAGAGTTACATTGCCTTGTTAAGTTTATTTGTAAATCATTTAAGTTAGGCAATAAAAGTTTTTATTTGGTCCAATCATTTGAAAAGTCTTATTTACCCCCCTTTACGACTATAAGAACAGTTACATACTTCTACTAGTGTGGTGCAAACCGCAATTTCAATATCAAAGAGCAACTTTAGCATCTCCTCCTTCTTAAGAGGTTGTAATAAGTCACTTATGAATGTTGGTTTTAAATCTTGCTACGTACCCAGATTGATCTCAACCAGTAGATTGTGGACTCGCAGTAGAGAATCGTCCTTTTCTTTTAATGCTTCTTCGAATTCAATACTATCTCCCTCGGTTGATTCTACCAACTCGACCAAATTCACAAAACAACCTTTATCGGCTTCCTTTAACCTCTAAGCTTTCTTATAGCCGCTTTTTTTTTCCATGCAGTTGGCCCATTTTACTTCATTCCTTGGCATCCCGATCATGGGATCTCTTCAATAGTGCAGTGGGAGACCGACCGATATAGAACAATGTCCTTTGACTGATTATCGTTAGTTTGAGTGATCTCCGAAATATCATGCACACTGTTATTTGGGTTCTTTCTCACTGTGATCCCAGTAAGGCATTTGAACTTATTTATGAAAGTTCCCTTATTAGTCAATATATGTGAATGTTGAGTCAGTCTGTCAAATGACCCCAAAGCTAAAGATTACAAGACCAAAACCTCAACCAAGACTGAAGAAGTTCAAGCACTCCACATAGGTAAAAAAAACTTCACTTCCCTAACCAAACCCTTGAGGCATATGTCCCCATCCATAAGAACTTAAACTTACCCATAACTGTTTTCGAAAATCCCTTGGTAAGCTTAGTTTAGAACACTTTGAGTATTAGATAAAATATGAACTATACAGGTAAAATGAATGTCCTGACGATTTCATAGATATGTAATCGAGGACAATCTCAATGGAATCGGACATGATTCGATTGCATAAAAAACAATCTCATATAGTTGTAACACCCTGTACTTTTCAATACTCGGGTGTTACCAAATAGACCTAACTTAGTAATTCAAATCTAGTTTATTTATACATTCACCTTCATTCTATTTCAAATCTAACCATCGAAAGTAGTCTCCATTCTTAAATCAAGAAATCCTGTTGTCACAAAAGCAACATTAATATTCAGGAACCCACTGTGTTGCTAGGATCCACATGGCGATGAAAATCTAAACCTTGCCTTATTATCTAAATTGAACTATACAAATTCGTCATTCGTTACATCCACCATCCATCATGCCCATAACATCCCGTAAAGTGATCCGCCACTTGACCAAAATAATCGAGCAACCTACGTTTTAAATTAAACTTCAAAGTCCACTTAGATGGCTCATGCGACTACTAGGACCGTTGATAAGTGATTTTGAATCAATTTGATCATCAATTGATAGAACAAATGTTGCAGTTGAGCGTAAAACTACAAAGATGTGTATTTGCTCATAAAAACTTAATTGAAAGGTTAGGTGGAGATATTTGTGAACTGAGAGACTTAATAATCATGTGGGGTCGTCCATATTAACATCTGAAGCCAATTTGACCGTTAAATGGCTAATGAATATTATTAAAACAACTAAAATCAAGTAGTATGGCCCACCTGAATTTCAGATCAACCCCTATATCGTGCTCGAACATTCCTTAGGATACTTAAGACCCTTTTTACCATTAATGTTCAATTTCGAGATGATTCGACCATCAAACTAACAAAAATCTACAATTAGAGCTAAAAATAAATAAAATTTGAAGTATGGTCCATAGGGGTTTTGGATATGCCTAATATGTGGTCAAAGGCCTTGATTTGGGCCCTCTAAAGAGAATGGATGGAGCGAATTTCATTGATCAATTCTGTGGACCCCACATTCATGTGAGGTGTACCCTACAAGTGTACTCTTACAGATCACTGAGATAGCTAGACAGGTTAAGGGGCATTGACCCAATGAATTTTCGAAGAAGGAAATCTTTCTCCCTCCTTTTTCTCCAACGGACGGATAGCCATCCATGTTTTCGATCATGGCCCACAAATCAAGGCCCACATCTAAGATCCAAACCGTCCATCGAATAGAGCGTCCCCATCTACCCAAAAACACTCGTTCGTGTGAGTCCATGCACACGTGTATGCACACAACGACAAGTGCAAGTGAAGTGCGTGCAGGTGGAAGTTTCTGAAAACGGAATTTCTCCATTTCTCCCTACCAAGTTGGAGATCCATGTGCATCTCTCTTACCCCAGCTCAACCGTAGGATACGAGCAATCCTAGCCCTTCAGCTTAGGGTTCTCTTCTACAACCAAAAGAAAACAATGACCGATTTTACAATACCGGTCGTATTTGGAAATGGTTTCAACAGATCAAATCCCGACCGTTTGGGTTTAATATGATGAATCCGAGGAGTTAGGGTAAACAATAAAAAAAAGGAGACGATTGAACAAACACATCTCCTCTCTTATTCTTGTAGTAGCTAATAAAAATCAGCCATTTTCTTCTTTGATTGAAACCATCGAAAAAACTTCATCGAAGCTTTGAAACCCAACATCCTTTATCCCTATCACATCAATTCAGACCGTCTAATGCATTCGTTTCTAAGAAAAACACCCTATGTCAAGATCTGTCATTAACGTCAGGTCTTCTTCGTCATCAGAGAATGTTTAGGTGAACAGTGGATTCCAGCTCTATTTTGTCCACCATGAAAGCCTGTTAAATTCATCCTAAACACCAGAATCCATCATGGCCCGACCATCAAAGAAAAATAATGATGCGAGCCAAAATAGTGTCTGCACCCTGCTGTTTCAAAGTGGCACCGAGCTGTCAGGTTGAGACTCATTGGGGTGACTCAGTCTCACTCGAGTTGGGCTAAGTCGCTACCCAAACATAAACAAATCTTCCTTAGAGGAGAAGAGAAGCTGAGATAGATGGGAGGCTAGCTGGCATTAGAGTGCTAGTCTGTTCACCGAGCTATGCTGATGGCAGGTCACAGCCACATTAACTCGTCGAGTTTGTTGATCCTTATTCAAGTAGGGGGATCTGTGGGATCCCCAGAGAAGTGAGGTAGAAGGAGAACGAAGTGGATAAGAGGGTGAGGGGGCAGGTTACTGCCTTAACACACTATCCACTCATGCCCCATCGGGTGGTGTTTGAGCTTCTGAGCTGACTTAATTTGGGCATTGAATCACGGACTCATTAGTGAGTCATGATCACTAAAAGTCCGGAAGTTGTTGGACTTTTGAAAAAAAAAGAAAAAAAAAAGAGAGAAGAAGAACAAGAGTGAGAGGAAGATTAGAGAAGAAGAAGGAGGAGGAGGAGGAGGAGGATGGTTACAGCCGTATGGATACTAAGTCGACTCGATGAATTTTCACTAGGTTGTCAAGCTCTGGTGAATGCAGTCGAATCTAGTTATATCAACTTAGTAGTGGAGTTTAACTCCTCACTTGAATCGCATTCTTTCAGCCAAGTTGCATCTTAGCAAGTTAAAACCGATTTGAGTGACTCACTTATGTAGGTGAGATGATCCAACTTATTATAATGCTAATTTAAGTTTAATTAGAAGTTATTTCTATTATAAGGGCATGAGAAACCTTAAAATTCCCATGTGCAGGATCTTCAATATATAAGATTGACTATGATGGTTCAAATTTGACTTCAAATCAGGTTGGTTAAGGAATTGGAATTCCCTAAATCACCCCGATAGTGACCACCTACTAGGTTTAGTATGGTAAATTCGAGGCTTAAATTGGATTGAATTGATCCGGTTTGGATTAAGCCTACTTGGAGTGATCGGGATTGAGTTCATATCAAGTCCCACTCGGGAGGATTTAATTCTAAGAGCACTCTCTTCCTAGCGATAATATAGACGATTCAAAACATAAGGTGATGATTTCTTTCCCTTGAGCTTTTCACTTTCCCATTAGTTTAAGTGATAGTTTCTATCTTAATTTTGATTGATAATTGATATCTCTATCTTATAATTACTTGTGCTAGTTATTGAAATTAAATTCAAAATTACGTGCTCAATATTTATCCTGTATGAACATCTATATGTTGTAGTTGTGTATTTTCTCATGCTTGTGGATTACTTATGGAACTTAAATTGGTACATCTATCAGTGGTGAACCCCACTTACATGTGTACATCCAGACTTGGGGTCTAACTTGATTGGTTGTGATTATAATGGGCCTTCGACTTAGTGGCTACTTAAATAATTGGTTAAATGAAATATTTATGTGGGCTTATCATCAATGGATTTTTGTGTCTATGTGGCTTTTGAGGATGGTCTTTTTATCGCATCGATTTGGTATTTTCCCAATGTGGTCTTGATTTGACATTTATCCTATGTGGCTTTGATTCGATAGTTGCCTTATGTGGGTTCGATGTATTATTTTTACGCAACCATGCGATGATAAGTTGCACATGTTGAACTATGATTGGTCATAAGTCAATGAGGTTCCATTAACTATCCCAATGTTGGAGTCTCAAGAGCTGGGGGTGGTGGTATGGGACACTATGCCCGAGCTATCGAGCAACACTGGGTGATGAGCCTCCCGTAGTGACCTTTTAGCTTTCTTAAATTGGTTTATTATAATTGAAATAATAACGGTTGGGTTAATCATGCATTCATAGCACGAGTGATGACGGGTCGGTAATTCTAAATGTTGTACCACGTGCCCTTAGTCGTGGTATCGTTTCGCTAGCTCCCAAACTATCAACTATTAACCCACTTTTGGTGAGTTGGCACTACGCATGTACGGGATGTACTTTCACTGGTGACCAGCCACATTCATGCCTTTCGCCTAAAAGCCAACTGGATGAGCATCCCTAGTTGATGTGTATTCACATATCCATGCATTTAATAAGATTGCATTGGATTGTTTTGTATGATTTCTTGTTTATAACTATGCTTAACTAATGTGGCGGTATGTAATCTTGATGGGAATTTACACTGAGTTGGTCACTCATTCATCGAATATATAACCATACAGGTAGTGCAGGTGGCTTAAATGATATTCATGTTCAGATTAATGAGTAGGGTACAATTATCAAGGTGCTTGGCTGTATTTTCCAAGAGAAGTTGCGTGATATTGTAGCTTAAGACTACTTGCAATTTACTTTGCTTCACATGCTATATTATTTCACTTTGTAATTGTAAGTATTGAGACATTGGTTTGTATAAGCCATTTAAGCAGCCGCTCGTATATTTTGAATGTATATGCAATTTCCTTTATGCTTGAATTGTTAATCTTACACTAAACTGCTAACTTTGAAAGAAAAAGAAAGAAAGAAAATTTACGTGGAAATTTGGCTATCTTTAAAGGTTAACACTCGGGTTTCGAAGACCGGGGTGCTACAGTCTAGCAACAAACTTAACAAATGATGGGTATTATCGATTACATCGAATGAAGTTTGATGACATCGAAACTTATTCTTCAATGGCATCAAACCCACTTCGATTGAATCGACCTTATGCTTATTCCCTCCATGTTAAAAAAAAATACTCTAAGTGTTCCTCGATTTAATCGAACCTCCTTTAATAGCATCAAGAGTAAGTTATCAATGGCATGAAAGTACATTCAATTGCATAAATATAAGGACCAGTTTGTCTTGCAAGCTTTCTAGGAAAATCTAATATTTTTCGATTGCATCAAAGACAGTTCGATGACATCAAAATTTAAATTTCTATGAAATCGAAGGTTTGATCTATTGCATCAAAAAGGGGATAAAATTGTCCAGCAACCAAAGTGTATTGTTCAAAAGAATCTTGATGGCATCGAAACATCCCTCGATGACATCGAAGTGCATGTCGATGACATCGAAGAGTGTTTGATGAGATCGGACAGAATCTGTCCTGCACCCAAATGAATATCTTCGTGCAAGTTGTTGATGCAATAGAAGAAGGTTTGATGACATCTAAATTCAAAATTCAATGGTATCGAAGACCCTTCGATGGCATTGACAATAGCATATTTTTACCTTTTTTTTTACTGTTTGGATTCATCTTTATATAAACTCTCAATGCAAGTACAAGTCTTACCTAAAGTACAACAACCCATCCCTCCTTTTCCTTAAGTCAATATTCTCTCTTCCCCCCACCATACCTCTTTTTACAAATTTCAAACACAATCTTACTTTCCCATCACTTTTCCTTACACCCACCACTCCATCCATCACTCTTAATATTCTCTTTCTCTCATTTACTCAAACACTCTCCCAAGCAAAAATTCCATACGTCCAAGCTCTCTCCCTAAACATAAAGTGTGGCCCACTTTCCCACTCCATCATCTCTCATCCTCACCATTAAAACCTCATCATCCACCGTTAAAGGTTAAGCATAGGAGCTAAGGAGGCTAAGGGACCAAGGAGAAGGCTTAGAGGTGGGTGATCCTCTGTTAATTTTATTTTTTAAGGGCCCACTTGTTGTGGGACCCACTTGATGTATGTGTTGTATCCATGAGGGGCCCATAGTGGTAGGGTCCCTCTATCACCGTCTCTCTCTCTCTCTCTCTCTCTCTCTCTCTCTCTCTCTCTCTCTCTCTCTTCTTTGAATGGTGATGATGATGAAGGGGTGAGTGTGGCCCACTATGAATCATATATCTCGTGTGGGACCCATTGGAGGAATGTGTTGGATCTACGCCATCCAACCCATTAGCGGGCCCAGATGGAAGGAAAACATAAATATCAGGTGGTCCAAACAGGTGGGCCATGTGCATGTGGGACCCACCATGATGTCCCTGTTTGTCCATGTTGTCCAGCATCTCTGGACACGATATGGGCATGGCTAACATGGCGTGCGTGTACAAACATGGTGTGCACTAACGACTAATAAAAAATAAATACATGACTTTTTAAAGTTTTGGGGTGGGCCACTCATGCAGGCCTCACCTTGATGTATGTATATAATCCATGCCATCTATCTCATTCTTCAGCCCATTTTAGGCTTTGAGGCAAAAAATGAGGTCAATCTGATAATCAAGCGGGCCATACCATAGGAAATACTAGTGGTTACCGTTAAAAACCCACCTTTATATTTTTATTCACCAAATATGTTGCATATTGGTCATGTTTGGCTTGTCTTGAACCGTAGAAGATAATGGGAGGGGTGAATTTCCCCGACGAGGGCCTCATCTATAGAATTCCTCAGAAAAAGTCATTTTTTTCAAAAAAAGAGAGAGATGCCGCAGTTGACGCTGCTGCTGTCAGAGGCGCATTTAATAGGTCTCCTTCTAGATAGTGGGCCCCCCAAAAACTTAGGTATATTTGGAACTCAGGTCGCCCACATCATAGGAAACAACGGGATTGAACGTCAGCCATTGAAACCCTTTTCTGGGTCACAGAAGTTTTGGAACATTATGAAATTTATTTTTTCCTATTCACTTGGGTCCACATGACCTTATCAACGGATTGGACGGCATATAAACATTATGATGGGCCTTACGTGGGACCCACAGTGATGTATATGTTCTATTCACACCGTCCACTGCTGTGGACGGTGGAGCCCACCAAGATGTATGTGTTTTATATACGTCGTCCAGCCATTTTAGCTGGCTGCTGGATGGCAGGGGGATCCCACCATGTGGTATATGTTTCATCCATGCCGTCCATCTATATGGGACCCACCCCACGTGTGGGCTGCACCTGTGATATATATATATATATTATCATTTATATATTTTATTATATAATGTATACATGATGGTGGGCCTTTATGGCACCCACCATGATGCATGTGTTTCATCCAATCTGTCCAACCATTTTGAAAACTTATTTTAGGCTTGAGAAAAAAAAAGGACAGATCTAGGATTAGGTGGACCACACTATAGAAATTGGTGGATTTAACCGTCCATCATTAAAATCCCTTTCAGGTCATTGTGACCTTATGATCAGATTGGATGAGAAATAAATGTTATTGTGGGCCTTGAGAATTTTAATGGTGGAAATCATTGTCACCACTTATAATTTGGGTGTGGCCCATTTGATATACCTAGGGCCCATTTGTGTGACCGTTTGTTGAGGCCTACCCTGATATTTATAAGGCCCATTTGAGGAGGCCCATCTTGATGTATTTATCGTCCGTTGTTGAGGCCCACCTTGATATTTATAGGGGCTCATTTGATGAGGCCAATTTGATATATTTGGGGCCCACTTGATAAGGCCCGATATAATGTATTTTGAGCCCATGTGATGTATATATTTTATATCCAGGCCACCCGTCCAGGGCTGGGCATTGGTCAGATATAATGATAATATTATATTATTATTATTATTATTATATATTATAATACATATATACATGTATATGTTGTGGGACCCACGTGGGGACCACGGTGATGTATTTGTTTCATCCACACTGTCCAGATGATCTAGACGGTGCTGGACATGCTTGGACGGTGCCGAATAGTGTTTGGACGGTGCTGCAGACCCCACCTCGATGTATGTTTCGTATCCACACCGTCCAGAGTGTTTGGATGGTATTGGGTAATGTCTAGAAGGTGTCGATTCATATGGGAAAAATTTGGATAATGCTAATTACCATTAGTGAGACATGTACCCCCATAGAGTGATTGTGTACAGTGATGCACATGTTGCGCCTACAACTATTGAAATGATTTTAGATGTAATCCTAGCTCCCATCGTGATCTACAAACCCTCCGACTTCCTGGGAGACCCATATTATTCACACCATCCATTCATGTGACCCCCACATGATGTACGTATTTAAGGCTCAGATGGCCAGGCCTAATGCAATGTATATTGGCCCATGTTCGAGGCCCAATATGATGTATACTCGGTCCCGGTATTGGGGCCCATTGGGATGTATCTGAGACCCGTGTATTGCGGCCCACATGATGTATGTGAGGCCCATGGGTTGTGGGCCATTGCGACGTATATTGAGGCCCATGGTTATGGTCGTTTGAGGCCCATGGTTATGACCTGTTCTGATATGTTAGAGGCCCATGGTTGAGGCCCATTAGGATGCATTTATGGCCCATTTGGTAAGGCCCACTGAGATGTATTTTTGGCCCATGGGTCGAGGCCCATTGTGACGTATTTTCAGCCCGTATGTCATGGCCCATTGTGATATGTTTTCAGGCCAGTTATCGAGGCCCAACCTGATGTGTATAAGGCCCATTAGTGTGGCTCATTGATGCAACCCACTTGTTGGATATGAGGCCCATTGGTGTGACCCAATGATGCAACCCACCGTGATGTGTATATTAGGCCAATGGTGCGGCCCAATGTATCGACCCATCGTGATGTGTAGGCCCACGTGCTGCATGTGTAAGGCCCACTTATGATGACTATTTGAGGCCACTTGTTAGATATTTGGGCCCACCTTATGTTTGACTCTATGTGGACCACTGCTTGGGAATAGTGTTAGTCGAATGTCCACATTTTTGGGTAATGATGGTTACACGCACGCATGGTTACCTTCCCTTAGGCCTAGTTAGGCTCATTCTCATCGATACCGATTGTATAGGCCGATTCGTCGAGGCCGATTCTAATTGCCGAGGTCGAGTATCGAGGCTGGTTCCGAGTGTCGAATCCGATTGTTAGGGCCGATTTTGATTGCCAAGGCCTATTGTTGAGACCTATATGATGTATATGTGAACCATGGTTGAGGCCCATTGAGATGTGTATTCAGCCTATGTAATGTATATGCAGTCCGTGTTTAAGACCTAATGTGATGAGTAGGAGGTCTATGTGATAGGGCCCATTGTGATGTACTTAAGGTCCATGGGTAAGGCCCATTGTGATGTATTCATGGCCTATGGGCAAGGCCCATTGTGATATGTAATAGGCCCATGAGCAGGGCCCACCTGCTATGTATATGTGGCTTTGAGCTAGGCCCATTATGTTGTATATTAGGTCTTTGTGTGGGGCCGTGGGCCCATTATATGTTTGGTTCTATGTGGGGCATTCTCTGGGGGCAATGTTGGTTCAATGTCCACATTGTCGAGGCCGATCGTGGATACTGATTATGAGTATGTGATAGTATAGCATCATGATATATGCCCATATGCATCATCTGCATGTTTATTATGAGATGTGATTGACCATTGCATATGTCATTGGGCAAGACGGTATGAGACTCCCTGGTAGGTGGAGGTTATCTCATATGAGCGCATGACATGCGCAAGATTGATGCATGATTGAATTGTATGATTCATGCATCTTGCATTGTGTTGTGATTACTGTACGCCCTAGCGACATCAGGGTTGTAGCCTCCACAGGAATTTCGTGGATGGCCAGATGGGACACCAAAAATTTATTTTAGCATCAGGCTCCCATAGATGACCCTGAGTGAAAATTCCTAAACACTATTGGTACCAGAGGACGCCCCAACATCGAGACTGAGTGGATACATGAGCGCCTGAGTACCAAATATCAGGAGGTCGCGTCTCCCACTGTGTCGTGGTCAGTTGGGAGGGGGTGTGGCCTTACCCACTCGAGGGTAGGGGGCATAGCTAGGATGAGTTTAACCAGCTCGTGAATGGGTTCACTATCGACGTGCCGAATAGGTATTGACAGACTATTGGCCAGGCGGATAGTGAGGTTTCTTACGCTCACTTGGACTGTGCTACTAGGAGAGGGACTGCGATTTGGAGTGTACTAAATCCCGGTGATGAACCCAGAGAGGAACTGTACTGATATGTGGACTTATTAAGTAGGAGTTGCATGCCCATTCATTCATTCATTTACTATCCACTCAGGATGGTAGTGCGTAACTAATTGTTGTGTACCTTCGTTATGGCAAGGATTTCGGTTGGACGCGTGACTTACCTAAGATCAGGAGTTTATCACGTTGAGTCTGACTATCCAAATTTAGGTATGGGACTAGTTTGGATAGAAGTCCCTTGTGGTGGACCCTGTAGCCTGCGATACTACTACTATCATCCTGACTTCACATTCTAGCATGGTCATTTCATTCGCATCGCATATTGCATTACGTCTACAGGCATATGGCATTTTAGGTTGCTATGTTTCTGCACTTATATAGCCTAAACAGACTTAGCAGGATTTATATATTGCACTGCATCCTCGACATTTGATATTTGGCTTTTTGCGACTCCTTATTACATAGCTGTTCTATATTGTATATTTTGATATTGATTGACTTATGGACTTGTCCATGCTTTCTCTTACTCTGTTATCGTATGATTTATGATCTTGTTAGTATTTCTGTTTACTCTAATAATTCCTGCTCTTGTCAATATTTCTTCTTACTCTGATAATTCATGATTATGTTAGTATTTCTGCTTATTCCGAAAATGTATGATTTATGGATTACCTGTAATTTTGGTATTGTATGATGATGGAATTGTATTGAATACTTGATACTTACTTTGTACACACACTTACACCACCCTCTAAGCTTTCTATAAGCTTATGCATGATAGATGCGTGCAGGTGATGTTAGGTTGCAACAGTGTTTGAGCCTGGAGCGTGTAGTGGTCCTCTAGAGCTTGGTTTTTAATTTATGTATTTCCCTTTCAACATTGTACTCAAATGATTATATTAGTGGATATGTGATAATAATGTTGCCTTTGTAAATTGGGTAATCTTGTGGTTATGCTTATTATGAGTTAAATGTACCTTTAAAAAAATCCTCCTTATAGGATCCCAGGATCGAAATCTAGCGTATGGATGCTAGGAGTCGAGAATGGGGTACTACGGAGGCTGTCAACACCAGATTTGGCAATCGGGATTCCTGTGAATCAAATTTTCAGGTTTGGGGCATGACATAAGAGCATTAAATAAAGCATCATAAGGTGGTTGCGATTCAAGGGAATTGAAGAATCTTCACCACCAAGAAGATCTTCAAAAAATGGGCTAAAATGGGGCTCACTCATTTATAAATATACAGAGTCTGTTGCGTCTGAAGCCATTTCCTTGTGTAGGATTGGGATTCAGAGTTTGAGTTAACAAACTCGCTAAGACCTTTTGTAGGCCTCTAATGGGAGTTGTGTTATCATGTAGGACTTGTGTCCTTGTGTAGGACTTGTTGTCCTTGTGTAGGACTTATTTCCTTCTTTAAGAATAGGTTGCCTTGTGCAGGCTCCTAGTTGTGACCTTGTTTAGGACTTGTTTCCTTGCATAGGCACTCACATACACTATCTTTATAGGCTAGTTGCTTTACATACAAATCATGTGTAGCCTATGTGAATGGACCTTCTATTCGTTTGGAAGCCTTAGAGTTAATTTGCCTTAGCTTGATTGATAAACCGATTTAAGAAATTCTATGTTTTAACAAGTAAATATTTTTGAAAAGTTCTATTTACTCCCTCTCTAGGACAGTTGGATAGATTTCCATACTTGAACAGTAGCAGTGCTACCGTAATTTCAATTGGTATCAAAGTGGGTTCCTCTTGAAGGGTTTAACGACCTAAAGCGAGATCCTAACTAAAGTTGGAATTATGGCCAAGGGAGAGGAACCATCGGTCTCTCGACCACCTATCTTTGATGTTTCAAACTATGCTTAATGGAAAGCTAGAATGAACATCTTTTTGCAGTCCTTAGACCATGATGTTTGGGAAATTGTTGAAATTGGATATGTTCCGCCAACTGAATAAGTGGTACTTGATAATGACACTACCATCTCAAAACCCAAACCAAAAGCCATGTGGACTGAATACGAAAAGAAAATAAAAACATGTGAAGCCAAAGAAATGAATACTATTTACTGTGCAGTTTCACAAGAAGTGTTTAATCAAATCTATATGTGTGGAACTTCAAAAGAAGCATGAGATTTATTATAAACTACCCATAAAGGAACAAACACAGTAAAGAGGTCAAAGTTACAACTATTGACAACTTGATTTGAACATATAAAAATGGAAGAGCATGAAACATTTATGGAGTTCTTTACAAAGTTAAATAACATATGCAACTCCATGTGGGGACTTGGTGAGAAAATAACGGTATCTAAAGTGTGTAGGAAAATCTTGAGATCCTTAACAGAGCGATTCACCACCATTGAAGAATGTAGAAACACGGATGAAATGAAAGTAGAGGAACGTGTAGGTTCTCTACAAACCTTTGAGCTACTCTTCAAAACACCCAAAAAATCCAAAAACGATGTTCTCAAAGCCTCTAAAACCATAACACCCATAGAGGAAGAAAGAATGAAAATAGTGATGAGGAGGTGGCTCTTTTGGCCAAACGGTTCTAAAAATTGTTCAACAAGAACCATGGAAGAACATATAATAACAAAGGGAAACCATTGGACTACAAGTGCCAAATAAACAAACCTTTTGTCACTCCCCAAACCCGAAAATCGGATTCACATGAATCCCGATTACCGAATCCGGTGCCGACAGCCTCCGTAGTGCCCCATTCTCGGCTCCTGACAATCAAATGCCAGATTCTGATCCTGAGATCCTACAAGAAGGATTTTCAGAATGATTTTTTTTTTTTTTTTGTAATGGAGCATAACCACAAGTATAACCAAGTCACAGAACAACATCACCACATATCCACTATATCAGAAACTTTAAGTACAATGAGGAAAGGAAAATACAAGGTAATCAGAAAGCACCAAAAGGTCCTGATACGCACTCTTGGCTCAGCGCTGCTGCTATCCAACGCTACCAGCACGCAACTGTCATGCATAAGCTTACAAAAACTTACAGGGTAGTGTAAGTGTGTGCGTAAGGAAAACACCAAGTGTACAATATCAGAGTAGTGCGGAAGTATGCGGTAAGTCAATGAACATAATCAACCATACCAAGGCTATGTAATGCAAGACATGAATGCTATCGGCCATACCAAGGCCATGCAATGCGAGATATGAGTGTCATCGGCCACACCGATGCAATGCAAGGCCTACATATCCGAATGTCATATGCGAAATGCAATCCAAGCAAGTCGGTACTCATCATGTACACATATCAGTACAGTTCCTCTCTAGATATCACCGGGGTCTAATACACTTCACAGTGACTGCCACCTCCCTTGCTGCACAGTCAAGCAAGCGAAAAAGACCTCACTATCCGCCTGACCAGTAGTCTGTCAATACCTACCCGGCTCATCGATAGCAGACTCATTTGCGGGCTGGTCAAACTCAGCCTACCTTATAGCCTCCTCACTCAAGCGGATAAGGCCACACCCCCTTCCAATCGACCACGATACAGTGGGAGACGCGGCCTACTGGTATTCGGCACTTAGGCGCTCGTGTATCCACTCGGTCTAGACGTTGGAGCATCTCCTGGTACCAAAAAGGTTCTAGAACTTTCACCCAAGGATATCCTAAGTGGCCACAGTGCTAGAACCAAGTATTTTCGGTATCCGATACGGTCATCCACAATATACATGTGGAGCCACGACCCTGATATTGCTAGGGCGTGCAGTGATCAAGTCACACATATGTGAGATGCATGAATCACACGTCAAATCATGCAGAATTCCAGCGCGTACTACGCGATCATGTAGGGTACTCTGTCTCATAACGAGTCCCATAAATGGTTTGCCCAATGGCGTATGCTATGATCAGTCACTATTCATATCAAGCATACATATGATGCGTATGGGCATGAGTCATAGGATTATACTAAGCATGTTATACGGCGATGAATAGCAACGAGTATGGGCCTATCAATGGGCCCTAAGGAGAGTTACAATGCGGACATTTAACCAACATTGTACATACAATGTGGACGTCAAACCAACATTGTTCCTTAGGCACGACCGCCATATATATCATTACATGAACCATGGGAAAACGCACCTTGCAATGGACCCTAAGGACATCCTATTGGGTCTCGACCCATGGGCCGTATCACATGGGCCTTACATTCATCAAATGGGCTGTATTAATGGGCCTCACCAATGAGCCTTATGTACATTGCAATGGTCCATGACTCGTGGGCCTTATATATGCCAAATGGGCTTAATCCTATAGGCCTTATATACGTCAAATGACCTTGAATCCTGTGGGCCTTATATAGATTAAATGGGTCGGATCCCATGGGCATTGCATATGTCAAATGGGCCCAAACCCATGGGCCTTATATATGTCAAATGGGCTTAATCCCATAGGCTTTATGCATGCCAAATGCGCTTAATCCCATAAGCCTTATGTGTGCCAAATGGGCTTAATCCCATATGCCTTATATGTGCACCAAGGTGGGCCTTAATGAATGGTTACAAACAGGCCAACATGGGCCCTATACACATACCAAGGTGGGCCCTACTTGAACCATAGATCTAACTCATTTTTAACTCAAGCCATAATATGAGTTTATAAAATAAATGGATGGTTGGATGCAACACATGCATCATGGTGGGGTCTACATAAAGGCCCATCATCAAGTATATATTATATATAACATAATATATAATCTACATATAATATATAATATATTCAATATTATATATAATATAATATATATATATATATGTATATATGCACACACATTGCACGCACACACGTGGGGGTGGGTCCCACCGTCTAGTGTGGACGGTGTGGATAAAACACATAGGTCATGGAGGGGCTCCACTATCCACTGTCAGTGGACGATGCAAATGAAACACATACATCACTGTGGGTCCCATGTGGGGCCCACCATAATGTTCACATGCCATCCAACCCTTCCATTAGGTCACGCAGACCTGAATGAAGGGTAAAGACAAATTTCAGCTTGATCCAAAACTTCAGTGGGCCTAAAGAAAGATTTCAATGGTAGAGTTCAATTCACACTGTTTCGTGTGGTGTGGGCCACCTGAGATCTGGATTGAGCTAATTTTTGAGTGGGCCCTGCTTAAGGTAGGGGCCCACCTAATGAACGGCTTAGATGGAATATAAACATCAAGGTGAGGCCCACGGCTGGAGCCGTGGGGCCCTGCTAGTATGCCCGCCCGTTGTGGTAGGCGCTGCCCGCGCCTGACAGCAGCAGCAGTGGCTGCTGCCTCTTGATTTGTTTTTTTTTGAAAACCTGCTTTTTTCAAGGTTTTTCGAGTGTGGGGCCCACATCTGGTAGATCCACTTCATCCACTGGCTTCCATGGCCCTAGACAAGTCTATCAAGACCAATATTGGACCGTTTTCAGCATGTAAGAAAAATCTGGGTGGACTTAAATGGTAATGATACAGTTTTTGATGTTATGGCCCACCGGATACTCCAATCAACCTCATTTTTCGGCTCAACACCTAAAATGAGTCGGGAGAGAGGATGGACGGCATGGATTAGAAACATACATCGAGGTGGGTCCTATACAAATGGCCCACCTCTATTTCCTTAACCAAGGCAATATATATGCCTTCACATTTCACATTCACGTCCAGAGATTGTCTCTGGACGTTTTCTTTTTTTTTCTTCTTTCGCCTGCATGTGTGTTAAGGTGGACCCTTCATAGGTGGGCCACCATATGGTGAGGTGGTGTGGTTGCAACACCTATGTAAAGTGGACCCCACCTTTAGATGGTTTGGATTCAATACATGCCCCATTGTGGGGTCCATCCAAGTGGGCCATAAGGCCATTTCATCACACAAAAATAAATAAATACATGAAAAGAGAGGGAGAGAGAGATAGAGAGTAAAAGAGTGGGACACGCGTGATGGAGGAACCCCGGCACTATGGGCTCTCCGTTTCAACCATCCAATCATACATCAATAGTCCCATTGCATATGGGCCTTCCAAATAAAAGATCAACGGTGGAGATCCCTCTCCATCCAAAATGAACGGTCTATATGACCTCTTTAATGCAAGAAGTAAACATCATGATGGGGTCCATGGAGAATGGCCCGATCATGGAATGATCTTGATGATCAAGATGGGCCATCAGCCACATCTTAGGGTCCCAAGTGAGATCCAAACCATTGATCGGTTGGCCTCACTTGGTCCATCTTAAAAATAAAAAAAAATTAGGCTATGGAGGCACCCACCACTTGATCTTCTTGGTCCGTTGGAAAGCTACTCTCCTAGAGCTTCACTTTGATGGTGCAGATGGGCAATGGATGGCTAGGATGAGAGGTTTTGGGATGGAAAAGTGGGCCACTAAAATCACACATTTTCTCTCATGGGAAGAGCTTGGACGTGGGATGCTCTCCTTTGCTTGGAAATGGTGTTGGGAAATGAGGGAGAGAGAGAGAGTTGTAAGAGAGATGAGGGATGGGTGTGATGGGTGAAAGGGTGAGGTGAGTGATGGATGTGGTACTTGACATGTAAGGTGGTGTAAGAGAGAGGGTGAAAGGTGTTGACTTTGGTGGTTGCTTGGGGATGGGGTGAAAGGTGATGTGTACTTGACATAAAGTGATTGATGGATGATTGATTGATGGGATTGATTTGACACTTTGTAGAGATTCTCTTGGGAATATAAATGCGCGACATTTTCTTGAAATAAGCGCTGACTCACATCTCTTAGTCAGGGTATCGGATCGGTACCTGAGTCGCGGCGTTGGAACCGCGGCGACTGTGCGGTCGCAATTGTACAAGTCTCAGATTAAGCCGACTCGAATGTATAGGATACGACTTACGGTCATGCGCAACGTCGACTACAGGTCACGGATTACCAGAATTTGACGAGAAGGATCGTGGTAAGCGATAAAATAGTACGGATTAGGATACGGGTCTTATAGCTCTCCCCACCTAATAAAAATTTTGTCCTCGAAATTTACACTACCATCGCTACTAACCATAACTCAAAAAGGAAATAGAAAACATAACATTATATATAATCAAAGCACCATACACCATACAATCAATCATCAAAAAGATGAGAAAAATGCTCTCGAATCTCTTCTTCGCGCTCCCAAGACGCCTCATCCATACTATGATGGCTCCACTGCACCTTCACCAAGGGAATGACCTTGGTTCTGAGGACCTGCTCCTTCCGATCGAGGATACGAACTGGCTGCTCAATATAAGTAGCATCCTCACAAACCTCCAAAGGCTGCCAATCAATAACAGGCACGATGTCTGACCCACACTTCCTCAACATAGAGACATGGAAGACGTGGATGCCAGAAAATTGTGATGACAAGGCAAGCCATTAGGCCACGGGGCCAATGCGCCCAGTGATCTCGAAAGGTCCAATGAATCTCGGGGCAAGCTTGCCCTTCGTCCCAAAACAAACCACACCCTTCATGGGTGAGACCTTGAGATACACATGGTCCCCAACTGCGAACTCCAAGGGACGACGCCGACGATCAGCAAAACTCTTCTGTCGGCTCTGAGCTGTGCGCATCCTCTGCCTGATGAGGTCGATAGCCTCTGACGTCTACATCACAAGCTTGGGACCTAGGAGACGCCGCTCTCCAACCTCGGTCCAACAACTCGAAGATCTGCATGGTCTGCCATATAATGCCTCAAAAGGAGTCATGCCAATGGTCGCCTGATAGCTGTTGTTGTACGCGAACTCAGCCAATCACAGGTGCTCATCCCAACTAACCGAGAAGTCAATTATGCAGGCTCGAAGCATATCCTCAAGGATCTGGTTGACCCTTTCGGTCTGCCCATCAGTCTGCGGATGATACGCGATGCTGAGCTACAAATCAGTGCCCATCGCTCTCTGGAAGCTCCTCCAAAATTAAGATATGAACCTCGGATCTCGTTCTGAAACAATCGAGACGAGAACACCGTGCAATCTCACAATCTCATCAATAAACATCCTTGCGAGGCGATCTGTATGCCAAGTCTCATGAATCGTAAGAAAATGTGCCGACTTCGTCAGACGGTCCACAACAACCCAGATGACGTCATGACCGCGCTGAGTCCTCGGCAAACCCATGACAAAATCGGTAAGATATGTGCTCCCACTTTCACATCGGGACATTCAGCGGCTACAATAAACTAGGGGGTCTCTGATGATCGGCCTTGACACGCTGGAAAGTGTTACACTCGGCCACAAAACTGGCTATCTGACGCTTCATCACTGACCAAAAATACTGGCGTCTCATATCGCGATACATCTTTGTCGAGCCAGGGTGGATAGAGAAACGTGATCGATATGCCTCGGTCATAAGATGTCAGCATAACTCAGGAATATCCGGGACACATAATCGGCCTCTAAAGTGAAGTCCACCGTCAGAACCAATCTGCCAATCCGTCTGACTCTCAGATGCTGCCTCTGCTCGGTAATCCTGCAATGACTCATCTGTCTGCTGAGCCTCGATCCCCTTGCGACAAGAGAGGGTTGAATCGACAGGCTCGATAGCTGAACAATAGATGACTGCAGACCAAACTCAAATTCATACTCTGCTATATCCTCAAGCATCCTTCACTCCTGAATCATCATATGCGCCACCAGGCCTCGTGGCTGACGGCTGAGGGCATCCGCCACCACGTTCTCCTTGCCCGGGTGGTACTAAAGATCAAAATTGTAGTCCTTCAAGAGTTCCATCCAACACCTCTTTCTCATGTTCAGCTCGGACTGAGAGAACAGATATTTCAAGCTCTTGTGGTCAGAGAAGAGCTTGAATCTCACCCCATAAAGATAGTGCCTCCACACCTTCAGTGCAAAGACAACTGCTGCCAGCTCCAGATCATGCGTAGGGTAGTTCAGCTCATGGACCTTGAACTGATGGGACGCATAAGCCACCGGCTTCCCATACTGCATCAGGACAGCACCTAAGCCAACTGGTGAGGCATCAGTAAATACAACAAATCCATCACTCCCAGAGGGAAGAGTGAGGACAGGAGAGGACGTGAGGCGGTCCTTCAACTCCATAAATGCCTGCTCACAAGCGTCACTCCAAATGAACTCGGCACCCTTCCGGGTCAACCTGGTCAACGGGGCTGCAATGCGAGAGAATCCCTTAATAAAACGTCTGTAGTCGCCCGCCAAACCAAGGAAACTACGGATCTCGGATGCATTTGTGGGCTGGTCCCACTGACGCACGACATCAATCTTTTAGGGGTTCACTGCGACACCCTGCCTCGTCACTACATGACCGAGGAACTTCACCTCCTCCTGCTAGAACTCGCACTTCTCCAGCTTCACGTAAAGCTGGTGTGCACGGAGGGTTTATAATGTAATCTCAAGATGCCGCTCATGCTCCTCACGAGTCCTTGAATATATCAGAATGTCATCGATGAACACCACAATAAACTGATCGAGTACGGACGGAAGACCTCGTTCATCAACTGCATGAATACTGCGGGCGCATTGGTCAGTCCGAAGGACATGACCTGGAAATCAAAATGACTATAACGCGTCCTGAAGGCTGTCTTCAGGATATCCTTATCTCGAACCCGAACCTGATGATAGCCAGATCTCAAGTCTATCTTTGAAAAGAACTGCGCCTCCTTCAGCTGATCAAACAAGTCGTCGATCCTCGGAAGCGGGTACTTGTTCTTGATCGTGACCTTGTTGAGCTCGCGGTAATCTATGCAAAGCCTCAACAAGTCATCCTTCTTCTTCACGAAGAGTACCGGACGCTCCCTACAGCGAACTGCTCAGACGAATAAAGCCTATCTCACATAACTCATTCAATTGCTTTTGCAGTTCCCGTAACTCCAACGGTGCCATACGGTACGGGGCCTTCGAGATAGGCTGTAACACCCTGAAAATCGGAGGTCGTGTATAAACTCAACTCCCGAGTTTCAGACCGTCACTTATGTAACAAAAATGGTTATGATTCAATGTTGTCTGATTTAAAGCATTCACATGAGTAAAAGTATACCAAAACTGCAATTCATACTTCAGATCCAGTGATAAAAGCAAGCGGAAGACTAAACAATGTATATATCACTGTATAAAAAAACAAAGTAATCTCATCTGTCTCCAAAGTATGACTACATCTTTGAGTCTCATGTACATATACATATCAAAAGAATAATGTTCAAAAAGAAAGTCCCACTGATGCCCCCTCGATCCAGGTCACCTACGGGAAGCCATCATGATACAGCATATACGAGAACTCATCCTGGTCCTCGTCGATCTCTGGCTCCACCTCCTGAATCTCGTCCTCACCTGCAGCTACAACAGGGTCTGGTGGGTGTTGCAAACACCATCCCGTAACGTGGGAATGAGTGATCAACTCAGTGGAATCATAGAGCAAAGATTAACATGTTCACAATTCAATCACGCGATAATAGTAAAGCAGTAAATCAGACAATCCTAACACTGTTGTTAATGCAAGATGATATGACGTGATGTATGCCCTCACCGACGATCACCCTCATGCGGCAACATCTTACGACCGCGGTATGCCACACTCCCTAGAGTGCTCCACATCTTCCAGGCACATGCAATGCTATGGTGATATGATTTCCAAGTTGTTATTAGTCCATTCAAACAGCAGGATTGGGAAACTAAGGTACTTCCCTTGTATCAATCCCAACACGGATCCTGTCTAGGGTCGTCACTCCTAGTAATCTCATACGATGTATATTTCGTAGGTCACTGCAAGGGCTGCCAGGGCTGTTGCTCGCACTCGTTGCACCGCTCCCCCATCACCTTATCAATACAGGCCTACCGTACTCTACTGCAACGGAAGGGTCGTCGCCTCCCGTGGACTCAGAATACGCTCGCGGTCACTACAAAGGGCTCGTCGCTTGATCAGTGTAGGCCGACAGCTAGAATATAGTGTCCCATACCACCATAATCTGCTCACGAGTTTAGGTGCTCACTGGTCACTACGGGGAGGTTTGTGGCCCCAGCGTAGGCCGACAGCTCGACCACGGTGTCCCATACCACCATGCCCGGCTCATGAGTCTTCGTGGATCAAGGTACCACGGTTAATAGGGTTTACAATGGTAAGTTCAGTACCCTAGGTTCAAGCAGTTATGATACATACAAGGTGAACAAACATCGGCCAGTCGGGTTACTTGACGGGCTCGACTAGCGCGATCGCATCTCGAGTTGAACGACATGAAGTGCGTAAAACACTTCGCGTGGCCTAACCACTGCCGCCAACTCTCAACACGAATCACGTTCATCGACGCGTCGTTCGTGGCTATGACCAGTCAGCCACGAATTCGCTCGGTTACCGACTGCCTGGACTAAGTCAAGTCCCACACATCTATGGAATTACATTAACACTATATACAAAGGTATTGAAATTGAAATGCAGCATGTGAGCATGTTAGCACATGTTATAACATTCAACTTAAGCAAATCTTCAAGGCATACTTTCTATGCATATTCAACTTAAGCAAATCTTCAAGGCATACTTTCTATGCATGTAGTGCAATCATGCATAAGGTAAGCATGTAGGAAATCATTTAGGTCAGCATTTTAATCATGAAATCAATCTCAAACTACTACATAACATCATTCAATACAATACATACTAATACAAGCATTTATACAAACACATACACTACACACTTAAGTCCACATATAGTATGTCGACCCAAAGTGCGCAACTTGGCGAATCTCTTCGCCAAACTGATTATGCAAGCATTCCTAACTCACTAATGCTGCGACAAACCATGTCAATCACGTCAGCAAAATATGCATGTAGACCGTACTTCCTACAAATGACTAAAATGCCCTAAATCTCATATTCTTCGTTAATTTACGAAACAGGAAACGGAGAGCATGTTGTACATGTCAAACAGCGATGCCGTCGATAATCTACTATTAAATGACATTGAAAGCGTTGTAAACCGTCAATCAAAGCGTCTAAAATCCTCACCTAGTCTCTTACGGTCGCGGGATTTTGAACGGAGCGTGTACGCTTCGTCTACGGCGGTAGGAAAGCCTGATTTATGGATTATGTTAGCTAACATGTTATACATCTACGTAAACCCTAAATCAGCAAGTTTTTGGGATTATTTTATACCTGAAAAAGGGGAGAAATCACCAGCCAGGTGATTGGAAGGAAGTGCTGAAGCAGCAACTGTCGGTGGCTCGGAAGCGGGAAAAATCCCTTCTTCTCTTTCTCTCAAACTCTCTCTCCTTTTCTCTAGGGTTGCAATTTTCGGATGGAAGGGAGAAATGAGGGTTTCAACCCCTTTTATAAGCTTGAAAATGCCGAAAATAGGCTCCGGGACGAAGTTTACTTGGTGCCTATCCATTTCGGGGCTGTTTCGGTCCAAAAACTGCTTTCTGGTGGTCCCCTGGTCGATTGCGATCAGACTTAAGCTCATGTGTACCAGATGTAGCTCGTATTAAGTTTTCAGTCTGGCAGGGTTCGCAGGTCGCACGTGGCGGACTAGTTTCAGTTCAGCGGTCACCACACGTAGATCAGGGCTGAAAGTCTCATGATAATAAATAGAAATTTTTCCTGATCCGAGGGTGTAATCTGGATGAATTCTGACGGTCAGAACGCTTAATACTGACGCGTCAAGTCGTGTGCCAGATTTGAATTTGAAATTTCAAATCCGTCCCTATTCGCGGTCGCTTCAGTCCGGGTTCAACGAAATAGTCTGTGATTATCGGTTTGACTTGATTTTCGAGATGATTGTCAAGTCCAGCTGGGCGGTCCTAACGGTCTAAGATAGGAGGTATCGGACCTTCGACGCGCGGTCTAAATCCAATACAAAATTTCAATATGGTCCAGAGAACAAACCCGCTTAGAGTTTGATCCGAGGTTATAGAGTATTATAGAGTTGTTTGTTCTACTTGATTTGGGTCTTGCAGAACGTATTTAAAGTGATCAGGGACTATTTCCCAGCTACTCTAGCGTTGCGCTAGCTAACTTACGCTTAATTTCCATGGAAAATATTTCTACGCGATTTCGGGTCAAATCGGTACTCGAACCCAAGTACGGATTTTTCACGGGCGTTACATAGGCGCGGTACCGGGCACGAGATCAATCTGGAACTCAGTATGCCGACGAGGTGGTAATCCCGGAATCTCCTTGAACACATCGGGAAAACCACAAACAACAGGAAGCTGGTCGATACTCAAAGCAGCTGACTCCTCAACGGTACACGATAACAGGCAAGAAAACTTCCCTCCTCTGAGCTCCGCAACAAACTAAAACTCTGGCACGTCGGGTATGCAAAACGTGACTGTCCTCGTAGAGTAGTCTAATATGGCGTAGTACTCGGCAAGCCAGTCCATGCCCAGGATAACATCAAAATCGGACATCGACAATACAAATAGGTCGGCAGGCAAGAAGATATCCCCAATCAAAACAGGGAAAGATGTATAAAATCGGCCCAACACTGCAGTCTTCCCTAAGGGCGTCGATACTACCAAATCCTCACGGGCAGACTCCAATAAAAAATCGGTCGATCGACAGAAATCATTGGCGACAAATGAATGCAATGCACCAGAATCAAATAATACATGTGCAATGCATACAGAAATAGGAAGAGTACCCTTGACGACCCCTCCTGATGACTGAGGGTCCTGCTGAGTGGCATAAAATCTACCCTGGGCCGGCTGGGGAGGTGCAGGTCCCCTCTGAGGTCTCTGCTGCTGCTGTGGTCACGGTGGGGGCCTAACCCACTGCCTCTGCTGCTGTGGGGGAGGTACAGGAGGCTGGTGCTGCGGTCGCTGCAGTTGTAGTGGTTGTCGTGGAGGTAGGTGTGGTGCCCTCGACTGCTACTGCTGAGGATGGGGACACTCGTGCCTACGTTGTCCTGTCCGACCGCACCTAAAGAAATTACCTATAAATGATCCCGAAGATAGTGCTGGGGGTACTGCTAGTGCTTGGAATGCTGGGTGGGTCGTGCACTGCCGCTGTGAACGATGCTGCTGATGGGAACTACTAGAGGGTGCCTTCCTCTTCTGATCTCCCCTCTGATCACGGGCTCTCTACACACCGGCCCAATCTGTCTCATATATCAAGGCCCTCTCTATTATCTGCTCAAATATCGGAAGCATGTGTCCGATCACACGGCTCCGAAGGGCAGGAAGTAAACCGTTCTCGAAACGGCAGGCCTTCCGCCCCTCATCATCAATAAGATATGTCGCAAATCTGGATAGTGCGATGAAAGGTGCCTCGTACTGGGACACTGTCATGTCTCCCTGGACCAGCGTCTCAAACTCTAATGCACGCTGCTGTCGCACATGCTCGGGAAAGAACTTCCGATCAAACTGGTCTATAAAGTCCTCCTACGTCCACTCAAAATTAGCCGCTACTGATCGGGCCACAGATGCCCACCAATACTGAGCCTCACCCTGCAGAAGGAATACAACTAATGGAACTCACTGCTGGGTCATACATCTCATAGTGTCGAATATCTTCTCCACCTCGGAGCACTATATCTCTGTAGCAGTAGGGTCTGGCTCACTCCGAAAACGTGGAGGATCGTGCTGTCAGAAATCCTTGAGAAGAGTGCTCGCACGCTCCTGCTCAGCCTCGGCTGGTGTCACTGTGGGACGCCTGCTCTGCCCCTGAAGAATGGCGGTCATCGCCTACAGCATCTACTGCAGCTGAGTAGCACTCACAGGTACGGTCGGATCCGCACCGGTCTCAGGTAAATGAGTGGCAACCTTAGGCTCAAAGGTAGGAATATTTGGTGGTGGAGTAGGAGTAACAGGTGGTAAAGTGGGACCTGCAGGTGGTGGTGGGGGAGTCCCAGGTGGTGGAGCGGGATTCGCTCGGGTCGTTCTTCTAGCCATTACGTCCTACAGGAAGAAATAATGGCCTATTAGCCTTAAGAATTCTCGAAGGCATAAACATTAAGGGTCTATGTCGGGAAATCGCTAAGTCATTCAGACTCGAAACCTATTTATAGTAGATATGTGATGTGATCCTCGGGTATTCCCAAGTTATGCTCTGATACCAACTTCTATCATGCCCCAAACCTAAAATTCAGATTCACATGAATCCCGATGACCGAATCCGGTGCCGACAGCCTCCGTAGTGCCCCATTCTCTGCTCGTGACAATCAAACGCCAGATTCTGATCCTAGGATCCTACAAGGAGGATTTTCAGAATGATTTTTTTTTGTAATGGAGCATAACCACAAGCATAACCAAGTCACAAAACAACATCACCACATATCCACTATATCAGAAACTTTAAGTACAATGAGGAAAGAAAAATACAAGGTGATCAAAAAGCTCCAAAAGGTCCTGATACGCACTCCTGCCTCAGCGTTGCTGCTGTCCAACGCTACCTGCACGCAACTGTCGTGCATAAGCTTACAAAAGCTTAGAGGGTGGTGTAAGCGTGTACGTAAGGAAAACGCCGAGTGTACAATATCAGAGTAGTGCGTGAGTATGCGGTAAGTCCATGAACACAATCAACCATACCAAGGCTGTGTAATGTAAGGCATGAATGCTATCAGCCATACCAAGGCCATGCAATACGAGATATGAGTGTCATCGGCCACACCGATGCAATGCAAGGCCTACATAGCCGAATGTCATATGCAAAATGCAATCCAAGCAAGTCGATACTCATCATGTACACATATCAGTACAGTTCCTCTCTGGATATCACCGGGGTCTAATACACTTCACAGTGACTGCCACCTCCCTAGCTGCATAGTCAAGAAAGTGAAAAAGACCTCACTATCCGCCTGACCAGTAGTCTGCCAATACCTATCCGGCTCATCGATAGCAGACTCATTTATAAACTGGTCAAACTCAGCCTAGCTTATAGCCTCCTCACTCAGGCGGATAAGGCCACACCCCCTTCTAACCGATCACGACACAGTGGGAGACGTGGCCTACTGGTATTCGGCACTCGGGCGCTCGTGTATCCACTCGGTCTAGACGTTGGAGCATCTCCTGGTATCAAAAAGGTTCTGGAACTTTCACCCAAGGACATCTTAAGTGCCCACAGTGCTAGAACCAAGTATTTTCGGTATCCGATACAGTCATCCACAATATACCTGTGGAGCCACGGCCCTGATGTCGCTGGGGCGTACAGTGATCAAGTCACACATATGCGAGATGCATGAATCACACGTCAAATCATACAGAATTTCAGTGCATACTGCGTGATCATGTAGGGTACTCTGTCTCATAACGAGTCCTGTAAATGGTCTGCCCAATGGCGTATACTATGATCAGTCACTACTCATATCAAGCATACATATGATGCATATGGGCATGAGTCATAGTATTATACTAAGCATGTTATACGGTGATGAATAGCAACGAGTATGGGCCTATCAATGGGCCCTAAGGAGAGTTACAATGCGAACATTTAACCAACATTGTACATACAATGTGGACGTCAAACCAACATTGTTCCCTAGGCACGACCGCCATATATATCATTACCTGAACCATGGGAAAACGCACCTTGCAATGGACCCTAAGGACATCCCATTGGGCCTCGACCCATGGGCCGTATCACATGGGCCTTACATTCATCAAATGGGATGTATTAATGGGCCTCACCAATGAGCCTTATGTACATTGCAATGGTCCATGACTCGTGGGCCTTATATATGCCAAATGGGCTTAATCCCATAGGCCTTATATATGTCAAATGAGCTTGAATCCCATGGGCCTTATATAGATTAAATGGGCCGGATCCCATGAGTAATACATATGTGAAATGGGCCCAAACCCATGGGCCTTATATATGCCAAATGGGCTTAATCCCATAGGCCTTATGCATGCCAAATGGGCTTAATCCCATATGCCTTATGTGTGCCAAATAGGCTTAATCCCATAGGCCTTATATGTGCACCAAGATGGGCCTTAATGAATGGTTACAAACAGGCCAACATGGGCCCTATACACATACCAAGGTGGGCCCTACTAGAACCATAGATCTAACTCATTTTTAACTCAAGCCATAATATGAGTTTATAAAATAAATGGATGGTTGGATGCAACACATGCATCATGGTGGGGTCTACATAAAGGCCCATCATCAAGTATATATTATATATAACATACTATATAATCTACATATAATATATAATATATTCAATATTATATATAATATAATATATATATATATATATATATATATGTATGTATGTATATATGCACACACACTGCACGCACACGTGTGGGGGTGGGTCCCACCGTCTAGTGTGGACGGTGTGGATAAAACACATAGGTCATGGAGGGGCTCCACCGTCCACTTCAGTGGACGGTGCAAATGAAACACATACATCACTGTGGGTCCCATGTGGGGCCCACCATAATGTTCACATGCCATCCAACCCATCCATTAAGTCACGCAGACCTGAATGAAGGGTAAAGACAAATTTCAGCTTGTTCCAAAACTTCAATGGGCCTAAAGAAAGATTTCAATGGTAGAGTTCAATTCACACTGTTTCGTGTGGTGTGGGCCACCTGAGATCTGGATTGAGCTGATTTTTGGGTGGGCCCTACTTAAGGTAGGGGCCCACCAAATGAATGGCTTAAATGGAATATAAACATCAAGGTGGGGCTCATGACTGGAGCCGTAGGGCCCTGCCCATACGCCCGCCCTTCGTGGCAGGCGCTGTCTGCACCTGGCAGCAGCAGCAGTGGCTGTTGCCTCTTGATTTATTATTATTTTTTTAAAAAAAAACTTGCTTTTTCCAAGGTATTTCGCGTGTGGGGCCCACATCTGGTAGATCCACTCCATCCACTGGCTTCCATGGCCCTAGACAAGTCTATCAAGACCAATATTGGACCATTTTCAGCATGTAAGAAAAATCTGGGTGGACTTCAATGGTAATGATACAGTTTTTGATGTTATGGCCCACCGGATACTCTGATTAACCTCATTTTTCGGCTCAATGCCTAAAATGAGTCGGGAGAGAGGATGGACGGCATGGATTAGAAACATACATCGAGGTGGGTCCTATACAAATGGCCCACCTCAATATCCTTAACCAAGGCAATAGATATGCCTTCACATTTCACATTCACGTCCAGAGATTGTCTCTGGACTTTCTTTTTTTTTTTCTTCTTTGGCCTGCACGTGTGTTGAGGTGGGCCCTTCATAGGTGGGCCACCACATGCTGAGGTGGTGTGGTTACAACACCTATGTAAAGTGGACCCCACCTTTAGATGGTTTGGATCTAATACATGCCCCATTGTGGGGTCTATCCAAGTGGGCCATAAGGCCATTTCATCACACAAAAATAAATAAATACATGAAAAGAGAGGGAGAGAGAGATAGAGAGTAAAAGAGTGGGACACGCGTGATGGAGGAACCCCGGCACTATGGGCCCTCCATTTCAACCATCCAATCATACATCAATGGGTCCCATTGCATATGGGCCTTCCAAATAAAAGATCAACGGTGGAGATCCCTCTCCATCCAAAATGAACAGTCTTAATGACCTCTTTAATGCAAGAAGTAAACATCATGATGGGGTCCATGGAGAATGGCCCAATCATGGAATGATATTGATGATCAAGATGGGCCATCGGCCACATCTTAGCGTCCCAAGTGAGATCCAAATCATTTATCGGTTGGCCTCACTTGGCCCATCTTAAAAATAAAAAAAAATTAGGCTATGGAGGCACCCACCACTTGATCTTCTTGGTCCTTTGGAAAGCTACTCTCCTAGAGCTTCACTTTAATGGTGCAGATGCGAAATGGATGGTTAGGATGAGAGGTTTTGGGATGGGAAAGTGGGCAACCAAAATCACACATTTTCTCTCATGGGAAGAGCTTGGACGTGGGATGCTCTCCTTTGCGTAGAAATGGTGTTGGGAAATGAGGGAGAGAGAGAGTTGTAAGAGAGATGAGGGATGGGTGTGATGGGTGAAAGGGTGAGGTGAGTGATGGATATGGTACTTGACATGTAAGGTGGTGTAAGAGAGAGGGTGAAAGGTGTTGACTTTGGTGGTTTCTTGGGGATGGGGTGAAAGGAGATGTGTACTTGACATAAAGTGATTGATGGGATGATTTGACACTTTGTAGAGATTCTCTTGGGAATGTAAATGCGCGGCGTTTTGTCGAAATAAACGTTGTCTCACATCTCTTAGTCAGGGTATCAGATCGGTACCTGAGTCGCGACGTTGGAACCGCGGCGACTGTGCGGTTGCAATTGTACAAGTCTCGGATTAAGCTGACTCGAATGTATAGGATACGACTTACAGTCATGCACAACGTCGACTACAGGTCACGGATTGCCAGAATTTGATGAGAAGGATCGCGGGAAGTGACAAAACAGTACGGATTAGGATACGGGTCTTACACCTTTCAACAAGTCTAAAAAACCCCAAGCTATAACTATAGAAAGTATGGTCACGTATCCACAGAATGTGCCACAAAGAAATCAAAGGAAAAAGCTATGGCAACCACGTGGGATGACACTGATGGTTCCAACTTAGAGAAAAGTGAGTCTGAAAGTGATGGAGACAAAGAGTCACTAAAAATACTCATAGCCTCCACCACTACAGTCATCTCCAATCTAAAGGACGAAGATGAGATAGATGGGGATAATGATGAGAATGTCAAATTTGAAAGAGGAATTGTTGACAATAGTGTTAATAAACTAATCGAGAAAATTGACCTTTTAGAATCAGAAATTGAGAAAAAATCTGAGACTAGAAGTAGAAAAATATAATCACACAATAGAACTTAGTCATAAATTTACTCAAAGTAATGCAAAGTTAGAAAGACTTCTAGACTTGGGCAGGAACTCTAAGAATATGTGAGGCCTGAGGTATGAAACAAACTCTTTTCCCACACCGCCTGTGATAATCAAATCAACTACTTCAAGTAGTAGAAAATATGTAGGTTAATTTTGCCATACATGTGGTGATATAGGACTCTACAAATTTGAATGTCCTACATTTAGACAACCTCACTTCACTTTTGGTTTGAGCTTGAAAAGTAAATCCAAACCAACCGGAGAAATGATGCAGAAATTAAGTAATTCTCAAAAATAAGAATATCTTAATCAATTACCTGGTGAATTTAAAGCACCCATGCATAACCACTCTAAGAAAGAAAATGAAACATCATGCTCAAAGAAAATGGTTACCAAGTAGGTGATACCAAATAAATACAATTGCCCTGCAAGTCATGCTAAACTCAACTCGGGCACTTGTAGCGATTGCTCCAAGTGAAACAACTAGGGACCATGACCCATTTTTTAAACTCTTAAATTTGATAATGGGTCAGTCACATCAAAAGAGAGCACCATCAAGAATAAGTGATCAAAGAACAACTCTTGAGTCTGGATTAACTAAAGATGTTGGTCAAGGAACAAAAACACAATCTATCATTTTAATCAAGGTATTGTGCTAAATTTTGAAGTAAATAAGTAAATGAATATAGATATTTTCATAAGTGATTGTCAATATGGTTGTTGATGACCAACCACATGACAAATGGTCCATCCACTAATATGGAGATTAATGAGAATCACGGATTATAGGAAAACTTGATAACCATTCCATTACTCTATTCGAGTCTCATGTGTTGGGTATCATATTTTTTTTTGGATCAATTCCTACAATCATTACTAGCTTTTTGATGCCCTTTGGAGCTAAAATTTTGATCTTCATGTAACAACTAGCGCTTGATGCATACAAATCTCAGTCATCTAATGGAAAATATGCAATCTAATCTGGTTTGTGGTCCACTTGCACTAACCGTAATGTCTAAGGATATATGCCCACATCTCTTTTCAAACATGTGTATGTGTTATTATTATTATTATTATTTTATTTTATTTTATTTTTTTGTAAATTTTGATTGGGTATACAATATTGATTGATTGATAAGAGTATATGTATGTCCCAAAAAATAGGTCAATACATACTGAACTAGTAAAATATATTTGAAAAGGATGTGTCGATGACATCAAAGGAATTTTCGATGACATCGAACTGTATTTGATGGCATCAAAGGTATCTCGATGACATCAAAAATTCACTATACCTCACTAACCTAACTGGACACTTTTTGATGGTATCGAAAGTTTTTCGATAGCATCGAAGTTCATTCTTTGATGGTATCAAATATACTTTAATGGAATCGAAGTATCAGGGGTTATATATATATATATATATATATATATATATATATATATATATATATATATATATATATATATATATATATATATATATATATAGATATATATAGCACGAGCAAGAATTTTCATTCTCCATCATTTTCTTGCTTCTGTTCATCTCCCAACTCATCTTTAAGCTCTGGCAATAGGTTTTCACTCATTTTCTTTTCACCATTTGTGCTCTCCAAATTTGTAAGACTTCCCATTTGCATTATCCACTCTTATTCCATTAGATAGTCCTTCCAGGGCTTGTTGAAGTAAATTTGGGGGTTTTTGTTGTTTCAGGTGTCTTCATCCCATTTTGTCTTACATTTCCTTCCATTTTGTCCATTTCTCCTGAGAATCTCATAATGGCAAAGGACAAAGTAAAAGTAGTGGAGTTAGGGGAGTCATCTAGGCCGGTTAGAAAGAAAATGTGTAGTCGGCCTAGATCTGAGCAGCCTTCGCCTGATGAAACGATTTCTCCTCCGATATCCTTAATTATACGATCAGAGAGATTGCAACAGGAGGCTCCTGCTCTGACTCCCATTATAACACCTGACCCGAAAACCCTGATTCCACACGTTCCTACTCCTAAAAACATATATGAGAAATTTTGAGGAAGGAAGATGGTATTAGAAAAACCCATGGACCAAGAATGTATGAGGTCCTATAGGATAGAAACAATATTGGAAAAACTAAGGTGGAGAAAAATGCTCGATTTTAGAGGTGTGATCAGAAATGATCTGGTATATTGTTTCCTTTCATATTATCACTCCCCGGTCCTCAACCCTGCATCATTAGAAGTCACAATAGGTCAAACTACGACTAGAATCACCCCAGCTATCATCATTCAACTCACTAGTGTCCCAGGCTCTCCACATGGCTTGACTTATCATGATTTTAACTATATAGATGTTAGGGTCAAACTTACACGTTTCATGTGTAATGGTGAGAATGTTCCCTAGTATCAAGGAAATGTACTTCGGTCCTCCAATAAGGAAAATTAGTATAGAGTCCTCTATGGCATCTTTTGTTCGAATGTCTATCCACATGGGACCAACAGGTCGGATTTCACCCCTTTTATGCTTGAAATTATCTACAGTGTCTGTCATGGTATCCCCTCGTGCCTACCCACCATCATAGTACATTAGATTATGTATTGTTTCTAGAGCACTCAAGACATATTCATCCCGTTTCCACGTCTCATAGGATTTCTGTCCCAATTTGTGACAAGGACCTTCAAAGCGAGACTGAAGCTGGAGTGGTTGAGACTGAAGTAGATGACACTAATTATTCGACAGAGGATGAGCATCGCACCGCTCATAAGCTCCCATGCACCCCTAACAGACATACTAGATGCCGCATGCCATATCGTGACCATCGGGAGTCAATCCTGCAGTGGTAAGACCATCAAGGCGAGCATCTCTCGTGTCTGGAGCATGCATCTGAGGCCATACAGAGAGGATTAGAATGGGTGGAATGAATGATTAAGGACCTAATTACTACAATCACATGTCGCCAAGATGACATCGGCCCGCATGAGGGTGGTCCATCCACTTAGGACAAGGTCAAGTGATGCATAGTTTGGGTTTTTGGCCAGTGACATTGAGTATCTTTTTGGATGTCCTGGCCTATCTAATTTCTCTATGATTGTATATCAATAGTCAAATATGTGGTAGAATTTTTTCTGATATCATTTGTTGTGATGTCTGTGCCCCACTTGGACTCTTAAGTTATGAATGATGTTATTTTTTTCTAGATATTTATGCCCATAAGGGCTTCTGGATTATGTTTCTACCATGTTTAGGGTAGTTCTTTTTGTTGGATGAATGATGATATTTTTTTAAAATGAATATTGCCACTTTCTTTTTAGTGTGTGTGTGTGTGTGTGTGTCTATATATATATGGAATTTCCCCATCACATCATGTTCTTAATCTGCATTCCATTATTGTATGAACTTACGCGAGCATTATCCCTATCTTCTAATATGACTGTTGTTAGTGCTATGTTGTATAAAGAACACATTTGTTGGTCACATTTCGTTTAGACAAAATAACTTATGAAGTGGCCCATCTAATGTGGATTAAGATGGAAAGTTTAAGACTTTACTTCAAGTCAAGAAATTTCAAGACACTACTAAGTTCAAGACTCTACTGAAGTTCAAGTCAGGAAGTGGATCAAGATGGAAAGTTCAAGTTCTACTAAAGTTCTAGTAGAAGATCAAGCTCCATATTCAACTATAAGCTCTCTTGAAGAATCAAGTAGAAGAACACGTTCCATAAATTTTAAGCATCCAATCTACTTCAAAGTTCAGTCTTTTCAGGTATATCAGACCCTGGAAAGACCTCAGGTGTAGATTCTTTCAAAACATAACTTAAATGGGTTTCTATACTTATGTTAGGCTAAAGCTTGACTAGTCTAAGATTAGGTTTGACTAGTCTAAGCTATGACTTGACCATTTTAAGGAATCTTCGACTAGTCCAAGTTTTAATTACAAAAAATTGGATTTTTCCACTACTTCTCTGACTAGTCGAGCAGATTGCTCGACCAGTCGAAGAGGGGCCTTCGACCATTCGAGGGTTTCTTTACTCGAAGTCAAGCAACTGAATCAGTTCAAATTTTTGGCACCCTCGACCAGTCGAAGACTATGCATGACTAGTGGAACAGGTCCCTTGACCAATCGAGCAGGGCCTTTGAATTTTATTTTACCTTATCGCTCTCAAATTTAAAAATTTGTTGGAATAAAATCCAGTCCTTATACGAGTGAAAGAATGTCTTATACGAGTCGAAGCAACAACTTTTTTGCCTATAAATAAAGGCTTTCTCTCAATCTGAAAATACAATTCAAGTACATCGAATCCATCATCAAGAGAGATAGAAGCCCCTATTATCTCAAGCTATTATACGGTATTTAAAAAAAAATTAATAGCTTATTTTTTTTAAAAAAATTCCTTGATCTCTTATGCTTTGAATTTTATTTTATAAAGAGAGTAAATACATATCTTTGAGATCTTAAGGAATTCAAACAAGTAGCCTTAGGTTTGAATTTATTTGAAATCAATCTAGAACCTTGAACCCTTGTCTATGTGACTGAACATTGAACAATTTACGAAAAGAGAAGCGGTTCTACGACTACATCAACTAATACATCTTCAAAGGAGAAGATAAGTATATTTTGCCTTTATATTTTAGGTTTATTGAGATAGCTAGAAAATCTCATTTTTTAGTTTTCTTGAGATAGCAAGAAAATCTTAGTGAGGGGTTTTTTTTGTTTGTGATAGCCCTTTAAAATCACAATTATATTAGGTTTTAACGTGACCCTATAAAAACCTTATTTATAGTGAAAGCCAATATCACATAGATAGTGATTATTAGGAGTGGAGTAGGTGTGGCTATTTGAAAATAGTTGCTGTACACACACACACACATTGATAGTGATTATTTTCACTTACTAACTTCACACCATATGAGCATAGGATGATTATCAAAGCCATTTTTTGAAAACAAACACAATGATATAACTCTTTTAGTATTCACATGTGTAAGGTGGATTTCACCAAGTAGTAGGATGTAAAACCTTGGATTTCGAGGGCTGAGCAAAGCTCAACTCCTTAAATCTAATGCATCAATTATGCAACATAAATAGTGGTGTTTAAATGTTGTTCATATCAATACATTAGACATAAGTGGGATTATACTAAAACAACATATCATACTGTAGAGACAATTTAATTTAGCAAGCGGAAGACTGAAACACACACACACACACACACACACACACACACACACACACACACATATATATATATATATATATATATATATATATATATATATATATATATATATATATATATATATATATATATATAAGTATGTAAGGGTGTGACAACCTCCAGAGTATGAGTATGATGTCAGGCCGAAAATAAACATGTATTGTTTCAAAATTTATAAAATATCAAAATATAAATGTCCAACTAATCCACGTAACCCTGTAATCCCGTCGAATCAGTACAAGGTCTACGTAGACCCGCCTGATAGCTAAACATAGGAGAATTCCTCCTCATCCATGAGTCCATTTCAGCTGCATAGACTCTGTCATCACCTGCATTTACAATAGAGTCTAGTTAGTATTTTAAAACACCATCCCAGGGTGGGAGTGAGTGATCAACTCAGTGATACTATAAGGAAAAAGTTAACATGTTATCAATTTAATCAAGCAGTAATGATAAAGAAATACAACAATCACTTCTTAGCTACTCTTGTTAATGCGGGGATGGTGTGCAGTAATGATGCAAGCCCTCGTACAAAGCTCCATCAAAACTGACTCCAACAACTAAGTTCGCGCATGACAAAATCCCTAAAGATGCAACTTCCTCGCCAAAACACATGCAATGCGGTGCATGATCATGTTAGCTAAGTACTTAATTAGGCTTATTCATATAACAGATTTGGGAAGTTAAGGTACCCCCCTTTATATTATTAATCCAACTGAAAGATCTGTCTAGGGTCGTTAATCCTAGTTAACCACATACAATAGGCAAGTTGTAGGGTATCAACCCTAATGAATAGCAGTGGATAGGCAAATTCAAAAGTTTATACTCGAGGTCACTACAGGGAGGCTCGTCACCTTAGCGTAGCCCGACAGCTCGAATACAGTGTCCCATACCACCATATTAGGCTCACGAGTTTGGGTTACTCACTGGTCACTACAGGGAGCCTCGTCACCCCAGTGTAGGCCGATAGCTCGACCACGGTGTCCCATACTACCATGCCCGGCTCATGAGTCTTAGCGGATCGTGGTACCATGGTCGAAACGGGTCTTTACATTGGTAAGTGGTACCTTAAATTCAAGCAGAAGTGTCCATATATGGTAAACACACAATAGGCAAATCGGTTTATTAGACAAGTTCGATTGGTATGAGTGCATGCTGAATTAATTGACATGAAGCGTGTAAGCACTCCCCGTGGCCTAACCACTGTCGACAATCGTCGTATAACCTGGATTCACTGAACGTATCAGATGTGGCGAGACTGATTCGGCCACTCAACGGAAATCATTACCGATTGCCTGGACTATGTTGCAGTCCTAATCTTACTCAGATATAGCATGTAAAAACATGTGGAAATCATATCGGCATTTAACAAACAATTCAAATCAATATCTCATTTGAGCATTTCATCAGACATATTGAATATGTTACCAAACATTGCATTTCATCCATAAATTGTATAGATGAAATTCAGATTTCGCGAAGGAACTATGCATATGGATAAAGTGATTGAGAATCCTATCTCAATACCCTTAATAAATACAATCCATCGATAATTTCTCATTCAGACATTTTAACAAACACTTAGACTACACATCACTAAATACATAGATTAGATTAGTTACGGCATGAACTATAGCAATTCCTTACACTAAGAGATCGTCATACCTATGGCAAACATAAATCCTAGATTTACAGTCATGACAAGCACCAATCACAATTTCATATTCATTCAAAAATTTAAACAAACACATGAAATGCATCTTATATTCAACATAGTTCACACATGTATAATTTATCAAAAACGGCATAACTAAGATCGTATGACAATAATCAAGTTAGACATAAATCATTAGCTGACATTAAAAGCCTTGAAAACCATAACCAAAACATTTATAACCGCATCTTTCATCATTATACTCGATTCGGACGCGGTTCGAATCCTACATTCCTGAAAATGGAACAACGGCACCTAAGAAATGAAATAGGTTGGCTATTTCATCGATTACTCTATTTGGATTCCTAAATCAAGATTAGGGTTAGGATTTCTTACCCAAATCATAGTTGGAAAGGTTCATGTAGCGATGGTGGGGAGGTGAAACAACACGTGGAGTCGTGCGAAAGAATCCCAGCAATGATCTCCCTATTTCTCTCTTCTCACCTTACTATTTTCTCTTCTTTTCTCTCTTCTCTCTCATAGGGTTAGAGAAATTCGTATGGAATGGAAATGGGGTGGTTTAAGGGCTTTATATAGGCCTAAAACTGGTGCAAATGGCCCCAGAGCCATGATATACTTAGGTTATAACCAAAGGGTGTCTTTTTTGGATAAACGGGGTTCATCTAGAGGTCCACTAATCACTTGCGGTGTAGGGTAAGTTCCCTAATGATGGATCTATGCCAGGATGTGGTTTTAAAGAAATTGGATAGGCTGATCAACCGTGAAGGACCTATATCAGATCAACAGTTGTTGTCACTCGATTAGGGCCACAAGTATACCGATATGTGCAGAAAAATTTTCCTAGTACATGGGTGAAGTTCAATCAGAAACTGACTGTCTGAATTCTTCAATTTCATGTGTAAGCGAACAACCCATTTTACTCGAGTTTCATTACATTTTCTAAAGATATTCACGTTTCTCACACACTTTGCTTAGGGCTCAAGTTGTGCATTTATGGATACTATTTGGGCTCGATTCCCTCGATGGTTGTCAAGCCCAATAAGACATCATAACCTTATAGTTTCGTAGTCATCGGACTTTCGATGTGCGGTCTAGGTCTAATACGGAGTTTCAATGTGCTTCCGAGAGCAACAGGCTTTTGGGATTTCACCTAGGTTTTTAAGCAGTGTTATGTTAGTGATTTTGATGGTTTTGGCTTTTGCGATGAATTTTACAGCCCTGAAGTGATTGAAAATGATCACAAAGTGAGTGAACTTAAGAGAATTGAATTGACCGTGAAGTGAAGGGGAAACAACGAAATTGACCGTGACAAGTGAAGGGAATTGACCGTGAAGTGAAGAGAATTGACTGTGAAATACATTGAATTGACCGTGAAGTGAGGGAATTGACCGTGAAATTATGGAATTGACAGTGAAGTAAAGGGGATTGACCGTGAAATGCATGGAATTGACCATGAAGTGAAGGGGATTGACCACAAAATGAATTGAATTGATCGTGAAGTGAAGGCAATTAACCGCAAAATGCATGGAATTGACCGTGAAATGCATGGAATTGACCGTGAAGTGAGGGGGATTGACCGTGAAGTGCATGGAATTGACCGTGAAGTGAAGGGGATTGACCACGAAATGAATTTAATTGATCATGAAGTGAAGGGAATTAACCATGAAATGCATGGAATTGACCGTGAAGTGAAGGGGGAATTGACCGTGAAATGCATGGAATTGACTGTGAAGTGAAGGGGATTAACCATGAAATGCATGGAATTGACAGTGAAGTGAAGGGGATTGACTGCGAAATGAATTGAATTGATCGTGAGGTGAAGGGAATTGATCTTGAAATGCATGGAATTGACCGTGAAGTGAAGCGAATTGACAAGATCGTCCGCAATTTCAGATTCAGACTCCATACGGATAATCTCGCCCCAATCCACTTCATCAATGAGACTACACTCAACAATATGGGAATAGGCCTTAGGCAATGCCAAGCTAGGATTGATAAGCATGGGGATGAGATAGAAGAAAAGACTGAAGAGGAGGAAGGCAGTGAAGAAGAGGAAGGAAATGAAGATGAGGAAGGTAGTGAAGAAGAAGAAGGTAGTGAAGAAGAGGTGGACAACAAAGAAGAGAGATAGGAAGAAGAAGAGGAGGTGTAACACCCCAGATTTTGGCCAATCTGGGATTTGACGTCCTTAGGCAGTGGGTTAATCAAAACACCTAAAAAATCACTCAGACCCCAATTCCATAGCCAAAGAAACCACTTAGGATTAATTCCTTTAGAAACTAAGCATAAGTTAGCTAGCGCAACGCTGGAGTAGCTGGAAAATAGTCCCTGATCACTTTAAATACGTTCTATAAGACCCAAATCGAGTAGAACGTATGACTCTATAATACTCTATAACCTCAGATCAAACTCTAAGCAGGTTTGTTCTCTGGACCACTTTGAAATTTTGTATTGGATCTAGACCGAGCGTCGAAAGTCCGATACCTCCTATCTTAGACCGTTAGAACCACCTAGCTGGACTTGACACTCATTTCGAAAATCAAGTCAAACCGATAATCACAGGCCATTACATTGAGCCCGAACCGAAGAGAGTGCGAATAGGGACAGAATTGGAATTTCAAATTCAAATCTGGCACACGACTTGACGCGTCAGTATTGAGCGTTCTGGCCGTCAGAATTCAACTAAATTACACCCTCGGATCAGGAGAAATTTCTATTTTATATCATGAGACTTTCAGCCCTGATCTACGTGCAGTGACCACTGAACTGAAACTGGTCCACCACATGCGATCTGCGAACCCTGCCAGACTAAAAACTTAATACGTGCTATATCTGGTACGCATGAGCTTAAGTCCGATCGCATTCGACCAGGGGACCACCAGAAAGCATCTTTTGGACCGAAACAGCCCCGATTTGGTTACCTCTCAAGTGAAACTTGTTCCCGAGCCTATTTCGGGCAAGTTTGGGCTTATAAAAGGGCTTGAAACCCTCACTCCTCTCTCCCATCCGAATTTGCAAAAACCCTAGATTGGGAGAGAGAAAAGGTGAGAGTTTGTGAGAGAAGGTGGGAGAGATCTTCCTGCCACCTGTTGCTGCTGCTATACGTGCTTAGGCAACGCACTCCGATCACTTTCCCGGCGATTCCTCCGTGTTTTCAAGTAAGAAAAACCCTAGAAAGTTGCTGATTTGATGTTTCTTCTGTTCCATAGCTTGATAGTTAGTAAATCTCGTAAAACAGGTTCTCTTATCGCTGTAGACGAAGCGTATACGCTCCGTTCGAATTTCAACATCCATAAGAGACAAGGTGCGGATTTTAGACGCTTTGATTGACTGTTTCCAAAGCTTTCAATGTCGTTTAATAGTAGATTCTTGACGGCAACGCCGTTTGACATGTACAACATGCTGTCCGTTTCCTGTTTCGTAAACTAACGAAGAATATGAGATTTAGGGCATTTTAGTCATTTGTAGGAAGTACTGTTTTCATGCATATTTTGCTGATGTGATTGACATGGTTTATTGTCGCATTAGAATGTTAGGAATGCGTGCATAGTTAGTTTGGTGAAGAGATTCGCCTAAATGCGCACTTCGGGTCGACATACTATATGTAGACTTAAGTGTGTAGTGTAAGTCTTTGTATAAATGCTTGTATTAGTATGTATTGAATTAAATGATGTTATGGATTAGTTTGAGATTGGTTTCTCAATAAATATGCTGGTGTAAATGGTTTCCTTCATGTTAGCCATATGCATGATTTCATTATATGAATGAAATGCATGTGCTTGATGATTTATGTAAGTTATATGTTATAACATGTGCTTGATGATTTCCTTATGATTTAGTTTGAGATTGAATTCTCAATTAATTTGCTGATGGAAAGGATTTTCTATATGTTGGCGATATGCATAATTTCATTATATGTATGAAAGACATGTGTAGGATGATTTACTTAAGTTGTACATTATAACATGTGTTAACATGCTCACATGGTTGTATTTCATTTCCAATGCTCTCACATGACCGCTGACGTGGATTCATATGTGTTTGGGACTATACGTAGTCCAGGCAGTCGGTAATCAAGAAATATCGTGGTTAGCCTATCTTTGCCACGAACGACGTGTCGATGAACACGAGTCGTGTTTAGAGTTGGCGGCAGTGGTTAGGCCACGCGAAGTGTTTTACGCACTTCATGTCGTTCGACTTGCGATGCGCTCGTGCTAGTCGAGCTTGTCAAGTAACCCGACTGGCCGTTGTATGTTCACCCTGCATGAGTCATATCTGCTTGAACCTAGGGTACTGAACTTACCATTGTAAACCCTGTTAACCATGGTACCTTGATCCACGAAGACTCATGAGCCGGGCATGGTGGTATGGGACACCGTGGTCGAGCTGTCGGCCTACGCTGGGGCCACAAGCCTCCCCGTAGTGACCAGTGAGCACCTAGACTTGTGAGTAGATTATGGTGGTATGGGACACTATATTCTAGCTGTCGGCCTACACTGATCAGGCGACGAGTCCTTTGTAGTGACCGCGAGCGTATTCTGAGTCCACGGGAGGCGACGACCCTTCCGTTGCAGTAGAGTACAGTAGGCCTGTATTGATAAGGTGATGGGGGAGCGGTGCAACGAGTGCGAGAAACAGCCCTGACAGCCCTTGCAGTGACCTACGAAATATACATCGTATGAGATTACTAGGAGTGACGACCCTAGACAGGATCTGTGTTGGGATTGATACAAGGGAAGTACCTTAGTTTCCCAATCCTGCTGTTTGAATGGACTAATAACAACTTGAAAATCATATCACCATAGCATTGCATGTGTCTGGAAGATGTGGAGCACTCTAGGGAGTGTGGCATGCCGCGGTCGTAAGATGTTGCCGTATGAGGGAGATCGTCGGTGAGGGCATACATCACGTCATGTCATATTGCATTAACAATAGTATTAGGATTGCTTGATTTACTGCTTTACTATTATCGCATGATTGATTTGAGAACATGTTAATCCTTGCTCTATTATTCCACTGAGTTAGCTACTCACTCCCACGTTACGGGACGGTGTTCCTGGACACCCACCAGACCTTTTGTGATTGCAGATGATGGTGCGGCCTGTGAGGCGGAGCTGGACATGATGATGATGAGGAGGATCCCTCCTTTATGCGTGTTTTGATTGACGGGATTACAGGGAGGTTGATTAGATACTTTGACACTTGTCATTTTATATTTTTAGCGCACTCATGTATATTCGTTTTGTCTACTTTTGGAGTATACATGTATGTATATAACCTGGTAACATATCCACACTCTGGAGGCATACAACAGTTTATATATGTTATACATACTATCACAGTCTTCCGCTTGTTAATTTAACTGTCTCTGGAGTATGTATGCTGTTCTAGCTTAATCTCACTCATGTTTAATGCGTTATCACAGACAACATTCAATCATACATATCTATGTTGCATAAATAACATTTTGGAACTCGGGAGTTGGGTTTTTGCTCGACCCCCCGATTTTTGGGATGTTACAGGAGGCCCAGGACTCAGATGGGGGACCTCCTACTACTCGTGAGGAGGGCCATGATCAAGCCTCCCTAGAAGCCTGCATGGATAAGATTGAAGAAAACTAAGCCTACTTGATGCAGAAGTTCGAGGAGAACCAGGCCTACCTGAAACAAAATTTTAAGAGAATGTCTTGCACCTTAAAGGCCCTCCTATGCTGCATGTAGGATAAGGGAGCGCCTCCGCCTTTGCCAGAATCGGACTATTCATATGTTTGTAGTTGTTTTCTTGTTTCTTTTGTAATAGCCTTGGTTAGGCCTAGTTTGGATGTTAGGTTAGTAAGTGTTGAAGCCTTTTGTTAAATTAGCTCACATGCATTCTCTGTCATAATTCATGTAATGATACATCATATGTATTGTGGAAAATTTTGGGTTAAATCAAATACGTGAAGCTTCTTTTGTTTAGAAATGTGTAGAATATTTGGAAAAAGTGTTAATGTTTATCCTAATCTTGTAAACATTGCATCCTATGTTGTATATAGGGAATGCCTCCTAAGACTACTCAGAATATGGCACGTCTCCCACTTGGCGGATCTATTGACAAGGCCCCTCCCCTAAGTGAGAGCCACATGGACCCTAGTTTAGGCCCTGGTATTGAGATAATGTCGGATTCACAACCGTCCACTGGCCCCACAAATGGGCCAACACCGAGTGCACCACTGGTTCTGGGTCAAAACCGTGCATCCTCGTCGATGCCACACATGCCTCATGCGCCCTCTCCCCTTGACAGGTTGGGGCAAATGATGCTCCTAATCCAACAATAAAAATAGGTTTTGGCTACTATAGCAGGAGCCATTGCCCAAAACATGAATGTGGTCCCGCCTATGCCACCCATGCAGTCTACTAGGACTACGACTACAAGTGTCCTATTTGAGCACTTTTAACACCTTCGTCCTCCCACTTTTGCGGGTACTCATAGACCCGAGGAGGCTGAGTACTAGTTGGATCATATATCCAAGATGTTAAAGCCATTACACAGTACTAAAGCAGAGAAAGTTGAGCTTGTTATATATATGTTTGAAAAAGAGGCTAGTCTTTGGTGGGATAGCATCTTACGAATCATTCCCATAGGATTTTCGTGGATATGGGACAAGTTCGAAACCCATTTTCATGAAAAGTACTTCCCCCTCACTTATCGTAATGAAAAGGAGGATGAATATCTCCACCTTCGACAAGGGGGGGTGACAGTGGCAGAATACGAGAACCATTTCATAAAGCTAGCCAGATATGCTCCATTGATCCTAGTAAATGAGCTGATGAGACTGCAACAATTTTTAGAAGGTCTACGGGCTGATATCTCCACCAAGATGTGTTACACTAGGATTCCTAACTATGCTGAGCTAGTGAACATGTCCCTGCAAGCTAAGCAGGATGGTAAAAGAGTGTCTCGAACTCTCATGCCAATGGGCCCAAGGCCTCGGCCTGAATTACAAAACCGGCTACTTCTCAGTAAGAGGCCACATATGAATTCGCCCCTCAGACCAATGACTAAGCCGGATCAACAAAGGTGATTCGATCTATGGTGCGTCTATTGTAACAAGACAAGCCATACAGAACCCTTTTGTTTTACCAAGATGAAGGCCAATGGCTTTACACCGCCGCAGAAGGTTAACCGCTAGCCACCACATGTTATTTCAGCTCCAACTCTACAATCTGCACCACCGGCACAGCCATTCAACTGGTCTCCAACACCCCAAAATAGGCCACCTCAATGGCCTATGACAGCACAACCCAATCACCCACAACAAGCTCGTGTACATGTGCTCACAGTCGAATCGTCTGAATGCACGGTTGCAGTACCGTTAGCTTTTGAAGTCATTTCCCACATCCAAGGTACACCTATATTTCTATTGGTGGACACTGGATCCACTATTTCCATGATAGCATACTCTACAGTTAAGCGATTAGGGCTAAACACTACCCCTATGGTTGGGGTGAGAGTCATTGCGGCAGTAGGAACTTTCACAGACGCCACTATGCTTTGTAAGAGTTACCCTATACACTTAGGAAGCAAAGTGGTGTGCATTGGCCTGATTATCACCATGATATTCCATTATGACGTCATCCTCGGCATGGATTGGCTCACTGAAATTAAAGTAGAGATTAACTATGAAACTAAATTAGTGATAGCCCATGGGCCCGATAACACAACATTCACTTTCCCAGTCCAGGTCAGTTATCCTTACTGCATTTTTTGTTACACCTAATTAGAAAATTGTGATGACTCATCACTTAGGGACACGCTAGTAGTGTAAGATTTCATGGACGTATTTAGGATGATCCCTGGACTACCTCCTCAGCACGAGATCGACTTTACCATCGACCTTGTGCCAGGTGTGATGCCTATCTCTTTATTGACGTATCGCATGCCTATGTGTGAAATGGAAGAACTGAGGAAGAAAATTGATGACTTGTTAGATTTGGGGTTCATTCGGCCAAGCGCATCTCCTTGGGGAACACATGTATTGTTTGTGAAAAAGAAAGATGGATTGCTACGGTTGTGTATAGATTATCGCGAACTAAATCACATCACAATAAAGAAGAAGTATCCCCTGCCTAGGATAGATAACTTGTTTGACCAGTCAAAGGAGGCACAATATTTCTCTAAGATCGACTTACAGTTTGTGTATCATCAGTTGCCCGTCAGAAATGAAGATGTATAGAAAACAACATTCAGAACCAGTTTTGGGCACTACGAGTTCCTCGTCATGTCGTTCGGACTTACAAATGCACCAGCCATATTCATGTACTCATGAACCGGGCACTCATGAACCGGGTATTTTGGCCGTATCTATACTAAATCATCATCGTGTTTATAGATGACATTTTCATATACTCCAAGAGTCGAAAGGATCATGAAGAACACCTACGATCATGTTTCGACAAGGAAACAAATGCATCTAATTTGGGGAGATTATTTTATTCAAACATAACAAAGAGATTTCGTACAACAATCATGGCGACATTGATTCTAAGTTTATCTACATCCCTTCTTAATCCCTTGATTCTAAGACAGAATATTGCGAAATGAACAAGATTGTAATTAATAAATCTCATATGTCAAATCTTGAATTCAATAGTATTTCGACAGTGGCTTCAGTCATCTCCTATAACCTAGGAAGAATATCAAACTTTAATAATCCAATCTCTCTTTTGAACTTATCCGTTCTTCAAAGGAGAAGGCTTAAAGCAATGAAGATTGATCTTGAATACTTTCCACAATCCTAGTAGCATTTCAGTCACTTTTAGCCATGGCCACATGGTGACTGAGTTGTGCGACCAGTGCAACTGAATTACACATTGTGCGGTTAGCGCAACCCGTTGCCTAAGTCACGTGACCTGCATGGAATTCCTCCTATGTTGCGCGATCAGCGCAGCCAAGTATTTAAGTTGTGCAATCCGCGCAATTGGCTTTCCTTCCTCTCCTCACCTTCATCTTCCTTTAGAGCTCCGCTCTTCTCTAGAAAATTTTCTTCCTCCCAAATAAGGAGGGAAGTGGGGTATTTATAGGCCCCCACACATGTCAATCCTTGGGATCTGTGTCATGGGTCCCACTTTATGCCAAATCCAACTGTTCATCTTGATCAACTTCCATTCTTGATTGCGCTAACTGTGCAACAACAAAGTTGGTTACGTGTTCCCCGCAATGATATTCTTTGATGTTCGGTTCGTGCAAGGGTAACACAATCATGTCATTTGCGGAACGACCTAATCTGGCTGAGGGATCCACGCAACGACTCTTCTGGCAGCGTGATCCATGAAACCACTCATCTGGCTGCGCGACCCGCACAACGGAAATACATTATCTTATCTTGTTCTTATCTTTTTCTACCTTTGAATCTTACTTCATAATTTTATGCTCCAACAGATGCCCCCTTGATCCATTCTTTTATTCCCTTGAATCAAAGAATACAAATTAATTACGTTTCGTGCAACGGCCACCCGAGTTCATACTCATCCTTTTCCTCTATAAATTTCCCATCTCTTACTCATTTCTTCACTCCGCTCCTTTGTAGCGAAACTCTGTCTCCGCATTCTCTTCCTGTGCAACCAATAGGTGTTGTGCTACTCGCATAACGAATTTTTGTTTGTGCAAGGCTTCAAATAGCTGCGCTATCTGCCAACCTAAAAATCATTGCGCGATTCGCGTAACCTACTTTTGCACTAGGAAATCTTTTGTAGTGTTGCACTATCCGCGCAACCAACACTTGGCCAGTTTTCTCATCTTAGCCAGATTTTCGATTTTGCTCAATCATGGCAGTACAAAAAGAACCTTTATTGCTATAAACCCTCCTTCTAATCACCCTTCTCATCATGAGCTGCCGAATACCGAGCCTTTCGAAGTCGCTGCCCCTCAAACAACAGAATCTCCTGCCTCTCCAGCTCAACCTTCATGTGAACATTTTAAGATAACCCCCAGACATCCTGCCTATATAAAAGAACCTGTACTCCCTACATTTGATTTTTCTTCTCGTATCACATCATTATCGTCTCTTATTCATAGAGCTATCACCATGGGCGATCTTCAGATGCCTCCAAAGCATGGCCGCAAGTACGACTGAGAGAATTGGTTGAAGGTGACAACACACTATCAAACGACCAGTCAAAGGCCACCTGCTAGAGAGGACACCCCTCCTCCTTCCAGATCCAAGAAACATCCCCGCGACAAAGCTCGGGAATTCCAAGAGAAGATAAAGGAACACAATAGGAAGAAGCTCGACAACTCATGGGAATCAATCCGCGCTGTGCAAGGTGCCATAAAATTTTATAACCCATACAGACAGGGCCTCATTTCGATTCCGATCAATATTCACCACCATCTCTCCATGCTTGTTTGCTAACCTAGAGATCACCTTATTGTAGAAATATTGGCATATATAGAGTCCTGGTCATTTAAGGAGCCAAAACTATTTGAAGGTATTCTACAGCCGCCGAGACCGAGACAGCAAGCAGGTGACATTCATCCCATGATTTTCCTTGTTCCCTCCTATGACGTTCATAGTTTATATCCAACCTACTTCTATGAGGCACTCAAACAGTGTTATAGCCACCGTCCCCTGATATGGAGCCCGGAAGAATTTAGAATTAGAGGTCTTCTTACCCCTCGTAATTATTATTTCGAATGGGCCACGACAATATTCGTGAAGTATGCTGGGACTTTGTCGAAGATCAATATCTTCCATGTAATTAAAGCGACATCGTCCCCCTTTTATAAGGAAGCTTCTATTTTAAAAGCTTTCCTCAACTACTAGTACCCTTCCACCAACTCCTTCCATCTTCCAGAAGGAGAAATGAGTATTACTCTTTGGGATATTTATAAGATCACTGGCTTGCCAATAACTAGGAAATTCTTCGATGAATTTGTTCCTACTAACGAAGAATTTTCTTTCGTGTCCTCGCCTGATTGTATCCCTTCTATTTCAGAGTCGACCATCAAACTTTTTAGGAAAATGTCTAAGTTTCTAAACATCAACAAAATTCATCCTATGCAATGGCTGGCCCATTTTAGCAGAGCTTTCAAGTAAGAATTATTTTCTTCAATCTCTTCTCATTATACCTTGAGATATATATAACCTTACCTTCATTTGCTCATCCTTTTAGGTTTAACGGTGACCGTTCGAACGTCTCCGAAGAAATGTAAAAGGCCATGCTGAATATTCTATCTATGGGGAGCTTGCGGCATTTATCGCATACTGGCTAAGCGTGGTGGTCTTCCCTAGTTCCAAATCAGCGGATGCCATCCGTCCATCATTATTTATCGCTGCAGGTGCTATGGTTGAAGGAGTTAAGTTTTCTCTTGCTCCCCCATTCCTTTGTTCAATCTATAGAGGCCTTGGAGAGATAGCATGTCATGTAAAAATCCCATCTATTGGTTCTGCTTCAATGTACATGCCATGGAATTATTTTCTTGGTTGGCTTGCCGTTTACTTCCCCTGGACTATTAAAGCATCGAAAAAAGCTTATGTCCACCCTTCTCAGGTTCCTCTTTGCTTCTTTCAAAAGAGATATATGGCAAAGAGATCTTACGACTGGGTGAAAGATGCCATTACCTTTGATGTTAAAATAACCTACTTCCATTTCGGCTTGCCCCGTTATGTTGTAGACAGAGAAAGCGGATACGGAATCCCTCTCCTTAGAAGAAAGTGTATTTTCATATCGATCAGATCATGTAGTCTCCCATTAAGAGAAGGAACATAATTCTGGTGAGAGCCATACTATCTGAGCCATTTTGCACGTCAGTTTAGCTTCGATCAAGCAGTACCGGAAGATTGTGCGCTAGTCACCAGAAGAATGCGAAGTTTTGGTACTGGCCCATTTAACTGTGTGATGATCTAGAAACAGTTATTGGGCCGGGCCAACTCTTCCTTTATCATTCTGGGTTGCGATCGTACCCCAAGGGCGTCATACAACCACATGAGATGGTGGGTAGACCAATCTTACCTAGTTAGAAAAAAGTCTACCGGTGAAGAGGCCTGTATGGCTTCCTCCTCCTACGCTTAAGGGTCATGTTATTGAGGCGGGGGTTGGTTTCATTGCTGAAACAAGTCATGCCCCCTCGGCTGGTCATCGCTTCATATATATATATATATATATATATATATATATATATATATATATATATATATATATATATATATATATATATATAGATGAGCCCATCCGCGAAATAAAACCTGATAATACTCTCTAGGGCTGGACAACATATGGTGATGTTCATGAATTTGAACAAATTCCGCTCCAACATCCACCAAGAAGAGTTACAGAAGAAGTTGTTTCTCAACTAGAGAATATTTCCAATCCTCCAGACTAGCCTTCTTCTTCTACTCATCCTCAGCAACAACTAATGTCTTCTCTTGTTTCAAGGACCCGCCTTTCCGCACAACAATTCACTTCTTCTCCAATGACCAGGTCCGGTACACGTGCCCAATCTTCTCCCCAGGAAGGGACTACAGCCACCATTTCTCTAGTTTTAGCCACCACGGAGATTGAACCAGAAAGTCAGCAGCCTCCTCCATCCAAAGGGAAACAGGTGGTTATTGAAGATTCAAGTGAAAAGGATTCGAGTGATGGAAGTTCAACTTCTTCATCTGAAAGTACTACTTCTAATGAAAGCGAAACAAAAGAAGAAGATCAGGGTGCTGATTATGAAGAGGGGGGAAGTCGATGTTGACAATAATAATGATATAACTGTGGAAGATGCTCCCGCTGATGAGGGACATACACTCCCTATCTCTAAAGCCGTGCCTGCTGAAGTTTTTCCCATCGTAGAGGAAGAAGAAGGAGAACTCCTTGATTATGGGGAGTATGGACATTCACCATGTAAGAAGGTTTTATTATCATGGTTTACTTTTGTTACTTCTTTCTTTCCTTCTAATCTTAAACATTCTTTTCTCAGGTGATCAAGCTGTAAATACGGAGGTAAATAGTGCCTCTCCTACGAATTGCCCCCTGCTGCACCAAGAGCTTCACCAAGATTTTTAATACCTCCATTATCAGTGGCATGCGAGATTTCTTTCCCAATGAAGTCAACTGATTTGCTTACTCCTATCATGATTGCTTCATGTACTGAATGTGAAATGGCCTCTCCAATGGAGCCAACCATGCCGCTTACTTCTACCACTATTGCTTCGAGTACCGAAGATATGGCTCCCTCCTTTGCTGAGATGGTAGCACCTAAGTCTCCTCTCATTAGAGAAACTCAACTGCTTGCTATTCCAACATCAGCAGAATGTATTTCCATTTCTTGTTTGCATTCTCTATATTGCCTGCATATATAATTTTATTATAACTTTATATTTTCTTGTTTCTTAATAGGAAATGTACCTCAAAGAGGTGCAACAAGCTCCGACTCTATTGAAACTTCTTCCAATATGATATCTTTTGAGAAAGTTTCTCCCTATAAATTGGCATTGATCAAGAATTCTGTATTGGCGATCGTTGAAATGTTCAAGGATCCTAATCAGTGATTTGATTTGATCGCCGCTTTGGATGTACTAGACAGTACCGCATGGATGGTCAAAGTTAACGTTTCTTCTATATGTAATTCCCTCTTAAGGTTTCATAATTCGATAACTGCTTTGTCCTCAGCTGAAACCATGATTATTTCCCCTGAAACCTTAGAATATAAGAAGCAAATGGCGTACTCCAAAGAGAAGGTTTCTCAGCTCGCTTTAATTGTGTCCTGCCATGATCAAGAACAATCATCTTTGCGAGAACAACTGAAGACTTTTGTTGATAATGAAACAACCATCCAAAATCGTATTCCTCTTCTGAAATAAGGGATTATGCAGCTGGAGAAACAAAGTTCGGAAGAGAAGCTAAATATTGAAAGAGTGCAGGAAAAGATAGACTGCAGCCTTCATTTTGTGAACTCCAAAAGATATGAATTGATTAAGAATGAAGAACTAATTTCCTTGTTGGAAGAGAAATTGGCTGGTCTTCCTGATCCTGTGAGAATGATTTCGACTACCCAACTGGAAAAAGTTGTCGCTCAAGTTAATTTTCAAGAAAATTTTCAACAGTACTTAGCAGCGCTAGGCATTATAGGGGAACTATAAGATTACTTTATTTTGCTACGGTAACATTTTTTTTTAAAATTTGTATATAGGTTTCTCATGATATTTTAACAATGATGCTTTTGTACAATGCTTTCATTACTACTATATTACTGATGTATTATACTTTTTTTTTTATCCTTTTATGATTTGTTAGTAAGGGATTTCCTAGATGTTCTTTATCTTAGTTGGAGGTACTAAATTTTTAATTTAGTCAGTCACACACAGTTTTTCAGACTCTTGAGTAGTGGAGTTAAGTGGTCTTATGTGATGGTCTCTGTAACTCTTAGGAGTTCGCTGAACTTCTCACTGCCTAGTGAGTTCACAAGCCGCAATCCATTAGAGGGGCTCAGTGAAGTTACCAAGGCCATGAACTTAGTTGGATTTACACACAAGGTTGGCCGTGGTAACTCTCTAGAGTTCACAGAGCGCACAAGGCTACCTTTGGGGTACCAGATCCAGGGCTGCCAGTCTGTCAATGAGTAGGTTTAAGCCCTTCCTCATGAGTTAGTACTGAAATCAATAACCCTAAATCCGAGGGGCTTTACGCACAGTTGGCTTATCTATGGACATGGCCAAAAGAGCTCACGCCGCGGCCCATTTTTTCTTCATTTGCAAGGTCGGGCCCATTCATGGGAGGGCATTTACCTCCGTTCCCCGTGACGCTGCCGGAAAGCTATACAGACGGCATTGGTCTTACACGTGTGACTAGCCATTGAGGACTTTTGGCCTTTTAGGTCTTTAGTTGCTTGGCTTCATCAGCTGCTCACATGGGTATGCATATGATGGCCTTCATGGGCTTTTTAGGGCCACTGGCTTCTCATTGCTGCCCGAATGACGCAAATGATAGGTCTTATGTGTAGCTAGTCCTTGTAAAACTTGGTCCTTTTTAAACTAAGACTTGGTCTTCTTCGGACTTGGCCTTTTTAAGACTTGGCTAGACTGCCTTAAAATGCAATAATAGATGTGATTATCGTTGTGGCACTACAAGAACGATAAACTTCTGATTGAGAGTAATTATCATTGTTGTGCTGCGAGGATGATAAACTTCTGACTGGGATTGATATGTCACCACTCTTGCTGATATTTTCAGGAGAACTAATTTGTGTTATTTATAATATATTGGCATGGTGACAATACCAATTTTAACAGTATTTTTCAGAACTCACTTGATAATAACGATGGTCACTACTTATTCAATATCTAGTCTTGACATGCTCACAAACTTCTCCTTTATTCATTCTTTTGATGACATATAAACATGGTCTTGTTCATTCATGCCCCCTTTTAATTCAGGAGTATTAGGCCAGTAATGTTCTGGATCAAAACTAGTAACATCCTCAGGGATAATATCTCTTTATGAAGCGAGCATTAATTGGTATACTAATCCCCTATCCCTATTAATCTACAACTCTGTACGCGCCATGAGAGTATACTTCTTTTATTATATAAGGCCCGTCCCATTTAGGCTCAAATTTATCCCCTGTTCGACGGGTGACTACTATAGGTCATTTCAACATTAGCACCATATCTCCTTTCTTGAAGGAACGATATTTAACATGTTTGTCAAAGACGGCTAATATTTTGGCTTGATATGATTGCAGTCACTGTTGGGCTGCCAGCCGTTTTTCATCAAGAAAATCTAGCTCTTGCAGTCTTATCGTTGCATTCGCATCATCTGTTATAGACTGGTGCACCGCCACCCTGAGTGATGCTACTTGTATTTCAATTGAGATCACTGCTTCCACACCATATACTAGAGAATACAGTGTTGCTCTCATTGTTGTCGGATGAGTAGTTCGATATGCCCACAAAGCTTCCTGCAATCTTTCGTCCCAGTCATGCTTATTCCCCGACCATCATCTTTTTCAGTATCTTGACTATCGTTTTGTTAAACACCTCTGCTAATCCATTAGCTGGTGGATAGTAAGGTGTTGAAAATGAGTGCTAAATACTGTACTTCTGACAGAGTTTTTCCATACCTCTATTTTTAAAGAGGGTGCCATTATCTATAACAATCTTCTTCGGGATACCATGGCGGTATATGATTGCATGCCGGATGAAATTAATAACATCCCTTTCTTTAACATTGCATAAAGCAATTTCCTCTGTCCATTTAGAGAAATAATCTGTTGCTGCCAATATATATTTCTTTCCTTTGGATGAAGGTGGATTTATAAGACCAATGACATCTAGTCCACAAGCTGAAAAGGGCCAAGAGGCAATTGACGAAAGTAAGTCCTCCGGAGGAACATGTATGACATCCCCATGAATCTGGCGTTCATGACACCGCTTCACATAATCTATTGCATCTTTGAACATGGAGGGCCAGTAATAACCCATGCGATGTATTCTATGGAACAAATTTCAACCGGCTTGATGTGCCCCACACTCCCCACAGTGTGCTTCTCGTAATACGCGACTTGCCTCTTGTTCGTCTAAGAAACGTAACAACATTCCATTGTACGACTTTCTATATAATAGTTAACTGCATAGAATGAATCTTTTTTACCGTTGCTTGACTTGTTGTTTCTCAGCTAGTTCTTCTGAAAAGATATCATATTTGAGATAATCGATGAAAGCCTGACTCCAATCATTTGTATTTATCTCCAAACATGATATAGGAAGCGTTTCAACAGTTTCCTCAATGACCTCTGCAGATGGTAAAAATCTTCTTTCTTTGATGGTTACTTTAAGAGGACTTCGATTTGAGTAAGACAAGGCTGCCTTTACATTTTCAGACTGTGGCACATGTTTGATCTCAAAGTAGCAATTGCTGCGTTTTCCAGTAGTACTGCAATAATTCTTATTTTCTCACCCTGAATTCAGTTGTCAATTGATTTATAATCAACTTAGAATCTCCAAAGATATGTAGCATTTTTATCTTCATTTCTCAAGCCATTTCCATTCCAATAACGAGAGCTCTGTATTCTACCTCATTATTTGTGCATGTGGTGCCTAAAGTAAAGGAGTAAGGTAACAAGTCTCCTTGAGGAGTGATAAATATCACTCCTGCCCCCACTCCCGATGCTCGAGCGGCACCGTTGAAATACATTTACCACAAGCTTTGCAACTCAACCGACGTAACTTGTTCATCTGGAAAATCATCATTGACAGTTTCATGCTCCACTACGGAATGCGCTGCAAGGAAGTCTGCCACTGCTTGTCCTTTTACCACTTTTACCGGCTCATATGTAATAATATATTCTGAAAGCAATAACATCCATTTACCCAACCTCCCAGACAACATTGGTCTCATCATTAAAAACTTTATAGGATCTGCCCTCAAGATCAGAGTTATGGGGTGAGAGAGACAATAGTGTCTTAACTTCTGCATGACAAATATCAACGCTAGGCATTCCTTCTTAATCGGGGAATAGTTACATTCTGCACCCATCAAAGTCTAGCTTAAATAATATATAGAGCGGTTTCTTTTCTAGCTTCATTCACCCGAGCCAATAAAGCTCCCAAGGAACCCTCAGCCACGGATATGTACAAAATCAGCAGCTTCCCTTTTATTGGAGTAGTCAACACTGGTGACCGTTTCAGTAAATCTTTGATTGAGTCAAACACGTTTTAGCAGGCTTGGTCCCACACAAATTTTGTGTCTTTCTTCATTAGATGGGAAAATGGCTGACATCTCCCTACAAGATTTGAAATAAAACGGCGAATGTATGCTAACTTTCCTTGCAAACTTTTTAGTTCGTTTAATATTTTCGGAGGTGGCATATCTTGAATAGCTTAGATTTTCCTTAGATCAATCTCAATGTCCCTATGCCGGATAACGAAACCGAGGAACCTTCCTGAAGATACTCCAAATGTACATTTAGCTAGATTCATTTTTAACTGTTTCCTTCTAAGCTGATTAAAAACTGATGCCAAATGTTCGCGATGCTCCTGGTGATTTCCTGACCTGACCACCAAGTCATCAACATAACATTCAACATGCTTATGCATCATGTCTCAAAAAATATTCTGCATCACCCTCTGATACGTCGCTCCAACATTTTTAAGACCAAACGGCATTACATTATAACAATAAATTCTCAATGATGTTCTGAATGTTGTCGCTTCTTCATCTTCAGGTGTCATTGTATTGTAACGACTTAGAAAAATCCATACTTAGACCTAAGTACCATCTTTAGCAGAAATCATTTAGAACCAAATCTCTTAGAAATTTAATGTGTTTTAGCTAGCGCTAAACTAGATTGTATGTAACAATTGCACCGATAACTTTCAATATGACCTGTAAGACCCAAAACCTATAGAATCATTGACGCTAAATTATCCTGAAATCTAGGATCCAACTCTAAACGCAGTTGCTCCTGAGAATGTTTTGTAATTTTTTATTGGATATAGATCGCGCGTCGAAGGTCCGATATCGATGAACTTAGACCATTACAACCGCTTAGTTGGACTTGACAATCACCTCAAAAATCAAGCCCAAACGATGTCCTGAGACCATTTTATTGAGTCCGGAGAGAAGAGAGTAAGAAAATGAAGATTTTTAGAAAATTAATTATGATTTTAAGTAATCTGGAATGTTTCACTTGCGCATTATTTCTAAGCGTTCTGACCATTAAATTTTGACCCAAATTCACCCTCGGATCAGGAATGGTGGCCCTTTCATGTCAAAGTACTGGTAGCCCTGATCGAATTTCGGTAACCGTTGAATTGAAGCTCGTCCACCATGGACGATCTAGAAACTCGATCAGACCGAAAACTTAACTTACTATAGATCCAATACTAGTTAGCTTAATTCCGACCGCATTTGATAAGGGGACCTCCAAAAGTGCTCCGTTGGAACAGAAAGAACCTGATTTGGTTATAACTTAAGTATACCTTAGCCCTAAGGCTGTTTCCGTCGAGTTTAGGCTTATAAAAAGGCCTTAAACCCTCATTCCCAAATTCCATACAAATTTCCTAAACCCTATCTTTCTAAGAGAAAGGAAAGAGAGAAAGTGTGGGAGAACCTGCTGATTCTCCGTAGGATTCTTCCCAGTTCATCTACACATCGAACCTGCGTATCTGAATCATTCTTTCAGCAATTCTAATTCCATTCTTGAGTAATTAAGCCGACCCTAACCTATTTTGAAGCCTAGAATAGTTTAAATGAAGTTATAGCTAACCTGTTTTATGCCATAGGTAGCGTATCCGCCGTTGACGAAGACATATCGTCTGAATCATATCGAATACGTATTTTTTGGTTTAAGGTGCGGACTATATACGTTTAGGTTATGGTTTTCAAGGCTTTCAATGATAGATAATGATTTATTCATGACGTGAATGCTATTACACATGCCAAATGCGTTATCTGTTTCGATGTGCGTATATATATAAGGTATGTTAGAAATAGAGTATTTCAGGTATATGTTAGAATACCCGTATACGTATGGATTATGTCGTTATGATTACCATGATTATTTATCATCGGCATATGCATGATATGTATGCAGTAACTCCTTGGTGAAAGACTTGCCTAAATATGTAATGGAATCGGCTATGTGATGTATGTTGAATAGTGTAATCTAAGTGTTTGTATAAATGCCTAAATGAGTTAGTAGTTTGTAATCTTAGAGTGTGATTGCTAAGGTTGTTGAGACATGAATCTCAATCATAATATTTGAGTGTATGATTTCTTCCATGAATTATGTGACTTAGATTATTCATGTTAAATGTGTGTATGATTTCCTCTATGTACTGTATTTAAGTTCCAGTTATATGACATGAATGTTCATATGAAGGTAGGATATGAATCATATGCCTGTTATTGAGTTTGTACGTGCTTGGGGCTATACTACAGTCCAGGTAAACGGTAACCGTTCTGTAAATTGTGGTTGAGGTCGTTTTCACCACGCAAGATGAGTTCAACGAATCTGAGTCATGCTTGGGATGTTCAACAGTGGTTAGGCCACACAGAGTGCTTATGCATTCCATGTCGTTTAACTCAACGTGCACTTGGCCTAGTTGAGCTTATCAACTAACCCGATTGACTGATGTTTGTTCACCATGTTTGGTCGTTACTGTTTGAATCTAAGACACTGAGCTTACCAGTGAAACTCCTGTTAACCTTGGTACCGTGATCGCCTAAGACTCATGAGCCATACATGGTGGTATGGGACACCATGGTCGAGCTGTCGGCCTACGCTGGGACGACAAGACTCCCCGTGGTGACCAGTGAGCACCCTACTCTCGTGAGCAGATTATGGTGGTATGGGACACTATATTCTTACTGTCGGCCTACATTGATTGGTGACGAGCCTTCTGTAGTGACCTCGAGTATATCCTGACACTGTATAAGGGTGACGAGTCCTGTTATAGTATTGAGGATATAACTAAGCCTGTATTCATTTGGTGATGGGGGAGTGGTGTAACGATTCCGGGCAACAGCCCTGACAGCCCTTGTAGCGACTTAGAAATGTAATGTCGTATGAGATTTCCTAGGACTGACGACCCTAAAATGGATCAATGTTTGGGGATTGATATAAGGGAGGTGTCTTAGCTTCCCAATCCTCCTATATGAAAAGGACTAATAAGAACTTGGTAATCATACTCATGACATCGCACTGCATGTGCCATTGGCATTGGTGTGAGAGCACAGTGGTAGTGATTCATGCCGCGATCGTTAGATGATGTCGCATGAGGGAGTTTGTAGTGAGGGCATGCATCATTACCTCATACCATTCTTGCATTAATAAGAGTATCTAGGACATGTTTGATTGTATTACTTTATCATTACTACTTGATTGAATTGATAACATGTTAACCTTTGCGGTATAGGACCACTGAGTTGATCACTCACTCCCACATTCTGGGATGGTACTTAAACACCAACCAGACTCTAATTTAGTTGCAGGTAATGGCGATGCTGGCGAGGTGGAGCTGGACTTTGATGAGGACGAGGAGGCGTTCTCATTTATGCAGTTCTCAGGTGGATTCATGTGAACCTTATCCTTACGAGCGGGGATTTTTTGGGATATGTATATGACGATTTTGCACAGTTGATCCATGTATTTGAGACACAGTTGTATATATTGCCCTGGGCAGAGCACGCATATTTTGGGGATTATTTTTGATTTATATATGTAGTCAAGTCTTTCGCTTGCATTTCCTTAATATCCCTGAATTATGTCTGCTGATCTGGCTTGATCTATTTCATGTTTTATGCACTAACACAAACAACATACATCCATCATTATTTATGTTGCATAAGTGATGTTTTGAAACTCATGAGCTGAGTTATGCTCGACCCCCAAATTTTAGGGCATTATATAATCTGATTATACCCCGCATAACCGTCCATGAAGGACCTGACAACATACTAAGTTGTGCTATCAATCAATAGTTCAGTTATTGAAAGGGAAAAATCATCTTTTGGACAAGCTTCATTTAGATCTCTGAAGTTAACACACACTTTGACTTGCCCATTTTTCTTCTTCACCGGGACGATGTTTGATATCCATTTGGGATATTTAACTTCCTTGATAAACTCAACTTTTATTAACTTATTCACTTCTTCTATCAAGAGAACCAAGTCCGGATGAAATCGCCTTTGCGCTTGTTTAACCGGTTTTTTCTCTTTAGATATGTTTAATCGATGCATTGCTACAGAAGGTTTTAAGCCCGACATCTCTGCATATGTCCAAGAGAAAACATCTTTATTTTCCTTGAGCAGTTAAATATATTCCTTAGACTCCTGTTCAGAAATACTGGCACTTATGAATGTATTTCTCAAGTCTTCTTCAGTCCTCAAATTTATCTCTTGCAAGCTATCTATCGCTGGCTTACCCCCGTATTCTATCTGTTTCAGTGCCATCTCACGACATTCAATTGTCTTGGGCTCTTCTTTTGATGAATGCCCGACTGTAACTGTACTTACTGATGATTTTGCCCCTAGCCCTTAGAATTTTCTTTGCTTTTCCTGACTAATTCCGATAGGAACCTGGATCCCTTTCCCATGATTCAAGCCAGTAGGCCCTTCACAATCAAAGCCCATTTTTTTCATAATCTCCCTGCTTTCCGAACTATACCTTTCTAGATCCTACGATGTTAGCCTACTGTGATACACATTCTTCTCAGTCTCTTCTTCGGCCCTTGATTCAACTGCAGTGTAAAATTCTATTGGTTCTTGATGCTTTGCATTGGCCTTGACTTGAAATCTTCCTGGAGCATTCGAAAATGGTTTATTCCTTTCAACATGCGTCAACGACATTGTGTAATTGGATTGTAAGATTTTTAACTACTCTGGTGATAACAAGGTCAATGGCGATGTTTCGGCACAAAATAGAATTTCTTTTTTGTTTCAGTAGTTTCGGCTAGTCCTGCTTCATCTGCTTCTTCTTTTATCGTATTTATCTGACTTTTGCTTTGGATTTCTCTTTCATCATCCTTTTTTTCTTCTTTTACAAACCCTTTATAATAACTAGCATTTGTGAAAAAGGATTCTGCTTCTGTATATGGTTTTACGCCGGCCATTACTTTATTCGATATCCCATCTTTACAATATTTGAAATACTGATGCAGAGTAAAGGATACAATGTTGTACTGATGTATCCATGGTCTCCCCAAGAGGAGATTATATATCATTGTGGCATTTATAACATGACACATAACATTAGTAGTCAGCTCTCCTATTTCCAGCATCACTATAATCTTGTCAAGCGCATGTTGTCTATCTTGATTGAAACCTTGTATCATCAGCCCTCTAGGAAGCAGATCCGACTGGTGGTAGCCCAACTTACTCAACATTGATAGTGGCAGGAGATTAACTGTGGAACCATTATCTATCATAATCCGCTTAACTTTCTTTCCCTAGATATGACCTTCTATCGTTAGCGGTCTGTTATGCTCTACTTCACAGATCAAATCATCATTGGAAAATGAAACGATTGGTAAACAATCTTTTGGTTTATTGTCTTCCACATGCTTCATCTCTGTAAATAAAGTCTCTCTGACATCATGGTTAGACAATGCCTGGGCCAAGATTTGCCAAAATTCTTCTGACAATTTAAGAACATCGTATACGCTTAGCCGAGCCGAGATGCCTTTCAAATGACTTAGTACATCGTAATTCACCTTCATCATTTCATTCTTCTTTTCATTTCGGTCATCATTGTTCTATCTTTCAGTGGCTTCTTTTCTTAAACACCGTACCTGTTGTTTTACGGGACTTATTATCTTCTTTCCTAATCTTAGTGTGATCATTGCTACTTTCTTTATTGCCTTCTGATCCTTTTTCTCTTCTTTATTTTGAGCCTTTCCTCAGATTGTGAACATATTCACCATTGTTATAGTACCCCTTTCTTTTTCTTCACCAATTACTATTTCACCCTTGTTTGTCATTCACTATATTATGCACTTCAAGGTATAACAATTCTTCATCGGGTGTCCTACCAGGCGATGATAACGAAAATAATCCCTTTCCCACGTTCTTGTCACATCTTTAGGATGTTTGGGTTCTAGTAATGATATTGTGTTGGCTTTCAGCAACTGATTCATCATAAGAATGACATCTTCTTTGTCAAAAGTGAACCCCTCAGGAGAGTTAAGCACCCTGACTCTTTTTCTATCATCGTATCTATTTCTTGGTTGTCGCCATTCTTCTTTACGTTCTTGCCTCTTGTCTCTTGAATCCTTATTATTCTTACTTCTTTTATCATGCTCGATGGTATTTGAGGCCACCCTACTGGAAGCTCTCTTACATGTTTCATGGAGAAAGGCCGGCATCTTATGGGTCATTATTCCAATGTATGAGCCTTGGTGGCTAAGCCACGGAAGTTTTGGATATCTACACTTGTGAGTACAAATGCAATTCCTGTTTCCATGGAATTCAAGCACATCTTGACTTGTTCCTTTTCTTCTGGCAATTGCCTGCACGAAGCTCCTAATGTCTTCCACCTGTCCATGAACTTTTCCACTAGTTCTCCTTCTCTTTGCCGTACAGAAGCCAATTCCGTGATACTAACGTCACGTTCTGAAGAGAAGAAATTTAACATAAAGGTGTCGTACATCTCCTCCCACGTATGTATGGACCCTGGAGCTAAACTAGAATACCATCGGAATGCTTTGTGCATTAGTGACGATTCGAATAACCGTAAGCAATACTAAGGTATTGTCGAGAAATTCCCCATGCTGGTGATGAAGTACATTAAATGCTCTTCTAGCGATCCTTCTCCGTTAAACTTCTGAAAGTATGGATGCTTAAAGTTGGTTGGAAAAGGGATATCTTCTACTTCTCTTGAATACGGCGTTCGGTACCTGAAACGCCCAGTATTCGTACACTCTCTTTCTATTCTGGCAGCTTCTTCGATGACTTATCTTACATCATCGTGTGTTACAATCCTTGCTACTGGAACAGATTCTCTTGATCCTACTCCTTGTGGGTGAGAGTGTTCAGGATGGCTTTCAAGCCCATTTACTGCACCCATCATTGGTGGAGCTGCAATCTGGGCCAAGTTATGCGCAAGAGTTGCTAGTGCTTCCTTGAGGTTTCTGCACTCATCCATTAGCACTCTTTGTGCTTCCGCCATCTCATTGATACGATCTTCTGTAGTCGACCTATTTTCCTGATTCATCTCAGCCATATGTACCATGACTTCTCTACTTTTTGATGAATCCATAGCTGGAGTAGGGCGAGAATATGTTGACGTTACAGGACTTACATAGGAAGGAGAGAGTAGAGTATCATTCGACTTTAGTGTACTTCCTGTGCTATCAATTGATCGGGGTGATATAGACATCAACGGACTTACCTGAGGTGACATAGGCATTGGTGAACCCATCATCATCGATTTACCCTTTTGTTCTTCGATCCACTTGGCCCTCGGGACGACTAAGGCCAGAAAGTTGCGTAACGCTAACTGCGGAACCACTCACTTGGGATAAATTATAGGGGGAGTGAGTTCAAGGTTTCTTTTAGCTACATTGCGCATCACAAGGCCCTTAACTCTTGGAAAAGATGAATTTGTTCGAAGATTCTTTACACTCCGTACTCTCATCCTGTGAGTCGTCACTAGGGTCCAGTCTTTATCTCCTTCTGATGGTTGAGGCAAAGCAGATACCACCCCAACTGTAGCTCGAGCCAGGCTGTTCTTACTAGTAGACAATTGAATCATGTGTTCCCGAGGTGAATCTGGCACGTACTTTATAATGAATCCGGTCGGAGTGAAACAAAAGCTCACTTTTCTCGTAGAAATTTCCATTGGTTGTGATTTGTAGTTTGATCTGAAAGCCTTCAGTGACAAAACATATTTATGATTAGTGTCTAAAAAGTAAATATTCTATCTTAGAGATGAAGGGAGGATGTTCTTACTGAGAGTCGCCATTTTGGCTTCAGAAGAGGCCAAAAAAAAATGCCATGAAGATCCTATGATACTCTCAACGTTATCATTGAAATAAAATAATAAATCCCCAACAGAGTCACCATTTTGTTTCAACAAGGAAACAAATGCATCTAATTTGGGGAGATTATTTTATTCAAACATAACAAAGAGATTTCATACAACAATCATAGAGATATTGATTCTGAGTTTATTTACATCCCTTCTTAATCCCTTGATTCTAAGACAGAATATTGTGAAATGAACAAGATTGTAATTAATAGATCTCATATGTTAAATCTTGAATTCGATAGTATTTCGACAGTGGCTTCAGTCATCTCCTATAACTTTGGAGGAATATTGAACTTTAATAAACCAATCTCTCTTTTGAACTTATCCATTCTTCAAAGGAGAAGGCTTAAAGCAATGAAGATTGATCTTGAATACTTTCCACAATCTCGGCAGCATTTCAGTCACTTTTAACCTTGGCCACGTGGTGACCGAGTTGCGTGATCAACGTAACTGAATTACACGTTGGGCTTGTGTAGTCAGCGCAACCCGTTGCCTAAGTTGCGCAACCCGCATGGAATTTCTCCTATGTTACGTAATCAGCGCAGCTCAGTATTTGAGCTGCGCGATCTGCGCAATTGGCTTTCCTTCTGCTCCTCACCTTCAGTCTTCCTTCAGAGCTCCACTCTTCTCCAGAAAATTTTCTTCCTCCCAAATGAGGAGGGGAGTGGGGTATTTATAGGCCCCCACACGTGCTAATCCTCGGGATCTGTGTCATGGGTCCCACTTTATGCCAAATCCGACCGTTCATCTTGATCAACTTCCATTCTTGTTTACACTAACCACGCAATAATAAAGTTGGTTACGCGTTCCATGCAATGATATTCTTTGATGTCCAGTTCGTGCAAGGGTAACACAATCATGTCATTCACACAACACCTTAATCTTGCTAAGCGATCTGCGCAATGACTCTTCTAGCAGCTCGATCCGCACAACCACTCATCTGGCTGCGTGACCTGTGTAATGAAAATACTTTGTGTCTTGTCTTGTTCTTCTTTTTTTCTACCTTTGAATCTTCCTTCATAATTTTATGCTCCAATAGATCAGTTTTTGATACTCTCATGAAGAATCAATTGTTTGAACAGTACCAGAAATGCAACTTTTGGAAAGAAGAAGTCAAGTTCCTGGGACAGTAGTTTCTAAGGAAGGAATCACCGTGGACCTTGCTAAGGTGACCGCAGTACAGAACTGGGAGCAAACCGGCTCAGTTATAGAAGTGAGGAGTTTCCTCGAATTTGCCGGTTATTATCGCCGATTCATTAAGGATTTCTCCAAGATAGCCCGACCGTTGTCTCAACTCACTAAGAAAGATCTTAAGTTTGCTTGGAACGAGAAAGCAGAAACAACCTTTCAAGAATTAAAGGACAAGCTGATGTCCACACCCGTGCTTGTACTGCTAGTGTAAGGGGTCAAATATACTATATACATCGACACATCTCGAGTTGGTTTGGGTTGTGTACTTATGCAGAAAGATAGGGTGATCGCCTATACCTCACGACAGTTGAGGAAACATGAAGAAAACTACCCCACTCATGAACTAGAATTGGCGGCAGTCATCTTTGCATTAAAGCTCTAGAGACATTACCTTTACAGAGAGGAGTTTGAGTTCTTTTGCGACCACAAGAGCCTCAAGTACATATTTACACAGAGAGACTTGAATATGAGGCAACGCCATTGGATGGAGACCTTGAATGAATTCAAGTTTGAGGTCTTCTACCATCCTAGCAAGGCCAACCTTGTGGCCGATGCATTGAGTAGCAAGAAAATAATAGAATTTGCAGCCCCACTGATGATAGAGGAGTGAAATATGGAGTTTGTGTAAGATTTCTAATAGAAACTGATAGTGGAGGAGCCATTCGAGAGCATCGCACACAACCACGTACAACCATTTATTGATGACCAAATCATTATGGCTCAGGAAGATGATGAACTGTTGGTAAAGATAAGAAAATGTGCAAGTGACGGTGAAGAATCCGAATGGAGGGTTGGTTCAGATGGAGGTTTGTGATATCGTGGCCGCCTATGCGTCCCAAAAAGTCATGACCTTAGAACAAAAGTTTTAGACACCACACGCAATTCAAAGATGGCGAAGCATCTAAGAAGTATGAGGATGTATCGAGATATGAAGCATTCATACTGGTGGGATAATATGAAGGCCTAGATAGTAGATTATGTGTCCTGATGTCTCACGTGCCAACAAGTCAAGGCTGAGCATCGCTGACCCCCTGGTTTACTTCAGCCATGCCCATTACTGAGTGGAAGTGGGATTTCTTATCTGTGGATTTCATTTTCAGGTTACCAAAGATGAGAAAGGGGCATGACTCCGTTTGGGTGATGGTGGACCGGTTGACGAAATCAACCCATTTCCTCTCGATTAGGATTTCTAACTCAGCAGATGATCTAGCAAAGATGTACATCAAGGAGATAGTACGACTACATGGGGTTCCTATAGAGATTGTGTTAGATCAAGACACATGATTCATGTCCATTTTCTGACACGAATTTAAGAAGTAATAGGGGTGAAACTGAAGTTCAGTACTGCATTCCACTCACAGACCGATGGGTAGACGGAACGGGTAAATCAGATACTCGAAGACATGTTACGAGTGTGTATACTTGACTTCAAGGACAATTAGGATGACTATCTCCCTTATGCCAAGTTTTCTTATAGCAACATCTTCTAAGGAAGCATTGGCATGACTCCCTACGAAGCTTTATATGGGCGTCCATGTCGAGCTCCACATTGTTGGGAAGAAGTTGGCGAGAAGAGCTTGGTTGGCCTAGATCTAGTTCAGGCGACCTCAGAGAAGATCGATATTATCAGGCATCGACTCCTTACCGCTCATAGTAGATAGAAGAGCTACGCGAATACGAGATGTAGGCAATTAGAATTTAAAGTTGGGGACCACATATTCCTTAAAGTTTCTCCAATGAAATGAGTACTTAGTTTTGACAAGAAAGGTAAACTCGAGCCGATATTTATTGGCCCATTCCATATCCTAGACCGAGTGGGTGTAGTGGCATACCGTCTCGCCTTCCCCACACCACTAACGAGCATGCACAACGTATTTCATGTATCGATGCTAAAGAAATATGTCCCTAACCTTACCCATTTTATCAAATGGGAATAAGTACAACTCAGTGAAGATGCTACCTATGTATTGCAACCCATGCGTGTTTTAGATAAGAAGGAACAAGTGCTACACAATAAAGTTATCCCACTCATGAAAGTGTTATAGACACACCACACTGAGGAAGAGGTTACTTGGAAAATGAAAGCTGAAGTCCGTAAGAGATATCCTCAGATCCTCGAGGAGTACGAAAATGGACTAATTTTGGGGACCAAATTTTTCTTTAAGGGGGTAGATTGTAACGTCTCGAAAAAATCCATATAAAGACCTGAGTACCACCTTAGGAAGAATCACCTAAGGACGTATCCTATTGTAATTTAGATGGAAATTAATATGTACTAAACTACATAATCAATGAATTTATCTTGGGCCACCATTTCCACAAATGAGAAGACCCAAAACTATTAATACCACTGACTTAATACTACGCAAAGACCTAGGAGAAATCCCAAGAGCCTGTCGCTCTTGGGAGTATAATGAAACTCCTTATCGGACCTAGACCGTACATCGAGAGTCCGATGAACGCGAAACTATAGGATTATGTCCGTCCTACTGGGCTTGACAACAATCATGAGAATTTAGCCTAGATAGTGTCCAGAAATGCACAACTTGAGCCCTGAGTGAAGTGTGTGGGAAACGCAAATATCTTTAGAAAATGTAATAAAACTTAAGTGAATTGGACCATTCACTCACATGCGAAATTGAGGATTTTGGACTGTCAGTTTCTGACCAAACTTCACCCATGGAAGATGGAAATTTCCCTACAGATATCCACATACTTGTCACCCCGATTGAGTAAGTATGACTGTTGATCTGACACGTGTCCTCCATGATCAATCGGCTTGTCCGATCGCACTGAAAGCACATCCTGGCATAGATCCATTGTCAGGGAACTTACCATTTGACATAAGTGGGTAGTGAACCTCCCTATGAGCCCTGTTTATCAGAAACGACCACCCTTTGGATATAACCTAAGTATACTAGGGCCCTGGGGCCATTTACATCACTTCTGGGCCTATATATAGGCCATATACCACCCCATCTCTCTCCCATGCGAATTTCTCTAAACCCTAGGAGAGAGAATAGAGAAAAGAAGAGAATAGAGTAAGGAGAGGAGAAATCTAGGGAGATTGTTGTCGTGATTCTCTCCCACGACTCGATGCACTGAATCACCTTCCTGTTACGCTACACGATCTGTTTTGGCTATGATTTGGCTAAGAAATCCTAACCCTAATACTATAGTTGAGATCCAAAATGGTTGTTTGTCAACCTAGCTAACCGATTTCACCATTTAGGTACCCGACGTTCTATTTTCAGAAATGTAAAATTTGAACCGAGTCTGAATCGAGTATTTTGACAAAATGTGCATACTATAAACGTTTAGGTTATGGTTAGTAATGCTTTCAATGTCAGCTAATGATTTATATCTGACTTAATTGCTGCCATATTGTCTTCAATACGCTGTTTTCGACATATCATACATGTATAAACTATGTTGAACAAATATGCATCCTAGGTGTTTATTGAAATGTTCGAATGAACATATAAACATAATTTGTGCTTTCCATGACTACTAATCTAGGATTCATGTTTGTTATATGCAAGAAGACTTCCTTGCGTAAGGAATTGCTAAATTATATGGTGTAACTAACCTAGTCTATGTATTTAGTGAAGTGTAACCTAAGTGTTTGATAAATTGTTTGAATGAGAAATTGTTAATGATTTATATTTATTCAGAGTATTAAGATAGGATTCTCAATTACCTTATTCATACGTATAGTTTCCTTCATGTAATCTTATTTGCCTCTACGCGATTTATGAATAAAATGCAAGTCTTAGGTGATATGATCAATGTGTTTGATGAAATGCTCAAATGAGGAATTTATTTGCATTGTTGTTGAATGTTGACATGATTATCAAATGTGTCTTCCTATTACAATGTAGTCCAGGAAATCGGTAATAGTCTTATACGGGTGGTCGAATTAGTCTCGCCAGATTAGATATATTCGATGAATCCGGGTCTCATGACGATTGTTGACAGTGGTTAGGCCATGAGGGGTGTTAATGCACTCCATGTCGATTAAGTCAGCGTGCCCTCGTACCAATCGAACTTGTCTAATAAACCGATTGGCCTATTATATGTTTACCATGTAAGGACACCACTGCTTGAATCTAACGTACCCCTCTCCGGTGTAAAGGCCCACTCTAACCTTGGTACCACAATCCACTAAGACTCATGAGCCTGGTATGGTGGTATGGGACACCGTGTTTGAGTTGTCGGCCTACGCTGGGGTGATTAGTCACCCTGTAGTGACCGCCAGTATAAACTTTGAACTTGCCTATTGACTGCTTTTCATTAGGAGTGATGTCCTACAACTTGCCTATCGTATGTGATTAACTAGGATTGATGACCCTAAATGAATCCTTCGGTTTGGGTTAATGATATAAAGGAAGGTACTTTAGCTTCCCCAACCTGCTGTATGAATAAGCTTAATTAAGTACTTGACTAACATGACCATGTATCACATTGCATTAGTTAAGATGTACTTTTGGCGAGGAAGTTACACTTTAGGGAGTGCTGTCATATGTGAAATTGGTTGTCGGAGTTACTTTTTGAGGGAGCTTTGTGTGAGGGCATACATCATTACTTGCATTCCATTCTTACATTAACAAGAGTGGCTAGGAAGTGATTGTTGTATTGCTTTATCATCACTACTTGATTGACTTGATAACATGTTAACCTTTGCCTTATAGTACCACTGAGTTGATCGCTCACTCCCACCCTAGGACGGTGTTTTAAAACACCAATTAGACTCTGGTTTAGATGCAGGTATTGATGAAGTCTATGTAACGGAGTAGGACTTCATGGATGAGGAGGAAGAGTTCTTCTACGTTCAACTCTCGGGCGGGTCTATGTAATCCTCGTGACGATGTGCAGGGACTACATGGATTTGGCTCAGCTAGACATCTTACAGTTCCACATTTTGTATATTTTGAAATAATACATGTATATATTCATCTCGGTTACATACTCATATTTTGGAAGCTGTGAAACACTTACGCACTTAAATATATATGCTTCAAACTTCTGCTTGCTTAGTTTAATTATATCCGGAGTATGAGATGTTGTTTTGGTATAATCTCACTCATGTTTAACTCATTTATATGGACGAAATATGAACATCAGTATCCATGTTGCATAAGTGATGTGCTGGATCTCGGGATTAGAGCTTTGCTCAACCCTCAAAATTTAGGGCATTACAGTTTTCCTATTGGTTTGGCCTTTGTACTTTAGAGAAGGCACGTGTTCATGTTCTTCATTAATAGGAGCTTTGAATGCTCATGGGAGTGAATGATCATGTAACGCCCGTGAAAAATCCGTACTTGGGCTCGAGTACCAACTCGACCCGAAATCGCGTAGAATTAATTTCCATGGAAATTAAGCGTAAGTTAGCTAGCGCAACGCTAGAGTAGCTGGGAAATAGTCCCTGATCACTTTAAATACGTTCTACAAGACCCAAATCAAGTAGAACAAACAACTCTACAATACTCTATAACCTCGGATCAAACTCTAAGCAGGTCTGTTCTCTGGACCACATTGAATTTTTGTATTGGATTTAGACCGCGCGTCGAAGGTCCGATACCTCCTATCTTAGACCGTTAGAACCGCCAAGCTGGACTTGACAATCATCTCAAAAATCAAGTCAAACCGATAATCACAGACTATTTCGTTGAACCCGGACTGAAGAGACCGCGAATAGGGACAGATTTGGAATTTCAAATTCAAATCTGGCACACGACTTGACGCGTCAGTATTAAGCGTTCTGACCGTCAGAATTCATCCAGATTACACCCTCGGATCAGGAAAAATTTCTATTTATTATCATGAGACTTTCAGCCCTGATCTACGTGCGGTGACCGCTGAACTGAAACTGGTCCGCCACGTGCGATCTGTGAACCCTGCCTGACTGAAAACTTAATACGTGCTACATCTGGTACGCATGAGCTTAAGTCCGATCGCAATCGACCAGGGGACCACCAGAAAGCAGCTTTTGGACCGAAACAGCCCCGAAATGGATAGACACCAAGTAAACTTCGTTCCGGAGCCTGTTTCCGGCGTTTTTGAGCTTATAAAAGGGGTTGAAACCCTCATCTCTCTCCCATCCAAAAATTGCAAACCCTAGGATAAAGGAGAGAGAGTTTGAGAGAAAGAGAAGAAGGGATTTTTCCCGCTTCCGAGCCACCGATAGCTGCTGTTTCAGCAACTCTTCCCAATCACCTGGACGGTGATTTCTCCACTTTTTCAGGTATGAAACGACCCTAAAAGTTGCTGATTTAGGGATTACTTGGATTCGTAGCGTGTTAGCTAACGTATTTCGTAAAACAGGTTCTCCTACTGCCGTAGACGAAGCATACACGCTCCGTTCAAAATCCCGCATCCGTAAGAGACTAGGTGAGGATTTTAGACGCTTTGATTGACGATTTACAACGCTTTCAATGTCGTTTAATAGTATATTATCGACGGCACCACCGTTTGACATGTACAACATGCTCTCCGTTTCCTGTTTCGTAAATTAACGAAGAATATGAGATTTAGGGCATTTTAGTCATTTGTAGGAAGTGCGGTCTACATTCATATTTTGCTGACGCGATTGACATGGTTTGTGGTCGCATTAGGGAGTTAGGAATGCTTGCATAATTAGTTCGGCGAAGAGATTCGCCTAGTTGCGCACTTTAGGTCGACATACTATATGTAGACTTAAGTGTGTAGTGTATGTGTTTGTATAAATGCTTGTATTAGTATGTATTGAATTAAATAATGTTATGTAGTAGTTTAAGATTGATTTCTTGGTTAATATGCTGACCTAAATGATTTCCTACATGTTGACCATATGCATGATTCCATTACATGCATGGAATGTATGTGTTTGAAGATTTGCTTAAGTTGAATGTTATAACATGTGTTAACATGCTCATATGATTGTATCTAAATTCCAATACCTTTACATATATTGCTAATGTGATTCCATAATGTGTGGGACCAGACTTAGTCCACGCAGTCGGTAACCGAACGAATTCGTGGCTGACTGGTCATAGCCACGAACGACGCGTCGATGAACGTGATTCGTGTTTAGAGTTGGCGACAGTGGTTAGGCCACGCGAAGTGTTTTACGCACTTCATGTTGTTCGACTTGAGATGCGATCGCGCTAGTCGAGCCCGTCAAGTAACCCGATTGGCCGATGTATGTTCACCTTGTATGTGTCATAACTGCTTGAACCTAGGTACTGAACTTACCATTGTAAACCCTGTTAACTATGGTACCTTGATCCACGAAGACTCATGAGCCAGGCATGGTGGTATGGGACACCGTGGTCGAGCTGTCGGCCTACGCTGGGGCCACAAACCTCCCCGTAGTGACCAGTGAGCACCTAGACTCGTGAGCAGATTATGGTGGTATGGGACACTATATTCTAGCTGTCGGCCTACACTGATCAGGCGACGAGCCCTTTGTAGTGACTGCGAGCGTATTCTGAGTCCACGGGAGGCGACGACCCTTCCGTTGCAGTAGAGTACGGTAGGCCTGTATTGATAAGGTAATGGGGGAGCGGTGCAACGAGTGCGAGCAACAGCCCTGACAGCCCTTGCAGTGACCTACGAAATATACATCGTATGAGATTACTAGGAGTGACGACCCTAGACAGGATCTGTGTTGGGATTGATACAAGGGAAGTACCTTAGTTTCCCAATCCTGCTGTTTGAATGGACTAATAACAACTTGGAATTCATATCACCATAGCATTGCATGTGCCTGGAAGATGTGGAGCACTCTAGGGAGTGTGGCATGCCGCGGTCGTAAGATGTTTCCGCATGAGGGTGATCGTCGGTGAGGGCATACATCACGTCATGTCATCTTGCATTAACAACAGTATTAGGATTGTCTGATTTACTGCTTTACTATTATCGCGTGATTGAATTGTGAACATGCTAATCTTTGCTCTATGATTCCACTGAGTTGATCACTCACTCCCACGTTACGGGATGGTGTTTGCAACACCCACCAGACCCTGTTGTAGATGCAGGTGAGGCCGAGATCCAGGAGGTGGAGCCAGAGATCGACGAGGACCAGGACGAGTTCTCGTATATGCAGTATCACAACGGCTTCCCGTAGGCGACCTGGACCGAGGGGACATCAGTGAGACTATTTTGAACATTATTTTTTTTATTTATGTATATGTATATGAGACTCAGAGATGTAGTCATACTTTGGAGACAGATGAGATTTACTTTATTTTTCCATACAGTGATATATATATTGTTTAGTCTTCCGCTTGCTTTTATCACTGGATCTGAAGTATGAATTGCAGTTTTGGTATACTTTTACTCATGTGAATGCTTTAAATCAGACAACATTGAATCATAACCATTTTTGTTGCATAAGTGACGGTCTGGAACTCGGGAGTTGAGTTTATACACGACCCCCGATTTTCAGGGTGTTACAGATCACAATGAAGAAAACATGAAACTTGTATAGATAGAGTCTAAATGGGCTAGGATAAGCTTGGGATACACTAGAGACTGTGATACTTATTTCCACCAATTTCGCAAGTTTCTACAATATGCTTTAATAGATAAAAAGTTCCAACAGATAGAAAATGTCTAGTTTATGGTGCTACCGAAGCGAACTTCAGTATCTCCGAACTTACTTCGGTGGTACTGAAATATCTTTCGGTAGTACCAAATTAATTCCACAAGTTACTAAATGAAAACATTCCCTTTCGCTGGCACCGAACATTGTTTGTCAGTGGCAGTTAGTGTCACCAAAATATCCAGTCGGTGACATCGAATTAACGTTGTAATCTTGCTGGACAGTTTTAAGCACCTTCAGTAACCTTCAGTGGTACCTAAGGTGCTATTCGGTGGCACCTTCCTACCAAAAGTGGACAGATTTTCCTATTTTTTTCCATTTAATCATTCACCATCTTAGAACTTGCTAAAGCCCAGACTAAAGGATAAAAACTATTAACTTGGAATTAGATTTGAATAGATTACTGAAGCAGGTTTTCCTATTTGGGCTGGGATCATCTATTAGCAAGGTTAAGATCGTAAAAGCAGTCATTTATCTTTAATATGGCTTCGATGCTTCTATTCCAGTTGTGTTGCCGGTCTTCATTTGCCAAGAACTAATATAACTATGATACACAACTGGTCACATGATTGACAAATAAGAGTGCAATTTGGGTGCACTTATGTTACGCCTTGAAAATCTGGGGTCGAGCAGGAGGCTAACTCCTGAGTTTTAATACATCACTTATGTAACATAGATAATGATGATTAAATGTTGTCTGTATTAGTGCCTTAAACATGAGTGGGATTATACCAAATCAGCATATCATACTCCAAAGACAGTTAAATTATGCAAGCAGAAGATTGTGATAGATATATAAAATATACAAACTGTTATAAGTCTCCAGAGTGTGAAATGTTACCAGGTTAAATAAATACATGTATACTCCTAAAATGAATAAAATGAATATACATGGGTGTTCCAAAATACAACATAACGAGTGTAATGATATCTAGTCAGCATCCCTGTAACCCCGTCGATTAGAGCATGGTCTACATAAACCTGCCTGATAGCTTGTAACGCTCTGGAAAAATCCGTACTTGGACTCGAGTACCAACTCTATCAGAAATCGCGTAGAATTTATTCCTTTGGAAAATAAGTGTAAGTTAGCTAGCGCAACGCTAAAGTAGCTGGGAAATAGTCCCTGATCACTTTAAATACGTTCTACAAGACCCAAAGCGAGTAGAACCAATGACGCTATAATACTCTAAAACCTCGGATCAAACTCTAAACCGGTTTGTTCTCAGGACCTCTTTGAAACTTTGTATTGGATCTAGACCGCGCGTCGAAAGTCTGATACCTACAATCTTAGACCGTTATAACAGCCTAGCTGGACTTGACAATCATTTCAAAAATTAAGTCCAACCGACATTCAGAGGCTATTTCATTGAGCCTGGAGTGAAGAGAGTGAGAATAGGGTTAGATTTGAAATTTGAAATTCAAATCTGGTACACGACTTGACGCGTTATTATTAAGCGTTCTGACTGTCAGAATTCAGCCAAATTACACCCTTGGATCAGGAAAAATTTTTATTTCATATCATGAGACTTGTAGACCTGATTTACGTGCGGTGACCGCTGAACTGAAACTGGACCGCCACGTGCGATCTACGAACATTACTGGTCTGAAAATGGGATGTGAGCGACATCCGACGTGCATGAACTTAAGCGCGATCGCGTTTGGCCAGGGGACCTCCAAAAATATCTTTTTGGACCTAAACAGCCCCGATTTGGTTAGGCATCAAGTGAACATTGTTCCCAAGCCTGTTTTGGGCAAGTTTTAGGTTATAAAAGGGGCTTAAACCCTCACTTCTCTTATCCATCCGAATTTGCTAGAAACCCTAGCTGGTGTGAGAGAAAAGGTGAGAGATTGTGAGAGAGAGTGGGAGAGAATTTCCTACTGCTTGCACTACCGGTTGCACGTGCTTAAGCAGCGCGCCTCAATCACTTTCCTAGCGATTTCGTTGCGTTTCTAGGTAAGAAAACACCCCAAACACTTGCTGATTTAAGGTTCCTTTGGTTCCTTAGCATGATAGCTTATAGATATTGTGTATTAGGTTCCCGGTTCGCCGTAGACGAAGCGTATACGCTCCGTTCGAATCAATCCACTTCTAGCATAAAAGGTGCGGATTTTAGACGCTTTGATCGACTGTCTTCAACGCTTTTAATGTCGTTTAATAGTAGATTATCGACGACAACACCGTTTGACATATACAACATGTTGTCTGTTTCCTGTTTCGTAAGTAGAAGAAAAATATGAGATTTAGGGCATTTTAGTCATTTGTAGGAAATACTGTTTTCATCCATATTTTGCTGATGTGATTGATATGGCTTCTTGTTGCATTAGGATACTAGGAATACGTGCATAATTAGTTTGGTGAAGAGATTTGTCTAAATGCGTACTTTGAGTCGACATACTATATGTAGACTTAAGTGTGTAGTTTAAGTGTTTGTATTAGTATGTATTGAATTAAATGGTGTTATGAACTAGTTTGAGATTGAATTCTCAAACAATATGCTGATGTAAATGATTTCCTACATGTTGGCTATATGCATGATTTCATTATATGTATGAAATGCATGTGTTAGATGATTTACTTAAGTTATATATTATAACATGTGTTAACATGCTCACATGGTTGTATTCCATTTCCAATACTCTCACATGATTACTGATGTGGATTCATAATTGTTTGGGACTATACCTAGTCCAGGCAATCGGCAACCGAGCAAGTTCGTGGTTGGCTTATTTTTTCCACGAATGACGCGTCGATGAACGCGAGCCGTGTTTGGAGTTGGCGGCAGTGGTTAGGCCACACGAGGTATTTTACGCACTTCATGTCGTTCGACTTGAGATGCGCTCGTGCTAGTCTAGCCCGTCAAGTAACCCGATTGGCCATTGTATGTTCACCCTGTATGAGTCATAACTGCTTGAACCTAGGGTACTGAACTTACCATTGTAAACCCTGTCAACCATGGTACCTTAATCCACGAAGACTCATGAGCCGGGCATGGTGGTATGGGACACCGTGGTCGAGTTGTCGGCCTACGCTGGGGCCACAAACCTCCCCGTAGTGACCAATGAGCACCTATGTCTCGTGAGCAAATTATGGTGGTATGGGACACTATATTCTTGCTGTCGACCTACACTAATCAGGCGACGAGTCCTTTGTAGTGACCGTGAGCGTATTGTGAGTCTACGGGAGGCGACAACCCTTCCGTAGCAGTGAGAGTACAGTAGGCCTGTATTGATAAGGTGATGAGGGAGCGGTGCAACGAGTGCGAGCAACAGCCCTGGCAGCCCTTGCAGCGACCTACAAAATATACATCGTATGAGATTACTAGGAGTGACGACCCTAGACAGGATCTGTGTTGGGATTGATATAAGGAAAGTACCTTAGTTTCCCAATCCTGCTGGTTGAATGGACTAATAATAACTCGGTAACCATATCACCATCACATTGCATGTGCCTAGAAGATGTGGAGCACTGAACGGTATGCAAGCATGCCGCGGACACAGATGGTGCCGTATGAGGGAGAATGTCGGTGAGGGCATCCATCATGTCATGTCATATTGCATTAACAACAGTATTAGAAATGTTTGATTTACTGCTTTACTATTATCGCATGATTGATTTGAGAACATGCTAATCTTTGCTCTATTATTCCACTAAGTTAGCTACTCACTCCCACATTATGGGATGGTGTTTGCAACACCCACTAGACCCTGTCTTAGATGCAAGTGAGGCAGCGATTCAGGAGGTAGAGCCGGATTATAATGAGGACCAGGACCAGTTCTCATATATGCAGTACCACGACGGCTTTGCTTAGGTGGCCTGGATTGGCGGGACTTCTCAGTGGGACTATTTTTGACCTTTTGATTCTGTTTATGTACATGTATATGAGACTCAGAGATGTATTCATACTTTGGAGACAGTTGAGATCTATTTGGTTTTCCATACAGTGATATGTATATCTTTTAGTCTTCCGCTTGCTTTTATCACTGAATCTGGAGTATGAATTGCAGTTTTGGTATAATTTTACTCATGTGAATGCTTTAACTTAGACAACATTGAATCATAATCATTTTTATTGTATAAGTGACGGTCTGAAACTCGAGAGTTGGGTTTATACACGACCCCCGATTTTCAGGGTGTTACATAGCTGCATATAGGAGAACTCCTCATCATCGTCATAAAAGTTTGGCTTCACTTCGCAAGAATCGCCATTATCTACAACTATTACAGGGTCTTGTTTGTGGTTTAAAACACCGTCCCAGAACATGAGAGTGAGTGATAAACTCAGTGGATCTATAAGGGAAAGGTAAACATGTTATCAATTCAAGCAAGTAGTAATAATAAAGCTGTACAACAAGCATTCGTAGGTACTTTGGTTAATGAAAGGATGATATGTTATAATAATGCATGCCATTGCCTACACTCCCTCTGCGACATCATCTCATAATCGTGGTATGTACCCCTTCCTCTGTGCACAACTCCAATGCCAAAGGCACATGCAATGTGATACATGTGCGTGATTAGTCAAGTTCTTAATTAGACCTATTCATACAGCACGATTGGGAAGCTAAGGTACCACCCTTTATATCATTGACCCAAATATTGATCAATCTAGGACCGTTAATCCTAGTTAATCACATACGAAGAACAGTTCTAGATCACTACAAAACGGCTCATCACCTCAGCGCAGGCCTGGTTTATACTCGAAGTCACTACGGGAAGGCTTGTCACCTTAGCGTAGTCCTAGTGTATACTCGAGGTCACTGTAGGCTCATCACCTGATTGTAGGCTGATAGCTCGAATACAGTGTCCCATACACCACCATATTTAGCTCATGAGTTTGGGTTGCTCACTGGTCACTACGAGGAGTCTCGTCACCCCAGCGTAGGCCTACAGCTCGACCACGGTGTCCCATTCACCACCATGTCCGGCTCATGAGTCTTAGTGGATCGAGATACCAAGGTTAAATGAGATTTTTACTAGTAAGTTGGTACCTTAGATTCAAACAGTGACGTCCATAATTGGTGAACATACATTAGGTTAATCGGGATACTTGACAATCTCAACTAGTACAAGCGTACATTGAATTGATCGACATGGAATGCGTAAGCATTCCACATGGCCTAACTACTGTCAACAAGCAGTGTACGACTAAGATTCCTTGAACCTATCTAGGGTAGTAAAATGACCTCGGCCATTAACTCGAAAATCATTACCAATTGCCTGGACTACGTCGTAGCCCCAATCACACTCCAACAATAGTATTCACATGTGATAATCAAAGACAGTCTGTGATAACCCATTTCAGTGTCGAATTCATTTAAACATTTCAACAAACCCGTAGTACACATGTTAACATATATAGGCATTTCATCCATACGTCACATAGTAGTAGGATAGATTTTATGAAGGAAACTGTAACTATAGGCAAGGTAGTTGAGAATCCTATCTCAACGGCCTCATTAAATACATTTCAACAAGCATTTTCTCATTCAGACATATTATCAAACACTTAGACTACACACATCACATACATATAATAAATTAGTTATAACATATAGTATAACAAATCCTTTCACATAGGAATTGCCACATGTACCACAATCATATATTTATAATCAATAATCATCGCAAGCACAAATCCAAATTCTATATTCATTTAAACATTTCAACAAACACGTGGAATGCATTATAAATCAACATAGTTTATATATATGCATAATATATAAAAAACCTCATATCTAAGCACATGTGACTATAATCAAATCAGTCATAAATCATTATTGACATTGAAAACCTTAAAAATCATAACCTAAATATTTATAGTCCACATCTTTCACCGATAAACTCGTAACGAACTCAGTTCGAATACTAACTCTTCATCTACAGCACAACGGCAACTTATAGTATGAAATAGGTTAGCTATTTCACCATCTACTCTATTTGAATTCCTAAAACATATAAGAGTTAGGATTTCTTACCTAAGAACGAAGTAGAAATCGCCTAAATAGCGATACAGACATGCTGATTCAATACGTAGAGCAGTGGCATCAAATCCCAAGAACTAACTCTGCTTTCTCTCTCACTTTCTTTCTCTTTCCTTCTTTCTTTGCTATCTTCTCTCTCCTAGGGTTTAGAAATTCGTATGGAATGAGAGAGGGGTGGGTAAAGGACCTTATATAGTCTTAGAACTGATGGAAATGGCCCTAGGGCCATGGTTTACTTAAGTTATAGCCAAAAGTCAGCTGTTTCAATCTAACGGAGCACATCTGGAGGCCCCTTTTCTGCATACGGTCGGGAGTACGTCCCCCTGATGATGGATCTATACCAAGTTAAGATTTTGGTCTGATCAGGTCAGTGGATCGGCCGCGGGGGACATATTTCAGTTCAACGGTCATCGGTACTCGATCAGGGCCACAAGTACACTGACATGTGTAAAAATTTTTCCCTGATTTGAGGGTGTAATTGGGTCAAGATTTGATGGTCTGAATCCTTAGATTTGGCTTGCAAGAAAATGGCTCAATTCACTTAAGTTTCAGTTCATTTTTTAAAAATATTCGCGTTTCTCACACACTTCGCTCTAGGCTCAAGTTGTGAGTTTCAGGATATCATTTGGATTTGATTTTTGAGATGGTTGTTAAGTCCAGCAAGGTGGTCATAGCTGTATGGTTTTGCGATAATCGTACTTTCAACGTGCAGTCCACGTCCGATACGGAGTTCATGACGCTCCCAAGAGCAACTGGGTTTTGAGATTGATCCTAGGTTTTTAGGCGATGTACCGTCAACGATCCTACTGATTTTGGGTCTTGTAGTTCATATTGAAAGTTGTCCAAACTAATTCGATAGGTGATTTAGTTTAATACCTAATTAATCTTCTTCTAATTTCTAAAGGATTCGGTCCTTAGTGATTTTTTTCTGAGGTGATACTCGGGTCTTTGTACGGATTTTTTCGAGACGTTACAATCTACCCCCCTTAAGAAAACATTTTAGCCTCAAAATTAACACCTTTTCATACTCCATGAGAAGATGAGGGCAGTTCTTGCAGACCTCGACTTCCATTTCCCAAGTAATCTCTTCCTCAATGTGGTGTGTCTAAAAAACTTTCACAAGTGGAATCACTTTACTTCGCAGCACTTCTTCCTTCCATTCTAGGATATGCACCGGTCGCCATGCATAAGTAACGTCCTCACTCAATTGTACCTGCTCCCATCTGATAATGTGGGAAGGGTCAGGAACGTATTTCTTCAACATCGACACATAAAATACGTTGTGTACTCCCATGAGTGGTGTGGGCAAAGCAAGGTGGTTGGCTACCACACCCACTTAGTATAGTATTTGGAATGGGCCAATGAATCTCGGTATGTGCTTCTGTTTCTTCCCAAACTGGAGGACTCCCTTCATTGGAGAAACCTTGAGGAATACGTGGTCCCTAATCTCGAACTTAGCTGCCACTGCCTCATATTGGTGTATCTCTTCTGTATGCTTTGTGCCGCTAGAAGTCGATGCCTGATAATGTCGATCTTCTCTGAAGTCGCCTGAACTAACTCTGGAGCAATCAAGCTCTTCTCACCAACCTCCGCCCAGTAGTGCGGTGCTAGACAGGGACGCCCATACAAGGCCTCATAGGAAGCCATGCCAATACTTGCCTGAAAGCTGTTGATATAAGTGAACTCTGCATAAAGAAGACAGTCTTCCCAACTATTCTTGAAATCAAGCACACAATCTCGCAGCATGTCCTCTAACACCTGATTCACCCGTTCCGTCTTCCCATTAGTCTGTGGGTGGAATGCGGTACTGAACTTCAGTTTCACACTCATTGCTTCATGAATACAAGTCCAGAAGATAGATGTGAATCACGTGTCTCGGTTCAACACGATCTCCATAAGAACTCCATGCAGATGCACAATCTCCTTAATGTACAACCTGGCCAAATCATCTACTGAGTTCGAAACTCTGATAGGGAGGAAATAAACCGATTTCGTCAATCGGTCCACAATCACCCAAATGGAGTCATATCCCTTCCTCATCTTCGGCAGCCTTGAAAATGAAATCCCATTTCCATTCAGCTATGGGCATGGGCTAAAGCAGTCCAGGAGATCGGCGATGTTCGGCCTTGACCTGCTAGCATGTGAGATAACGTGATACATGCTCTGCTATGTGGGCCTTCATATTGTCCCACCAATATGAACGCTTCATGTCTTGGTACATCCTCATACTCCCAGGATGCATCGCCATCCTTGAATTGTGAGTGGCTTCGAGAACTTCCCTCCTCAAGTCATGAAGACTTGGAATGCATAGGCGGCCTCGATAACGCAAATCCCCATCCGAACCAACTCTCCATTGGGAGTCTCCTTGTCACTAACTCACTTTCTCATCTTCGCTAACCATTTATCCTCCTCATGAGCCACTATGATTTGGTCATCAATAAGTGGCTGCATACGAACATGAGTGACACTCTCGAATGACTCATCTACAGTAAGCTTCTGCTCAAAGTCACACACAAATTCCACCATGTTCCACTCGCCTATCATCAGCGGAGCCGCGAATGTTATAGCCTTCTTGTGGCTTAACACGTCTGCCACAAGGTTAGCCTTGCCAGAATGGTAGGAGACTTTGAACTTGAAGTCCTTCAAGGTTTCCATCCATCACCGCTACCTCATATTCAGGTCCCTCTGTGTGAATATGTACCTGAGGTTCTTATGATTACAAAAGAGCTCAAACTCCTCTCCATAGAGGTAATGTATCCAGGGCTTTAATGTAAACATGATGGCTACTAACTCCAGGTCATGCGTAGGGCAGTTTTCCTCATGTTTCCTCAATTATCACGACACATAGGCAATAACCCTGACCTTCTGCATCAGAACACAACCCAAACCAACACGAGAAGCGTCGGTGTATATCATATACCTGACCCCTTGCTCTGACAATACTAGCACAGGGGCAAACATTAACTTGTCCTTCAGTTCCTGGAAAGCTACTTCTGCCTTCTCATTCCAGAAAAACTTAAGATCCTTCCGAGTTAGCTGAGATTATGGTTTGGCTATCTTGGAAAGGTTTTTAATGAATCGACGGTAGTAACCTGCTAGACCAAGAAAACTCCTCACTTTAGTAACCGAACCAGGCTGTTCCCAGACCTGAACTGTGGTTACCTTAGTAAGGTCGACAGCTATCCCTTCCTTGGATACCACATGTCCCAGGAACTTGACTTCTTCTTTACTGAAGTCACACTTCTTGTACTATGCAAATAACTGGTTCTTCCTGAGAGTATCAAAGACTGCTCACAGGTGTTCCTCATGCTCCTCCTAACTCTTGGAGTATATCAGGATGTCATCTATAAATATGATGATGAATCGATACAAGTACGATCGAAACACCCGGTTCATCAGGTCCATGAACATGGCTGGTGTGTTTGTGAGTCCAAACGACATCACAAGGAACTCGTAGTGCCCAAAACTGGTTCTGAAAGTTATCTTCTGCACGTCCTCATCCTTGACGCACAACTGGTGATACCCTGACTGTAAGTCGATCTTTATAAATACTGTGCCCCCTTCAACTAATTGAACAGATCATCTATCCTGGGTAAAGGGTACTTGTTCTTCACTATCACTTGGTTCAATCTACAGTAATCAATACACAATCGTAGTGACCCATCCTTCTTCTTCACCACAAACAACACAAGTGCTCCCTAAGGAGATACACTCGGTCATATGAAGCCCGCTTCTAATAGATCATCGATCTGTTTCCTCAGTTCCTCCATCTCACATGGATGCATGCGATATGTTGGTAATGAAATGGGTGTCACACTAGGCACTAGGTCAATGGTAAAATCGATCTCGCGCTAAGGAGGCAATCCAGGTATCTTCCTGAACACGTCCGTGAATTCCTGAACTACTGGCCTGTTCTTAAGTATCGACCATCAACATTCTTCAATAAGGAAGCGTAACAACACAGGTGGCAGGGAAAACTCACCTGAACTACAAAAGCAAAGGCCATGCCCCCAGGTGCAAAGGCTATCACCACTCTGGTATCACAATCGATCTCAGCCTTCATCTCGGTGAGCCAATCCATACCGAGGATAACGTCATAATGCCATAATGGGGCAACGATCAGGTCAATGAGAACTGTCCTGCTTCCTAAGTCTATCGAGTAATCCTTACACATCTTGGTAATATTTAAAAAGGTCCCTATGACGGTAAGGATTCTTACTCCCTTCGTAGGACTAGTTTCTAACCCCAGTCACTTGACTGTTACACAAGATACTATAGAGATAGTGGACCTAGTGTCCACCAATAAGAAGACCGGTATACCTTGTATATGCGTTATGACTTTGAAAGCTAGTGGTGTTGTAACTGCCGCCTAGGATGCCTCAGTTGAAAGTTAGTACACACAAGCCTGCTGTGAATGGTTTGGCTGCGGTGTCATAAGTCACTGAGTCACCCTAAATCGAGGTGCAGGTGACCAGAAAGATGGATGTGTTGGTGCTGACTGTAGAGGTGGAGTCGAGAGAGGTGGTGGTATTTGACGGTTGATCCTCTGAGGGGGCGTAAAGCTGTTGTCCCTCATCTTAGTGAAACAATACTTATCAACATGGACAGATCTCTTACGGCAGGTGCACCACAAGTCCTCTTGCCTCATTGGGGCTGGTGGAGTAGTAAGTCTGGGAGGTGAGTCTGCACGGGGCCTCTTGCAGAGGAATGACCTTCTTGGCAAATCTGGTTATGGCCCAGGAACCATAGGCACATGGTTGTGGGATAATCTATCCCCATCCTGCTCCGCTCGTAGAGACATGCTCACTAGCTCAACATAATGGGGTATGCTAGCGCAACACATCTTTGAGCATATCTCGGGTCGCAGACCCTCAAAAAATTACCATATTCGCATAATATCAATTGAGCATACCTAGCCAGCTCCGTGAATCTATTCTGGTATTCCGCCACTGTCATGTCTCCCTGTCGAAGGTGAAGGAACTCTCCCTCCTTCTCATGGCAGTATGTGAGGGAGAAATACTTCTCATGGAAGCACGTCTTGAAGGCCTCCCACGTCCATACGTAACCGACAACAATGGTCCAAAGAACGTTATCCCACCAGAGGCTGGCCTCCATCTCGAACATATAGGTGACCAATTCCACTTATTCTGCCTCAGTACAATGTAGCGGCTTTAACATCTTAGAGATGTGGTCAAGCCAATACTCGGCCTCCTGGGGTTTATGAGTACCCATAAAAGTAGGAGGTCAAAAGCGTTGGAATCTCTCAAAGAGGCCGCTAACACTCATATTTCTAGTAGGCTGCATAAGTGGTGCAGGTGGAACCACACCCATGCTCTGGGCAAAGGGCCATGTGATAGTGGTCAAAAACTGCTATTGCTGCTACTGCATCAAGAGCATCATCTGCTCCAACCTATCAGGGGGAGGAGCCGACTGAGGTGTGTGTGGCGTAGAAGCAGCCGCACGATTCTGCTCAGGAACAGATGGTGCAACAGGTGTCAGCCCATTAGTGGGGCCAGTGGCCAGCTGAGAATCTGACATAGTGTCATGAGTCAGGCCCAAACTGGGGTCCGCCTGGCTATCGCTTCGGGGGGTTGCCCCATCAATCGAGTCGTCAAGGGTGAGCCGCGTCGTACTCCGTGTGGCCTTAGGTGGCATTCTCTATATATAATATAGGGCACAACCTATAATATTTAGCATAAAATCATACACACATCCATACATCATTCACATTTCAAATCTAAAGAAGCTTCATGCATTTCATTTACCAAAATTGTCACAATACATGAGATGCACTATTACATGGATCATGATAGAAGATGCATGTGAACTAATCTAAGCAAGGTTATACATAATAAAACCTATAAACCACTCCACCACAATACTAAGCCTATCAAGGCTATACATAGAAATACGAAGATAAGCAACAAAGTAAACCAAAAGATGACTACATGTAAGGCTAGTCGTCCAAATTTGGCAATGGTAGAGGTGCACCCTTGTCCTGCAGACAACACAAGATGACCCTTAAGGTGTGAGACAGCTTCTTGAATTTTCATTTCATGAAGGACTTGTTCTCATCAAACCCCTGTCGCAGCCCGACCCTCCTCAAGTCGAGCCAAGTGGGCTTCTATAGTAGCCCGATCACTATTGCACATCTATGCAGCGGGCGGAGAGCCCTCATCAGAGTCTCGGGCCTCCTCTTCCTCTTCCTCACTCTCTTCTTCTTCATCTCCTTCCTCTGACTCATCTTCTTCTTCAATCTCATTACTTTCTTCCTCTTCACTTCCTGTCTCATCCCCATACTCGTCAAGTCAGGCTTGACATTGTCGAGGGCCAATCCCCATGTTGTTAAGCGTAGTCTCATTAATGAAGTGGATCAGCGCAATGTCATCGATGTTAAGTCTGTAGGAGAACTCTCGAGCAATCTTACATATAAGTCGGCTAAATAAAAGTGAGACATCATTCCTAACAGAGTGCGTAGTCTGGACTATTTGTAGTAGGGAAAACATAGGCAGACACAGCCTGTCTCCCTGACCAACTCTATACAGGAAATCCACCATCAAGCAGGTGCATTTGGTATGGTTTTCCCACCTAGGATACACATTTTATGTGAATATGTAGTGAAGCAGGTGGAAATCTTCTATCAATTCTATCGATGGGAGGCTTCTACCTTTCTTCCAGTGAGCTAATTAGCCTTAAAGGTAACGTATGAGGAGATCTCTTTGTCATGCATTCTTGAGATCCTTATCGCTAGCATGCACCTCTTCACGTGGGATTCCCATGATCCGGGCCACCAAATTTACATCAATCGTTGCTTCCCACCGTCCCACGAGAATCTTGAACTATAGAGGCTCCAGCATTGGGTCTCGTATATGGGCGTGGAAGGCTCGACAGTGTTCTCACATGCGTGAGACTTGGCCTCGAATATGGGACCCCACCTGGCATCCACCAGGTAGTCTATCATTAGATACAGCCTAGATAACCTCTCATCTACATGAGCTTCAAGAACAACCTATGGCCACCAAATCGACTGTATTCGAAGCCAGCTGGTAGAACTCTTTCGAGCGGGAGTTGGGGATCGAGATCCTGCTTCGACCTTCGCTCTTAGGCGGCACTTGTGCTAGCTTAGGTGTCTGCCTTCTTCTTTGGATGGGTAGGGCTGCTAAGACTAGCTTCATCCATAGGAGTTCTCTTCTTTCCCATGAGGGAAAGAATTGTGGAGAGAGAGAAAATGGCAGCCACAAGCCCAAAAAGAGCCATGGGAACCAAATAACCTTATAATGGAGGTGGGTTTGGAGGCTTTTTGAAAGGTGAGACACAAAGCTATGGACCTTGTGCCCAAATAAACAAGAATGGGGAAAATGGAAATAGTGGAAGATAAGGTTTTGAGGAGGATGAGGGAAATAGAGTAGGTGGTGGAGAAAATGAAGAAGATGGTGGAATGGAGGGGGATTTGAGAGGGGAAAGAAGAGATTTAAAGAGATTAGAAGGGTTTAGAACTAGGTGGGGAACTGAAATGAAGCAAGAAGGGGATATAGAGGGTCCCCACACAAATTTTGTGGCCCCACACATGTGTACAAGGTCAGCCCGCCATGACCCGAAAGGCTCGGCCGAAGCCAGGCACGGTGCACCACGGTCAGTATGGCGACGCAGCGGTCCTCTGGACCCGACGTGGTGCCGCCATAGTAGGACGGTGGCCACCCCCTCCCGGGGTGCTGGTGATGTACGTGGGACCCCTGGGTCCCACCGATTTGTGTGATTTAGGCCCCCTCTACCGTGTGATGCGGTTACGGGTCCCATTCCGTGTATATTCACACCTTTTGAGTTGTTTGTGAGTGGAATACATCAAATTTTCATCTAAATCCATTGATTGATGGTCTGGAAAGAATTTAAGATTATCTCGCGTGATCACAGATGCATATGAGTCTAATTTTAACGGTCAATTTCGCTGATCGGTAAAACTGGGAATCCTACGACTGTTTCTATGTTTCATCACTCCCTCCTAGATCAAAGTACGTCAGTGTGTATCGTGTTACCATAACCCAGGTCCAGTTTAATCCAAATCATGCTCTGATACTAACTTGTAACGCCCTGAAAATTGAGGGTTGAGCAGGAGCCCAACTCTCAAGTTCCAACACATCACTTATTTAACATAGATAATGATGATTAAATATTGTCTGTATTAGTGCCTTAAACATAGGTGGGATTATACCAAATCAGTATATCATACTCTAGAGACAGTTAAATTATGCAAGAGGAACACTATGATAGATATATAAAATATACAAACTGTTGTAAGTCTTCAGAGTGTGAACATGTTACCAGGTAAAATATATACATGTATACTCTCAAAATGGACAAAATGAATATACATGGGTGTTCCAAAATACAATCTAACGAGTGTAATAATATCTAGTCAACATCCCTGTAACCTCGTTGATCAGAACATGGTCCACATAGACCCGCCTAATAGCTACATATAGAAGAACTCCTTATCATCATAAAAGTCCAGCTCTGCTTCGCAAGCATCGCCATCATCTACAACTGCAATAGGGTCTGGTTAGTGGTTTAAAATATCATCCCAAAACATGGGAGCGAGTGATAAACTCAGTGGATCTATAAGGCAAAGGTTAACATGTTATCAATTCAATCAAGCAGTAATGATAAAGTGGTACAACAAGCATTCCTATGTACTCTGGTTAATGTAAGGATGATATGTTATAATGATGCATGCCCTCATCTACACTCCCTCTGCGACATCATCTCACAATTGTGGCATGCACCCCTTCCTCTGTGCTCAACTCCAACATCAAAGGCACATGCAATGCGATACATTGCATGATTAGCCAAGTTCTTAACTAGACATATTCATAAGTAAGATTGGGAAGCTATGGCACCTCCCTTTATATCATTGACCCAAACTCCGATCCATCTAGGGTCGTCAATCCCAGTTAATCACATATGAAGAATAGCTTCACGTCACTATGGAGTGGCTCGTCACCTCAGCATAGGCCTGGTTTATACTCAAGGTCACTACGGTAAAGCTCGTCACCTTAGTGTAGTCCTAGTGTATACTCGAGGTCACTACGGGCTCATCACCTGATCGTAGGCCGACAGTTAGAATATAGTGTCCCATACACCACCATATTCGGCTCATGAGTTTGGGTTGCTCATTAGCCATTACGAGGAGGCTCGTCGCCCCAGCGTAGGCTGACAGCTCGACCATGGTGTCCCATATACAACCATGTCTGGCTTATGAGTCTGAACGGATCGAGGTACCGAGGTTAAACAAAAATTTTACTAGTAAGTTGGTACCTTAGATTCAGACTGCGTCCATACATGGTGAACATACATTAGGTCAATCAGGTTACTTGACAAGCTTGACTGGTATAAGCATACGTTGAATTGATCAACATGGAGTGCGTAAGCATTCTACGTGGCCTAACCACTGTCGACAAGCAGCGTACGACTCAGATTCCTCGAACCTATCTGAGGTAGCAAAACAACCTTGGCCACTAACTCAGAAATCATTATCGATTTCCTGGACTACGTTGTAGCCCAAATCATACTCCAATAATAGCATTCACATGTGATAGTCAAAGACAATAAGTGACAACCCATTTCAGTGTCGAACTCATTTAAGCATTTTAACAAACACGTAGTACACATGTTACCATATATAGGCATTTCATCCATAAGTCACATAGTAGTAGGATAGATTTCATGAAGGAAACTGTAACTATAGGCAAGGTAGTTGAGAATCATATCTCAATGGCCTCATTAAATACATTTCAACAAGAATTTTCCCATTTAAGTATATTATCAAACACTTAGACTACACACATCACATACATGTAATAAATTAATTATAACACATAGCATAGCAAATCCTTTCACAAAGAAATTGCCACATGTACCACAATCATATATTTACAATCACTAATCATGGAAAGCACAAATTCAAATTCCATATTCATTCAAACATTTCAACAAACTCGTGGAATGCATTATAAATCAACATAGTTTATAGATATGCATAATATATGAAAAACTTCGTATCTAAGCACATGTGACAGCAATCAAGTTAGACATAAATCATTACTGACATTGAAAGCCTTGAAAACCATAACCTAAACATTTATAGTCCGCACCTTTCGCCAGTAGACTCGTAACGAACTCAGTTCGAACACTGACTCTTCATCTACGGCACAACGACAACCTATAGCATGAAATGTGCTAGGTATTTCACCATTTAATCTATTTGAATCCCTAAAACAAATTAGGGTTAGGATTTCTTACATAATAATGGAGTCAGAATCGCTGTAATAACGATACGGATAGGCCGATTCAGTACGTAGAGTAGCGGGATTGAATCATAGGAACTCCCACTTTCTCTCTCACTTTCTCTCTCTTTCCTTCTCTCTTTGCTCTCTTCTCTCTCCTAGGGTTTAGAAATTTGTACAGAATGAGAGAGGGGTGGTAAAGGACCTTATATAGGCCCAGAATTGATGGAAATGGCCCCAGGGCCATGGTATGCTTAGTTTATAGCTAAAAGCCGGCTGTTTCGATCCAATGGAGCACATCTGGGGGCCCCTTTTCTGCATATGGTCGGGAGTAAGCCCCCTGACGATGGATCTACACCAGTCTAAGTTTTCAGTCCGATCGTGTTTGGGTATCGACTGCAGAGGACCTGTTTCATTTCAATGGTCACCGGTACTCGATCAGGGCCATAAGTACACTGACATGTGTTGAAATTTTTCCCTGATCTGAGGATGTAATTGGGTTAGATTCTGATGGTCTGAATCCTTAGATTTGTCCTGTAAGTGAATGACTCAATTCAGTTAAGTTTCAGTTCATTTTCTAAAGATATTCGCGTTTCTCACGTACTTCGCTCCGGGCTCAAGTTGTGCATTTTGGGATATCATTTGGACTTGATTTCTGAGATGGTTTTCAAGTCCAGCAAGGTGGTCATAACCATATAGTTTCAGAGTGATCGGACTTTCGAGCCATGGTCCAGGTCCGATACGGAGTTTCGTGATGCTCCTTAGAGCAACTGGGTTTTGAGATTAATCCTAGGTTTTTAGGTGATGTAGCGTCAGCGATCCTACTGATTTTGGGTCTTACAGTTTGTATTGAAAGCTATCTAAGGTAATTCGATGGTGATTTAATTTAGCACATAATTAATCTTCGTTTAATTTCTAAAGGATTCCATCCTTAGTGATTTCTGCCTAAGGTGGTACTCGGGTCTTTGTATAGATTTTTCCGAGATGTTACAACTTATGATCTCCTCCTTTGTCAATTACATGACAAAAATAACCTAACCTATGACCATGTCATGGTCCATACCAATGACATACCAAAACAATAAGAATTACATATCAAACATAAAGACTTACAACTCAAGACTTGACATGTAATACAAAACCATACTACTCCCCCTTAGTGTCTACTAAGAATAACCTATAACAAGGGAAAAAAGTAATTTCTATAAAAATAAACATTGTTTTGGTGGGTAGGTTTCTTGTCTCCCTTTTTGTCAATTATTGATAAAGGATTTACTAAGAAATAAATTAATAACATAGAGATAATAATCCAGAGGGTAAAAAGGGTAGATCGTATAATGATATAAGCGTAAAGATCATCATCCAAACAAGGAAATATATCATCACAAGCAGTCAAATCATATGTTAGATAGAAAAGATAACCATAAAGAGAGTATCTAACATGAGCCGAAAAGGTAATACCATAAATCCATCAAAATTACTACCCCAAGATTGGGTAGAATAAACCATCATCCAAATAACTAACAAGCCCTTAAGGGCATAAATATCCAAAAAGAAATGTACTATGATTCAGCAGTAACACAGTAAAGATCATCTGGACGATCCACCCTCATATGGAGGGATATAAGAATGACGAGTCAAAAGAAGTTCAGTGATGTTTTCCCCAGTATGTTAAAGAGTGTGAAGACGCAGTTCAATTTTAGAGAGTCGATTTTCACACTGCAGAAGGCGAGCTTCTATATTTGATTATCTTTTAAGAAGTTGACGAGCTGGATTGTTTTAGTGAAGAAGACGCTCAATGCTAACTGATAATGGACTTGGTGCAAGTACTGGGGTGCAACAAGAGTCCTAGCCAGTGGCTATGGGAGTGTCTTGAACTTCTTAGCCGCTCTTGCATTCCTGATGAGTTTCGACGATTTTTAACCGGAGTAAGTTTTTCTTGGTAAGTGTAACACCCTGAAAATCGGGGGTCGTGTAGAAACCCGACTCCCGAGTTCCAGACCATCACTTATTCAACAAAACATGCTTATGATTCAATGTTGTCTGAGTTAGAGCATTAACATGATTCTGAGACGTTACAGTAAGATGCACTGCAGGATAGATTGTATCACGAGTAGGTGGCAATGCTAAACACTTAGAGAGTTTACAGATGATACTTGGAAAAGGAAGACTTGTGTGGTGAATTGTAACATCTCGAAAATTGGGGGGTCGAGTAAAAACCCAACTCCCGTGTTCCAAAATGTTATTTATGCAACATATATATGTATGATTGAATGTTGTCTGTGTTAATGTATTAAACATGAGTGAGATTAAGCCAGAACAACATATCATACTCCAGAGACAGTTAAATTTACAAGCGAAAGACTGTGATAGTATGTATAACATATATAAACTGTTGTATTTCTCCAGAGTGTGAACATGTTACCAGGTTATATACATACATGTATACTTCAAAAGTAAAAAAAAAGAATATACATGAGTGCTCTAAAAATATAAAATGACAAATGTCAAGGTATCTAATCAACCTCCCTGTAATCTCGTCAATCAGAACACACATAAAGAAGGGATCCTCCTCATCATCATCAAGTCCAGCTCCGCTTCTCAAGCAGCGTCATCATCTGCAACCAAAATAGGGACTGGTGGGTGTCCGAAAACACCATCCCGTAACGTGGGAGTGAGTAGCTAACTCAGTGGAATAATAGAGCAAGGATTAACATGTTCTCAAATCAATCATGCGATAATAGTAAAGCAGTAAATCAAACATTCCTAATACTGTTGTTAATGCAATATGACATGACGTGATGTATGCCCTCACCGACGATCTCCCTCATACGGCACCATCTTACGACCGCAGCATGCAATCATCCCTCAAGTGCTCCACATCTTCCAGCCACATGCAATGTTATGGTGATATGATTTCCGAGTTGTTATTAGTCCATTTAAACAGCAGGATTGGGAAACTAAGGTACTTTCCTTGTATCAATCCCAACACAGATCCTGTCTAGGGTCGTCACTCCTAATAGTCTCATATGATATATATTTTGTAGGTCGCTCCAAGGGCTGCCAGGGCTGTTGCTCGCACTCATTGCACCGCTCCCCCATCACCTTATCAATATAGGCCTACTGTACTCTCACTGCTACGGAAGGGTTATCGCCTCCCGTAGACTCAGAATACACTCGCGGTCACTACAAAGGACTCGTCGCCTGATCAGTGTAGGCCGACAGCAAGAATATAGTGTCTCATATCACCATAATCTAGTCACGAGACATATGTGCTCACTGGTCACTACGGGGAGGTTTGTGGCCCCAGCGTAGGCCGACAGCTCGACCACGGTGTCCCATACCACCATGCCCAGCTCATGAGTCTTTATGGATCAAGGTACCATGGTTGATACGGGTTTACAATGGTAAGTTCAGTACCCTAGGTTCAAGCAGTTATGACTCATACAGGGTGAACATACAACGGACAGTCGGGTTACTTGACGGGCTCGACTAGCACGATCGTATCTCAAGTCGAATGACATGAAGTGCGTAAAATACTTCGTGTGGCCTAACCACTGCCGCCAACTCCAGAACACGACTCGCGTTCATCGACGCGTCGTTCGTGGCCAAGATAATCCAACCACAAATTCGCTCGGTTACCAACTGCCTGACTAAGTATAGTCCCAAACAATTATGGAATCACATCAGTAATCATATGAGAGTATTGAAAATGAAATACAACCATGTGAGCATGTTAACACATGTTATAATATACAACTTAAGTAAATCTTCAAGCACATGCATTTCATACATATAATGCAATCATGCATATAGCTAACATGTAGGAAATCATTTACATCAGCATATTAATTGAGAAATCAATCTCAAACTAATTCATAACACCATTTAATTCAATACATACTAATACAAGCATTTATACAAACACTTACACTACACACTTAAGTCTACATATAGTATGTCGACCCGAAGTGCGCATTTAGACGAATCTCTTCGCCAAACTAATTATGCATGTATTCCTAGTATTCTAATACGACAATAAGCCATGTCAATCACATCAGCAAAATATGAATGAAAACAGTACTTCCTACAAATGACTAAAATGCCCTAAATCTCATATTCCTCGTCGGTTTACGAAACAGGAAACGGACAGCATGTTGTACATGTCAAACGGCATTGTCGTCGATAATCTACTATTAAACGACATTGAAAGCGTTGAAAACAGTCAATCAAAGCGTCTAAAATCTGAACCTTATCTCTTATAGGTGAAGCGATTCGAATGGAGCGTGTACACTTCATCTACGGCGAATAGACAACCTATTTTACAAGATCTATCAGCTAACATGCTATGGAATGAAAGGAACCTCAAATCAGTAACTTATTAGGGTGTTTTCTTACCTAGAAATGTGGAGAAATCACCGGCCAAGTGATTGGAGCATGTTGCTAAAGCACGTGCAACAGGTGGCACGACAGTAGGAAAATTCTCCTCCAGTCTCTCTCACAAACTCTCACCTTTTCTCTCTCCCAATCTAGAGTTTTTGTCAAATTCGGATAGGAGAGAGGAATGAGGGTTTCAACCTCTTTTATAAGCCCAAATGTGCCCGAAATAGGCTCGGGAACAAAGTTTACTTGAGGTATATCCAAATCGGGGCTGTTTCGGTCCAAAAGATCATTTCTGGTGGTCCCCTGGCCGAACGCGATCGGACTTAAGTTCGTACTTGTCGGATGTCGCTCACATCCCGTTTTTAGACCATCAGTGTTCGTAGATCGCACGTGGCGGTCCAGTTTCAGTTCAGCGGTCACCGCACGTAGATCAGGCCTGCAAGTCTCATGATATGAAATAGAAATTTTTCCTGATCCGAGGGTGTAATTTGGCTGAATTCTGATGGTCAGAATGCCTAATACTGACACGTCAAGTCGTGTGCCAGATTTGAATTTCAAATTCCAAATCTAGCCCTATTCTCACTCTTTTCGGTTCAGGCTCAACGAAATAGCCTGTGAATGTCGGTTGGACTTGATTTTCGAAATGATTGTCAAGTCCAGTTAGGCGGTTCTAACGGTCTAAGATAGTAGGTATCGGACTTTCGACGCGCGGTCTAGATCCAATACAAAGTTTCAAAGTGGTCCAGAGAACAAACCTACTTAGAGTTTGATCCGAGGTTTTAGAGTATTATAAAGTCATTGATTCTACAAGTTTTGGGTCTTGTAGAATGTATTTAAAGAGTTCAGGGACTATTTCCCAGATACTCCAGCGTTGCGCTAGCTAACTTACACTTAGTTTCTAAAGGAATTAATCCTAAGTGATTTCTTTGGCTATGGAATTTGGTTCTAAGCGATTTCCTAGGTGTTTTAGTCAATCCATTGCCTACGGACGTTTAATCCCAGGTTGGCCAAAATCCGGGGTGTTACATGAATACCTTTGACAATTTGAATTAATTGTGTTAAGATTAGAGTGGGTAGACATATTTCTGTTCTTTGATAAATATCATATAGGTTATTTAGAGAAACAGGTGAAGTCATATCTCCAGAAACTTCACAGGGATATGCATTGATGCTTAGTATCTCATGAAGTACTTTTATGGCAGAGTCCAGATGTAATGAGGACAAGTAGTTTCTTCTATTTTCAGATATCATTGACTTACGACATATTGTTCTCGTCACTTGTTTCCAAACACTTGGATCATTTAAGCATCAATCAGTTGGTGAGATATGTGTGACTAGAAGATCCAAAAGTTGTCCAGCATCAAAGGAGTGATCTTCTTGGTTTAGTTTATGTAATTGACACTGATCGATGGAAGATCATCTCAAATATTTTGACAAAAATTCAAAATTAATAAACAAGGTCATATTGTATTTTTCCTCCTAAATAAAGGATGTTCTCTCATCCCATTGATCTTAGATAAATATTTATCCCGTATGATTATACGAGACTAGGTCTGATAAATTAATCAAAGTTAAATTCTTTTGCCCTGGTTTTAGATCTAAATATTTTCTTTTCATTAGGATTTTGCAAATCAACCCTCTTTTTACTTTTGAAAATATTATAAAACTTTTTAGCTAAAAGGGTCATATCATCTTTAGAATTTTCTAAATCAGAATTATTACTATTTTCTTGAGAAATACTTTTAGAAGATTTAAGGGTGAGGGATTTACCTTTAAGAGCTTTGAAGTTTAACTCATAGGTCTGTAATGAGCCAACTAATTCTTCTACCCTCATATTATCCATATCATGAAGTTCCTAGATCGCAGTTACCTTTGAATTGAACCGTTCAGGCAGTGAGCATAGTATCTTTGCACAGACTTTAGTTTCTGGGATCTATCACCAAGACCCCACATAGAGTTGATAATGGCATTCAATCTTGTATAGAAGTCCATGAAAGTTTCACTTTCTTCCATATGTATTTCCTCAAATTTGGTTGTAAGGATTTGAACTTTAGATTTCTTCACAACTGTTGTTCCCTCGTGTGTCATTTCCAAAACATCCCAGGCTTGCTTTGTAGTATCACAGGATATAATTCTCTTGAATTCATCTGGTAATAGTGAACAAGAAATAGCTTTTAGAGCCTTTGCATTGACACCACTCTCACTTTTCTTTAGATTGGTCCAAGTAAAATAAGGTGTTACTTTTACAGTTACTGAAATAGTGGTGAAGACCGCTTTAGTTGAAGTAGGAATATGCCAATATGTCCTAGATGGGGGTGAATAGGACTTTTTAAAGTTTTTATGATTTATTAAAAATCCTATTATACTAATCCTAATAATAGACACGTATCAGGATTATTCAAAAGTAACTCTACTGGCTTCCAAGCCTGGTAGATGATCCAATCACAAACTATTTAAGAAGTGAAGAATATGTAAACTAGTTTATAATGGATATGATTGTGTATGTGTGTGAGGTGTGATCTCAAATATTCAGATATGAGAATATTGAAGTAAATCACATAAATAAAAGAATAACAATCTCAAACACAGTCATTTTTATAGTGGTTCGACTACTTGTCTACTCCACTTCCGGTAACCGCACTCAACCCTTAAGTGTACCAAATTTCACTAAGGAGGTTTCACAATAGTTCACCTCAAACCTAAGGTTTTAAATTAGGTTTACCTTCAAGATTTACAACCTACACCTAGGCTGACTATTTATACTCCTTGAGCAAGGGTCAATACATAGCACCCAGTTTTAGGCACACTGGCCGAGGATTCACACAAGGAACTGAAAGTGCCCTTGCAAGTGTCCTGGTTTGTTAATTAGTGTGTGTGTTGAGTCAGTCGGACTACAGAACCTCATAGGAATATCAATTCAAACGTCTGCCTCCAAATGGATGTGTGGAAGCTCGCCATAGGTAAATCTAAGCCTCACATCCCATGTCCCAAAACACCAGGTGAATAAAACCCTTAAAATAAGATAGACATTGTAGGGTTTTTAAGTGAGAAAACTTCTTTTCAAAATTTGAAAATCTCTAAGGTTTCTTGCTCTGTTGATTGTATCAATACACTTGCTCTGTCGATATCCTCGAAAATCAATCGATAAAATTGGCTGAGGACTTAATGTGTCCAGTAACCACATACATATCCAGACAAAATTATTGATGTATTGACACATGTACCAATATCATCGATATTTGAATCTCGAGCCCATCGAAGGTGGCTCAATAATATCGACAGACAGCTCAGGCGCCCCAGTTTTTTCTTAAGAATATCATATATGCTTCGATATATTGAAGCCATCATCGATACCATCGGAGTACAAATATCGATGATATCAGCTGGCTCTTGATGATATCGGTCATGGGCGCGAAGTTCTCCAGCAACATTTTTGAGGTACTTTTCAACTCTGATCGAGGGTCACTTGATAGAATCGATATTCTAATATTGATGATATCGGGGCCAAATCGATTCCATTGAGAATGGACAAAACTGTCCAGCAAGTTCACTGATAAAATCTTTGGATTTATCGATGCATCGACACGACTTCCGATATCATCGACATTCAAATTTCAATGATATCGAGTATCCCCCGATCATATTTAATGACCTAAAAATTTTCAAAGCAAGTCTCTCTCATTTTCAAATGTCAAGGAATCGAAACTTGCATCGATAATATCGGAGTTCACCGATGGCATCGACATGAGTATCGATTCCCTCGACCAGCTGGCAAGAGGTTTTCCAAAAGCGTATGACATTGAGTTTGTGTCATCGAGCCGACCATTGATCCGATCGAGATTATACGCTTGATGATATCGAACTTGCTCGATGATATTGAACTCTGTCATAAATGTGACCGTTTTATATCCGTTGGAACCTTTTCCCTATATAAAGAGAACTTGTCTTTAGTTGCTAGTAGAGAAAGAAGGGAGTGTTTTTTGTGTGTTTAACCTTAGATCATATATCCAAAGCCCTTTCTCTCATGGGAGTTCATCCTCCAATCCACCCTCATCGTTGATATTTAATAGAGTGGATTGGGGAATGAACTTCCACATTCAAGGATCCTCCAACTACTACCTTAATGGTAAATCATTAAGCTGGGATGCCTTGAATGCATGGATGATTGGAACCGCTCTACCTTCCTGATATGAAAACATTTGGAGAGTAGGATTCCATCATAACCTTGACCCAACCCATCACCTTATATTGGTACATTATTTGTGTTATGGATCAAGAGAGTAGAAGATTCCTCATCAACAAGGAGGGGATCTTCGCCATCATGTTAAATGATACTCATCAACTTAACTGTAAGTATTTGGGGTCCAGAGGACCCTTTGATCATTACTTTGTTAGATTGAGTCTAAGGTGCTTCTCACCCTTTGAAGTTCTCAAGGAGGCCTCCAGCGGGAGTGTACATGGTAGGTGCATTGTGTGGACCCTTGCTCTGTGGAGAGCATAAGCATCTAGTTGAAGGTGAACCAGTCAAAACCTTGGGTTTGAGGTGAACCGTGTAGAAACCTCTGTTAGGGTCTTATGGAAGATCCTTGGCCAGTGTGCCTAAAAGTGGGTGCGTTGTGTTGACCCTTGCCCGTGAGAGCATAAACAGTCAGCCTTAGTATAGGTCGTAAAGGTTGAAGGTGAACCTGATTTAAAACCTTAGGTTAGAGGTGAAACACTGTGTAACCTCCTTAGTAAAATTTGGTACACTCAAGGGTTGAGTGTGGTTACCAGGAGTGGAGTAGACAAGTAGTCGAACCACTATAAAAATGATTGGGTTTGCGATTGTTTTTCCTTTGTGTGTGTGATTTATTTCAATAATTTCATATCTGTATATCTGAGATCACACTTTACACACATACATAGTCATGTCCATCATAAACTAAGGTATACACTGTTATCTCTTGAATAGTTTGTGATTGGATCCTCTATCAGGCTTGGAAGCCAATAGAGTTATTTTTGAGTAATCCTGATAAATGTATAATTGATAGGAGTAGTGTAATAAGATTTTTAAATAAATTGTAAAAACTTTAAAAGGTCCTATTCACCCCCCTCTAGGACATATTGGCATATTCCTACTACATCTAAAGCGGTCTTCACCGCTATTTCAATTAGTATCAGAGTGGATCTCTCTTCAAGGGATTCACCGCCTAGAGAGTGATCTTGACTGAAGTTTGGAATATGGCCAAAGAAGAGGACACATCAGTCACTAGGCCTCCAGTATTTGATAGTTCAAATTATGCATATTGGAAGGCTAGGATGCATTACTTTCTAAGATCTTTAGATCGTGAGATCTAGAAAATTATTGTAAATGGATATGTGCTACCATCTGAACAAATCGCACTTGAGAGTGGCATAACCATCACAAGACCCAAACTTAAAGAAAAGTGGTCAACATTCGACAAAGAAAAATAAACTGCTAAAGCAAAAGCTATGAACGCCATCTACTATGCCATGTTCCATGATATATTCAATCAAATAAGTATGTGTGGGACATCTAAGGAAGCATGAGATTTATTGGAAACAACCCATGAAGGCACAAGCACCGTGAAGAGGTTCAAACTCCAACTCTTGACTTCACAGTTTGAAAGTCTCAAAATGAAAGAGCATGAGACGTTTATGGAGTTTTTCACCAAGTTGAATATTTTGCAACTTCATGGGTGGATTGGGAGAGAAAGTTTCGGTACCGAAAATTTGTAAGAAAATTCTAAGATCCCTACCAAAACGATTTAATCCTAAAGTAACAACAATTGAGGAGTGAAATAATATTGATGAGATGAAAGTAGAAGAACTGAAAGGTTCCCTACAAACCTTCGAACTACACTTCAAACAATCCCAAAAATTCGAAAATACTGTCCTAAGAACCTCCAAGGAAAAAATATATGAGGACAATGAAAGTGAAAAGGAAGACGAAGAAGAAAAAGTGGCTTTGTTGGCACAAAGATTCAGAAGATTCTTTCAGAAGAATTGTGGTCATCCCTCTAGAGGAGGAAACGTGAACAACAAACCCTCTACAGGAAAAATTGATAAAAGGACCAAAGAACCACAATGTTATGCCTATCATGAGTATGGACACCTGTCATCAGAATGCCTGAACAGAAAAACTAAGGGCAAGGCAATGGCCACCACTTAGGATGATATAGAGAAGTCAAACTCAGAAAATAGTGACTCAGAGAGTGATGGAGATCAAAAATCATTAAAAATCCTTATGGCCTCCACCACTCCAATCATTCCCATGGAATCGAAAAATAAAGAAGAACATCAAACAATCGAATCATTTCCGTCTGATAATGAGGAAACAGAAAAGGAAGAAGAAGAAGAAAAAAATAAGTTGTAAGATGCTTACAATCAACTATATATCCCTAGCATCAAGGTAGTTAAAAGACCTTGAATATCTGAGAATAAAAAGGAATTGCTGCAAAAACATTTGGATAAAACTCTAGAAATTAATATACATCTAATCAATGACTTGTAGCAACATCACTCAAATAAAGATAGACTTAAGAGAATTAACTTCTTCCTTAAATCCGAATCTGAAAAACTAAACAAACAGGTTGAGCAGTTAAAAGATAAAAATATTCTCCTTCAAAATGAAAATCATACACTCCTATTTGATTTAGAAGAGTCCAGAAAAATTGTCAAGCTAAACTATAAGTTTTTCCAAAGTGTTGAGAAGTTAGAAAAAATTTTAGGTATGGGAAAATCTGGAAATGACAAAAATAGCTTAGGATATGAGAAAGTTAGAGCTAGGTATGAAATATAAATAGTTGAAAAATCTGATGCCTCCAGTAGCAACACAGAAACTAATCAAAGAGTTGAATCAAATAAAATTAAAAGTAAAATCCTCTCACAAGGTGGGTAATTAAAGAAAAGAAAAATTATCTTGCTGCTCACTCAAATCATTTAACAGGCAATGACACTAAGTGGTACCTAGATAGTGGTTGCTCAAGACATGTCATAGGTGACAAGTCCCTTCTGTCAAACTATCAGAATCTGTACAATGAGATAGTCACCTACGGAGATGGAACCACTACTAAAGTAATTGGACAGGGAATCATAAAAGGGATTAATCTGCTTAAAAATGAGAATGCTTTCTGCATACAAGGTTTAACACATAATCTCCTAAGCATATCTCAAATCTGTGATAATGGGCATGTGGTCAAATTCAACTAACAAGAATGCGAAATCCTAAATCAATCAGGAAAATCAGTAATGAAGGGTCATTGCGCAAACAACCACTGCTACATTATCCGAGGTAAAGAAGGGGCTGATGCCTAGAAGTACTGAGCATAGAAAAATAAGTCTAGGTCATGCATCTAGATCTGGATATTTTGCTGGAATGATGTAATTTTTTTTTTGCTAAGCTTCAAATGATATAACTGAGGTTCCTGACCTCTATCTTTTGTTTATAAACATTCACATGTTTATACTTTTGTTATGTACAGTGACTGTACAAAATTTTGCTAAGTATACTTGATTCACAGAAATTATAATAGTATACTTATAGGGTCATCTAATTGCTAAAAATGTAAAATCATCCACCTTGGATACAACTATCAATATGTCATTTTTGTTTAATCGATCAAAGGTCGATATAATCGATGACTCTTTGGAATGTGAAAAGCCATATGATCAAGAATGATATTGATGACATGATCGATGAAACCTAGATCCTATCAATATCATCGGTATTCAAAATTTTATAATATCGACATACACTATCGATGTGATCGGCAGCTATCGAAAAAGTAAGATCGTGTTTGTTAGAATTCTCAAGTACTATTGGTTCTTCCCAATAGTCATCAACATGGTCTTTAATGCATTTATGAGTGGTTTGTCGATATCATTGGCACCAAATCGATGACACCGACAAACCTGATATAAGAGCCGACCGACTACAAGGAAGAGATTCACTCGGCTTTCTTCCCTCTGATCTTCCTCATTATCCTGCTAGCTTCGAAACATCAAAAAGAGCAAGGAAGATGGTTAAAGAGAAAGGTAAGAACCACTTGCTCTCAAAAGCTAAGAAAGAGAGAAATGTTAGATCACCTTAGAACCAATCCGATTGGAAACAAGTTACGATCGTTGATCGTATTGTTCTCAATAGTGAGAAATGTTAGATCACCTTAGAACCAATCCGATTGGGAACAAGTTACGATCGTTGATCGTATTGTTCTCAACAGTGCTATCGAGCCCTATGGGGTAGATCTTATGTTAGAGACTACTGGATGGCAGAATGTGCTTAAATTGGGTGGTCCTTACCAGTTTGACATGATTCAACAGTTTTTCAATTGTTATCATGTGGTTCGGGATTATCCACCTTGTATTTGTTTGGAATTTATGCAACACTCCAAAATGATTACCCCAATGGTTCTTGGTCATCTTCTGGACATTGGTGTGAGTTAGATCCCAGTCACTGGAAGAAGTTCAATGAATTAAGCAGGTGGGGGGAGATCACTCGAGCACTGTGCCAAGGTGCAACAATTCCTAGATACAATACTCCCTGAAAAACATCTAGGAACCTTGTTCAGAATCCTCCACAGTATCTTTAGTACGAATGTCTACCCATGTGATGTCAATGACATTGGCCTGAGTCCCTTTGCACTTAATGTCTTGTAGGATGTCTATCAAGAGGTTCCTGCGTGTTTGCCAACTCTTATCCTAGAATAACTTATTAAGGTAGTTAGAGGGGACCATCTTGAAATCCTTCCATTTTCATCCCTCATCTGCAAATTGGCACACTACGTAGGACTACTAGCCACATCAGACAAAGTATATCCCAAAGTGTGGTTTGACCATGATGCAGCTCAACAGGTATATGTCTCCGTTTCTTCTCATGCAAAGAGTTCTCTACCTGTTGGTATGAGCAGCTAGCAGCCAAATGAAGAAACACCATGGGGATCTAATCGGACACCTCTCTCTAGTCCTGCATTAGTCACAAATCACCAGCATCATGTACTTGAGCGTCACCTGCTGAACAGCCTCGCTGGAATTCATGAGCGGCTCCATAACTGTGAATGATGATTATTAAGGATAAAGTACAAGCTAGAAGCTCTCACACCCTCTATGCAACAGATTTTTGAATTACAAACGAAGGGTTGATCTAGTATGTGATAGGAGGTGGAAACATTAGAAAATAACGTGTAGATAGTGTAATCACTTTTTTAAACATCCGCACACTTCATTGATTTAACATACTATGATTTTCCATAGTCATTCGAATTTTATTTTATTTTGTGGCCATACATGGGTTTGATGATTTTGTTGGGCTATCTGTTAATCTACTGCTGTCTAGGGTAGTATGATTGTTTAGATGTTTTGTTAAACATGGATGAATATAATTCTCACTTTTCCTGCCATACTATCATATATGCTCTCCTAGTTTATCTCCTGTCTGATATAGAATGTATGTGTTTTTCATGATTACCTTATCTGGTTGCATCAATGCTTTATTTATCATGCCTCCATATCTTTTAAAAATGATATATGCTCTATACTAATTTTCTCTATATACATCTATATCTGTTGGTTCTTCCACATGTCTTTAAACTTCACTCAATATTTGTTAAAATACTATGCCTTTGCCAGTGACTGACAAAAAGGGGGAGAATGTTTCAAACACCCCAGATGGAAAATTGTATATCTGCTTAAATGGTGTTGCAGGTGTTAAGGGAGGCAGCTACACCAATAATGGGGGAGTTTTGCAGTAAGGGGGAGCAGATACTGGGTTGTGTACATGGGTTCTTTAAAATTTGTAAAATTATGTAAAATGCATGTACACACAATTTAGGATGTGTCTATCTAGATAATGTCCTAGGGTGTTTTGGGTATTTCGTTATGTAATTGACCAAGGGGGAGATTGAAAGTTCCCTTGCAAGTGCCCTGGTTTGTCAATTAACATGTGTGTTGAGTCAGTCGGACTGCAGAACCTCACAGGAAGATCAATTCAAACGTCTGCCTCAAACCGGATGTGTGGAAGCTCGCCATAGGTAAATCTAAGTCTCACAACCTATGTCCCAAAACACCAGGTGAATAAAACCCTTAAAATAAGATAGACATCATAGGGTTTTTAAGTAAGAAAACTTCTTTCAAAAATCTGAAAATCTCTAAGTTTTCTTACTTTGTCGATATCCTCGAAAATCAATTGATAAAATCGGCTGAGGACATAATGTGTCCAGCAACCACATACATATCTGGATGGAATTATTGATGTATCAACACACGTACCGATATCATCGATATTTGACTCTCGAGCCCATCGAAGGCGGCTTGATAATATCGACAGGCAGATCCAGTGCCCCTATTTTTTTTAAGATTATCATATATGCTTCGATATGTTAAAGCCATCATCGATACCATCGAAGTTCAAATCTCGATGATATCGGTTGTCTCTCGATGATATCAATCATGGGCGCGGAGTTCTCCAACAACATTTTTCAGGTGGTTTTTAACTCTGATCGGGGGTCACTCCATAGAATCGATATTCTAATATCAATGATATCGGGGATAGATTGATTGCATTGAGAATGGACAAAACTGTCCAGCAAGCTCACTGATAAAATCTTTGGATTTATTGATGCATCGACATGACTTCCGATATCATGACATTCAAATTTCGATGATATCGAGTATCCCCCGATCATATCTAATGACTTAAAAATTTTTAAAGCAAGCCTCTCTCACTTTCAAATGTCGAGGAATTGAAACTTACATTGATAATATCAGAGTTCAAAATCTGATAGCATCGACACGAGTATCGATTCTCTTGACCAGCTGGCAAGAGGTTTTCCAAAAGCATATGACATTGAGTTTGTGTCATCGAGTGGACTATCGATACGATCGAGAGTATAAGCTCAATGATATCAAACTTACTCGATGATATCGAACTCTGTCATAAATGTGACCATTTTATATCCATTAGAACCTTTTGCTTATATAACGAGAACTTGTCTTTAGTTGCTAGTAGAGAAAGAAAAGAGTGTTTTTTATGTGTTTAACATTGGATCATATATCCAAAGCCCTTTGTCTCATGGGAGTTCATCCTTCAATCCACCCTCATCATTGATATTCAATAGAGTGGATTGGGGAATGAACTTCTGCATTCAAGGATCCTCCAGCTACTACCTTAATGGTAAATCAATAAGTTGGGATGCCTTGAATGCATAGATGATTGGAACCGCTCTACCTTCCTAATAGGAAAACATTTAGAGAGTAGGATTCCATTATAACCTTGACCTAACCTGTCGCCTTGTAATGGTACATTAATTAGGTTGTGAATCAAGGGAGTAAAAGATTCTTCATCAACCAAGAGATCCTCACCATCGTGCTGAATGAAACTCATCAACTTATCAATAAGTATCTTGATTCCCGGGGACGCTTTAATCATTCCTTTATAGGATCGGGTCTAAGGTGTTTCTCATCCTTTGAAGTCCTCGAGGAGGCCTTCAGCGAGAGTGTACGTGGTGGGTGTATTGTGTGGACCCTTGCTCTGTGGTGAGCATAAATATCTGGTTAAAGGTGAACCAGTCAAAACCTTGGGTTTGAGGTGAACCGTCTAAAAACCTCCGTTAGGGTCTTCTAGAAGATCCCTGGCCAGTGTGCCTAAAAGTGGGTGCATTGTGTTGACCCTTGCTCATGAGAGCATAAACAGTTAGCCTCAATATAGGTTGTAAATGTTGAAGGTGAACCTGATTTAAAACTTTAGGCTAGAGGTGAACCACTGTGAAACCTCCTTAGTGAAATTCGGTACACTCAAGGGTTGAGTGCAGTTACTGGGAGTGGAGTAGACAAGTAGTTGAACCACTATAAAAAGGACTGTGTTTGCGATTGTAATTCTTTTATGTGTGTGATTTATTTCAATAATTTCATATCTGTATATCTGAGATCACTCCTTACACACATACACAGTCATGTCCATCATAAACTAGGGTATACACTGTTATCTCTTGAATAGTTTGTGATTGGATCGTCTTCCGAGCTTGGAAGCCAGTAGAGTTATTTTTGAGTAATCATGATAAATGCATAATTGATAGGAGTAGTGTAATAGGATTTTTAAATAAATTGTAAAAACTTTAAAAAGTCCTATTCACCCCCCTTTAGGACATATTGGCATATTCCCACTTCATCTAAATCGGTCTTCACCGCTATTTCAGGAACCTCACTATTTATGCTCTCATAAGGGTCAACACAACGCACCCACTTTTAGGCTCACTAGCCAACGAACTTCCACAAGACCCTAACTGTTTATGCTCTCCACAGAGCAAGGGTCAAAACAATGCACCTACTATGTACACTCCAGCAGGAGGCCTCCTAGAGGACTTGCAAGGGTGAGAAACACCTTAGACCCAATCCTACAAAGGAATGATCAAAGGGTCCTCCGGACTCTGATAACTTACAGATAAGTAGATGAGTCCCTCTTTAGCTCGTTGTTGAAGATCTCCTCCTTTGTTGATAAAGAGTCTTCTGCTTCCTTGAACTACAACTCAAAAGATATACCAATGCATGGCAATGGGTTGGGTCAAGGTTATGATGGAATCCTACTCTTAAATATTTTCCTATAAAGGAGATAGAGTGATTCCAATCATCTATGCATTCAAGGCATCCTAGCTTAATGATTTTTCATTAAGGTAGTAGCTGGAGGATCCTTGAATGAGGAAGTTCTTTCCCCAATCCACTCTATTAAATATCAATGATGAGGGTGGATTGGAGGATGAACTCGCTTGAGAGAAAGGGCTTTGGGTATATGATCTAAGGTAAAACACTCAAAAGAACTCTCTTCTTTCTCTACCTGCAATAATAGACAAGTTCCCTTTATATAGGTGTAAGTGCTATAGTGAATAGCCCCTTGTGATTGTCAAATTCGTGGTGACAAAGACACTGCTTTGAAGATTATTTATGTGATGAACAAAAGAGCTATTCAAGATACAAGATTGGCTTCGAGTAGACAAGTACAACTATTTAAGTTGAAGATCTTGCAGGTGAAGATTTTAGAAGCTTTCAAGTTCTCGTAAGCTATTCAAGTTGAAGATTTTAGAAGCTTTTAAGTTCAAGTTCTCAGAAGTTTTTTAAGCTGAAGATCTCAAGTTCAAGAACTCAATCTTCATGATTCTCAAGGACACTGGTATTCAAGTTTCAATGTCCTTACTTCACTATTGAGGTATGACTGACCTTAGGTTGACCTTTAGAGTAGGTCACTTTGGATACATAATCCATATATCTTTTATAAGTGACTTTGATTTGTTCAAAGGCTAGTCCTAGACCTTGTTCGACTAGTCCTAGCACTGGTTCGACCAGTCCAAGAAATTCCTCGACCAGTCCTAATTTGTTGAGGATTTTCAGAATTTTCTGGTTATTCTTCGACTAGTCCTGGAGATTGTTCGACCAGTCCTGTGAACAGTGTTGACTGGTTCTTCAACCGGTCGTGGTTCTTCGACTCAAAGTACAACATTGAGATTGGGCCATCTTCGACTAGTCGTATGGAACCTACGACCAGTCGAACCAGTCGTAGGGTACCCACGACCGGTCGTGCAACTAAAAATCTTATTGCGCCCGATTTTTTTAAAATTCTGTTAGTTCTTCGACCAGTCGTAGAAGTCTTAAGACCAGTCGAAGACGTGTTTTTCTCAGCTATAAATAGAACACGAATCTCAGATTAATTCATATAAAGAGAAAAAGAAAAAAAGAAGTTCAAGCTAATTATTCTGGCCTTCTGAGAGATAAGTCTGTGCTCCATTTTAAGCTAAGTGTGCTTATTTAATATTCTCTTTCTTTAGCTTTATTTAATTGATTTTGGTTCTTGTATTCCAATCTAATCTGAAAAGTAGAATTGCTATTTTCTTTTCTTTAGAATCAAAATTAATTAAGGCTAGCCCTATGTTGGTTTAATTTTAAAATTAATTGGAACTAGAACCTTTGTAATCGAGTACTGGACATTGAACTTGGACATTCAATCATCTACACTGACTTGGTTCTTCCAGGCCGCTACATTGAAGGAGAAAATCAGGTATTTTACATTTAATTGTAAATTCCTTTTTATTTTAGTTTCTTTCGGGATTTGCTAGAAAAATCTCATTGCTTTAGTTATCTGAGGAGAGCTAAAAAAACTCAGAAGTGGAGTTTTTTAATTGTGTAAGCCCACAGACAAAGACACAATTGTAAAGGTTTTTGGTGAACCTGTGAAAACCTACATTGTTAGTGAATGCTAATATCCCATGTGTGAGGATATTAGGAGTGGAGTAGCATTCTGTGTGGCTGTTGTATAATAATTGGTGAACACACTGGCGAACCACTATAATCCCTTGTGTTGTGGTTGAATGGTTTATATTTCATATCTTTATTTATTCATTTGAGGGATGTATATGTGGTTGTGAATGTTGTAATCTTTTATTTCAAGCATTATGGGGAATGTTGTAATAGTTTAGAATTTATTTCTTGCTATTCATTTATCAGCTTGATATTAAATTATTCCAGTAAGGTTGCCCTGTCATTCTTATGGTGCATGGTTGTCCCTAGAACAATACATATTTGTGATTACAAGTTATTCTTCAGTGCAGTTTGTATTTATTTTTTATTCCTCTTCAGTTTGAGACTTGACACAAAGACCTTTCTAGAAATCAGGTTGTCCTACCATAAGCTCTTGTTTTTGATGTGAGGTTGTCCTTAGAACAACATTTGTATCAACCTCTCAAGATCTGAATTTTGAGGTTTCTTTACAATCTTGCATTATGGTTTATTTAGTTATCTTATTGGCTATCATATTCCTTTAATTTTCGCTGTTATAAATTTTTATTTGGCACAGTCCTATTCACCTCCCCCCCTCTAGGACATATAGCTAGGCCTTTTCAATAGGCAAAAGGTTCAAATGAATATAAAATGGTCACACTTATGACAGAGTTCGATATCATCGAGTGTATACTCTCGATAGCATCGACGGTCCACTCGATGACACAAACTCAAATGTCAGACGCTTTTGAAACCTGTTTCTAACTAGTCGAGAGAATCGAAACATGTGTCGATGTCATCGAATTTCGAACTCCAATTTCATCGATGCGAGGTTCGATTCCTCGACATTTAAAAATGAGAGAGACTTGCATTGAAGTATTTCAGGTTTACAAGAATGATTGAGTGACCTTCGTTATCATCGTAATTTGAATGTGGATGATATCGATGGCTATGTCGAGATATCGGTAAATAGAAAGGATATTCACTTAAGCTTGTTAAATAGTTTCTGTCCCAGTTCGATGTCATCAAGACCGTACCAATATTATCAATATTTGAATATCGATTCTATCGAGTCACCCTCGATCATAGATAAATTATTTTGAAATATATTGTTGGAAAACTTCGCACCCATGATCGATATCATTGAGAGCCTTCCAATATTATCGAGATTTGAACTTCAATAGTATTGAGGTGGGCTTCGATATATTGATGCAAATGTGATATTCTTAAGAAAAAATAGGGGCACCAGAGATCCGCATGTTGATATTATCGAGTCACCTTCGATGGACTCGAGATTTAAATATCGATGATATCGATAGGTATATCGATACATCGATAATTCTTTCCAGATATATATGTGGTTGCTGGAAAATTTTGTCCTCATTCTGAAGGAATCGATTTGTCATCGAGGACATCAACAGTGCAGGTTGATCATATCGAGATGTGTATCGATAAAATTAACAAAGCAAGAAAACCTAGAGATTTTTTGATTTTTGAAAAAGTTTTCTTACTTAAAAACCCTATGATGATCTAACTTATTTTAAGGGTTTTATTTACCTGGTGTTTTGGGACATGGGATGTGAGGCATAGATTTACCTATGGCGAGCTTGTACACATCTTGTTGAGGCAGACACTTTGAATTGATCTTCCTATGAGGCTCTGCAGTCTGGATGTGTCAACACTCACGCTAATTGACAAACCAGGGCACTTTCAATCTCCCCCTTTGTCAATTACGCGACAAAATACCAAAACACCCTGACTAGCTTCTATATTGACATCCTAAATTGTGTGTACATGTTCTTTACACAATTATACAATGCTAACAATCTCATATACATGACACATCCAGAAGTTGCTCTCCCTATCTGCAAACTCTCCCTCGCTTGGTGTAGTTGCTCCCTCTAACACCTGCAACACCATACTTAAGCAGATACACATTTCCTGACAGGTTGTTTGAATTGTTCTCCTCCCTTTTGTCAGTCATTGACAAAGATAAATATGACAGTTAATATTGACTGAAGTTTAATCATCATGGGAGAAATATAGATGTAGAAAGATTAAATCCGTTTAAGTAGATATCATTTTCAGAAAGCATGGATGCATATCAGATCAAATAAAATAATTATAAAAAACTAGCACATGCATCCCATAGCAGAAACTAGATAAAGCAGGGGATCATAGAACAAAATTTATGGTAGTAAAAATGAGAATTATATTTAGCCATATTCAAAACATCCAACAAAAAGTACACATGCCCCGGATAGCAATGAAATTCACAGTCCCTCAAAACCAAAGTATATTATTCACTCAAAGGATATCATACCAACAAAAACCTTTTTGAACTTTGTAGGTTAGTAATGTATAACATACCTATATATGAGTGAAGGGCATTTAAAACATCTTTTTATGCCCTTAGCGTTTCAAAGAATCTCCAGGTATGTCATGCATTGGTCGTATGTTAGACCAACAAAAACCTTACTGAGCTAGTAAGACATCAAGAATTTCTTGTGTAGCATGTTGTAGAGTTGTCAACATGTTTTTTATTTCCAATAGACAGGCTTCACAATCATCCATCCACTTCATTATGTAGGATTGTCTCTCCTGCAGATCCTGTAGAGTATCTTGTATGAGGATAGCCTGAATGTTTTCAATGGAGACGGGGTGAAGCACAGGATACCCTTTGTCTGAGCTTGAATCGATTTCTCCCCCACGAGGCGCGTTGGGAATGATTTTGCAGATGTCTTCTTGATTGAACCAGACACACAAGTGTGGGAAATCGTTAGTAAGAGGTAGCCCAAATTGTCATGATAACTTGGACACAAGACATAGGAATGAAAGTATAGTGATGGATTTATCTGATGACACTTGAATCAATTGTTGAAGGATGAGAGTGGGTAGGCGACGTGAATACCGAGATGAACATCATACAAAACATTAAGAATGTGTAGAGAAAGCATGTTCCCAGAGACTTCATAGGGATAAACATTTGTGCTAAGAATGCTGTGAAGAATTTTGTATGTGGGACTGAGATATTTAACATGAAGAACGTTCTATGCATTTCTCGGTATACTAGCACCATTACATAGTGCTCGAGTAATTTCTCCTCATACACCAAGACCATTCATATTTCATTCTGATACAGGTATCCTAGTGATGCCTACCCCAATCAGTTGGCTTATCAGGTTATGGATGAAGTGCTTAGTCTGATTCATAATAGCGACTGAAACAATTGGAGGATTATTTTCAACATTGTAGATTAAACTCAAAAACTGATATACTAGATTATGCTGAAATCCTCCACCAAAATTCATGATATTCCCCCATCCAATCAGTTCTAGGAGATTGATGATCCCAAAAGGTGTAATGCTCTTCCTCAGAACTGTCCGTTCTGTCACAAGGTTCAAGTTGAAGAGAGGAGATGAGTCAGCTGCTTTATTCTTTCCTTTCTTGCTCTACATTGAGGATTGTTGTGGACGAACCAGATTTTTAGATATGTTTTCTTGAAAGAAAAATTGGTTTGAGAGGAGCAATCCCATTCTAAGATCAATCAGTGAGTCTTTGTTTTCGATCTTCCATTTTTAATTGAGTAGTAACTGTTCGATATCATCGAACATCATTTCAATGACATCGGAGTGCCTTCTTTGATATTTTTAATGAAGATCAGAATGAAGTCCAACCGTCCCGACGAACCATCTTCTTGAGAGTTTGATGATGGTATCGATTCTCGGTTTATGTAATTGAACCATTCACTCGATGTATCGAAAGGTATCTTAAAGGTGAATGTTTTCAATTTTCAGCATTCAACCAATCTTTCATGTATACTATTAAAATATCTATGTATCAACAGTATACTTAACAAAATTTTGTACAAGCATTGTACAAATCAAAATTATAAACAGTAAGATGTTCATACAAAAACAATGAGGAGAGAGACCTCAAATGCATCATTAGAAGCAAAAAATGCATCATTTCAGCCAATATCCAAATCTTGATGCATGAGTTGGATTTGTTCAGTATTTATAGGCATAGGGATCATCCTTTCCTGTACCTTTGATGACATAACAGTGGTTATTTGTGCAAGAACCTTTCATCACTGATTTTCCTGAGAGGTCCAGGATTTCGTATTTCTCCATGTAGAATGCAACCACATGCTCATCGTCACAAATTTGAGAAATGCTTAAAAGATTGTGTGTTAATCCTTTTTGCAAAAGGCATTCTCATTTTTGAGCAACTGGATTCCCTTAATGATTCCCTGTCCAATTACCTTAGTGGTGCTTCCGTCTCCATAGGTGACTATCCCATGATTAAGGTCTGAATAGTTTATAAGGAGGGATTTGTCACTTGTGACATGTCTTGAACACCCGCTATCCAGATACCTCTTAGTTTCATTTCCTGACATATAGTTTGAATGAGTTACCAGACAATTCTTCTTTTCTTTTGGGACCCATTTTGTGACAAGATTTTTAACAGTGGTAGATATTGTTTTCTTATTTAATTTGACCACTTGATTTAATTGCTCTTTGTTAGTCATTTTAGGTGGTGGTGGATGTGAATCTCTTTTATTCATATTTCTAGGTTGACTCAAGACATTTTTCATTTTTCTGCTAGGTTTGATTTTTCCAATATGATTCTGACCAAAGCTATGTTGAGTCAAGCATTCAATCTTATAATGACCCAAATCACCACATAAATGACGACCTGGAGTAATTCTTTTATTACTACCTGAAGCAGCAGTTTTTTTCAGTTGTTAGTGCTGCAGTTCCAGTCTTTGTTTCATATCCTAAGACGTTCTTATCCTTTCCAGGTTTTCCCATACCTAAGAGTTTTTCTAACTTCTCACCATTTTGGGAGAACTTATAGTGTAGCTTAGCTATTTTTTTAGATTCCTCTAAATCAAACAGAAGTGTATGATTTTCATTTTGTAAGAGCATATTTTTATCTTTTAATTGCTTAACCTATTTGTTTACTTTTTTAGATTCTGATTTAAGGAAGGTATTAATTCTCTTAAGTTTATCATTATCTGAGTGATATTACTGTGTATTAATTTCCAGAGTTTTATCCAAATCTTTTTGCAACAATTCCTTTTTATTCTCAGATATTCCAAGCCTTTTAATAACTTTGATGTTATGAATGTATAGTTGATTGTAAGCATCTTGTAGTTTATTATGTTCTTCTTCTTATTCTATTTCCATTTCTTCATTATCAGATGGAAATGATTTAGTAGCTTGCTGTTCTTCCTTGCTTTCAGATTTCGTGGGAATGATTGGAGCAGTGGAGACCACAAGAATTTTCAAGGATTTCTGGTCTCCATCGCTTTCTGAGTCACTATATTCTGAGTTTGACCCCTCTATATCATCCCATGTGGCGGCCATTGCCTTGCCTTTTATTTTTCTGTTTGGGCATTCGGTAGATAGGTGTCCATACTTCTGACAGGAATATCATTGCGGTTCTTTGTTCTTTTTACCAAATTTACCTGTATAAGGTTTGTTGTCCACCTTTCTTACTCTAGAAAGATGGCCACGATTATTCTGAAAGAACTTCCTGAATCGTTGAACCAACAAAGCCACTTCCTCATCTTTATCTTCTTTTTCACTTTCGTTGTCCTCATTCGTTATTTTCTTTGAAGTTTTTAGGACAGTTATTTTCAATTTTTGGGTTTGTTTGAAGTATAGTTCGAAAGTTTGTAAGGAATTTACCAGTTTTTTTACTTTCATCTCATTGATGTTCCTACACTCTTCAATAGTTGTAACTTTGGGATTAAATCATTTCGGTAGGGATCTTAGAATTATCCTATAAATTTTCGGTACCAGAACTTTTTCTTCCAATCCACGCATGGAGTTGTAAATGATATTTAACTTTGTGAAAAACTCCATAAACATCTCATGCTCTTCCATTCTGAGATTTTCAAACTGTGAAGTCAGAAGTTGGAGTTTAGATCTCTTCACAGTGCTTCACTACGTAAAAAATGGAAGAAAATGATAAATTTCGAGATGGTTCTGGACTGTCTCTAAAATTGCTTGGTTTAAAGACGCTTTAGAGACGGCCATAAACCGTCTCTAACATTTTAGACAGCCCCTGACCATCCTTAATATTGTCTTAAAAATATGAACGTCTATAAATCGTTTAGGACAGTTGTTGACCATCCTTAATATTGTCTTAAAAATATGAACGTCCATAAATTGTTTAGGACAGTTGCTGACCATCTTATATGCGGTCATTTGAGACGATCATTGGCCGTCCGCATTAGAGACGGTCCTTGACCGTCTTATATGCAGTCCTCTGAGATGGTCATTGGCCGTCTTTTACTTATAATCTGAGACTGTCAAAGACCGTCTCTATTAGAGACGATCCTTAGCTATCTTATAGCCCTGACAATGACCGTCTCTATTAGAGACTGTCAATGACCGTCTTTATTAGAGACGGTTAAGGACATTCTCTAATAGAGATGGTCCTAAACCGTCTTTATTAGAGACTGTCAAAGACCGTCTCTAATAGAGACAGTCCTAAACCGTCTTATATCCCTAGCAAAAACTGTCTCTGGAAAAGACTGTCAAGGACCGTTTTTATTAGAGACGGTCTTGGACAGTCGACCGTTTCTAATGCTCAGGTCAAAAATTAAAAATCTCAAAAAATTTATAAATAGCGGAAAAAAAATAGTTGAGAAGCTTAGAAAAATAATTAACAATGTTTAAGAAAAATTTTTATTTTGAAAAAAAACTATAATTTTATAAAAAATTAGATTTTGAAAAAAAAAATTTAAGAACTTTAAATAATGTTGATAATTTTGAAAAAAAACAAAAATCGATAAAACAATGATATTTTGAAAAAGAAAATTTATAAAATTAGACAAAATTGTGAAAAAATTGACAAATTGTAAAAAAATATATATTTTAAAAAAGAAAACTAAATTTTGTAAAAAAGATGTTAAATTTATTTATAATAAAAATGATATTTAGTTAAAAGAGTAAAAAAAATATACATTTTGAAAAAAAATGTTAAATTTATTTGTGAAAAATAAAATTACTAAATTATTAGGCACATCCACTAATTGAACCTTTAATCATTTTTGGAGAATTTAATCAGTTTAAATTAAAGAGTAAATAACTTCAGATGTTTAAATTAAATTTCACTGAAATTGTTGACCAATCTTGTATACCCAATATCTTTCTCATATGAAGCCTAATTGAGGCGAGTAACTAGTCAAATTGAGAGTATTGATAGTAAAATAGAGCGAATGGACTAGGCATGTAAAATGGGCCAAATATTTTGGTTAAAATTGTGACCTAACTTACTGACCTCGTGAGAACCTAAGAATTGATGTTAGTAAGTTTTGTGGGCCCCATCATGATGTGTGTCGAACATCAACACCGTGGATTTGATGTGTCCCCTTTAGGTTATGAGATATCTCAAAAATCATCGGTAAACGAAACTCAAGTGGGCCATACCATTTAAAACTATGTGAAGACATCCTAAAAACTATAAAAGCATTTCCAACTCGTGTTCACCGTACTTGCCAAAAATCATCCTCATCCAGAACTCAGGTGGGACAATGCACACGAAGCAATGTACAATCACACTTCAAACCTCCATATATTCACAGTGTGGCCCACCTGAGTCTTGAAATGGCCTTATTTTGTAATGGTCCCTTCATTCTGGTGGGCCCCACCTGATGAATGGTTTGGATGATATATAAACAAAGTTGGACCCCACATTCCATATAGCTATGTCCCCCCTTGTTCTCTTTGGTATGCCGCACCTGAGTTATAGATCAGGATGGACTCTGCAAATCTAGACCTGATGAGTTGGATGCACTGGAATCTCAAGGTGGGCCCCACAAAGTAATCGTACTGGATTCTACCGCCTCTTATCAATCGTCAATTTATAACCTATAATCAAAGTCTCAGGATTATCCTATCAAAGAAACTTGAAGAACACAGTCCATCCACGGCTTCACGTAACAAACCAAAGGTCTAGATCAGTTAAACGTTGGTCCCCGTATCTCAGAACTGAAAATCTGAATACATAATTACATATATACAAAATCCATGGGCTGAGGACAAGGAAAAACAAAAAGTTGCACTACCGAGTCTCCTTCCTTTCTCTTTCTTTCGACCATTCTAGAAGAAGAGAAGAAAGAAGAAGTTGAGAAATCAAAGAAAATTAAATCAAACGCCCAAACAGTCAAAACACAATCTTCCCCAGTTGCAATCCTTCTCGAACATCAGAATACCATCTCTCCCTTTCCTAAATATAACGCATTTTTTTAGTATCTCCAACACCCAAATTCCATAGCCTATCTCCCACTAAAGAAGATGATCTTTCAAAGAGAAGCCGACGACAGAGAAGAATCGCTTTCCTTCCGCGATCTCCCGATCACTACAGACGTAAATGGAGGTGGAAACATTGCCAGAGAAGAAAATGGGAGGCCCCTAAATCACGAGTTCTTCGAATTCTTCAATGAACTTGGCGACGAGATGTCCGCTGCTGAAGACATCTTCCTATAGTGGAAGCTACTGCCGAACATGAAGAATGAATGCCAGAACTATTGTAATTTTAAAAAGAAGAGCTTCTTCCATTCACGATCGGAGTCTTCGAACGAATTGCACCGATCTCGTCCAGATGTTCGGCTGGAGTGGAAAAGATTCTTGGCTGAGTACTGGAAATCGGAGAGACCGTCGTCGTCAAGATCGAACACGCCATCGCAAAGTCTTGCCGTGCAAATGCCAAGACGAGTTTCGAACGGGAAATGCGATTCTCCGCCGGAGTGGAAATCTCTGGCGCGACCTAAATGGTATTTCCTCATGTTCGGGTCCATGAAAGTGCCGGCGGAGATGGAGATGAAAGATATACGGACCCGACAGAGGCGGCAGAACCCATCGTCGTCGGTGACATTGTTTCCTTCGTTCGATAGAAGCCAGATAGTTTTCGTCAAGATGGAGGAGGATAGAAAGAGGCCGAAGAAGCTGCTACGTAATTTCAGATACAGGGACCAAGATGTCGTCGTTGCAACGACATCGCTGAGTTGCATGCCGCACGTGTGAGGGTCCCGTCAGTCGCACGTGGGAAGTGGTTGGGATTATTTGTCGGAACAGACCTATGCTCGGCATTTGTGACATTTTTTATGGCTGGCTCCTATCATAGCGGGTAGGTGTGGGCCCATGTGATGCATGCATACAATCAAAACAGTCCATATATGTCAGCATATATTACCTACAGGGCCATAAAACTAGGTAGATCTGTGAATCAGGTGGGCCACACCACAGGAAACAAGTTGGGAGAGAACAACCACCCTGGATTTACATGGATGACCCACTGTGTTGTATATATAAAATCCTGACCATTCAAACCCTTCCTATGGTCTGGATTAATGGTACTACCGAAAATAAGATGTTTCCATGTAGGCCATCCTGGAAATCAAGGTGGGCATACCTAATCACATTGTTCTTTATTTTGTGTCACATTTGATGGTTGGATTGTTCTGATTTTAGTTTCATAAATGTAATGTTACATGAAGCATCTGATGGACAGGTTGAATTTCTTTCTACAGTAAATGGGCCCCACATATACCTGGTACCACTATAAACTTAATGTGTTCCCGGGACCACTCGACCGTGCGCTTTTTTTTAAGTAGGATTTTATAGGTTTGGAAATGGACCGTTGGGTGGGTGAGAGGACATGAAATGAATGAACATAGTTCACAAGAAGCTTGATGCTAGCATGAAAAAAGCTATTTTTTTTATTTTTAAAATATTGGTCCGTTTGGATGTCTCCCTCTTCTTGATTTATTCTTTTCGTGATTTACTCTCTCTCACTATGTGGAAAAGACAAATGAATATTCTCGCATTTTTATCCAATTTATGTGAATAATCGACCACGACAAGAGTACGTGTGCGAATAGGGGGTGGCAATGGCCGGACTAACATAGGTGGCCCAAACCCGAGCATAGTATATCTAGCCTGAAAATTGATCAAGTCCATATTTATGAGGGTGAATGTTCTTAATTTAACTTTTGATCAAGTGGGTTACACATGCCTACAGGAATAGACATTTAGATAAATGAAAATCAAGATGGTTGGAAAATGCAGTCCGGTCACCTTTGAGGTCAGCTCGGCTTGAGGAACACCCGACCTGTTCTTGTGACACTTCACGATGGGAAGTGAGCATCGCTTTCATGGATATAGTCTTCGGCAGGGCATGATCCCAAGTTTCTGAACGTTCCCGCCCTCCAAGGATTGGATGACTTGGTAAGGCTAAGGGACCATTGAGAACAGAGATATCCGACGAAGGATCAACCTCCATCTATAACTCGAATTGATTTAGTCCTGATTAGCTCAGCTCGGATCATCTTCAGTTGACCGATAAAGCTCAGCTCAGCTCAAGATCCCCCTCAATAACGCACTATTCAAAAATAACCACCAATTCTTATCACTTCCCCGTAACCATCCACCACTTAATTATAGGGTAACTGCCGACATTCGCCGCTTATGCACATCTCATCTAATAGCTGAGATAGTGCCTAAGATTGCAGGCCACCTTGCCCTATGAACACTATAAATAAAGGGCTCACTTACAAGAACAGTAGGTGGAGTATCTCGCTAAAAACCTCCAACACTGCTAGACCCATATTCCTACCCTGACTTTGGCATGGAGGGTCTCCTTTATTCCTCTCCTATAAATAAAGGGCTCACTTAATGGTCGACACTCATTCAACACTGTTTCCTATAATGTGGTCCAGTTGAGATTGGGATATACCTCATTTTTTGTCTCATACAATAAAATGATATGGAAAAATAGATGGACGGTAGGGATGAAACACATACATCATGGTGGGCCCTACAGAGCACCGACCACCAGCCCTTGTGCTGGTGTCAGCGCGAGTATCTCTCTCTTTGTCCTCTCTCAGTCTCTCAATCTCTGTCACTCTCTCACTCTCGGTGCTCACTCTCTTCTCCTGCTCTCCATCTCTCCACTTTCTTCTTCTTCCTCTCTAGACAGGGAAGGATTCCCGACTCGACACGCGACCTAACCTGACTTAGACGGGTGCGGCAGCACAGCCGCACCACCTTCTCTCTCTCTCTCTCTCTCTCTCTGTCGTTCTCTTTCTCCCTGTTTTCCCTCTTTATCTCTAACTTCTTCTATTTCTTTATTGTCCCATTCCGGCCACAATGTTAGAATCAGTCAGCTTGACTAAGCCGATCCAACTCAGTGGTAAAGGGAAAAACGATGGAGGAGAGGGCGGCCGTTAATGGCAGACTCTCTCCCATTGCTTCTCTCTTCAATTCGACAGTGTGGGACAGTTCGTAGGGACCCCAGGGAGTTTATGGATAAGCTCTCTTGAAGCTCTAAGAAGATTTGGGTGATGGGTTCAGAAGTGGATGAAAATGGTCGATTCTCAAGCTGCCGCAAGTTGTTCTCTTCCTCTAAAGTTCAGTTGACCGTGAGGTATCTCTCTCTCTCTCTCAATCTCTCTCAATCTTAATACCGATTGAAAAGATTTGGAGATTTAGGGATTTAGGGATTTGGGGATTTATGGATTTGGGGATCTGTGGATTTGGGGATTTGGGGATTTGGGGATTTAAGGATTTAGGGATTTAGGGGATTTGGGGATTTAGGGATTTGTGGATTTGTGGATTTGGGATTTAGGGATTTAGGGATTAGTTTCCTTTTGATGACTGCAGAATTTGTTGAAAGTAATGAAAAATTACTAAGTGATAGTTTATGAATTCAGGTCCCTCTCTTGTTGAGAAATGTTGTTAGTCATTGTTTTATTTTTTACAATACTTTGTGTTTGTTGAGAAAAAGGTTGGCTTTCTTCGAGATTTTCTCTCCCTTTTTCATAATTTCAAATCTTTTTTTAAGGCTTTTTCCTAATGAGGATTTGAAATGGTTTTTTCAGATTCAACTCCCTTTCTAGGTTTTGTGTATGATGGGTATTGGCAAAGATTATATGCATGGTAGGTGTTTGTTTTTTGTCTAATGAAATGCTCTTTTATTGTCTAGTATGATTCTTTTTTATTTTATGGTGGGTTTGTGCTAGTATGGTGAAATGTTTGTGTGGAATTGGCCTTCAAGAGCTAGAAAATAGGGGATGTGAATTTCTTACTACCTTTGTTATAGGGAGTCTGTGTAACTGAATTCTATGTGCTTTCCACCTTGATGTTTGGCTGAAATTTGCTCTATACATCTCTTGTACAAGTTCATATTAGGATTTGAGCCTGAAAGTCATGTGGCTCAGAAGTTAAGTGGGCCATACTATAACCAATAGTGGGGATTGAATGATCGCCATTGAAACTTTATTGGGGATTGAATGATTGGTGCTTTTATCCTAATGTGAACTGGTGGGAATTACTATTTCAATTGTTCCCTTAGAAAGCCTGACAATATATTATTTATTTGATAAATATTTTTCTGTTTTATAACACGGACAATAGTATGTGGGAATGCCACATACTATTAACTATGGTACATGCTTGCTAGTCATGTAGGTATCACTCTTACTGGGTGTTGCTATGCTTTTCTATGCAGTATATTATTTGTTTGATTCATATTTTTCTGTTTTATAACATGGACTCTTTTCAAGTGAAGTTTGGAGTAGCACCAATAGGTAATCATAAGAGGGAAATTTGACTTAGGTGGTTTGGCCATGTGTAATGGAGACCAACCTGTGTATGTCAATAGATCAGCCTACTGCTGAGAGTTATAGTAGTTTTAGTCTTGCTAATAGAGACCAACCTAGGTTTATGAAGTTGAAAGATCTTCTCTCCTTTGTACACTATCATGTGAATCTGGTATGTATAAATGGTTTTGAAACACTTGCAGATATCCATGTTTTTGGTGTTGGAAAATAAGGCCTGATTGCTGGAAACTCTTTTTTTTCCCCTTGTATTTAGGATGTTGTTTGGGAACCAATAACTCATGTTTAAAAATTGGGAATTGTGTTTGGGTTAGATTATTTTTTTTAAAAGATGTTTTCAGGTTGGATTATATATTCCTACTTGTTGAAAATTAGTTTTCTAGGCTGTTTTGGTTAATAATCTTATTCTCGACTTTGATGGGGTAGTCTTGATTGCTGCTGGTTTCTCCATTCATGGTCTTCTTTAATGGACAGTTTACTGAACTTTTGATATATATATATATATATATATATATATATATATATATATATATATATATATATATATATATATATATATATATATATATATATATATATATATATATAGTGTATAGACTTAGTGGGTAAAGGCGATCCTAACCACTGGATTATGTCCTGAGAATGCTATAAATGGTTCAGATTTAATGGTGTGATTGTACAAACTTTTTCTATCTCATATGGTTTGTGTAATGCCCAAAAAATAAAATAAAAACGATCAGTTGGACTTGTGAGTCCCACGGTCCAACTTGTTGCCAAACAGGGCCATTCAATTGGATTTGTGTGCCCAGTTGGATATGTCCCCTACAGTCCAGTTGAACCAATGATGTGGTCTAAAAATTTATCATGATAGTCGATAAGGACCTAATCTTCCATTAGCTCAATCTGGGCCAATTTGGAACCTTGGCTGCATAACAAGCCAAAATTGGTTTGAGCTTTATTTAGGCATTACATCTTTCTTTGTCGATAAATAACGAAATCACATCAAAGCAAGAGAAAATTTCAACAAGAGGATAGGAAGTGGAGAAGAATGCATTGGAAGTACTCACCTCCATTCCCCATCAACCTGATGAACATTAGGTGGATCTCTAAGTGCAGGCAGTGGTATTGTGATCATGACATTTCTTAGGTCAAACATTGTTGATGCTTCATATTCCATGCTAACATAAGTTTCACCTAATCACATGCATTTTGTAGGTTGTTGACAAAGGAATGACATTTTATTGCAGTTATGATTTAATATTCCAGCTTTCTTCTTATCCAACTATTTTTCTCTGCATGTTGATACTTATGCTGTTGTCTTGCGAGTTTTACCAACCAGAGCATCCTTGTGACGATTCTAGCCTGGTGAAAGAGGAAGGCTGATGTTTGTTAGGGCAGCTGATTGTAGAACTTGCTAATCTACCATTTGAATGCTGACCCATATTGTTGCTAGAGAGGCTAACATGATGATCAAGATGTTATATTCCATCAAATCATAAATAAATTGAAATCTTAATATGTTGCAGATGTATCATATCTCCATTAACTTCATTTCCTTGTTGTCTTAACTTCTCATGATCTCATTTCTTTGACAGGTTCACACATTGATGTCTTTCCTCTCCCTGGTCTTAAATGAAAGCTCAATCTACTTTAATTCAATCCGTGAAGTGTAAGGATATTGCACATCTATCTTCTTCATGTAAATAATTGTCTTACATTTTTTACAAGTTTGACTTTACTCATTAATATTTTTTCTGTTCGTATGGTGCGTTTTTATCACATTTCTCAACAAATTTGACCCTTCAAATACCTTGTTGATAAATTTTACATGTAGAATGAGAAATAGGAATCTATGTCCATATTGAAGATAGGGAAAAATTTATTATTTCTGGTACTACATGTTAGTGGTTACTTTGGAAAGCACATATCAAACCCCAAGCATTATATTACATGTATCATTTGGCAAAGATTGAGCATGATGTTTACGGCATCATGTTACCTTTTGAACAAAATTCTATTTTTACCTAAAAAAGAGAAACTTCAAAAATTTTACTTTTGCCTAAGTAATAGGTGCTTCTTTGCATTTTTATTTTTTTTTGAAGAGTAATGCAATTTCATTGAAAAGCCACTAATACAATAGTCAGAGCGGAAAAGAATACAACCCCAACTTACATCTTAAACAAAGACAAAACTTTACAATCTTTGACATTCTTTATCTTGAATGCCCATTCTAGAACATCTCTTCTAAAAAATTAGAAAACCTCCTCCCATAGGCCTTTGCCATTGAGGAAGCATCTTGGATGCCCATTCTAGAACATCTCTTCTTATATATTAATGTAACAACTATGGTGACACTACCTAATGCATCCGTCCATTGTAACTCTTCCTGCTGTAAGATTCATGGCACAAGAGTTAACTTCATCTGTCAAATTCCTATTTTGTTTTTTTCCTTTTATTTATTTATTTATTTTCTACAGGTACTTCTCCTATGAACATTTCTATGTGATATACTGCAAATTTTGGGAGCTGGATACGGTTCATGATTTCTTGATTGATAAAGAGAATCTTATTAGATACGGTAACCATGCTCTCACATACAGGATTGTTGACAAAATTTTTTCACAGTTTTGTATTTTTATTATGTGAACTAATGCTAACATCCCTTTTCAGTACATTAAAATAATTTGAACAAACTATTATCTTCTGATATATTTTTGTTTCTTCTCTTTAAGTGTTTCACATATTGAATGTTTCTTCTCTTTAAGTTATATACTCATCATTTCTTACAATTTTCATCTCTGGGATATTGTTTCTTCTTTTCATTACTTTTTTGGGTTTATATTTGCCTTGAAATTGGTTAAGCTTGATACATTTGTACTTCTTGTAGTGTCTCCTTCGGCATATCTCTTGTAAAAATTGTTACTACATTAGTTGAAAAATGGGATTGCTCTGTCTAGGTAGCCATATGCAATTGGGAGCACATGATTTGTAGAGCTGTGGGACATCATAACCAGGCTAATGAAAGAATAAACATGCATTTTTTTTCCAAATTTCTTTTAATATCATGTTGGTGTGTTTTAAGCCTTCTCAACCCATCAAGAAGCTCTTGATATTTTGGTTGAGCTTGTTTTTGCTTAAGGTACTGCAAAGTACAGAGATGTAAGGGCTACTTGTGCTTGTGAGCTCTCCTGTCGTCAGGAACATATGTTGGAGATCTGGTCCAATTCGGCCCCACTGTTTACATATCTTGGCTTCTAAAATCATCTTCATCCAGTTATCAGTTGGCTGTCTTTGCCTGTTGAATGTTGACCCTGGGTCAAATCTTTTTACAACCATCCACTTACAAGTGTGGCAGTGTGGTTGGTCTGATTTAATGCTTTAATATGTATTTTGATGCAATATTGAGTTGAATTCGAATCTCTAACTCTGATGTCAATTAATTTCTTTTTGCTATTTTGTTTTACAGGTTTTAGGCATGGATGAATGGGAGCTATAGATCGATGCATTTTATTTGTTTATTTATTTTTTTTCAAACTATGCGATTTATTATTGTAAATATTATTCGCGACAGCTCGATGCATGTGAAAGGGCCACATAGGCATGTATTTTTTTATATGAAAACAATCACTAGGCACAATCCACTTCCTCAGAGGAATGTGAAATCAAGTGGGCCTTGACCAAAAGGGTCAATGATAAGGTCCATCATTTTATGAGTTGGAGAGGTAGAACTCAGAAAATGGGACTCACTGTAGAGTCAGGCATCTATTTTTTATCATTTCCTCTTCTTTTTTTTAATAATTATTATTATAAACTAAATGTTTACAATCTAATGAGCCTATACATCTAAAACTGCAGCCAACATGAAGCTGCCATAGGCAATGGAAAAGAGAGCTTAACTAGTAAGGAAGAGGGAAAAAAATCAAAGAGAGCTTAACCAGTAAGGCATGAATTGTACTTTCCTATTTTCATTTGAGAGACATCCTAGTCTCTTTCTTGTGAAATATTGTATGTTTTTCAAAAAATAAGCAGACCTGTTACTCTGTCATTGCAGGAAGAGTTCCAATTGGCCCTGTGCTGTCTAATGTTGCATTCTAGTATTGGGATTTCCCATGTTGCTCTACTTTTCGCAATGTGGATTAATGATTTCTGGAAGTATGCACAGATGCAATGATCCTAACCATATGGTCATTGCCTTCAAATAGACTATAGAAAATCTTTTTCTTTTTTGGTGTATAACATTGGGGCTACTCCCTTACAGGTTGCCCATGGCATGACCCAAACTAGGGTGATGCCAGAGCATTTAATAAATGTCATTTTTTAACATGCCTTATAATGATGGGGCTCACTACATTGAGCTCCTAAATTGATACAATACCTTTCTACATTTGTTGTACATAGTGACAATCTTTGCTTTCATACATTTCCCCTACATTGATCAAGTTACCTTTTTTATTTATTTAATCTTTAGCATCCTTTTTATTAATTATGGCTTGTTGTCATTTGTTTTTTATTAACCAAGTCACTAAAGGATTTCAATTGCAAATGTAATTGAAGTATTGACAGAACATTGTCATATCATGATGTGTACAGGTAATGTAACGCCCTGGAAAAATCCGTACTTGGACTCGAGTACCAACTCGACCAGAAATCGCGTAGGATTAATTCCTTTAGAAAATAAGTGTAAGTTAGCTACCGCAACGCTAGAGTAGCTGGGAAATAGTCCCTGATCACTTTAAATACGTTTTACAAGACCCAAAGCTAGTAGAACCAATGACGCTATAATACTCTAAAACCTTGGATCAAACTCTAAACCGGTTTGTTCTCTAGACCTCTTTGAAACTTTGTATTGGATCTAGACCGCGTGTCAAAAGTCCGATTCCTACAATCTTAGACCGTTGTAACCGCCTAGCTGGACTTGACAATCATTTCGAAAATCAAGTCCAACCGACATTCGCAGGCTTTTTCATTGAGCCTGGAGTGAAGAGAGTGAGAATAGGGTTAGATTTGGAATTTGAAATTCAAATCTGGCACATAACTTGATGCATCAGTATTAAGCATTCTGACCATCAAAATTCAGTCAAATTACACCCTCGGATCAGGAAAAATTTTTATTTCATATCATGAGACTTGTAGGCCTGATCTACGTGCGGTGACCGTTGAACTGAAAATGGACCGCCACGTGCGATCTACGAACACTGATGGTCTAAAAATGGGATGTGAGCGACATCCGACGTGCATGAACTTAAGTCGGATCACGTTCGGCCACGGGACCACCAGAAATGGTCTTTTAGACCGAAACAGCCCCGATTTGGATATACCTTAAGTATACCTTGACCTAAAGCCTATTTTGGGCATGTTTGGGATTATAAAAGGGCTTGAAACCCTCACTCCTCTCTCCCATCCGAATTTGGAAAAAGCCCTAGATTGAGTGAGAGAAAAGGTGAGAGATTGTGAGAGAGAGTGGAAGGGAATTTCCTGCCGCTTGTGCTACCTGTTGCACGTGATTAAGCAACACGCTCCAATCACTTGGCCGGTGATTTCTCCACATTTCTAGGTAAGAAAATACCCTAAATAGTTGTTGATTTAGTGTACTTTCATTTTCTTAGCATGTTAGCTTATGGATCTTGTAAATTAGGTTACCTATTCGCCGTAGAAGAAGCGTATACGCTCCGTTCAAATCGATAAGCTTCTAAGAGAAAAGGTGCGGATTTTAGACGCTTTGATTGACTGTTTCCAACGCTTTCAATGTCGTTTAATAGTAGATTGTTGACGGCAACACCATTTGAAATGTACAACATACTGTCTGTTTCCTGTTTTGTAAGCAGACGAAGAATATGAGATTTAGGGCATTTTAGTCATTTGTAGGAAATACTGTTTTCATCCATAATTTATTGATGTGATTGACATGGCTTTTTGTCGCATTAGGATATTAGGAATACGTGCATAATTAGTTTGGTGAAGAGAATCACCTAAATACGCACTTTGAGTCGGCATACTATATGTAGACTTAAGTGTGTAGTGTAAGTGTTTGTATAAATTCTTGTATTAGTATGTATTGAATTGTAACGCCCGTGAAAAATCCATACCTGGGCTCGAGTACCAACTTGACCCGAAATTGTGTAGAATTAATTCTTTTAGAAAATATGACTAGGTTAGCTAGCGCAACGCTGGAGTAGCTGGGAAATAGTCCCTGATCACTTTAAATACGTTCTACAAGACCCAAATCGAGTAGAACCAAGACTCTATAATACTCTATAACCTCGGACCAAACTCTAAGCAGGTTTGTTCTCTGGACCACTTTGAATCTTTGTATTGGATCTAGACCGCGCGTCGAAAGTCCGATACCTCCTATCTTAGACTGTTAGAACCGCCTAGCTGGACTTGACAATCATTTTGAAAATCAAGTCAAACCGATAATCACAGGCTATTTCATTGAGCCCGGACCGAAGAGAGTGCGAATAGGGACAGAATTGAAATTTTAAATTCAAATCTGGCACACGACTTGATGCATCAGTATTAAGCGTTCTGACCGTCAGAATTCAGCCAGATTACACCCTCGGATTAGGAGAAATTTCTATTTTATATCATGAGACTTTCAGCCCTATCTACGTGCGGTGACCGCTGAACTGAAACTGTCAGCCACATGCGATCTGCGGACCCAGCCGGACTGAAAACTTAATACGTGCTAGATCTGGTACGCATGAGCTTAAGTCTGATCGCATTCGGCCAGGGGACCACCAGAAAGCATCTTTTGAACCGAAACAGCCCCGAATTGGATATGCACTAAGTGAACTTTGTACCGGAGCCTATTTTCGACATTTTTGGGCTTATAAAAGGGGTTGAAACCCTCACTCCTCTCTCCCATCCGAATTTGAGAGAAACCCTAGATTTGGAGGGAGAAAAGGTGAGAGTTTGAGAGAGAGTGTGGAAGGGATTTTTCCAGTCTTCGTGCCACCTATTGCTAGTGCCTAAGCAACACCTCCTGAACACCAAGCCGGTGATTCTTCCACATTTTCAGGTATGAAACAACCCTAGAAGTTGCTGATTTAAGGTTCACTAGGATCCATAGCTTTTTAACCAATAGATCTTGTAAAACAGGTTCTCTTATCGCCGTAGACGAAGCGTATACGCTCCGTTCAAATTTACGCATCCATAAGAGACTAGGTGAGGATTTTAGACGCTTTGATTGACGGTTTCCAATGCTTTCAATGTCGTTTAATAGTAGATTATCGATGACATCGTCGTTTGACATGTACAACATGCTATCCGTTTCCTGTTTCGTAAATCAACGAAGAATATGAGATTTAGGGCATTTTAGTCATTTGTAGGAAGTACAGATTACATTCATATTTTGTTGATGTGATTGACATGGTTTGTTGTTGCATTAGGAAGTTAGGAATACGTGCATAATTAGTTTGGAGAAGAGATTCGCCTAATTGCGCACTTCGGGTCGACATACTATATGTAGACTTAAGTGTGTAGTGTATGTGTTTGAATAAATGCCTGTATTAGTATGTATTGAATTAAATGATGTTATGAAATAGTTTGAGATTGATTTCTCAATTAATATGCTGACCTAAATGATTTCCTACATGTTGACTATATGCATGATTTCATTACATGCATGAAATATATGTGCTTGAAGGTTTACTTAAGTTGTATGTTATAATATGTGTTAACATGCTCACATGATTGTATTTCAATTCCAATACTCCTATATAAATTGCTGATGTGATTCCATAATTTTTTGGGACTATACTTAGTCCAGGCAGTCGGTAACCGAGCGAATTCGTGGCTGGCTAGTCTTGGCCATGAACGACGCGTCGATGAACGCGAGTCGTGTTTGGAGTTGGCGGCAGTAGTTAGGCCACGCGGAGTGTTTTACGCACTTCACGTCGTTCGACTTGAGATGCGATCGCACTAGTCGAGCCCGTCAAGTAACCCGACTGGCCGATGTATGTTCACCTTGTATGAGTCATGACTGCTTGAACCTAGGGTACTGAACTTACCATTGTAAACCCTGTTAACCATGGTACCTTGATCCACGAAGACTCATGAGCCGGGCATGGTGGTATGGGACACCGTGGTCGAGCTGTCGGCCTACGCTGGGGCCACAAACCTCCTCGTAGTGACCAGTGAGCACCTAGTCTTGTGAGCAGATTATGGTGGTATGGGACACTATATTCTAGCTGTCGACCTACACTGATCAGGCGACGAGTCCTTTGTAGTGACCGCGAGCGTATTCTGAGTCTACGGGAGGCGACGACCTTTCAGTAGCAGTAGAGTACAGTAGGCCTGTATTGATAAGGTGATGGGGGAGCGGTGCAACGAGTGCGAGCAACAGCCCTGGCAGCCCTTGCAGCGACCTACAAAATATACATCGTATGAGATTACTAAGAGTGACGACCCTAGACAGGATCTGTGTTGGGATTGATACAAGGGAAGTACCTTAGTTTCCAATCCTGCTGTTTGAATGGACTAATAACAACTCGGAAACCATATCACCATAACATTGCATGTGCCTGGAAGATGTGGAGCACTCTAGGGAGTGTGGCATGCCGCGGTCGTAAGATGTTGCCGTATGAGGGAGATCGTCGGTGAGGGCATACATCACGTCATGTCATCTTGCATTAACAACAGTATTAGGATTGTCTGATTTACTACTTTACTATTATCGCATGATTGATTTTTGAACATGCTAATCTTTGCTCTATGATTCCACTGAGTTGATCACTCACTCCCATGTTACGGGATGGTGTTTGCAACACCCACCAGACCCTGTTGTAGATGCAGGTGATGCTGAGATCCAGGAGGCAGAGCCACACTTCGACGAGGACCAGCACGAGCTCTTGTACATGCAGTATCATGATGGCTTTGCGTAGGAGACCTGGGTTGACGGGACTTCAGTGGGACTATTTTGAACATTTGATTTTGTTCATGTATATGTATATGAGACTTAGAGACGTATTCATACTTTAGAGACAGATGAGATCTACTTTGTTTTTCCTTACAGTGATATATATATTGTTTAGTCTTCCGCTTGCTTTTATCACTGGATCTGAAGTATGAATTGCAGTTTTGGTATACTTTTACTCATGTGAATGCTTTAAATCAGACAACATTGAATCATAATCATTTTTGTTGCATAAGTGACGGTCTGGAACTCGGGAGTTGAGTTAATACACGACCCCCAATTTTCAGGGTGTTACATGAATTAAATGGTGTTATGAATTAGTTTGAGATTGATTTCTCAATTGATATGCTGATGTAAATGATTTCCTACACGTTGGCTATATGCATGATTTCATTATATGCATGAAATGAAAGTATTAGAGGATTCACTCAAGTTGTATGTTATAACATGTGTTAACATGCTCACATTGTTGTATTTCATTTCCAATACTCTCACATGATTACTGATGTGGATTCATAATTGTTTGGGACTATACCTAGTGCAGGCAGTCGGTAACCGAGCAAGTTCGTGGTTGGCCTGTTTTTGCCACGAACGACGCGTCGATGAACGCGAGCCGTGTTTGGAGTTGGCGGCAGTGGTTAGGCCACACGAGGTGTTTTACGCACTTCATGTCGTTCGAATTGAGATGCGCTCATGCTAGTCGAGCCCGTCAGGTAACCCGACTGGTCGTTGTATGTTCACCCTGTATGAGTCATAACTGCTTGAACCTAGGGTACTGAACTTACCATTGTAAACCCTGTCAACCATGGTACCTTGATCCATAAAGACTCATGAGCCGGGCATGGTGGTATGGGACACCGTGGTCGAGCTGTGGGCCTACGCTGGGGCCACAAACCTCCCCGTAGTGACCAGTGAGCACCTATGTCTCGTGAGCAGATTATGGTGGTATGGGACACTATATTCTTGCTGTCGGCCTACACTGATCAGGCGACGAGTCCTTTGTAGTGACCGTGAGGGTATTCTGAGTCTACGGGAGGCGACGACCCTTCTGTAGCAGTGAGAGTACAGTAGGCCTATATTGATAAGGTGATGGGGGAGCGGTGCAACGAGTGAGAGCAACAGCCCTGGCAGCCCTTGCAGCGACCTAAAAAATATACATCGTATGAGATTACTAGGAGTGATGACCCTAGACCGGATCTGTGTTGGGATTGATATAAGGGAAGTACCTTAGTTTCCCAATCCTGCTGTTTGAATGGACTAATAATAACTCGGTAATCATATCACCATCACATTGCATGTGCCTGGAAGATGTGGAGCACTGAGCGGTACGCAAGCATGCCGCGGGCATAAGATGGTGTCGTATGAGGAAGAACTTCGGTGAGGGCATCCATCATGTCATGTCATATTACATTAACAACAGTATTAGGATTGTTTGATTTACTGCTTTACTATTATCACATGATTGAATTGTGAACATGCTAATCTTTGCTCTATTATTCCACTGAGTTAGCTACTCATTCCCACGTTACGGGATGGTGTTTGCAACACCCACCAGACCTTGTTTTAGATGCAGGTGAGGCTGCGATTCAGGAGGCAGAGCCGGACTATGATGAGGACCAAGACGAGTTCTCATACATGCAGTACCACGACAGCTTTGCTTAGGTGGCCTGGATTGATGGGACTTCTCAGTGGGACTACTTTTGACATTTTGATTTTATTTATTTACATGTATATGAGACTCAAAGATGTATTCATACTTTAGAGACAGTTGAGATCTACTTTATTTTTCCATACAGTGATATATATATTCTTTAGTCTTCCACTTGCTTTTATCACTGGATCTGGAGTATGAATTGCAGTTTTGGTATACTTTTACTCATGTGAATACTTTAATTCAGACAACATTGAATCATAATTATTTTTGTTGCATAAGTGACGGTTTGGAACTGGGGAGTTGAGTTTATACACGACCCCCGATTTTCAGGGTGTTACAAGTTGGTATCAGAGTATGAATAAGATTATACCGGGCCTGGGTTATGGTCACACAACGTACGCTGTCACTTCCTTTGATATAGGTGGGTGCGAGAAGGGTCTAGAAACACGTATAGGATCACAGATTCGCCAATAGGCGAAGACTATTCGTATGCGATCGAGTCCGTAACGCATCTAGGGTCGCGTTAAGCGACCTAAGTAGCTCCTAGGTTGTAGGTAGGTGGGTTGAGACATTCTTTGAACGATTCTAAACCTGTAAATATGAATCATTGGGCTGTGGGACAACCACAACCCTTGCATTCAATCGCTAGGGCTTAAAAACCCCGTTTCACCTAAATTCTTCAAAATTTTTCCTCGCACCACTCCATTCTTCGATTATTTCTTATTATTTTCATGTTAGGCATTGATCCTAATATGAAAATGATATAAAATTATACTTCGATAAAATTTTACAGTGAATAGTAAAATTTCATGAAAACTGGCCATTAGGCCATTCTAAGTTTGTGATCTTTAGCAACTAATGGGCTAGATGGATGTATTAGCTCCTTCTACCCCAAAATCATATGCTGCATGATAGAGTATTGCATTCAATTTTATAGATTGGCCACGAAAAACCCTGAATGCATGTTTGGGCCTCCATAGGGCAATCTAGAATGAACTAAGGTAGGGCCCATAGTTTTTTGGAGTCCCTGGGCCAAGGGGGACCTGACCCATGTGGTCCCACCAGCCACCTAGAGAGATGGCCGGTGATGCCATCGCCGTTCGATGGGGCCCACTGGCAGTGAAACTTGGCACGTGTGAGTATTTTGGGCAGTACACCCCCCCCCCTATGTATGGTCTGACCATAGAAAACCCCTAAATGGGGTACTTCCTTCACAACAGCCCCCTTCCCTAGCTCCATTTTCATTTTCTAGTTGTCCTATCTCAAGACCGTGATCCCAAATCCTTCCCAAACCCATTCCTTGCTGAAAATGACCCCATTCCATCACTTCATTGTAGTTTGCAACTCCTCCTCTTGCAAACTCGTCCGTTGGAGCTCCTACAACTCCCAAAACGAGCTGAAATTGTGAGGATCTCCATTCTCCTTTTTCATTCTCTTTTCTTTCTGAAAATCCATCCTAAGGGAGCTTGAAGCATCCCTCTACAATGCCTAGATCTCCCTTTTTCAGTTTGGGCAGCCATTTCCTTACATTTCTCCCATTTTCCATGGCTTTTGTTGAAGCCATTTTGGGTCTTTTATCTCTCTCCACCATCCTCTCTTTGATGGGAAAGAGAAAGACCGCAGTGGATGAGACTGGGCCTAGTCGCCCTACTCAATCAAGAAGACCAAGGGGTGGCACCGCTAGCTTAAGCGTCGTCACAAGTCCAAGCACAGCCCGAGAGTTCCATACAAAGCGAGATTTGGATCCCCATACTCAACTTGGGCGAGTGATTTTACCAGAGATGCCTCACGGCGAATACACTGATCGTAAGGTGTTGTTTGAGGCGGATGTGGAAGGATGACTCTTCGGCGAATTCTTGTTATTCGAGAACATTGAAGTTGCGCATTGGGGTCTGCTATTTGAAGCTCGTGCTCGTGCTAATGTGAGCACCGTTCGTGCCTTCTATGCTCGTATCCAGAGTCCTACATTGGAGCCATTGCAGTTCAAGATTCCTTTTGGTAGAGACCGGATGGCTACGATCGATGTTCGGTTGATAACGCGACTTCTGAACGTGCCCCTTGGTGATGTTCATCCCAGTGCGAAGAATTTGAGGAGTAGGCATGAGCGAGATCACCGTACCAGGTTCCTATGCGATAAACTGGTTCCATGGTAGCCTAATAATAGCCTCAAGGAGTCTCATATGTCTGATGATCTGTGCCTGCTGCACCACATTTGTACGTTCAACGTGTATCCCAGGTCGACAAATCGCATTGAGTGTACGCGCCTTATGGTTGATTTCTTATATCAGGTGGCCCAGGGAGAAAATGTGTGTATGGCCACTTTCGTGTTGTGACAGATTATCCTCATAGCAAAATCAAGAAGAATGTCTAAGTCACTTCCTTTTGACCGACCCATATGCAACATCGCGCTTGAGTTTGCTTACAGACTTGGGCCGAAGTTGCTAGTTTCGATTCACAGCATTGATGAGTCTACCATGGTCAAGATGAAGATCGGGTTTCAATACCATGAGACTCAGCTTGAAGAGGATAGCGAGGACGATTTTGATGATGAAGAGGATCCAAGTGAGGGAGAACCTGGAGCAGAAGTTGAGGAAGAAGTCCAGGAAGAGGTAGAAGAGGAGGCTCAGGATACAGATGAAAGCCCTCCTCCTTCTGCTCAAGCTACTGGTGATGATCGCATTGCCCGAATGAAGGAGAGTCAGGTCACCTTGCGAAGGGAAGTTCAGGAACTACAGACTGAGGTCGAGGATACCAAGGCCGTTATGAAGAGAAAATTCGGCAAGGTGACTCGCACCTTGAAGGCGATCCTGTGCTGCTTGCAGGATAAGGGTGCTCCTCCTCCGTCACCCGACTCAGACTAGCGATGATTTTAGATGTTGTTGTTAGTAGTTAGTCGTTTCCTACTTTATGTTGTGTAAGCCTGTTAAGGTTAGTGCTTTACTTATGTTGATGTTGAAACTTTAACTGTCTTAGTTCCCATGTACTTCCTGTCATGATGCTTGTAAGGAGATATCCCTTGTATTGTAACAATTTTGATTAAATGAAATGTATGGAATGCCTTTGACTCTTTATGTGAATGATTGCGGTGTGTTTGTGCTATTGAGACTGACAAGGTTGCGCCCTATTTTGAATATAAGGAATGTCGTCGAAGGTTACACGGAGCACAGCACGGCTTACATTGGGTGAGCCTATGGATCAGGATCCTTCTCAGTCTGATGCTCATGCAGACCCTGCTGTGGGACCGATTCCTGAGACGGCGTGTGCGTCTCAGCCTACTACTGGTCCTGCAGCTGGACCACCGCCATTCACACCGCCTGTCAGAGACCAGTACCGCGCGTCTTCTTCGACGCAGTACATGCTACAGCCTGCTCCACCTCTAGATAGATTTGAGCAGATGATGGCTATGATATAGCAACAGCAACAGCTCCTGACTACGATTGTAGGGGCTCTAGCCCAGGGTGGGAGTGTGCCTCCACCTGCACCACCGCGCATCTAGCTGAGAATGCCTATACTTATGCTCAGGATGAGGGCATGGCTCATCCTGCACCACCTGCTTACCCTGCAGGGAATGCCGTAGACACACAAAGCTTATTGGAGCTATTTCAACGCTTATGGCCTCCCACTTTTATGGGTTCTCATAGACCCGAGGAGGCCGAGTATTGGCTCGACCGTGTGTCAAAGATACTACGGATGCTGCATTGTTCAGAGACTGAGCAGGTCGAGTTGGCTACGTTCTTGTTCGAGCGAGAGGTCAGCTTATGGTGGGACAGTGTATTGCAGACCATTGCCACCGATTACATGTGGACCTGGACAGCATTCGAGTTCCGCTTCCATGAGAAATACTATCCCCAGACGTATAAGCATGATCGGGAGAATGAGTTTCTGCGCCTCAGATAGGGAGGCATGACAGTTACTGAGTATGAGCATCGGTTCACTGAGTTGGGCAGATACGTCCTGACTATTCTGACAGATGAGCAGATGTGCATACGGCGCTTTTCAGAGGGTTTACGACAGGATATTCGGTCGAAGATGTGCTGCGTGAGCATTCCCTCCTATGCAGAGCTGATTCACATGTCCATGTGGGCAGAGCAGAATGTGGATCGACTTACACGATCTCGTGGCCCTATTGCTCCTACGCCACGACCAGAGTTGCAGGACAGGCCCTTTGCGGGCAAGAGGCCTCGCGCCGACCCTCCTTGTAGGGCTACAGTGCCAGTACCCCCGATGCGGCACCCCGATTTATTATGTACATATTGTGGCAGGACGGGCCACTTGGCGCAGAATTTTTTTGCTCGGATGCGGGACAGTGGGTTCTCGTCGCCACAGAAGATCGACCGTACACACTCACAGGCTATATCAGCACCGCCTTTACGGTTGGCTCCTGCGCACCCTTCCTTCAGACCTCCGGTGTCTCAGATCAGGCCGCCTCTACGGCCCATGGCACAGCGGCTGAACTGGCCACAGCAGGCACGGGTGCATGCCTTGACAGCTGAGGCAGCTGCGATAGAGACTTCTTAGCATTCGACCTTTGAGGTCACTGCCCACATTGGAGGTATTCCTATTCTTGTGATGGTGGACACAGGGTCCACGATTTCATTGATATCACGTGCTATAGTCAGGCGCATTGGGCTACCGACTATTAGGATGGATGGGGTGCGAGTTTATACAGCTCACGGGTCCTTTACAGATGCCACCCTGATGTGTGAGGGCTGTTTGGTGGATCTGGGGGGAAAGACGATGGCTCTTGATGTGGTCGTCGACCCCTCTCTTATTTATCTCGACGTCATTCTTGGCATGGACTGGTTGACTGTAGCGAGGGCTGAGATTGACTGCGAGACTCGTATAGTGACTGCCTACGAGCCGGAGGGCGCATCCTTTACATTCCCAGTGCGGGTAAATCTCCCCTTCCGCATACTTAGTTATGCTACTTTACTACGGGATGCTGGTACCCAGATGCTTGAGCATACGCCAGTCGTTTGTGAGTTTGGGGATCTGTTCAGGAAGATCCCTGGTTTGTCGCCTAGACGAGAGATTGATTTCACTATCGATCTGGTGCCTGGTTCCATGCCCGTCTAACTGCCGACGTATCGCATGGCACCGTGTGAGATGGAGGAGTTGAGGATGCAGATTGATGGTTTGCTGGAGCTTGGCCTTATACGGACTAGTGTGTCTCCTTGGGGAGCACCAGTTCTGTTCGTAAGGAAGAAGGATAGTTCAATGCGATTGTGTATTGATTATCGCAGGCTGAACCAGATCACAGTGAAGAACAAGTACCCTTTACCCAGGATCGATGACTTGTTTGATCAGTTGAGAGGAGCGCAGTACTTCTTGAAGATTGATCTTCAGTCAGGATATCATCAGTTGCGCGTCAGGGATGAGGACGTGCAGAAAATAGTATTCAGGACCAGCTTTGGCCACTACGAGTTCCTTGTGATGTCGTTCGGTCTCACGAACGCACCAGCCGTGTTCATGAATTTGATGAACCGGGTATTTCGGTCTTTCCTCTATCGATTCGTCGTTGTGTTCATTGATGACATTTTGGTATATTCCGGGAGTCGAGAGGAGCATGAGGAACATTTACGCTTGGTCCTAGATACACTCAGACAGCATCAGTTGTTCGCACAGTATAAGAAGTGCGACTTCTGGAAGCAAGAAGTGAAGTTTCCAGGACACATGGTATCCAAGGATGGCATGGCAGTTGACCTGTCTAAGGTAGCTGCAGTTCAGGACTGGGAGTAGCCTGGTTCTGTCACTGAGGTGAGGAGTTTCTTGGGTCACACTGGCTATTATCGACGCTTCATTCGGGATTTCTCGAAGATCGCGAGACCTCTATCTCAGTTGACACGGAAGGACGTGAAGTTCGCCTGAAAAGATAAGGTGGAGTCAGCTTTTCAGGAGCTGAAGGACAAGCTTACGTCCGCCCCTGTGCTAGTATTGCCAGAGCAAGGGGTTAGATACACCATATACACTAACGCGTCTAGCGTTGGTCTGGGTTGTGTCCTTATGCAGAAGGACAGGGTAATTTCGTATGCCTCGAGACAATTAAAGAAGCACGAGGAGAATTACCCTACACATGACCTGGAGTTGGCAACCGTCATATTCGCACTGAGACTCTGGAGACATTACCTCTATGGAGAGGAGTTCGAGCTCTTTTGTGACCACAAGAGCCTCAAGTACATATTCACGCAGAAGGACTTGAATATGAGGTAGCGGCGATGGATGGAGACTTTGAAGGACTTCAAGTTCGAAGTCTCTACCATCCTGGGAAGGCCAACCTTGTGGCTGACGCGTTAAGCCGCAAGAAGGTGATAGAGTTTGCAGCTCCGCTGATGGTTGCTGAGTGGGATATGGTTGAGTTTTTGCGAGACTTTGAGCAGAAACTCACTATAGAGGAGCCATATGAGTTCATCGCACATGTGCAGGTGCGATCTCAGATCGATGATCGGGTCATCGAGGCGCAGAGGGATGATGCGCATCTGACTGAGCTTCGAGAGCAGGCCAGTGATGATGCAGACGCCGAGTGGCGAGTTGGCATGGATGGGGGCTTACGTTATCGTGGCCGCCTATGCGTCACAGATGTCCCTGACTTGAGACTAGAGATTCTCGAGGCTGCGCATTGTACCAGACTCGCGATGCATCCAGGTAGTACGAAGATGTATCGCGACGTGAAGAGGACCTATTGGTGGGAAGGTATGAAGACCCACATAGCAGAGTTTGTGTCCCGTTGCCTTACTTGCCAGCAGGTGAAGGCAGAGCATCGCCGACCACCTGGACTCTTGCAGCCTATGCCGATCGCAGAGTGGAAGTGGGATTTCATTTCCATGGATTTCATTTCAGGACTGCCGAAGACGAGGAAGGGACATGATTCCATATGGGTGATCGTCGACCGTCTGACAAAGTCGGCGCACTTCCTACCGATCAGAGTTACGAACTCTGCAGACGAGCTGGCTAGACTGTACATCAGAGAGATCGTGCGTCTACATGGAGTTCCGTTAGAGATCCTGTCGGACAGAGACACGCGGTTCACTTCTATTTTCTGGACTCGCATTCAGGAGGCTATGGGTGTGAAGTTGAAGTTCAGTACTGCCTTCCACCCACAGACAGACGAACAGACAGAGCAGGTGAACCAGATCTTAGAGGATATGTTGTGAGCTTGCGCATTAGACTTCAAGGACAGTTGGGATGATTGTCTTGCATATACGGAGTTCGCGTACAACAACAGTTTTCAGGTGAGTATCGGTATGACACCTTACGAGGCGTTGTATGGGCGACCTTGTCGCGCACCGCATTGCTGGGCAGAGGTCGGTGAGCGTAGCTTGATTGGCCCAGAGTTAGTGCAGGCGACGTCGGAGAAGATTGATATTATTAGACGTCGGCTTCTCACTGCGCAGAGCAGACAGAAGAGTTATGCCGATACGAGACGGCGGCCGCTAGAGTTCACAGTTGGGGATCATGTATTTTTGTGAGTTTCTCCTATGAAGGGAGTCCTTCGATTCGGAAAGAAGGGGAAGCTGGCACCGTGATTCATTGGTCCATTCCAGATCCTCGATCGTGTGGGAGCAGTGGCATACCGTTTGGCTTTACCCACGCCTCTCGCAAGCGTTCACAACGTATTTCATGTTTCTATGCTGAAGAAATATATTTCTGATCCTTCCCATATCATTAGATGGGAGCAGGTGCAGTTAGGAGAGTATGTTACATATATCCTGCGACCGACACGTATCCTAGACAGGAAGGAGCAGGTACTGCGTAGCAAGGTGATTCCCCTTGTGAAGGTATTGTGGACGCATCACTCTGAGGAAGAGGCTACCTGGGAGAAAGAAGCCGAGATCAGAAAGAACTACCCACAGCTTCTCGAGGAGTACGAAAAGGTACAAATTTTGAGGATGAAATTATTTGTTAAGGGGGGTAGATTGTAACGGCCAGGAAAAATCCATACTTGGACTCGAGTACCAACTCGACCAGAAATTGCGTAGGATTAATTCCTTTAGAAAATAAGTGTAAGTTAGCTAGCGCAACGCTAGAGTAGCTGGGAAATAGTCCCTGATCACTTTAAATACGTTCTACAAGACCCAAAGCGAGTAGAACCAATGACGCTATAATACTCTAAAACCTTGGATCAAACTCTAAATTGGTTTGTTCTCTGGACCTCTTTGAAACTTTGTATTGTATCTAGACCGCGCGTCAAAAGTTCGATACCTACAATCTTAGACCGTTGTAACCGCCTAGCTGGACTTGACAATTATTTCAAAAATCAAGTCCAACCGACATTCGCAGGCTATTTCATTGAGCCAGGAGTGAAGGGAGTGAGAATAGGGTTAGATTTGGAATTTGAAATTCAAATCTGGCACACGACTTGACGCATCAGTATTAAGCGTTCTGACCGTCAGAATTCAGTCAAATTACACCCTCGGATCAGGAAAAATTTCTATTTCATATCAGGAGACTTGTAGGCCTGATCTACGTGCGGTGACCGCTGAACTGAAAATGGACCGCCTGTTTTGGGCATGTTTGGGCTTATAAAAGGGCTTGAAACCCTCACTCCTCTCTCCCATCCGAATTTGGAAAAAGCCCTAGATTGAGTGAGAGAAAAGGTGAGAGATTGTGAGAGAGAGTGGAAGGGAATTTCCTGCCGCTTGTGCTACTTGTTACACGTGATTAAGCAACACGCTCCAATCACTTGGCCGGTGATTTCTCCGCATTTATAGGTAAGAAAATACCTTAAATAGTTGCTGATTTAATGTTCTTTCATTTCCTTAGCATGTTAGCTTATGGATCTTGTAAATTAGATTGCCTATTCACCGTAGACGAAGCGTATACGCTCCGTTCAAATCGATACACTTCTAGGAGAAAAGGTGCGGATTTTAGACGCTTTGATTGACTGTTTTCAACGTTTTCAATGTCATTTAATAGTAGATTATCGACAGCAATGCCGTTTGACATGTACAACATGCTGTCTGTTTCCTGTTTCGTAAGCAGACGAAGAATATGAGATTTAGGGCATTTTAGTCATTTGTAGGAAATACTGTTTTCATCCATAATTTGCTGATGTGATTGACATGGCTTCTTGTCACATTAGGATATTAGTAATACGTGCATAATTAGTTTGGCGAAGAGATTCGCCTAAATATGCACTTTGAGTCGACATACTATATGTAGACTTAAGTGTGTAGTGTAAGTATTTGTATAAATGCTTATATTAGTATGTATTGAATTAAATGGTGTTATGAATTAGTTTGACATTGATTTCAAAATTGATATGCTGATGTAAATGATTTCCTGCACGTTGGCTATATGCATGATTTCATTATATGCATGAAATGCATGTATTAGATGATTCACTCAAGTTGTATGTTATAACATGTGTTAACATGCTCACATTGTTGTATTTCATTTCCAATACTCTCACATGATTACTGATGTGGATTCATAATTGTTTGGGACTATACCTAGTGTAGGAAGTCGGCAACTGAGCAAGTTCGTGGTTGGCCTATTTTTGCCACGAACGACGCGTCGATGAACGCGAGCCGTGTTTGGAGTTGACGGCAGTGGTTAGGCCACACGAGGTGTTTTACGCACTTCATGTCGTTGGACTTGAGATGCGCTCATGCTAGTCGAGCCCGTCAAGTAACCCGACTGGCCGTTGTATGTTCACCCTGTATGAGTCATAACTGCTTGAACCTATGGTATTGAACTTCCCATTGTAAACCCTGTCAACCATGGTACCTTGATCCATAAAGACTCATGAGCTAGGCATGGTGGTATAGGACACCGTGGTGGAGCTGTCAGCCTACGCTGGGGCCACAAACCTCCCCGTAGTGACCAGTGAGCACCTATGTCTCGTGAGCAGATTATGGTGGTATGGGACACTATATTCTTGCTGTCGGCCTACACTGATCAGGCGACGAGTCCTTTGTAGTGACCGTGAGGGTATTCTGAGTCTACGGGAGGCGACAACCCTTCTGTAGCAGTGAGAGTACAGTAGGCCTGTATTGATAAGGTGATGGGGGAGCGGTGCAACGAGTGCGAGCAACAGCCCTGGCAGCCCTTGCAGCGACCTACAAAATATACATCGTATGAGATTACTAGGAGTGACGACTCTAGACCGGATCTGTGTTGGGATTGATATAAGGGAAGTACCTTAGTTTCCCAATCCTGCTGTTTGAATGGACTAATAATAACTCGGTAATCATATCACCATCACATTGCATGTGCCTGGAAGATGTGGAGTACTGAGCGGTACGCAAGCATGCCGCGGGCGTAAGATGGTGTCATATGAGGGAGAACGTCGGTGAGGGCATCCTTTATGTCATGTCATATTGCATTAACAACAGTATTAGGATTGTTTGATTTACTGCTTTACTATTATCGCATGATTGAATTATGAACATGCTAATCTTTGCTCTATTATTCCACTGAGTTAGCTACTCATTCCCACGTTACGGGATGGTGTTTGCAACACCCACCAGACCCTGTTTTAGATGCAGGTGAGGCTGCGATTCAGGAGGCAGAGCCGGACTATGATGAGGACCAGGACGAGTTCTCATATATGCAGTACCACGACGGCTTTGCTTAGGTGGCCTGGATTGACGGGACTTCTCAGTGGGACTACTTTTGACATTTTGATTTTATTTATTTACATGTATATGAGACTTAGAGATGTATTCATACTTTAAAGACAGTTGAGATTTACTTTGTTTTCCCATACAGTGATATATATATTCTTTAGTCTTCCGCTTGCTTTTATCACTGGATCTGGAGTATGAATTGCAGTTTTGGTATACTTTTACTCATGTGAATGCTTTAACTCAGACAACATTGAATCATAATCATTTTTGTTGCATAAGTGACGGTCTGGAACTCGGGAGTTGAGTTTATACACGACCCCCGATTTTCAGGGTGTTACAGGTAAATTTATTTTTCTCTGTCATACAGGTTGTGGCTATCAAAGATATAATATTACCTCCTTATAGGAAAACATTTAATGATGTGTACAGGTAAATTCATTTTTTTATTTTTTAGTCTGTGCCAGTTCCATAAAATAGTGTTTGATCATTGCACACAATTTCAGATTTATTCAGTAATATGTTCTTTCAGAAACTATACACTCTTGAGTGGAGAATCTTGTAATTCCCGTTTCAATTAGCATATACTAATATCTACTCACTGCAATTTGAAGTTTGGGTCCTGATTTTTATTTCTCATTCTCTCTTTTCTCGCACAGATGCTTCTGTGATCCAATGTCACAATAGTTGTTCAGGACCCATCCTTTACCATAATGTCATAACACCCATAACTTTCTTGGGTAGTTCATAAAACAAACATATTACAGCTGAAATCTTTATCTGACACTTGAATGGTATTACATGATCTATTTGTATGCTTATTTTAAAAACATCATGATGAATTAAATCTAGACCTGACTTTCTTTTCTTTAATAAAAATTTCAGTTTCCCATTAAAATTTCACTTCAATCATTTTTTAGAAAGGAAAAAAAAAAAAAAAAAAAAAAACCATTTCTGCCAGGCTAAATACTGTGTTTGCCCTGGTTCTAAATGGTGTTAACTCTTTTGTTCCAACTTTGTCTAAGTCAGTCACATAGCGTCCTACTTTTTGTACAAAGAATTCCATTCCCCTTAATATTATTTGTCGTTACCAAGCACCAAAATTCAATAGAGACTTCACCTCTTTTCTTGATCCAATGAATCTAATATGGATGTCAATGTTCGCTTTCTTTTAGTTTTAACATATCTGGAATTTCCTGTGAGATTGTGTTCTCACTGCTTCCCCCATCTTTAAAATCATGCATATCTTACCATTAGAATTGAAAAGTGATGCATAATCATATCTAGTTAAAGCCTTCAATTCATGTCATTTGTATGGCCTGCTCAGCAAATGAATTAGCTGTGATCATTTCTTCTGCTGCATAATGATTGCTATGTTTTGTTGTAGACTTCCATCATTTCTTCTGCTGCATAATGAAACTCAGTTGATGTGCCTGCACTGGCTCTTATGTTTGATAACAAAAATTAGGTATTTGCTCAGGGCCTGATAAAATATGCACAAATATCTTTAAAAATTATAAAGCATGACATGTCAATATCCATTGATGATGCATGGAGATTGTAGCATTCTTATTATCGTTAGATTTGTTAGATCTAGATATTCATTGGAGTTTCAGCTTCGCTCCTTTAACATGATTGAAGGCGGTCTTTAGAAAATGTGATAGGTGGGGTTGTGGACAATGCTTGAGTATGTGAAGTTGGCTTGAAAGCAGTTCAATCTAGACTTGCATATGTACAGTGATTCAACTGTTGTCTTGAACTACTTTGTCTAAACTCTACTACTTCTTCTGCCAACAAGATTATGCATATCTTTTGTCCTTTCCTGTGGAACTGTTCCTAGTGATCATTGTTGTGCAGGCTAAAGAGGATGAGAGTTATATCTTTATATCATCAATGCTCAGCTTATTGTCTAAGTATGGTGTACGGCCACATGCAATAAATGCTTCTGCTATTGCTAAGAGTGCAAAGGTATATTTGTATGATAAGTTTTTGTGTTAATCCAATCTTTTGAATCCTTTTCAGCTTGATTTTGTAAATTCAATTTGGCCTTTACAGACAATTTTATGGTGGCATGTTTCTTTTAAATCAATGCTGATCCATGACATGCGATATGCCATCATATAGGATTAGAAATAAGAAAGGGCATGAAGACCCATTATAGTTGTTATGCAACCTAAACAATGTGGAAACAAATTTTCCTCACATAATGAATGTATGTTATTCAAGCCCACCATTCATCTTTTTAAGTCATTTTCAAGCTTGAATCTGAAAATGAGGCAAGTCCAAATCTAAGGTGGGCCACACCATATTAAATTACGTAATTGCTGTGAAATATATAGAGAGGGCAGAAGGTCAGAGAGACCTTTTGGATTTCAAAAATCGATCTTTCTTTGCTTTTCCATTCTAGGTTTTCTTTCTTGATGGTTGTGGCATTCATAATTCAAATTAAACCAAGTAAATTTTGGAAACCACTATTGCTAAGTTACAGTTTGAAAATCAGATTAGTTGAGAAGTCCTAGTCCCTGATTCGTTGATGCTTGTTTGTTGAAACCATTGGATATTTTTCATTTTTTAGCACTATTAGGTGATATTTAATAGATTTTCATTATAAATAGATTAAGAGCAAATGATAATTATAAGTAGACTTGCAGCCAAAAATAAAGAATTTGATTTTTTTCAAAACATGAAAAGACTAATCAATCCTACTTCTTGTAACTTCAGCCACTGCTTCAAATGGAGCGACTACACACAGATTTGTTTAGGGAGACTACTGATGGTGATCTAGTAGCTGCAACAAATATGAGAGTTACAAAGGTGAAAAGAAACATAAGGCGGTCGGTAAGATATGCATGATTTTCCTCTTCAACTGTTAGTCATAGATTAACAGTACTTGTTTCAATTTTCTTGGATGGATGATGAACGTATTTGGGAATGTAAATGAAAATAAAAAACTTATAATATATATATATATATATATATGTTATCAATGGAGGATACCTTGTTTAAGGGGACATGAAATTCTTGTAGCTTACGGTATGGTGCCCCAATATTAGTTGTATGTTACTACTATGTAGTAGATAATACTAGGTTCAATAGCAGATAATACTAGAGAATCCCTAAACCTAAACCTATAACTAATCCTAATCTACTCCTTAACCTAAACCTAAACTTGAAAACCCAAACCTAAATCCGTACACAAACCCGAACCCGAACCTGAACCCAAACCCGATTTCCTAAACCTAAACCTTAACCTATTCTCAATTCCCTAAACCGTAACCTATAACCTAACCTAAACCTAAGCCTATAACCTACACTTATAACCTAAACCTGTAACCTTAACCTAAATGTAAAACCCAAACCCGATCTTGAACCCAACTCTGAATCCCTAAACCCTTAGCCTAAACCTAAAACCTAAACGTAAACCTGATCTCGAACCCAAAATTGATTTCCTATATCTAAACCTTAACGCATTCTCAAATCCTTAAACTTAAACCTACACCTAATCCTAATCTCAACTCCCTAACCTAAACCTAGACCTAAACTTGAAAACCAAAACCTAAACCCAATCCCGAACCCGAATTTGAATCCCTAAATGCTTAGCCTAAACCTAAAACTCAAACATAAACCCGATCTCGAACCCGAACCCAATCTCCTAGACCTAAACCTTAACGTATTCTCAAATCCCTAAACCTAAACCTATACCTGATCCTAATCTCAACTCAGTAACCTAAACCTAAACCTAAACTTGAAAACCCAAAACTAAACCCGATCCCGATTTCTTAAACCTAAACTTATGACCTTAACCTAAACCTATTATCAAATCCCAAAACCTGTAACCTAAACCTAAACCTATAACCTATAACCTAAACCAAAACCTATAACCTAAACCAAAACCTAAACCTATAACCTAAACCCGAACCCATTCTCAAATCCCAAAACCTATAACCTAAACCAAAACTAAAACCAAAACCTATAACTTAAACCCGAACTCGAATCCGAATTCCTAAAACTTAACCTAAACATATAACCTATAACCTATAACTTAAGCCTATACCTAAACCTAAAACCTTACTTATAACCTAAAACTATTCTCAAATCCTTAAACCTTAACCTATAACCTAACCTAAACCTATACTTATAACCTAAAACTATCCTCAAATCCCAAAACCTATAACCTAACCTAAACCTATACTTATAACCTAAAACTATTCTCAAATCCTAAAACCTATAACCTAAACCCGAATCTAAACCCGAACCCGAACCCGAATTCCTAAACCTTAACCTTAACATATAACCTATAACCCATAACCTAAGCCTATACCTAAACCTAAACCTATAACTTAAACATAAACTCAAATTCCTAAACCTTAACCTAAACCTAAGCCTAAACTTAAACTTATAACCTTAACCTAAACCTATTCTCAAATCCCAAAACCTATAACCTAAACCTAAACCTAAACCTTAACCTATGACCTAAACCTTAATCTAAACCTATAACCTAAACTCAATTCCCTAAACCTTAACCTATAACCTAATCTAAACCTAAACCTATAACCTTAACCTAAACATAAAACCTAAACCTAAACCTAAACCTAAACCTATACTTATAACCTAAACCTATTCTTATAACCTAAACCTATTCTCAAATCCCAAAACCTATAACCTAAACCTAAACCTAAAACCTAAACCTAAACCTAAACCTAAACCTAAACCTACACTTATAACCTAAACCTATAACCTAAACATAAACATAAAACCCAAATGTAAACCCGATCTCGAACCCGAACCTGATTTCCTAAACCTAAACTTTAACGTATTCTCAAATCCCTAAACTTAAACCTACACCTAATCCTAATCTCAACTCCCTAACCTAAACCTAAACTAAAACTTGAAAACCCAAAACTAAACTCAAACCCGAACTCGATCCTGATTTCCTAAACCTAAACTTATGACCTTAACCTAAACATATTCTCAAATCCAAAAACATATAACTGTAACATCCCAAAAATCGGGGGTCGAGCATAAACTCCACTCCCGAGTTCCAGAACATCACTTATGCAACATTTTCAATGATGGATGAATGTCGGCTGTAATAATGCATAAAACATAAAGTGGATTAAGCCAAAATAGCATATCATACTCCAGAGACAGTTAAATTAGTAAGCGGAAGAATGTGATAGATATATAAAATATATGAACTGTTGTAAGCTCCAGAGTGTGAACATGTTACCATGTTAAACATATACATGTATACTTTAAAAATGATCAAAAAGAATATACATGGGTGTTTCAAAAATATAAAATGATAAGTGTCATGGCATCTAATCAACCTCCCTATAATTTCGTCGATTAGAACACGGTCTACCTAGACCCGCCTGACAACCGCCTATAGGAGAAATCCTCCTCATCATCAAACAAGTTCAGCTCCGCTTCACAAGCAGCGTCATCATCTGAAACTAAAACAGGGACTGGTTGGTGTGTACAACACCATCCCGTAATGTGGGAGTGAGTGGCCAACTCAGTGGAATCATAGAGTAAAGGTTAACATGTTATCAAATCAATCAAGAGTTAATGATAAAGTAAGCAAATCAAACATTCCTAAATACTGTAATTAATACAAGGATGAAATGACATGATGCATGCCCTCGCCAACATACTCCCTCATGCGACACCATCTTACGTCCACGACATGCTTTCCTCCCTCAGTGCTACACATCTTCCAGGCACATGCAGTGCGATATGAATATGATTACCGAGTTGTTATTAGTCCTTTTCATACAGCAGGATTGGAAAACTACGGTACCTCCCTTATATCATTCCCAAACAAGGATCCTGTCTAGGGTCGTCACTCCTAGTAATCTCATACAATGATATATTTATAGGTCGCTGCAAGGGCTGTCAGGGCTGTTGCACGCACTCATTTCTCCGCTCCCCCATCACCTTATCAATACAGGCCTAGTTTGTACTCTTGTTGTTACGGAAGGGTCGTCGCCTCACGTAGACTCAGAGTACGCTCGAGGTCACTACAAAGGGCTGCCAGGGCTGTTGCACGCACTCGTTACTCCGCTCCCCCATCACCTTATCAATACAGGCCTAGTTTGTACTCTTGTTGCTACGGAAGGGCCGTCGCCTCACGTAGACTCAGAGTATAGCCCCAAGCACATGTAATCTGAATCAGTAATCATATGAGATAGACAGATTTGAAATAACAAGTAATTCAAGCATGATATCAACATGTTATAAGATACAACATAAACAATTTAACTATACACAAGCATTTCATATATATAAAGTAATCAATTCAAATATAACAAATGTGGAGGAAATCATATACATCATCAAAATAGTTGAGAATCCTATCTCAACACTAATCTACAACCTTATTTACTCAATACTTACTTATACAAACATTTATACAAACACTTAGTCTAAACACATTAGCCTACATAGCATATGTTAGCCAAAATGTGTATCAGGGCGAATCTCTTCGCCGAACAGATCATACACGCATAACTAACATAGGTACACGACAAATACTCATGACAATCATATCAGTAAAATACGTACGTATACAGTATTTCCTACAAATACCTAAAATACCCTAAATCTCATATTCTTCGTACGTATTCGAAATGAAAAACAGAAAGCATGTTCTACATGTCAAACAACATCCTTGTCAACAATCTACCATTAAACGGCATTGAAAGCTTTGAAAAATGACAACCTAAGCATCTAAAATCTGCAATATAAACCAGAAATTGCGAAACGGAGTTGATTCAGACGATAAGTCTTCGTCAACGGCAACCTATACCACGAAATAGGTTAGCTACATCATCACTTATACTATTTGAAACTTTAGAACAGGTTAGGGTTATGATTTCTTACCTAAGAACGGAGCTGGAAGCACCGGAATGGCGATGTAGAAGCGACGTTGAAGCACAAGGAGTAGCAGGGAAGAATCCATAGAAGAAAAATCCCATCTTCTCCCCCACTCTCTCCCTCTTTCTCTCTCTCTTTTCTCTCTTCTCTCTCCTAGGGCTTAGGAAATTCGTATGGAATGAGAGAGTAAGGGTTTAAGCCCTTTTTATAAGTCCAAAAGCAACGAAAATAGACTTGGGGCCATAGTATACTTATGTTATGTCCAAATACGGATTGTTCTGTCTCAATGGAGCACTTTTGGAGGTCCTCTTATCAAATGCGGATGGACTTAAGCTCCCTGACATTGGATGTAGGTCAGGCAGAGTTTTCAGTCTGAAATGAAAATCCAGATCGACCATGGCGGATCAGTTTCAGTTTAACAGCTACCGGTACTCGATCAGAGCTACAAGTACTATGACATGTAAGGGCCACCTATCCTGATCCGATTGTAAAATTTGATCAAATTCTGATGGTCAGAACACTTTGAAAAAGGTACACAAGAGACATGTGCCAGATTTCATAAATTATATTTAATTTCTAACATTTCTCACACTCTTCACTCTGGGCTCAAAAATTATATTTAATTTTTGAGGTGATTGTCAAGTCCAACTAGGCGGTTAGGATTGTCTAAGTTCGGGATAATCGGACTTCCGATGTGCGGTCCAAATCCGATATAAAGTTTTCGAATACTCCCGTGAGCAACCGGGTTTAGAGTTTGATCCTAGGTTTTAGGGTATTGTAGCGTCACCCATTCTATACGTTTTGGATCTAGCAGATCGTATTGAAAGTGATTGGTGAGAATTTCATAGGTCATCTAGTGCAGCGCTAGTTAATTCTCGTAAGATTTCTAAAGGAAGTAGCCTTTATTGATTTTTGTTTGAGATGAGATTTGAAGGGTGGAGAGAAGGTGCTTGGAAACGGAAGAAGGAAGAGTTTGGAGGGGTGGTTTTTGCCAAAAATCAGACGTTTGGAAGAGAAAGGAGAGATTGGAGGGTCACTTTGTGAAGGAAGTAGGTGATTGGGATGTTTTTAAGGGACGACCCATGTAACACCCCGAATTTTGGCCAATCTGGGATTTGACGTCCTTAGGCAGTGGGTCAATTAAAACACCTGAAAAATCGTTCAGAACCCAATTCCATAGCCAAAGAAACCACTTAGGATTAATTCCTTTAGAAACTAAGCATAAGTTAGCTAGCGCAACGTTGGAGTAGCTGGGAAACAGTCCCTGATCACTTTAAATACGTTCTATAAGACTCAAATCGAGTAGAACCAATGACTCTATAATACTTTATAACCTCGGACTAAACTCTAAGCAGGTTTGTTCTCTGGACCACTTTAAAATTTTGTATTGGATCTAGACCGCGCGTCGAAAGTCCGATACCTCCTATCTTAGACCGTTAGAATCGCCTTGCTAGACTTGACAATCATTTCAAAAATCAAGTCCAACCGATAAACACAGGCTATTTCATTGAGCCCGGACCGAAGAGAGTGCGAATAGGGACAGAATTGAATGTCAAATTCAAATCTGGCATACGACTTGACGCGTCAGTATTGAGCGTTCTGACCGTCAGAATTCAGCCAGATTACACCCTCGGATCAGGAGAAATTTTTATTTTATATCATGAGACTTTCAGCCCTGATCTACGTGCGGTGACCGCTGAACTGAAACTGGTCCGCCACGTGCGATCTGCGAACCCTGCCGGACTGAAAACTTAATGCGTGCTAGATCTGGTACGCATGAGCTTAAGTTCGATCGCATTCGACCAGGGGACTACCAGAAATGTCCTTTTGGACCGAAACAGACCCGATTTGGATATGCACTAAGTGAACTTTGTACCGGAGCCTATTTCGGGCAAGTTTGGGCTTATAAAAGGGGTTGAAACCCTCACTCCTCTCTCCCATCCGAATTTGCAAAAATTCCTAGATTGGGAGAGAGAAAAGGTGAGAGTTTGTGAGAGAAGGTGGGAGAGAATTCCCTGCTGCTTGTGCCACGTGCTGTACGTGCTTAGGCAACGCACTCCGATCACTTTCCCGGCGATTTCTCCACGTTTTCAGGTAAAAAAATACCCTAGAAGTTACTGATTTGAGGTTCCTTTCATTTCCTAGCGAAGTAGCTAATAGAACTTGTGTATTAGGTTCTCTAATCGCCGTAGACGAAGCGTATACGCTCCGTTCGAATTTACACATCCATAAGAGAAAAGGTGCGGATTTTAGACGCTTTGATTGACTGTTTCTAAAGCTTTCAATGTCGTTTAATAGTATATTATCGACGGCATCGCCGTTTGACATGTACAACATGCTGTCCGTTTCCTGTTTCGTAAACCGGCAAAGAATATGAGATTTAGGGCATTTTAGTCATTTGTAGGAAGTACTGTTTTCATGCATATTTTGCTGATGTGATTGACATGATATGTTGTCGCATTAGAATGTTAGGAATGCGTGCATAATTAGTTTGGCGAAGAGATTCGCCTAAATGCGCACTTCGGGTCGACATACTATATGTAGACTTAAGTGTGTAGTGTAAGTGTTTGTATAAATGCTTGTATTAGTATGTATTGAATTAAATGATGTTATGGATTAGTTTGAGATTGGTTTCTCAATTAATATGCTGATGTGAATGATTTCCTACATGTTAGTTATATGCATGGTTTCATTATATGTATGAAATGCATGTACTTGATGATTTACTTAAGTTCTATGTTATAACATGTGTTAACATGCTCACATGGTTGTATTTCAATTCCAATACTCTCATATGATTTGCTGATGTGATTCCTTAATTGTTTGGGACTATGCTTAGTCTAGGCAGTCGGTAACTGAGCGAATTCGTGGTTAGCTTATCTTCGCGACGAACGACGCGTCGATGAACGCGAGCCATGTTCTGGAGTTAGCGACAGTGGTTAGGCCACACGAAGTGTTTTACACACTTCATGTCGTCAACTTGAGATGTGATCGCGCTAGTCGAGCCCGTCAAGTAACCCGACTGGTCATTGTATGTTCACCCAGCATGAGTCATAACTGCTCGAACCTAGGGTACTGAACTTACCATTGTAAACCCTGTTAACCATGGTACCTTGATCCACGAAGACTCATGAGCCGGGCATGGTGGTATGGGACACCGTGGTCGAGCTGTCGGCCTACGCTGGGGCCACAAACCTCCCTGTAGTGACCAGTGAGCACCTATGACTCGTGAGCAGATTATGGTGGTATAGGACACTATATTCTTGCTGTCGGCCTACATTAATAAGGTGATGGGGGAGCGGAGCAACGAGTGCGTGCAACAGCCCTGGCAGCCCTTTGTAGTGACCGCGAGCGTATTCTGAGTCTACGGGAGGCGATGACCCTTCAGTAGCAGTAGAGTACAGTAGGCCTGTATTGATAAGGTGATGGGGGAGCGGTGCAACGAGTGCGAGCAACAGCCCTGGCAGCACTTGCAGCGACCTACATAATATACATCGTATGAGATTATTAGGAGTGACGATCCTAGACAGGATCTGTGTTGGGATTGATAAATGGGAAGTACCTTAGTTTCCCAATATTGCTGTATGAACAAGACTAATAATAACTCGGTAATCATATCACCATGACATTGCATGTGCCTGGAAGATGTGGAGCACTTGAGGGTCGATTGCATGCCGCGCTCGTAAGATGGTGCTATATGAGGAAGATCGTCGGTGAGGGCATACATCACGTCATGTCATATTGCATTAACAACAGTTTTAGGATTGTTTGATTTATTGCTTTACTATTATCGCATGATTGATTTGAGAACATGTTAATCCTTGCTCTATTATTCCACTGAGTTAGCTACTCACTCCCACGTTACGGGACGGTGTTCCGGACACCCACCAGTCCCTTTTGTGATTGCAGATAATGGCGCGGTCTGTGAGGCAAAGCTGGACTTGATGATGAGGAGGAGGATTCCTCCTTTATGCGTGTTCTGATTGACGGGATTACAGGGAGGTTGATTAGATACTTTGACACTTGTCATTTTATATTTTTAGCGCACTCATGTATATTCGTTTTGTCTACTTTTGGAGTATACATGTATGTATATAACCTGGTAACATGTTCATACTCTAGAGACATACAACAGTTTATATATGTTATACATACTATCACAGTCTTCCGCTGTTAATTTAACTGTCTCTGGAGTATGATATGTCGTTCTAGCTTAATCTCACTCATGTTTAATGTGTTATCATAGACAACATTCAATCATACATATCTATGTTGCATAAATAACATTTTGGAACTCGGGAGTTGGGTTTTTACTCGACCCCTGATTTTCGGGATGTTACAGATGGTATCAGAGCATGATTTGGATTAAACCGGGCCTGGGTTATGGTCACGCGACGTACGCTGTCGCTTTATTTGACTTAGGAGGGTGCGAGAAGGGTCTAGAAACACTTCTTGGATCCCAGATTCACCAATAGGCGAAGTTTATTCGAATCGATCGCGTGATCGAGTCCGTAACGCGTATAGGGTCGCGTGAAGCAACTGGAATAGCTCCTAGGTTGTAGGTAGTTGGGCTGAGATGTTCTTTGAATGATTTCAAACCTGTAAATGTGAATTTTTGGGCCGTGGGACAACCACGACCCCTGTATTCAATCGTCAGGGCTTAAAAACCCCGTTTCACAGAAAATCTTCGAAATTCTTCCTCTCACCACTCCAATATTCAATTTTCTCTTATCTTTTTCATGTTAGGCATCAATCCTAATGTGAAAATAACATAAAATCATACTTTCACAAAATTTTACAGTGAATAGTAAAATTTGATGAAAAATGGCCATAAGGCCATTCTAACTTCGCTTTCTTTAGCAACTAATGGGCTAGATGGATGTACTAGCTCCTTATACCCCAAAATCATATGCTGCATGATAGGGTTTTGTATTCGGGATTGCAGATTGGCCCCGAAAAGCCTTGAATGGATGTTTGGGCCTCCCTAGGGCAATCTACAATGAACCAAAGGGGGAACTATACCTTTTTAGAATCCCTAGGGCAAGGGGAACCCATCCTATATGGCCTAAATGGCCAATTTTCAACTTCACCAGCGATTCCATTGCCGATTCGGCGATGCATCGCCGGTCAAACTCTTCAAATGGGTCTGGTCTTTGGGCTGGAGGAGTTTGGGGGCTAGGGAAGCCCCCTGGTATACGGTCCGTACCTTGAAACCCCCTAAAAGATGTACTTCCTTCACAAAAGTCCCCTTCCCTAGCCCCATTTTCATTTTCTTGCTGCCCTAACCCAAAACCGTGGTTCCAAACCACTCTCAAATCCATTCCCTGCCAAAAAAGACCACCCTCCATCGTTCCTTTGAAGTTGGCAGCCCTCCCTCTTGAAGGTTTCGTCCGTTGGAGCTCCTAAAACCCCCAAATCGAGCTGAAATCGTGAGGTGCTCCATTCCCCTTTTTTATTTTCATTTCTTTCTGAAAATACATCCTAAGGAAGCTTGGAGCATCCCTCTACAACGCCTAGATCTCCCTTTTCTATTTTAGTTAGCCATTTCCTTACATTTCTCCCATTTTTCATGGCTATTGTTAAGCTGTTTTAGCCTTTTTCTCTCTTTCCACCATCCTCTCTCTCAATCCTATTCCTCCATTTTCTTTGCTTAAGGGATACTAAAAATATATGGCCGAGAGAGCTCTAGTGAGCAACAGACAGTATTAGACTCGACAGTGATAAAGAAGGTAAGTCGGGACTGTGGTAGAGTCCTTTGGTAGCATTAGACATCTGTGATGTTGTCTTGTAGATGTTTGATTACTGTTTGAGATCTTCGTGTTTTGTTGTTGTTAGGTTTAGTGACGTCAGAGGTAGAAAATGTGAAACTTTGTTCCATGTATTGTGAATAGCCTGCCACTCCCAATCCCAACATGGGATTAGAAATGTAGTTTCGTTTCATAGGCCCTTGGCGTTTTGGTCCTAGAGTTAGCACTTCTAGATTTGAAGGATCTGACGATATAGGAAACCCAATTCCATTTAGATAATCTTGACCCTGAGTGATAGAACAATTCCCTGTAGTAGAAATGGTATGGAACCATTTAACGTATAAACTTAGGCTTTGGATTATAAGTACTGAGTTACAGACTAGGCTACTAGTTGACTTAGGCAGTGTAAGGCCTATATATGCTAAGGGATAGTAGGTTAGATTTGGTTGGAATGAGACTCCCTTCCTTCGGTAGATCCCTTTATGACTTATAGATTTCTGTTGTTGCCCATAGGAAGGAACCATACACTCTCAGGGAACATTTATAACTCCCTCAGATTGAACTTAGAATGTACTAGCACACCCCTTAGAATTACCTTCCCCAAGGACTTATTGCATTCAGGAACGCAGAGTAAAGGAACTGCATGTAAGCGATGTATTCGCTGTTTGAGTCGACTTCTTAATCCTAGTGGTTACTAATGAATCCAATGCTCTGATCAAGCAGAGGATCGGCATCGACTCGGATTAAGAACTGATACAACGCATTTTCTGTCCTGATTAGACAGAAGGTTCAACGTATCCGGCTTAGACCCACTACACAACCTTTCTTCTGTGATGGCCCAACCACCTACAACCAAACAGGATCACATTGTCTTTAGGAAATGGCGAGGACTTAAAGCCAGTAGAGAATTCGACATCTTGCCACCAACTCATACCTGCCCCTGAACTTAACCACAATAGAGATTGGGCTCATCTCTATGATCATAGGTACCAATGCCATAGAACGCATCATTAGCAAGGAAAACCATATAGAGAAAGGCTGTTTCCATTTTAGGTTAAGGATAGCCCCTAAGTTGCGCCTCGTTCCGATATACGGATCGATGCAATGATTCTTCAACCTTAAGTAGAACCAAGTTTTAAGGGGGGTAGAACGTATTGAGTCTAATCCAGTTAGGTTAGTCAACGTTACCGTTCGATCAGAGTGGCGCAGCGGAAGAGTGGTTGGCCTCTTTCCCACTGGCCCAGGATCGAAACATTTGATTTAGGTTATATGTATGGTTAGATTATTAAATAGGATTTGAACATTCCTTAGAAAAAGTACTCCTTGCCCTTCGCCAATTTCGGGGATGAAATTTTATTTTAAGGGGGGTAAATTGTAACACCCCGGATTTTGGCCAATCTGGGATTTGACGTCCTTAGGCAGTGGGTCAATTAAAACACCTAAAAAATCGTTCAGAACCCAATTCCATAGCCAAAGAAACCACTTAGGATTAATTCCTTTAGAAACTAAGCATAAGTTAGCTAGCGCAACATTGGAGTAGCTGGGAAACAGTCCCTGATCACTTTAAATACGTTCTACAAGACTCAAATCGAGTAGAACCAATGACTCTATAATACTCTATAACCTCAGACTAAACTCTAAGCAAGTTTGTTCTCTGGACCACTTTGAAATTTTGTATTGGATATAAACCGCGCGTCGAAAGTCCGATACCTCCTATCTTAGACCGTTAGAACCGCCTTGCTGGACTTGACAATCATTTCAAAAATCAAGTCCAACCGATAAACACAGGCTGTTTCATTGAGCCCAGACCGAAGAGAGTGCGAATAGGGACAGAATTAGAATTTTAAATTCAAATCTGGCACACGACTTGACACATCAGTATTGAGCGTTCTGACCGTCAGAATTCAGCCAGATTACACCCTCGGATCAGGAGAAATTTCTATTTTATATCAAGAGACTTTCAGCCCTGATCTACGTGCGGTGATCGCTGAACTGAAACTGGTCCGCCACGTGCGATCTGCGAACCCTGCCGGAGTGAAAAATTAATGCGTGCTAAATCTGGATCGCATTTGACCAGGGGACCACCAGAAATGTCCTTTTGGATCGAAACAGCCCCGATTTGGATATGCACTAAGTGAACTTTGTACTGGAGCCTATTTCGGGCAAGTTTGGGCTTATAAAAGGGGTTGAAACCCTCACTCCTCTCTCCCATCCGAATTTGCAAAAATCCCTGGATTGGGAGAGAGAAAAGGTGAGAGTTTGTGAGAGAAGGTGGGAGAGAATTCCCTGCTGCTTGTGCCACGTGCTGTACGTGCTTAGGCAACGCACTCCGATCACTTTCCCAGCAATTTCTCCACGTTTTCAGGTAAGAAAATACCCTAGAAGTTGCTGATTTGAGGTTCCTTTCGTTTCCTAGCGAAGTAGCTAATAAAACTTGTGTATTAGGTTCTCTAATCGCCGTAGACGAAGCGTATACGCTCCGTTCGAATTTACACATCCATAAGAGAAAAGGTGCGGATTTTAGACGCTTTGATTGACTATTTCCAAAGCTTTCAATGTCGTTTAATAGTAGATTATCGACGGCATCGCCGTTTGACATGTACAACATGCTGTCCGTTTCCTGTTTCGTAAACCAGCGAAGAATATGAGATTTAGGGCATTTTAGTCATTTATAGGAAGTACTGTTTTCATGCATATTTTGCTGATGTGATTGACATGATATGTTGTCGCATTAGAATGTTAGGAATGCGTGCATAATTAGTTTGGCGAAGAGATTCGCCTAAATGCGCACTTCGGGTCGACATACTATATGTAGACTTAAGTGTGTAGTGTAAGTGTTTGTATAAATTCTTGTATTAGTATGTATTGGATTAAATGATGTTATCGATTAGTTTGAGATTGGTTTCTCAATTAATATGCTGATGTGAATGATTTCTTACATGTTAGTTATATGCATGGTTTCATTATATGTATGAAATGCATGTACTTGATGATTTACTTAAGTTCTATGTTATAACATGTGTTAACATGCTCACATGGTTGTATTTCAATTCCAATACTCTCATATGATTTGCTGATGTGATTCCTTAATTGTTTGGGACTATGCTTAGTCTAGGCAGTCGGTAACTGAGCGAATTCGTGGTTAGCTTATCTTCGCCACGAACGACGCGTCGATGAACGCGAGCCATGTTCTGGAGTTAGCGACAGTGGTTAGGCCACACGAAGTGTTTTACACACTTCATGTCGTCAACTTGAGATGTGATCGTGCTAGTCGAGCCCGTCAAGTAACCCGACTGGTCATTGTATGTTCACCCTGCATGAGTCATAACTGCTCGAACCTAGGGTACTGAACTTACCATTGTAAACCCTGTTAACCATGGTACCTTGATCCACGAAGACTCATGAGCCGGGCATGGTAGTATGGGACACCGTAGTCGAGCTGTCGGCCTACGCTGGGGCCACAAACCTCCCCATAGTGACCAATGAGCACCTATGACTCGTGAGCGGATTATGGTGGTATAGGACACTATATTCTTGCTGTCGGCCTACATTGATAAGGTGATGGGGGAGCAGAGCGACGAGTGCGTGCAACAGCCCTGACAGCCCTTTGTAGTGACCGCGAGCGTATTCTGAGTCTACGGGAGGCGACGACCCTTCAGTAGCAGTAGAGTACAGTAGGCCTGTATTGATAAGGTGATGGGGGAGTGGTGCAACGAGTGCGAGCAACAGCCCTGGCAGCCCTTGCAGCGACTTACAAAATATACATCGTATGAGATTACTAGGAGTGACGACCCTAGACAGGATCTGTGTTGGGATTGATAAAAGGGAAGTACCTTAGTTTCCTAATATTGCTGTATGAACAGAACTAATAATAACTCGGTAATCATATCACCATGACATTGCATGTGCCGGAAGATGTGGAGCACTTGAGGGTCGATTTCATGCTGCGGTCGTAAGATGGTGCCGTATGAGGGAGATCGTCGGTGAGGGCATACATCACGTCATGTCATATTGCATTAACAACAGTTTTAGGATTGTTTGATTTACTGCTTTACTATTATCGCATGATTGATTTGAGAACATGTTAATCCTTGCTCTATTATTCCACTGAGTTAGCTACTCACTCCCACATTACGGGACGGTGTTCCGGACACCCACCAGTCCCTTTTGTGATTGCAGATGATGGCGCGGCCTGTGAGGCGGAGCTGGACTTGATGATGAGGAGGAGGATTCCTCCTTTATGCGTGTTCTGATTGACGGGATTACAGGGAGGTTGATTAGATACTTTGACACTTGTCATTTTATATTTTTAGCGCACTCATGTATATTCGTTTTGTCTACTTTTAGAGTATACATGTATGTATATAACCTGGTAACATGTTCATACTCTAGAGACATACAACAGTTTATATATGTTATACATACTATCACAGTCTTCCGCTGTTAATTTAACTGTCTCTGGAGTATGATATGCTGTTCTAGCTTAATCTCACTCATGTTTAATGTGTTATCACAGACAACATTCAATCATACATATCTATGTTGCATAAATAACATTTTGAAACTCGAGAGTTGGGTTTTTGCTCGACCCCCGATTTTCGAGATGTTACAACCCATGTACCAGGGGGTTACCCTGACCCCCAAAGACCATCGGCCCGAAGGCCCGACCGAACCCAGCCCGTTTACCGGCGAGACCTCGCCGACCACTAGGCCATCTGGCGAGGTCTCGCCATCTGGGCGAGGTTCTCTTGTCCCCTGGGTCCCAAAAAGGGGTGGGGCCCACCCTGAGTCCTCCTAGATTAGTGTGGGTAGGCCCCCGACTCTATTTGAGGCATTTTTAGGGCCAATTTACAAATTGGAATGAGTTTATGCAATGTGTAGTATATGATTTTGAGGTAGGAGATGCTAATCTATCCAACTAACCCATTTATTTTGTTAGATTTCAAAAGGTTAAGGGTCAAAACCCATTTTATCCATTTATTTATTATTTATGATAAGTTTTAGTTTCAGTATTGTTCTTCCTCATTTAAACTGTAGGATTTATGTCTAATATGAATGTACTTAGAGAAATTTGAAGAATAAGGTGGTGAAAGGTGAGATTTTTGAAGGAAATGGGTTGAAAAAAGATGTTTAGACTTTGGGATTGAGCTCTAAGAGTGATATGGTTGACCCATTACCTAAGGACGTCTAATTCCAGGTTGGCAAAAATTTGGGGTGTTACAATATACCCCCCTTAAAAATAATTTCATCCTCAATTTTGGTAAAGGGTAATGAGTAAAGATTCTATTATGCCTTTTGCCTAAACTGTACTGATTCAAGTTTATATACATGGTTGGGTTTATACATCTATACTAGTCTGGCGTATTTTTATCTATCCTCAAAATTTACTCTTTATTCTTTGCTTATATCCTGATGGTTTTCTATAATTTATTTCCTCATCTATTTGGAGTCTTGACGATGATTCACAACTACTTAGAGTAAGATATATATTCTCAGTGGTTAACCAGTACGGAGAGATGATTATAGTGGGCTTGATCCCGATACATTGAACATCTACCTGACTAGGGTAGAAGGCTCATCATATCCCATCCTAGTCCTGGTAGATTCTGGTCTTTTGCCCGGTCAAAGCAGTGAGTCCATTGGTAGTCTCCTAGGATTGAGAAATGAGTCAAGCCGTGAATGCTTCACCATTTTATATTTCAGTAACTCCGTATAATCTGATTACTCCAAAGCTTAGGGAATGTCCATCATTGAAAGGTTCCAAATTCCTATTTATAAGGTTGCTCTTTGGGTCTTGGTCTAAGGGAGTCCTGATCTGAATCTATGTCCAAGATAGGGGTTAATATGCACCCTAATAGATCATCCTAAAAGGATTTCTAATCGAATAGAGTTGGCCAAGGCTTCTATTATGTTCGTATTTAGCGAGTAGATTTGTGGATACTCTGACCTCCGCTCGTTTCCATTGTTAGGCCTATGATTTAATATGTATGGGTTCAACACTTAAGCCCTAATTGTTTCCCTATAAAGACTTCAGTACTGACATTCTATGGAAGGTTCAAATCCTGTTTACTGACCTAACCTTACGTATAACATAAATCACTTTCTTCGATCCTAGGCCAATGGGGAAAGGGCCAACCATACTTCCGCTGCGTAGTTCTAACTCAACTGTTGTATTATAGGACCTTACTAGATTGGGCTCATAAGGTTCTACCTCTCTTAAAAATTTATTTCTACTCTCAGGGCTCAAGAATCTTTGTCCTGATCCGTATGTCGAAACAAGGTATAATTTAGGACCTATGCTTGACATGATATGGGATACAATCTCCCAATACGTTGGTCTTCCTTCGTTAATGATGCGTACTATGGCATTGGTACCTATAATTATAGAAAGGAGCAAAAAAGATGGGTGTTGTGGTTGATTCCAGGGACGGGTGTAACTTGATGGCAAGATACCTAATTCTACCAAAGAAGGACTCTTACTAGGGTCCTAACTTACCCTCTTTAATCGTGTACAGTTTAATACTATAAGATAATCTACACATTATTAGTACGTAATGCATTTGGACACAAAATATGTTAACGGGCAAACTAACTTTCTAAGTCCATATGTAAGCTAGAAGGGTCTGTGATTCAGGATCTAATTCCTAACTATCTGTTGCTCGAATTTGAATTTAATTGTACTCAAGCACTACATACATGTCCATACTAGCTAAGGAGGTCATAGGGTTCATGTTATTACTTTATCGAATCTCCTATACTGACAGATTATTCTAATTCTAAGAGTACTAACTCTAGGTCCAAAACACCAAGGGCCTATGTGGCCAATGGTATTAAGTTGTATTAAATGGATTACGTTGCTAATCCCACCTCGGGATTAGAAATGGCGTGTTTGGTAGGAGGGTGGGAAGGGATTAAAATCAATTACATAGACTTTGGAAAATGAGCCTTGCATTAGAAAGAGTGAGATGGGATTTCCAAATCATATGATAATGAATTTTCAAGGGTAATATGAAAGGAGAACCCAGGATTTACTTTTAATTGCATACATTTCAACCATGGCATTAGAAACCATGGGATATACCCAATTTAGGGACAATACATTACACATACATTTCTTATTACTTTTACATTTCCATCTGCCCTAATATTACCTAATACAGTTGGTCGAACGACCCTAAATGTCCCATCATTTGGAAGTTGTGCAGGTTTTGGGACACAAAAATGTGAGTTTTATGCCCATATGAGAGGGTATACGGAAGGTGAAGAGTTGTAAAGAATAGTGGTGGATGGGTGTAGGATGTAGAAGAAGATGGAAGCTTGAGTGAATAGAAGTGGGGATATGAGATCATTTTACATGGTCTAGGTTACGTATGGGGTGTTCTACGGTAGTTAATCTCGCCAATCGACGATACTTGGGATTCTAATATGATTTCTAGATTCCATCGTCCCCTTCCTAAGTCTGAGTGTGTCAGTGTGTGTTGTGTTACCATAACCCAGGTCCGGTTTAATCCAAATCATACTCTGATACCATCTATAACATGCCGAAAATCGGGGGTCGAGCATAAACTCCACTCCCGATTTCCAGAACATCACTTATGCAACATTTTCAATGATGGATGAATGTCGGCTGTAATAATGCATAAAACATGAAGTGGATTAAGCCAAAATAGCATATCATACTCCAAAGATAGTTAAATTAGCAAGCGTAAGAATGAGATAGATATATAAAATATATGAACTGTTGTAAGTCTCCAGAGTGTGAACATGTTACTAGGTTAAACATATACATGTATACTCTAAAAATGATCAAAAAGAATATACATGGGTGCTCCAAAAATATAAAATGATTAGTGTCATGGCGTCTAATCAACCTTCCTGTAATTCCGTCGACCAGAACACGGTCTACCTAGACCCGCCTGATAACCGCCTATAGGAGAAATCCTCCTCCTCATCAAACAAATTCAGCTCCACTTCACAAGCAGTGTCATCATCTGAAACTAAAACAGGGACTGGTTGGTGTGTACAACACCGTCCCGTAACGTGGGAGTGAGTGGCCAACTCAGTGGAATCATAGAACAAAGGTTAACATGTTATCAAATCAATCAAGCGATAATGATAAAGCAAGCAAATCAAACATTCCTAAATACTGTAATTAATACAAGGATGAAATGACATGATGCATGCCCTTGCCAACATACTCCCTCATTCGACACCATCTTACGTCCGGGCATGCTTTCTTCCCTCAGTGCTTCACATCTTCCAGGCACATGCAGTGCAATATGAATATGATTACCGAGTTGTTATTAGTCCTTTTCATACAGCAGGATTGGAAAACTAGGGTACCTCCCTTATATCATTCCCAAACAAGGATCCTGTCTAGGGTCGTCACTCCTAGTAATCTCATACAATGATATATTTCTAGGTCGCTGCAAGGGCTGTCAGGGCTGTTGCACGCACTCATTTCTCCGCTCCCCCATCACCTTATCAATACAGGCCTAGTTTGTACTCTTGTTGTTACGGAAGGGTCGTCGCCTCACGTAGACTCAGAGTACGCTCGAGGTCACTACAAAGGGCTTCCAGGGCTGTTGCACGCACGCGTTGCTCCGCTCCCCCATCACCTTATTAATATAGGCCTAGTTTGTACTCTTATTGCTACGGAAGGGTCGTCACCTCACGTAGACTCAGAGTATAGCCCCAAGCACATGTAATCTGAATCAGTAATCATATGAGATAGACAGATTTGAAATAACAAGTAATTCAAGCATGATAGCAACATGTTATAAGATACAACATAAACAATTTAACTATACACAAGCATTTCATATATATAAAGTAATCAATTCAAATATAACAAACATGGAGGAAATCATATACATCATCAAAATAGTTGAGAATCCTATCTCAACGCTAATCTATAACGTCATATACTCAATACTTACTTATACAAACATTTATACAAACACTTAGTTTACACACATTAGCCTACATAGTATATGTTAGCCAAAATATGTATCAGGGCGAATCTCTTCGCCAAATAGATCATATACGCATAACTAACATAGGTACACGACAAATACTCATGGCAATCATATCAGCAAAATACGTACATATACAGTATTTCCTACAAATACCTAAAATACCCTAAATCTCATATTCTTCGTACGTATTCGAAATGAAAAACAGACAACATGTTCTACATGTCAAACAGCATCCTTGTCAACAATCTACCATTAAACGGCATTGAAAGCTTTGAAAAATGACAACCTAAGCATCTAAAATTCGCACCTTAAACCAGAAATTGTGAAACGGAGTTGATTCAAATGATAAGTCTTCGTCAACGGCTCAACGGTAACCTATACCACGAAATAGGTTAGCTACATCATCACTTATGATATTTGGAACTCTAGAACAGGTTAGGGTTATGATTTCTTACCTAAGAGCGGAGCTGGAAGCACTGGAATGGCGGTACAGAAGCGGTGTTGAAGCACAAGGAGTAGCAGGGAAGAATCCATGGAAGAAAAATCCCATCTTCTCCCCCACTCTCTCCCTCTTTCTCTCTCTCTCTTTTCTCTCTTCTCTCTCCTAGGGCTTAGGAAATTCATATGGAATAAGAGAGTAAGGGTTTAAGCCCTTTTTATAAGTCCAAAAGTGATAAAAATAGACTTGGGGCCATAGTATACTTATGTTATGTCCAAATACGGACTGTTTCGTCTCAACGGAGCACTTCTGGAGGTCCTCTTATCAAATGCGGATGGACTTAAGCTCCCTGACATTGGATCTAGGTCAGTCAGAGTTTTCAGTCTGATCGAAAATCTAGATCGACCGTGGCGGACCAGTTTCAGTTCAACGGCTACCAGTACTCGATCAGAGCTACAAGTACTATGACATGTAAGGGCCACCTATCCTGATCTGATGGTAAAATTTGATCGAATTCTGATGGTCAGAACGCTTAGAAAAAGGTGAGCAAGCGACACGTGCAAGATTTCATAAATTATATTTAATTTCTAACATTTCTCACACTCTTCACTCTGGGCTCAAGAAAATCGTCGTGGGACATCATTTGGTCTTAATTTTTCAGGTGATTGTCAAGTCCAACTAGGCGGTCAGGATTGTCTAAGTTCGGGATAATCGGACTTCTGATGTACGGTCCAGATCTGATATAAAGTTTCTGAATGCTCCCGTGAGCAACCGGGTTTAGAGTTTGATCCTAGGTTTTAGGGTATTGTAGCGTCACCTATTCTATACGTTTTGGCTCTAGAAGATCATATTGAAAGTGATTGGTGAGAGTTTCATAGGTCATCTAATGCAGCGCTAGTTAATTCTCGTTAGATTTCTAAAGGAAGTAGCCTTTATTGATTTTTGTTTGAGATGAGATTTGAAGGGTGGAGTGAGGATGCTTGGAAAAGGAAGAAGAAAGAGTTTGGAGGGGTGATTTTTATCAAAAATTAGACGTTTGGGAGAGAAAGGAGAGATTGGAGGGTCACTTTGTGAAGGAAGTATGTGATTAGGATGTTTTTAAGGCACGGCCCATGTACCAGGGGGTTACCCTAGCCCCCAAAGACCATCGGCCCGAAGGCCCGACCGAACCCATCCCATTTACCGGTGAGACCTCGCCGACCACTGGGCCATCTGGCGAGGTCTCGCCATCTGGGCAAGGTTCTCCTGTCCGCTGGGTCCCAAAAAGGTATGGGGCCCACCCTGGGTCTTCCTAGATTAGCGTGGGTAGGTCCCCGACTCTATTTGAGGCATTTTTATGGATAATTTATAAATTAAAATGAGTTTATGCAATGTGTAGCATATGATTTTGGGGTAGGAGACGCTAATCTATCTAAATAACCCATTTATTTTATTAGATTTCAAAAGTTTAAGGGTCAAAACCCATTTTATCCATTTATTTACTATTTATGACAAGTTTTAGTTTCGGTATTGTTCTTCCTCAATTAAACTGTAGGATTTATGTCTAATACGAAAGTAGTTGGAGAAATTTGAAGAATGAGGTGGTGAAAGGTGAGATTTTTGAAGAAAATGGGTTGAAAAGCGATGTTTAGACTTTGGGATTGAGCTCTAAGAGTGATATGGTTGACCCATTGCCTAAGGTCGTCTAATTGCAGGTTGAAAAAAATTCAGAGTGTTACAATAACCTATAACCTATAACCAAAACCAAAACTTATAACCTAAACCAAAATTAAAACCTATAACCTAAACCTAAACCTTAACCTATAAACTATAACTTATAACCTAAACCTAAACCTTAACCTATAACCTATAACTTATGACCTAAACCAAAATCAAAATGTATAACCTAAACCCGAACCCGAACTCGAATTCCTAAACCTTAACCTAAACATATAACCTATAACCTATAACTTAAGCCTATATCCAAACCTAAAACCGTACTTATAACTTAAAACTATTCTCAAATCCTTAAACCTTAACCTATAACCTAGCCTAAACCTATACTTATAACCTAAAACTATTCTCAAATCCCAAAACCTATAACTTAAACCCGAATCCAAACCCGAACCTGAACCCGAATTCCTAAACCTTAACCTAAAAATATAACCTATAACCTATAACCTAAGCCTATAACTTAAACCTAAACCTAAACCTATAACCTAATCCTAAACCTATAACCTAAACTCAAATCCCTAAACCTTAACCTAAACTTAAAACCTAAACCTAAACCTAAACCTAAACCTTAACTTAAATCCGTAAACCTTAACCTATAACCCAACCTAAACCTATACTTATAACCTAAAACTATTCTCAAATCCCAAACCTATAACCTAAACCCAAATCCAAATCCGAACTCGAACCTGAATTCCTAAACCTTAACCTAAACATATAACCTATAACCTAAGCCTATACCTAAACCTAAAACCTAAAGCTAAACCTAAACCTAAACCTAAAACCTAAAACCTAAAACCTAAAACCTAAACCTAAAACCTAAATGTATTATAAATCCCTAAACCTAGACCTACACCTAATCCTAATCTCAACTCCCTAACATAAACTTAAACCTAAACTTGAAAACCCAAACCTAAAACCAGTCCCAAACTCGAACCCGATTTCCTAAACCTAAAACCTTAACCTATTCTCAATTCCCTAAACTATAGCTTATAACCTAAACCTAAACCTAATCCTAAAACCTAAATGTATTCTCAAATCCCTAAACCTAAACCTACACCTAATCCTAATCTCAACTCCCTAACCTAAACTTAAACCTAAACTTGAAAACCCAAACGTAAGCCTTATCTCGAACTCGAACCTGAACCCGATTTCCTAAACATAAACCTTAACCTATTCTCAATTCCCTATACTTAAACCTTATAACCTAAACCTAAACCTAAACCTATAACCTATAACCTAAACCTAAAACCTAAATGTATTCTCAAATTCCTAGACCTAAACCTACACCTAATCCTAATCTCAACTCCCTAACCTAAACCTAAACCTAAACTTGAAAACGCAAACCTAAACCCGAACCTGAATTCCTAAACCTAAACCTTAACCTACTCTCAATTCCCTGAACCTATCGCTTATAACCTAAACCTAAAACTTAACCTAAACATAAACCTAAACCTAAAACCTAAACCTAAACCTAAAACCTAAATGTATTCTCAAATCCCTAAACCTACACCTAATCCTAATTTCAACTCCCTAACCTAAACCTAAACCTAAACTTGAAAAACCAAACCTAAACCCGATCCCAAACCTGAACCCGATTTCCTAAACCTAAACCTTAACCTATTCTCAATTCCCTAAACCTATAGCTTATAACATAAACCTAAGCCTATAACCTTAACCTAAACCAAAACATATGACCTAAAACCTTAACCTATAACCTATAACTTATAACCTAACCTTATCCTATAACCTAAAACCTAAACCTAAAACCTAAATGTATTATCAACTCCCTAACCTAAACCTTATCTCAACTCCCTAACCTAAACCTAAACCTAAACTTGAAAACCCAAACCTAAACCCGATCCCGAACCCGAACCTAATTTCCTAAACCTAAACCTTAACCTATTCTCAATTCCCTAAACTTATAGCTTATAAACTAAACCTAAACCAAAACCTTAACCTTAACCTAAACCTAAACCTATAACCTTTAACCTAAACCAAAACCTATGACCTAAAACCTTAACCTATAACCTATAACCTAAACTTATAACCTATAATCTAACCTTAACCTAAACCTAAAGCCTAAACCTTAAAATATAAAGTAAAACCTAAACCTAAATCTAAAACCTAAATGTATTCTCAAATCCCTAAACCTAAACCTACACCTAATCCTAATCTCAATTCCCTAACCTAAACCTAAACCTAAACTTGAAAACCCAAACTTAAACTCGATCTTGAACTCAAACCCAATTTCCTAAACCTAAACCTTAACCTTTTCTCAATTCCCTAAACCTTAACCTATAACCTAACCTAAACCTAAACTTATAACTTGCACTTATAACCTAAACCTATACCTATAAGAAAAAAAAAAAGAAAAAAAAGAATGAAGTTTCTGTAATTCTTCATGATTCTGAATTATAATGTTTTGTTGGTTGAATATTTTTTTATTAGATGAAAGACAGAAAATTGTTGTTGATTTCCTTTTTTTATTTATGTTTTTAATGTATTTATGTGTGGATGAATGTAATGTGGAAGATTGTTTATGTTTGGATGGATGGAGTTTATATTTGGATGAATGTAGTTTATGTTTGGATGGATTTATGTAGTTTGGTTTTAGATGGATTTAAATGTGAATATGATGAAATATATTATGTAATAGGTGTATATCAGGAAGAATACGATGTTGTAACAGATGTATATAACAGGTGTATATTAGGAAGAATATGATATTGTAACGGGTATATATTGTTTGTGTTTGGATGGATGTAGTTTATGTTTGGATGGATTTAGTAGTTTGGGTTTAGCTGGATGTAAATGTGAATATGATGAAATATATTATATAATAGGTGTATATCAGGAAGAATACGATGTTGTAACAGGTGTATATAATAGGGTATATCAGGAAGAATATGATATGAACAGGTGTATATGCAAATATGAGACGGCTGAAGACCGTCCTTTTCAGGTTTATAAGAGACGGTCCATGACCGTCCTTTTCAGACTCATAATAGACGGTTCATGACCGTCCTTTTAAAAGACGGTCTACGACCATCCTTTTCTGGTTCATAAGAGACGGTCCATGACCGTCTCTTTCAGGTTCATACGAGACAGTCTATAACCGTCCTTTTTATTAACGATCATGGGCTGTCCTTTTAATTGACGGTCATGGGCCGTCCTTTTTACGGACGATCTAGGACCGTTCTTTTTACGGACAGTCATAGACCATCCTTTTAAGCTTCATTTTAAGTCCTCTAGTACCTACCTTTATAGATGGTTTATGACCATCTTTCTTTTGAAACGGTCCATGACCGTCCTTCTTTAGAGACGGTTTATGGTCGTCCTTTAAAAAATTTGACACGTCAAAATTTGACGGTCATTGTGACGGTCCAGAACCGTCCTTTTTGGCCTTTTGAGACAGTTTTTAATCGTCCTTTTTTAGTTATTTTGATGTAGTGCTTGTGCCTTTATGGGTTGTTTCCAATAGATCCCATGCTTTCTTGGATGTCCCACACATACTTATTTGATTGAAGATGTCTTGGGACACGGCATAGTAGATGACGTTCATAGCTTTTTCTTCAGCAGTCTTTTTTTCTTTATTAAATGTTGTCCATTTTTCTTTAGGTTTGGGTTTTGTAATGGTTGTATCACTATCAAGTATAATTTGTTCAGAGGGTGACATATATCCACTTTCGACTATATCCCAAACATCATGGTCCAAAGATCTCAGAAAGTAGGGCATTCTAGCCTTCTAGTATGCGTAATTTGAGCCATCAAATACTGGAGGCCTTGTGACTGATGAGCCCTCTCCTTTGTCCATAATCCTAACTTCAGTCAAGATCACTCTCTAGGCAGTGAAGCCCTTAAAGAGAGACCCGCTCTAATACCAATGAAATAGCAGTGAAGACCAATTTAGTTGAAGTAGGTATATGCCAATATGTCTTAGAGGGGGGTGAATAGGACTTTTTAAATTTTTTATGATTTATTAAAAATCCTATAACACTAATCCTAATAATAGGCACTTATCCGGACTACTCAAAAGTAACTGTACTGCCTTCCAATCCTGATAGAGGATCCAATCACAAATTGTTTAAGAAGTGAGCAATATGTAAACTAGTTTATGATGGATATGACTGTGTATGTGTGTGAGGTGTGATCTCAGATATTCAAATATGAAAATATTAAAGTAAATCACACAAATAAAAGAATAGCAATCTCAAACACAGTCATAGTGGTTCAACTACTTGTCTACTCCACTCCCAGTAACCGCACTCAACCCTTAAGTGTACCAGATTTCACTTAGGAGGTTTCACAGCAGTTCACCTCAAACTTATGATTTTAAGTCAGGCTCACCTTCAACCTTTACAACCTACACCTAGGCTGACTATTTATGCTCCCTGAGTAAGGGTCAACACAACACCCAGTTTTAGGCACACTAGCCAAGGATCCACACAAGGAACGTCTTTGTTTATGCTCTCACGAGCAAGGGTCAACACAATGAACCCACTTTTAGGCTCATTGGCCAAGGATCTTCCATAAGAACCTAACTGTTTATGCTCTCCACAGAGCAAGGGTCAACACAATGCACCCACTACATACAATCCCGCTAGAGGCCTCCTAAAGGACTTGTAAGGGTGAGAAACACCTTAGAACCAATCCTATAAAGTAATGATTAAAGGGTCCTCTAGACTCATATAACTTACAAATAAGAAGATGAGTCCATCTTTAGCTCGTTGTTGAATATCTCCTCCTTTGTTGATGAAGAGTCTTCTGCTTCCATGAACCGCAACTCAAAAGATATACTAATGCATTGCGATGGGTTGGGTCAAGGTTACGATGGAATCCTACTCTCAAATATTTTCCTATAAAGGAGATAGTGATTCCAATCATCTATACATTCAAGGCATCCCAACTTAATGCTTTGCCGTTAAGGTAGCAGCTGGAGGATCCTTGAATACGGAAGTTCATTCTCCAATCCACTCTATTGAATATCAATGATGTGGGTGGAATGAGGGATGAACTTCCTTGAGAGAAATGGCTTTGGGTATATGATATAAGGTAAAACACTCAAAAGCATTCTCTTCTTTCTCTACCAACAATAATAGACAAGTTCTCTTTATATAGGCAAAAGGTTCCAATGGATATAAAACGTTCACACATATGAAAGAGTTTGATATCATCGAGCGTATACTCTTGATAGCATCGACGGTCTGCTCGATGACACAAACTTAAATTTCATACGCTTTTGAAACCTGTTGCGAGCTGGTCGAGGGAATCGTAACACGTGTCAATGTCGTCAAATTTTAAATTCTGATTTCATCAATGTGAGGTTCGATTCCTCGACATTTGAAAATGAGAGAGAGTTGCATTGAAATATTTCAGGTTTACAAGAATGATCGAGGGACCTTCGATATCATCGAAATTTGAATGTGGATGATATCGATAGTTATGTTAAGGCATCGGTAAATCAAAAAGATTTTCACTTAAGCTTGTTGGACAGTTTTTGTCCTAGTTCAATGTCATCGAGACCGTATCGATATTATCAATATTTGAATATCGATTCTATCAAGTGATCCTCGATTATAGATAAATTATCCTGAAATATATTGCTGGAAAACTTTGCGCCCATGATCGATATCATCGAGAGCCTTCTGATATCATTGAGATTTAAACTTTGATGGTATCGAGGTGGGCTTCAATATATCGATACAAATGTGATATTCTTAAGAAAAAATATGGCCACCGGAGAACTTCCTGTCGATATTATCGAGTCACCTTCGATGGACTTGAGATTTAAATATCGATGATATCGATAGGTATATCGATACATCGATAATTCCATCCAAATATATATGTGGTTGCTGGACACTTTTGTCCTCATTCCGATGGAATCAATTTGTCATCGAGGACATTGATAGCGCAGGTCGATTATATCGAGATGTGTATCGATTAAATCGGCAAAGCAAGAAAACTTAGAGATTTACTGATTTTGAAAAAGTTTTCTTACTTAAAAACCCTATGATGATCTGACTTGTTTTAAGGGTTTTATTTATCTGATGTTTGGGGACATGGGATGTGTTGCTTAGATTTACCTATGGTGAGCTTGTACACATCCAGTTGAGGTAGACACTTTGAATTGATCTTCCTATGAGGCTCTGCAGTCTGGATGTCTCAACACTCATGCTAATTGATAAACTAGGACACTGTCAGTTACAGATCCATCGGTACCAGTCACTTCAATGGTAGGAGGGCTCCAATTGGTCACTGTGGCTTGCCACACGCTCTCATCCATTGATTTTAAGAAAATCCTCACTCTAGGTTTCCAATAAGTATAATTGGAGCCATCAAATGGTGGAGGCCTAGTGACTGAAAGGCTATCAAAATTTGACATCTTAAAAAGCTTAGATCGATTGGCTCAGGAAATAAATCCAAAGAAAGTAATCAAAGCGAGCTATTAAGCAGTGATACCACTTGAAAAGGCCGAGATACAAGTCCAAGAAGGGGGGGGGGGGGGGGGGGGGGTGAATAGGACTATGCCAAATTAAAAATTAAATGCAGAATTTAAACAAATATAAATAAAGATGGCACTTAAACAATCCCACAATGTAGAAATGTAAATCAACCTCAAATGTACAAGCATTGAGAGGTTGATATAAATGTTGTTCTAAGGACAACCTTACACTAAAAACCAATGGCTTATGGTAGGACAACCTGATTCCTAGAACGGTCTGTGTATCAAAATCTCAAATCGATATAGAGGAATAAAGAATAAAATAGAAAAGATGAAAACTAAGCTATTATAACATTCCCACACTTACATAAAAAAGAATTACAACATTCTCCATAATTACATAAAGGGAAATTACAACATCCACATATTGAAATAATCAATCAATCACCACAAGATCAGAAATTATAATGGTTCGCTTGTGTGTACACCAATTGTTTAGAAAAACAGTCACACAACTACTCCACTCCTAATATCCTCACACAGTGGATATTAGTGTTCATTATGAAATAGTTTTTCCAAGGTTCACCCAAAACCCTCACAATTGTTTCTTTCAAGTGGGCTTAGACAATTTAAAAACCCCACACTCCGAGTTTTCTAGATCACCTTAGAAAAACCAAAAGAAAGAGATTTTTCCAACACAATCTCAAAGAAATCAAAAGAATAAATTTATAAAATTGTAAAATACTTATCTGGATATTCTCCTTTGTTGTAGCCCAGAAGAACCAATTCAGAATAGAAGTTCAACGTAAATGATCAATGTTCATACTCATTAATGAAACGGTTCTAAGTTCTAAATTGATTTTAGATTAAATCACCTTACGCTAGCTTGATTTGATTTTGATTCCAAGAAATGGGAAAACTTCAATCCCTTCTTCAAATAAAATTCGAATGTAGAATACAAAATCAAATGCAAAAAGCTAATTAAAGAGAATATAAAATGAGCATTAAATATCTTAAGAATATCACTAACTTATCTCTCAGAGTGGTGTCTTGATTTTGCTTGAATTGGATATCAAATTTTAAAAATCGTTCTTTATTTACAAGTGTAGAAATCATTCCTTCGACTGGCCCAGAGGACAGCTCGACTGGTCGAGGGACCAACAAACTTTTAAAAATTTAGGCGTGATAAGATTAAGTCGTTGCATGACTGATCGAAGGACTTGCTCGATGGGTCGAGTCCTGTCCACGACTGGTCGTGTGGGACTCATTTTAGTTGATGGACTTTAAATCAAGCCTACTGGATTGGTCAAACATTGTTCACTCGACTGGTCGAACAATCCTCAGGACTGGTCGTGGATTTAACAAAAAATTTTAAAAATTAGTAACAAACTTACGACTGGTCTAGGATTTCTTAGATTGGTCAAGCCAGTACTAAGACTAGTCGAACATAGTCTAAGACTAGTCAAAAAATAGACTATGTACTTATAAAGTGACCTAATTAAATTATGTATTCAAAATGACTTATCCTATGGTCAATCTAGGTCATTCATACCTTATAATCGATACATGAACATTAAATCTTCTTTTTCTTCAGTTGATAGTTTTTCTTTGAAGTTCACGAAGCTTGAGATCTTGACATATGATGAAGCTTAAAGGAGCGAACTATCTCATGGTATTATACTTTGTAACACCCCGGATTTTGGCCAATCTGGGATTTGACGTCCTTAGGCAGTGGGTTAATCAAAACACCTGAAAAATCGCTCAGAACCCAATTCCATAGCCAAAGAAACCACTTAGGATTAATTCCTTTAGAAACTAAGCATAAGTTAGCTAGCGCAACGCTGGAGTAGCTGGGAAATAGTCCCTGATCACTTTAAATACGTTCTACAAGACCCAAATCGAGTAGAACCAATGACTCTATAATACTCTATAACCTTGGACCAAACTCTAAGTAGGTTTGTTCTCTGGACCACTTTAAATCTTTGTATTGGATCTAAACCGCGCGTCGAAAGTCCGATACCTCCTATCTTAGACCGTTAGAACCGCCTAGCTGGACTTGACACTCATTTCGAAAATCAAGTCAAACCGATAATCATAGGCTATTTCATTGAGCCCGAACCGAAGAGAGTGCGAATAGGGACAGAATTGGAATTTCAAATTCAAATCTGGCACACGACTTGACGCGTCAGTATTGAGCATTCTGACCATCAGAATTCAGCCAGATTACACCCTCGGATCAGGAAAAATTTCTATTTTATATCATGAGACTTTCAGCCCTGATCTACGTGCGATGACCGCTGAACTGAAACTGGTCCGCTACGTGCGATCTGCGAACCCTGCCAGACTGAAAACTTAATACGTGCTATATCTGGTACGCATGAGCTTAAGTCCGATCGCAATCGACCAGGGGACCACTAGAAATCATCTTTTGGATCGAAACAGCCCCGAAATGGATAGGCACTAAGTAAACTTCATCCCGGAGCCTGTTTCCGGCATTTTTAAGCTTATAAAAGGGGTTGAAACCCTCATTCCTCTCTCCCATCTGAAAATTGCAAAAACCTAGATTTGGGAGAGAGAAAAGGAGAGAGTTTGAGAGAGGAAGTGGGAGGATTTTCCCGCCTTCGTGCCGCTACTTCCACGTGCTACAGCAACTCTTTCCAATCACCTGGCTGGTGATTTCTCCGCTTTATCAGGTATAAAACAACCCTAGAACTTGCTGATTTATGGTTTACTTAGATTTATAGCGTGTTAACTAACGTAACTTGTAAAATAGGTTCTCCTACTGCCGTAGACGAAGCGTACACGCTCCGTTCAAAATCACGCATCCGTAAGACATAAGGTGCGGATATTAGACGCTTTGATTGACTGTTTCCAAAGCTTTCAATGTCGTTTAATAGTAGATTCTTGACGGCAACGCCGTTTGACATGTACAACATGCTGTCCGTTTCCTTTTTCGTAAACCAACGAAGAATATGAGATTTAGGGCATTTTAGTCATTTGTAGGAAGTACTGTTTTCATGCATATTTTGCTGATGTGATTGACATGGCTTCTCATCCCATTAGGATATTAGGAATACGTGCATAATTAGTTTGGCGAAGAGATTCGCCTAAATGCGCACTTCGGGTCGACATACTATATGTAGACTTAAGTGTGTAGTGTAAGTGTTTGTATAAATGTTTGTATTAGTATGTATTGAATTAAATGATGTTATGAATTAGTTTGAGATGGATTTCTCAATTAATATGTTGACGTAAATGATTTCCTACATGTTGATTATATGCATGAATTCATTATATGCATGAAATGCATATGCTTGATGATTTACGTAAGTTGTATGTTATAACATGTGCTTGATGATTTCATTATGATTTAGTTTGAGATTGAATTCTCAATTAATTTGCTGATGGAAATGATTTCCTATATGTTGGCGATATCCATAATTTCATTATATGTATGAAAGGCATGTATCAGGTGATTTTCTTAAGTTGTATGTTACAACATGTGTTAACCTGCTCATATGGTTGTATTTCATTCCCAATACTTTCACATGCTTTGCTGATGTGATTTCACATGTGTTTGCGACTATACTTAGTCCAGGCAGTCGGTAACCGAGAAAATTCGTGGTTAGCTTATCCTTGCCACGAACGACCCGCCGATGAACGCGAGCCGTGTTCTGGAGTTGGCGGCAGTGGTTAGGTCACACGAAGTGTTTTACGCACTTCATGTCATCAACTTGAGATACGATCGCGCTAGTCGAGCCCGTCAAGTAACCCGACTGGCCATTGTATGTTCACCCTGTATGAGTCATAACTGCTTGAACCTAGGGTACTGAACTTACCATTGTAAACCCTGTTAACCATGGTACCTTGATCCACGAAGACTCATGAGCCGGGCATGGTGGTATGGGACACCGTGGTCGAGCTGTCGGCCTACGCTGGGGCCACAAACCTCCCCGTAGTGACTAGTGAGCACCTAGTCTCGTGAACAGATTATGGTGGTATGGGACACTATATTCTTACTGTCGGCCTACACTGATCAGGCGACGAGTCCTTTGTAGTGACCGCGAGCGTATTCTGAGTCTACGGGAGGCGACGACTCTTCAGTAGCAGTAGAGTACAGTAGGCCTGTATTGATAAGGTGATGGGGGAGCGGTGCAACGAGTGCGAGCAACAGCCCTGACAGCCTTTGCAGCGACTTACAAAATATACATCGTATGAGATTACTAGGAGTGACGACCCTAGACAGGATCTGTGTTGGGATTGATATAAGGGAAGTACCTTAGTTTCCCAATCCTACTGTTTGAATGGACTAATAACAACTTGGAAATCATATCACCATAACATTGCATGTGCCTGGAAGATGTGGAGCACTCTAGGGAGTGTGGCATGCCGCGGTCGTAAGATGTTGCCGTATGAGGGAGATCGTCGGTAAGGGCATACATCACGTCATGTCATATTGCATTAACAACAGTATTAGGATTGTTTCATTTACTGCTTTACTATTATCGCATGATTGATTTGATAACATGCTAATCTCTGCTCTCTTATCCCACTGATTTGATCACTCACTCCCACGTTACGGGATGGTGTTTCCGGACACCCACCAGTCCCTATTGTGATTGCAGATGATGGCGCGGCCTGCGAGGTGGAGCTGGATTTGATGATGATGAGGAGGATCTCTCCTTTATGCGTGATCTGATTGACGGGATTACAGGGAGGTTAATTAGATACATTGACACTTGTCATTTTATATTTTTAGCGCCCTCATGTATATTCATTTTGTTTACTTTTGAAGTATACATGTATGTGTATAACCTGGTAATATATTCACACTATGGAGACATACAACAGTTTATATATGTTATACATACTATTATAGTCTTCCGCTTGTAAATTTAACTGTCTCTGGAGTATGATATATTGTTCTGGCTTAATCTCACTCATGTTTAATACATTATCACAGACAACATTCAATCATACATATCTATGTTGCATAAATAACATTTTGGAACTCGGGAGTTGGGTTTTTGCTCGACCCTCCGATTTTCGGGATGTTACAGATGGTATCAGAGCATGATTTGGATTAAACCGGGCCTGGGTTATGGTCTCGCGATGTACGCTGTCACTTCTTTTGACTTAGGTGGGTGCGAGAAGGGTCTAGAAACACTCTTAGGATCGCAAGTTCGCCGATAGGCGAAATCTATCCATCTCGATCGCACGATCAAGTCTGTAACGCATCTCGGGTCGCGTAAAGCAATCCGAATAGCTTTTAAGCTGTAGGAAGTCAGGTTGAGACGTCCGATGGGTGATTTTAAACCCGTAAAAGTAAATTCTTGGGCCGTGGGATGACCACGACTCCTGTAATCAATCGTCAGGGCTTAAAAACTCCGTTTCGCCAAAAATCTTCAAAATTCTTCCTCTCACCACTTAAATATTCATTTCTTTCTTATCGAAATCATGTTAGGCATTAAACCTAATGTGAAAATAACATAAAATGATACTTTCACAAAATTTTATAGTGAATAGTAAAATTTCATGAAAAATAGCCATAAGGCCATTCTAACTTCACTTCCTTTAGTAACTAAGGATCTAGATGGATGTACTAGCTCCTTCTACCCCAAATTCATATGCTGCATCATGTGGTTTGGTATTCGAGATTATGGAATGGTCCCAGAAAGCTCTGAACACATGTTTGGGCTCACATAGGCCAAAATACCATGAACCAGGGGTCGGACCATATAGATCTGGGGTCCTTGGACCATGGGGGACCGAACCCATCTAGCCCCACCGGCCGGATACACCACCGGTCGGCGATGCCATCGCCGATCCGGCGATGCATCGCCGTACAGGTGGGCCCCTTTGATGTGATTTTTGGGCGCACGCCCTTAAATGGCACGTGTACCCTCCCCATATAGGTCCCGTCCCACGAAAACCCCTAAAACGTGTATCTCCTTCACAAATAGCCCTCCCCATAGCTCCATTTTCATTTTCCAGCAACTATCTCCAAATTTTGTGGTCCCAAATCGCCTCTAGATCCCTCCTTGGCCAAAACCGACCACACTCCATCATCCCATTGAAGTTTTCAGCCTTTCCTCTTGAAGATCTCATTGTTTGGAGCTCTTACAACCCCCGAATCGAGCTGAAATCGTGAGGTGCTCCATTCCCCTTTTTCATTCTCCTTTCTTTCTGAAAATACATCCTAGGGGAGCTTGAAGCATCCCTCTACAACGCCTAGATCTCCCTTTTCTAGTTTGGTTAGCCATTTCCTTGCATTTTTCTCATTTTCCATGGCTATTGTTAAGCTGTTTTAGCCTTTTTCTCTCTTTTCACCATCCTCCCTCTCAATCCTATTTCTCCATTTTCTTTGCTTAAGGGATACTGAAAATATATGGCCGAGAGAGCTCTAGTAAGCAACAGACAATATTAGACTCGACAGGGATAAAGAAGGTAAGTCGGGACTGTGGTAAAGTCCTTTGGTAGAGTTAGGCATCTATGCCTTTGCCCTGTAGATTGTTTGATTTTTATTTTAAGGATTTATGTGTTTTGTTGTTATTGGGTCTAGTGATGTCACTGGTAGACAATGTGTTGCGTCAGTGGTTTGGGCTTAGCATAGCCGAATGCATCTCTGTCATAATCCATGTGGAACTTTATTCCATATATTGTGACGAAATTTGGTTAGATGGAATACATGCCGTTTCATTTCGCTGACAGGTATGGTCCCTAGATTGGGAGTATTGTAACTCTCGGGATTCAACCTGCAAATTAATTTTATCCCAACCCACCCTCCTACCAAGCATGCCACTTCTGATCCCGCTATGGGACTAGAAATGCAGTTCCATTTGATACAACTAAACGCTGCTGGCCACATAGGCCCTTGGCGTTTTGGTCCTAGAGTTAGCACTTCTAGATTTGAAGGGTCTGGCGACATGAGAAATCCAATTCTATTTAGACAATCTTGACCCTAATCAATAGAAGAATTCCCTGTAGTAGAAATGGTATGGAAAGCCATTTACCGTATAATCTTAGGCTTTAGATTATAGCTACTGAGTTACAGACTAGCCTACTAGTTACCTTGAGTAGGGTAAAGCCTGTATATGTTAAGGAATGATAGATTAGATTTGATTGGAATGGGACTCCCTTCCTTGGATAGATCCCCTTATGATTTATAGACTGCTGTTGTTGCCCATAGGAAGGAACCATTCACTCTCAGGGAACATTTATAAATCCCTCAGATTGAACGTAGAATGTACTAGCACGCCCCTTAGAATTGCCTTCCCCAAGGGCTTATTGCATTCGGCAATGCGGAATAAAGGAACTACATGCAAGCGATGTATTCGTGGTTTGAGTCGATTTCTTACTCCTAGTGGTTACCAATGAATCCAATGCTCTGATCAAGCAGAGGATCGGCATCGACTCGGATAAAGAACTGATACAACGCATTTTCTGTCCTGATTAGACAGAAGGTTCAACGTATCCGGCTTAGACCCACTACACAACCTTTCTTCTGTGATGGCCCAACCACCTACAACCAAACGGGATCACATTGCCTTTGGGAAATGGCGAGGACTTGAAGCCAGTAGAGAATTCGACATCTTGCCACCAACTCATACCTGCCCCTGAACTCAATCACAATAGAGATTAGGCTCATCTCTATGATCATAGGTACCAATGCCATAGAACGCATCATTAGCAAGGAAAACCATGTAGAGAAAGGTTGTTTCCATTTTAGGTTAAGGATAGACCCTAAGTTGCGCCTCGTTCCGATGTACGGAGCGACGCATAGACTCTTGAACTTTAAGTAAAACCAAGTTTTAAGGGGGGTAGAACGAATTAAGTTCAATCCGGTTAGGTTAGTCAACGCTCCCGTTCGAACAGAGTGGCGCCACGGAAGCGTGGTCGGCCTCTTCCCCACTGGCCCAAGATCGAAACCTTTGAGTTAGGATATACGTACGATTAGGTTATTAAGTAGGATTAAACCTTAGAACAAGTATTCCTTACCCTTCGCCAATTTCGAGGACGAAATTATGTTTTAAGGGGATAGATTGTAACACCCCAAATTTTGGCCAATCTGGGATTTGACGTCCTTAGGCAGTGGGCTAATCAAAACACCTGAAAAATCGCTCAGAACCCAATTCCATAGCCAAAGAAACCACTTAGGATTAATTCCTTTAGAAACTAAGCATAAGTTAGCTAGCGCACGCTGGAGTAGCTGGGAAATAGTCCCTGATCACTTTAAATACGTTCTACAAGACCCAAATCGAGTAGAACCAACGACTCTATAATACTCTATAACCTCGGACCAAACTCTAAGTAGGTTTGTTCTCTGGACCACTTTAAATCTTTGTATTGGATCTAAACCGCGCGTCGAAAGTCCGATACCTCCTATCTTAGACCGTTAGAATCGCCTAGCTGGACTTGACACTCATTTCGAAAATCAAGTCAAACCGATAATCACAGGCTATTTCATTGAGCCCGGACCGAAGAGAGTGCGAATAGGGACAGAATTGGAATTTCAAATTCAAATCTGGCACACGACTTGACGCGTCAGTATTGAGCATTCTGACCATCAGAATTCAGCCAGATTACACCCTCGGATCAGGAAAAATTTCTATTTTATATCATGAGACTTTCAGCCCTGATCTACGTGCGATGACCGCTGAACTGAAACTGGTCCGCTACGTGCGATCTGCGAACCCTGCCGGACTGAAAACTTAATACGTGCTATATCTGGTACGCATGAGCTTAAGTCCGATCGCAATCGACCAGGGGACCACCAGAAATCATCTTTTGGATCGAAACAGCCCCGAAATGGATAGGCACTAAGTAAACTTCATCCCGGAGCCTGTTTCCGGCATTTTTAAGCTTATAAAAGGGGTTGAAACCCTCATTCCTCTCTCCCATCCGAAAATTACAAAAATCTAGATTTGGGAGAGAGAAAAGGAGAGAGTTTGAGAGAGGAAGTGGGAGGATTTTTCCCGCCTTCGTGCCGCTACTTCCACGTGCTACAGCAACTCTTCCCAATCACCTGGCTGGTGATTTCTCCACTTTATCAGGTATAAAACAACCCTAGAACTTGCTGATTTAGGGTTTACTTAGATTCATAGCGTGTTAACTAACGTAACTTGTAAAATAGGTTCTCCTACTGCCGTAGAAGAAGCGTACACGCTCCATTCAAAATCACGCATCCGTAAGACATAAGGTGCGGATATTAGACGCTTTGATTGACTGTTTCCAAAGTTTTCAATGTCGTTTAATAGTAGATTCTTGACGGCAACGCCGTTTGACATGTACAACATGCTGTCCGTTTCCTGTTTCGTAAACCAACGAAGAATATGAGATTTAGGGCATTTTAGTCATTTGTAGGAAGTACTGTTTTCATGCATATTTTGCTGATGTGATTGACATGGCTTCTCGTCCCATTAGGATATTAGGAATACGTGCATAATTAGTTTGGCGAAGAGATTCGCCTAAATGCGCACTTCGGGTCGACATACTATATGTAGACTTAAGTGTGTAGTGTAAGTGTTTATATAAATGTTTGTATTAGTATGTATTGAATTAAATGATGTTATGAATTAGTTTGAGATGGATTTCTCAATTAATATGTTGACGTAAATGATTTCCTACATGTTGATTATATGCATGAATTCATTATATGCATGAAATGCATATGCTTGATGATTTACGTAAGTTGTATGTTATAACATGTGCTTGATGATTTCATTATGATTTAGTTTAAGATTGAATTCTCAATTAATTTGCTGATGGAAATGATTTCCTATATGTTGGTGATATCCATAATTTCATTATATGTATGAAAGGCATGTATCAGGTGATTTGCTTAAGTTGTATGTTACAACATGTGTTAACTTGCTCATACGGTTGTATTTCATTCCCAATACTTTCACATGCTTTGCTGATGTGATTTCACATGTGTTTGGGACTATACTTAGTCCAGGCAGTCGGTAACCGAGCAAATTCGTGGTTAGCTTATCCTTACCACGAACGACGCGTCGATGAACGCGAGCCGTGTTCTGGAGTTGGCGGCAGTGGTTAGGTCACACGAAGTGTTTTACGCACTTCATGTCGTCAACTTCAGATGCGATCGCGCTAGTCGAGCCCGTCAAGTAACCCGACTGGCCATTGTATGTTCACCCTGCATGAGTCATAACTGCTTGAACCTAGGGTACTGAACTTACCATTGTAAACCCTGTTAACCATGGTACCTTGATCCACGAAGACTCATGAGTCGGGCATGGTGGTATGGGACACCGTGGTCGAGCTGTCGGCCTACGCTGGGGCCACAAACCTCCCCGTAGTGACCAGTGAGCACCTAATCTCGTGAACAGATTATGGTGGTATGAGACACTATATTCTTGCTGTCGGCCTACACTGATCAGGCGACGAGTCCTTTGTAGTGACCGCGAGCGTATTCTGAGTCTACGGGAGGCGACGACTCTTCAGTAGCAGTAGAGTACAGTAGGCCTGTATTGATAAGGTGATGGGGGAGCGGTGCAACGAGTGCGAGCAACAGCCCTGACAGCCCTTGCAGCGACCTACAAAATATACATCGTATGAGATTACTAGGAGTGACGACCCTAGACAGGATCTGTGTTGGGATTGATATAAGGGAAGTACCTTAGTTTTCCAATCTTACTGTTTGAATGGACTAATAACAACTTGGAAATCATATCACCATAACATTGCATGTGCCTGGAAGATGTGGAGCACTCTAGGGAGTGTGGCATGCCGCGGTCGTAAGATGTTGCCGTATGAGGGAGATCGTCGGTGAGGGCATACATCACGTCATGTCATATTGCATTAACAACAGTATTAGGATTGTTTCATTTACTGCTTTACTATTATCGCATGATTGATTTGATAACATGCTAATCTCTGCTCTCTTCTCCCACTGAGTTGATCACTCACTCCCACGTTATGGGATGGTGTTTTCGGACACCCACCAGTCCCTATTGTGATTGCAGATGATGGCGCGGCCTGCGAGGCGGAGCTGGATTTGATGATGATGAGGAGGATCTCTCCTTTATGCGTGATCTGATTGACGGGATTATAGGGAGGTTAATTAGATACATTGACACTTGTCATTTTATATTTTTAGCGCCCTCATGTATATTCATTTTGTTTACTTTTGAAGTATACATGTATGTGTATAACCTGGTAATATATTCACACTCTGGAGACATACAACAGTTTATATATGTTATACATACTATTACAGTCTTTCGCTTGCAAATTTAACTGTCTCTGGAGTATGATATGCTGTTCTGGCTTAATCTCACTCATGTTTAATACATTATCACAGACAACATTCAATCATACATATCTATGTTGCATAAATAACATTTTGGAACTCGGGAGTTGGGTTTTTGCTCTACCCCCCAATTTTCGGGATGTTACATACTTGAGCTTGTATATCTCTTGATCTTGCATTTGAAATTATTGAAGTAAAGACCTTTGTTCTTGTATATGAGATGCACAAACTTGAAAATGTAGATGAGCTACATAAGACACAGATTCCAAGAGGTTTTGACACTACAAAATTTGACAATTATAGGAGCTAGAAAACATAGCACTTACAATCTGTAAGTACTATGATTTCATATCCCTTTGGTTGTCAAATTTTGTGGTGCCAAAACCTATATCTATGTCTTGTATATCTTATGTTTTATGTTTGAAGAATATTCATTACATCACATTTCAAGACAAGATCTTAAATGAAGAAAGTTTACAAGATATGGATGAAGAATTCGAGAATTGAAGTCTTTAAGTTTGCATGTTAAAGATTCAATCAAGTTCAAGTATATTAGAAGAATTTGTCAAGTCAAGATCAAGCTCAAGAAGGCCTACTACAAGTTTTGTATATTCTCAAGCTTCTCTTAAGGGTCATCTGAGTGTTCTGATTTTCAAGTCCAACTCACTTTTAAGGTTTGTTTGACCTTAGATTGACCTTAGGATGAGCTTCACAGTAGGTCATTCTGGATACATAACTCATATATTTTAATTTGCTTGTTTGGGCTATTCTAAGACCAGTCCTAGGGACTTCAAGACCAGTCCTAGCTCTACTACGACCAGCCTTAAGTTTTTCAGGACCATTCCTAGGTTGTTGAAGATTTTTGAATCTTTCTGGCTGTCCTATGACCAGTCCTGGACATCGTACGACCAGTCCTGAGAGTTCTACGACTCATCCTTCAACCAGTCGTAGTTCTACGACTCAAACTCCAACAAGCATTTTTGAGGTCCTACGACCGGTCGTAGGTGTCTCACGACCAGTCGTACGTGGTCCACGACCGGTCGTAGACCGCCCAGGACCGGTCATGGAATAGAAAATCCAATCCCGTGAAAATCTTTGAAAATCTTTGAAGCTACGACCAGTCCTAGGATCCTAAGACCAGTCGTAGACGGGATTTTTTCAGGCTATAAATAGTGCATGAACTTCAGAGTTTTAGCAATTTAATTCAACTCTTTTCAAGCAATATTTAGGCTATTCTCTGAGATAAGTTTGTGTTTGTTTTAAGCTACTTTGTACTTATTTAATATTCCTTTTGCTAGTTTATTTTTATTTGATTTTGATCTACATTCCAATCTTATTAGAAAAGGGGAATTTCTGATATTCCTTCTTCTTGGATTCAAAATCAAATAGAACTAGCCCTTTTGATTTAAAATTAACTACACTTAGAACCATTCTTAAAGTGAGTATTGGACTTTGAATGTTGAATCGAACTTCTACTCCGATTGGTTCTACCGGGCTTCTTTAAAAGGTGATTCAGGTATTTTACATTTTTTGTAATTTACTTTCTCTAGTTTTTGTTTGAGATTCCCTAGAAAAATCTCATTGTATTGGTTATCTGAGGAGAGCCAAAAAACTCAGATTGTGGTGTTTTTGGATTGTGTTAGCCCGAGATCAAAGACACAATTGTGAAAGTTTTAGGTGAACCTGTGAAACCTATTTTGATAGTGCATGCTAATATCCCCTGTGTGAGGATATTAGGAGTGGAGTAGCAATCTGTGTGGCTGTTAGATAATAGTTGGTGTACACACAGGCGAACCACTATATATCGTTGTGTTGTGGATGTGTTTTTCTCTTTCATTCTTTTATTCATTCTGTTTTGCAGAGAGTGTTTGTAGATGAATGTTGTAATCACTTCAAGAAAGTGTGGATGAATGTTGTAATAACTTAGGATTTATTTTCTGCAAGTTATTTTGATTTTCTTTCTTTTTATTCCTCATTGGTTTGTGATACAAAGGACGTTCTAGAAATAAGTTTGTCCTACCTTAAACCTTTGGTTTTTGGTGTAAGGTTGTCCTTAGAACTGATAAAGTATCAGTCTCTTTATTTTAGGCTATTGAGATTATTTTATATTCAGCATTGTGCTTTATTTCTTTGTTTATTCCGCTATTATAAGTTTTATTTGACATTGCCCTATTCACCCCCCCTCTAGGGCATATAGCTAGGCCCTTTCACAATCATTCCAGCTGGTAGGCCACCACGTGGACCCACCTGATGTACATGTTATATCCAGGCCATCCGTCCATCATGTGGGACCACCTTGATGAATGGGTCGTATCTCTACCGTCCAATGCATGGGATGGTAGGACCCACCAAATGTATGTGTTTCATCTCCACACCGTCTAGCCACGTGGATGGTGGGGGCTTGCCCTAATGAATGGGGCCCACCTATGATGTATGTGTTTCATCCATGATGTTCCACATGTGGTGGGACCCTTGATATATTTGTTTTAAACCCACACATGTGGGACGCACCATGATATATGAGTTTTATCCTACACCATCCATCTGCATGAGACCCACCTTGATATATTTTTTATCCACCATACATCTGTCCACGGTGGGACTCACCTGTTGTATTTGTTTTATCCACACCGTCCAGTTAGGATGGTGTGGCCCACGTGATATATGTGTTGTAAATCCACACCGTCCAGCCATTGATGGTCGGACTCACATGATGTATGTCTTTCATATCCACGTCATCCGTCCATTTTACTGGACGAAGGGCTCACCTGCTGTACATGCATGGCCCACCTGTTGTACCGCAGGGCGTACTTGTTGTGCATGCAGGGTCCACCTACCGTACAAGCTGGGCCCATCTGCATTATTCAGGCCTACCTTGCTGGGTGTTGTAAGAACACTATCCATCCTAATATGAGGCCCATAAGGTTGTCCTGTGAGGCCTACCTTGATGTTTATGTTGTACAGGCTGCCCATCCATTTTTCTTGGATCATGGGCTGCCCCATAAGGCCCACTATGATGTATGTGCACACACACCATCCTCCCATTGTGCCTAGATCATGGGCTATTTTATGAGGCCCAATATGATGTATGTGAGGCCCATGTGATGAGGCCTAATATGATGTATGTGACGCCCATGTGATGAGGCCCGATGTGATGTATGTAAGGACCCTTTGTAATGTGTGTAAGGCCCATTGTGATAGATATGAGGCCCTTAAGTGAGGCTCATTGTGATGTGTATGAGGCCTATGTGATAAGGCCCAATTGTAATATGTGATTTCACCATGATATATGTTTATCATGCCATCCATTTTTCCTAGTTAGTATAAGGATCATAGGCCCCATCATACGATAGGTCCTAAATGGGCTATGCATTGGGAGCAATGATGGTTAACTGTCCACATTGTAAGGGCAATGGTGGTTAAATGTCCATATTGTAATCTCCATAAGGCCCATTGTTTAACCCATTCTCATCTCCTCTTATTGGGCCATCCCAAATCTTTGGGCCCCCATTGACATTAGCATGATCCACCTCATTGGGCTTACCCCAAACCATTGGGCCCCCATTATTGTTGATGCTTCCATCATGCCTTATAGATTGTCTTAGTTATTAGGCCCACCTTATGTTTATCGGGCCCTTAGGAAACCCAAAATGCTATGTGATGGAACAGGCAAGGAAGCCTACTCCTCATTCTTAAGCCCATTCTTGACATGAGTAGGCCATTTAGGCCCATCTTATTATGAGGAGAATACATCATCACTGTATATGGAAGGATCCGTGATATCAGATTCGGTGTATCCACCACTGAGGATTAATCGTGATATTTTGTCAATATGCACGATCCTTTTATGGGCCTCGACATGTATTTGGGATGATTAATATGCTTGTTTACTTAAGCTAGTGAGACACACTGGGTATGTGCTAGCATAACATCATGACTCATACTCATATGCATCATTTGTATGCTTGATATGAGGAGTGATTGATCATAACATATGCCATTTGGCAAATTTTCATGGGACTCCCTGATAGATAGAGTTGCCCTACTCGAGCGCGTGGTACATAGGATTGATGCATGACTAGATAGTGTGACTCATGCATCTTGCATTGTGTGACATGATTACTATATGCCCTAGTGATATCAGATTTGTGGCCTCCACAGGCATAGCATGGATGGCAGGATCGGATACCGAAAATACTTGGTTCTTACACTGTGGGCACTAGGGATGTCCCTAGGTGCAAGTCTTAGAACCCTTATGGTACTAGTAGGATGCTCTAACATCTAGACCGAGTGGATACATTAGCGCACGAGGGCTGTATACCAATAGGCCATGTCTCCTACCGTGTTGTGGTCGGTTGGAAGGGGGTGTGGCTTTATCCGCCCGAGTGAGGGGGCTATAAGCTAGGTTGAGTTTGACCAACTCATAAGTGGGTCTGCTACCGATGAGCCGAATATATATATTGGCTAACTACTGGCTAGGCAGGTAGTGAGGTCTCTTTCACTCACTTAGTTGCCCAACTAGGGAGGTAGTAGCCAGTGTGGAGTGTAGTATATCCCAGTGTTATCTAGAGATGAGTTGTATTGTTTTGTGGATTCAGATGAGGATTGGTATGCTTGAGTTGTATATTGCATATGACATTGGCCATGTAGGTCTTACATCGCATAGCCTTGGTATGGCTGATAGCATTTATGCCTTGCATCGCATGACATTGATATGCCCGATAACATTCATGTCTTGTATCGCATAACCTTGGTATGACTGATAGTATTCACGGACTTACCAGCATATTTTCGCATTACTCTAATATTGCATACTTGGCACTTGCCTTGGCACACACTTACACACCCTCTAAGCTTTTTATAAGCTTATGCACGATCGTTTCCTGCACGTGACACTAGGACAGCGCAACATCATTGAGATTGGAGTGTGCAATAGTCTTCTAAAGCTTTTGATATTGATATTGTATTTCTTTTATGTATTATACTTAAAGTTTTTATTTATAGTGGAAATGTGATGATATTTTTGGTTGTTGTTTGTGGGTTATACTTATGGTTATGCTTCTTATGAGATAAATGTATATTGAAAATCTTCCTTGTAGGATCCCAGGATCAGAACCTAGTGTATGGGTGCCAAGAACGGAGAATGGGGTACTACGGAGGCTGTCAGTGCCGGATTCGGCGATCAGGAATTTTGTGAGCCCGGTTTCTAAGTCTAGGGTGTGAGATTAGCATTAGAGTGCGGATAAGGTGTATAGTGTCTGATTCTTCTAGATGAGGTTTCTCCTTTTGCATCGTCCTTTCCTTTGTTCTTGACAATGTTGTGCTGAAATCATAGGTTAAAATAATAAGAACAAGTAAAATAATAATTAATCTGAAAATATGTTTGTATCCTATAGATATAGATAAAGACGCACATATAGATCATATAGTAAGTTCCTTTCAAAAATAGCCTCTTTTGATTCTGTGTATTTGTAATTTAGTAGGTTATTTTGGAAAACAATGGTATCCTTATAAGAGTTGATATGCGGTGAAAGTGCACTACTAGTGCCCTTGTTTGTCAATTATGATGTAAGTCGAGTCAGTCGGACTACAATGCCTAATAGGAAGATCAATTCAAGCGTCTGCCTCAACTGGATGTGTGGAAGCTCACCATAGGTAAATCATAGCCTCACACCCCTTGTCCCAAAACACCAGGTGATTAAAACCCTTAAAAATAACTTAGAACATATGAGGGTTTTTGGGTAAGTGAACTTTTTCAAACAGCAGAAAATCTTTAAGTTTGCTTGCCCTGTCGATTATATCGATACACCTTTCGATATGATCAACCTGCTCTGTCGATGTCCTCGACACTTAATCGATACTGTCGATAAGAGGACTAAAAGTGTCCATCAACTGCATACCATCTGGACAGATTTATCGATATATCAATACATCTATCGATATCATAGATATTCAAACATCGAGTCCATCGGAAGTGTCTCGATAATACCGATAGGCAGAATTTCGACGCTCCTATTTTTCTAAAGAAAACTACTATGAGCTTCAATATATCGATGACTGTTGTGATTCAATCCGAATTCAAATATCGATCATATCGAAAGTCATTTGATCATATCGACAGTGGGTGCGCATTTCTTCCAGTAAATATTTCAGGATGTTCTAAACCTTGATTAGGCACCACTCGAGGACATCGATATTCTTATGTCAATGCTATCAAGTCTTGGTCGATTGGATCGAGTCTGGGCATAAACTATCGAACGTGTTTATAGGTAAATCTATACGATTTATCGATCTTATTGACACGATCTCGATATCATCGACATTTAAATTCCGATGACATCGGTTGACCCTTGATCACATCCTATAAAACCTGAAATATTTTGGATAGTCTCTCTCATTCTTCAAGTGTCGATAGATCGATCCCAGTATCAATGGAATCGGAGTTTGAAATACGATGACATCGACACAAGTATCGATCCCATTGATCAGCTGACAATAGGCTTTAAAAGCATATGACTTTTGAGTTTATGTTATTGAGCGGACAGTCGATCCCATCGAGAGTATACGCTCGATGATATTGACCATGCTCGATGACATCGAACTCAGTCATAAATATGACCATTTTATATCCATTGAAACCTTTTGCCTATTTAAAGAGAGACTTGTTCATATTACAGGTAGAGAAAGAAGAGAGTGCTTTTGTGTGTTTTACCTTTAGATCATATACCCAAAGCCCTTTCTCTCACGGGTGTTCATCTTCCAATCCACTCTCATTCATTGACATTCAATAGAGTGGATTGGGAAATGAACTTTCGCATTCAAGGATCCTTCAACAACTATCTTAAGAGCATATCATTAAGCTAGGATTCCTTGAATGAATAAATCACAGGAATTACTCTATCTTCCTTATAGGAAAATTCTAAGAGAGTAGATTTCCATCCTAACCTTGACCCAACTCGAAGCCAAGTACTAGTATATCTTTTGTGCTGCGAATCAAGGGAGCTGAACACTCTTCAAAAACAAGAAGGAGATCTTCATCACTGTGTTAAATGAGACTCATCAACTTATCTGTAAGTACTTAGAGTCCAGAGGACACTTGTGATCATTCCTTTCTTGGATTGGGTCTTAAATGTTGCTCACCTTTTGAAGTCCTTATAGGAGGCCTCCGATGGGAGTGTATGTTATGGGTGCGCTGTGTAGACTCTTGCTCTGTGTGAGCATAAACATCTGGATGCGTTGTGAGGACCCTTGCTCTGTGTGGGTATAAACATCTAGGTGCGTTGTGTGGACCCTTGTTCTATGTGGGCATAAACATCCGGGTGCGTTGTGTGGACCCTTACTTTATATGGGCATAAACATCTGGTTAGGAGTGCACCAGCATAAACTCTATGGTTAGAGGTGAACCGAGTAGAAACCTCCATATAATGGTTGAAGGTGAACCTGATTTAAAACCTTAGGTTTGAGATGAATCCTGAGAAACCTCCTTAGTGAAATCCGGTACACTCAAGGGTTGAGTACGACAGCCGAAAGTGGAGTAGACAAGTAGTCGAACCACTATAAAAATGACTGTGTTTGAGTTTATTATTTTTTTTCATTGTATGATATTCTTTACATGTTTTTGTATTTGATTGTCTAAGATCACACCTCGTATACACACAGTGTCCTATCCATCACAATCTTGAATGCAACTTGTTTATCTTTAAAATAGCTTGTGATTGGATCCTCTACAAGGCTTGGAAGTCAATAGAGTTACATTTGAGTAATCCTGATAATTGTATATCTGATAGGATTAGTGCAATAGGACTTTAAAAATCTCATGAAATTTTAAAAAGTCCTATTCACCCCCCTCTTGGACATATTGGTATATTCCTACTTTGACTCAAACAGTCTTCACCACTATTTCAATTGGTATCAGAGCGGGTCTCTCTTTAAGAGCTTCACCGCTTAGAGAGTGATCTTGACTAAAATTGGTGAATATGGCCAAAGGGGAGGACTCATCGGTTATTAGACCTCCAGTATTTGATGGTTCAAATTATGCATACTGGAAGGCTAGAATGCACTACTTCCTGAGATCTTTGGATCATGATGTTTGGGATGTAGTTGAAAAGGGATATGTGGTACCATCTGAAAAAATCGTACTTGAAGATGAAACTACTATCACTGAACCCAAACCTAATAAAAAGTGGACGGCGTTCGACAAAGAACAACGAACTGCTGAAGCAAAAGCAATGAACGCAATCTACTGTGCCATGTCTCAGGATATATTCAATTAGATCAATATGTGTGAGACATCTAAGAAAGCATGGGATCTACTGGAAACAACCCATGAAGGCACAAGCACTGTGACGAGGTCTAAACTACAACTTCTGACTTCACAGTTCGAAAATATCAGAATGGAAGAGCATGAGACATGTATGGAGTTTTTCACCAAATTGAACATTATCTGTAACTTCATGGGTGGATTGGGAGAAAAAGTTTCGGTACCAAAAATATGTAGAAAAATCTTAAGATCGCTTCCAGAACGGTTTAATTCCAAGGTTACAACAATTGAGGAGTGTAGAAATATTGATGAAATGAAAGTAGAAGAACTGGTAGGTTCCCTACAAACCTTTGAACTACACTTCACTTAATCCCAAAAATCTAAAAACACTGTCCTAAAAAAATCTAAGAAAATAAAAATGAGGACAGTGAGAGAGAAAAAGAAAATGAAGATGAGGAAGTGGCTTTGTTGGCACAAAGATTCAGAAGATTCTTTCAAAAGAATTGCGGTCGTCCCTCTAGAGGAAGAAAGGTGGATGACAAACCTCCTGCAGGAAAATTTGGGAAAAGAACCAAAGAACCACAATGTTACGCCTGTCAGGAGTATGGACACCTATCTACTGAATGCCCAAATAGAAAAACTAAGGGCAAGGCAATGGTTGCCACGTGGGATGATAGGGATGAGTCAAATTCAGAATCAAGTGACTCTGGAAGCAATGCAGACCAAAAATCCTTGAAAATACTTATGATCTCTACTGCTTCAATCATTCTAATAGAATCTGAGGAAGAACAGCAAGCTACTGAATCATTTCCATCTGACAATGAGGAAATTGAAGAAGAAGAAGAAATTGAAAAAGATAAAATGCAAGATGCTTATAATTAAATATACATTCATAGCATCCATATCCTCAAAAAACTCGGTATGTCTGAAAACAAAAAGGAATTGTTACAGAAAGACTTGGACAGAACCTTGGAAATTAACACACATCTGGCCAATGATTTGTAACAATATCATTCAGATAATGATGAATTAGAAAGAGAAAACCTATCCCTAAAAATAGAATTATCAAAACTTATGAACCAAGCTAAATTACTAAGAGATGATAATGAAAACTCAAAATTGAGAACGACTCATTTTGTATTGACTTAGAAAAATTCAGGAAATTTGCCGAGATAAACTACAAATTTTCTCAAAGTGGTGAAAAATTAGAAAAATTGTTAGGGATGGGAAGACTAGGAAGAGATAAGAGTGGACTAGGATATGAGAAAAGTAAAAAGAAAACTAGAAATAAAGTCCAAACAAAACTGGCTGCTTCAAGTAGCAATATGGGAATTTCTCTAGTTTGTCATTTATGTAGTGATGTTGGTCATTATAAATTTGAATGTTTAGCACCTAGATGGACTCTATATAACTCTGATTGAAATCACACTGGAAAATTCAAACCAATCAGGGAAACTCAGAATGTTAAAAGTCCATCTAGGAGAAACATCCATCCATCACTACCTAAAGAAAAGATCAGAATGAAGAAATCTGTCTCACAATGGGTAGTAAAAGAAAAAATGAACTGTCTGAAGATTAACTTTTATATACCCTAAAATTTCAAGCAGAAAATGGAACAAGTCCAGATCATGCATCTAGACACTGAATTTTTACTGAAATGATGCAATTTTGCTGAGCGCTCAATGTTACATCTGAGGTTGTACACCTCAATTTTTTAAAAAACATTATCATGTTTATAATTTTTCTTTATTGTACAGAACTTGTACAAAATTTTGTGACATATACGAAAATTAGGATATACATAATAGTGTGTTGAAATTGTGAAAACCCTGAAAAGTACCTATTTTCAATATAAGTGTCGATCTTTTTTGATTTTATCGACCGAGCGTCGATACAATCGACGACTCTTCAGAATATGAAAAGCCATATGACCGTGGATGACATCATGGATAGACTCGATAGAATCGATTGATAACTTCTCGATATCATCGAGACAATGGTCGATATGATCGACAGATGGTGCCCAATAAAAGTCAGTAGGGTAAAAAAAAGAGGGTTTATTTTCTAAGGGCTTCTCGGTTGTCATCTCGGCCAATCACTAGGAGCCACGTCGGACTACCCAAATCCTTCCATAAATCGGGTAATATCATTCTAAAAATGTCAGAATTCTTTTTCGATATTTTCAATTTGTCAGGCATTTTGTCGTTTTCTAAAATAAAAAAATTTAAAAAGCTTATTGGTCTACATGGGAAAAGACAAAGGTGTAGCATCTGGTCCGAGGGAGTCCTCAAGAACTACGTGACAAAAAGTCCTAGCCTCAAGAGAAAGGGCGAGGATCCCGGACTGTGGGACCCCCACACGGCAAAGATCATGACACAGCTCACATGGTGGGTCTTAGAGAGAAGTTCCTGCACCTCCTCAACCAACACCACCTCCTTCGGCTAACCAATGCCCAACAAAATAGACCGGTAGGAAAATGATCCATGAGAGAAAAGTTGACAGGGGTTGTTTGGCACCTTACAATCCGGAACCCCTATTCACTGCAATCGGGTGGCTACCCATCCTAGATTTCAGAGGGCCTTGTCAACTCGAACAAACACGCAACTTTCTTGCAGCGTGTCACTCTCCCGTATCTAACCCTCCTTCATTCATGGTCTCTCTGGATGGTGATGATGTGTTTATCACTCCTGCCACAATGGCTCATATTCTCGATCTACAGATGGCTCCAGAAGGACTCCCAGATTTGGATCTCGATCTTCCTGATGTCTGACCCATGATAACCAAGTACCTATGCCATAATAGAGATATTCCTTGGCATCAAGGGAATGCCTTAAAAGCCAGGTACATGGAACCCCGCTTTTGGGTTATGCATGGGATCTTCACTACAAATTTATATCCAAGGAGTACAAATTGAGTGGATCTCATGAGTCTTATGGTCATGATAATATACTCTATTGCCAATGGGATAAGGGTTTGCCTTCCAACAATGCTTGTCAATCAGTTGGTAAATGTTATACATACATCCAGAGATCTGCATTTACTATATCCCTGGATCATAGGCAGAATATGTCAAAGCATTAGTTTTCCTCCTACAACTGATCCTGTACTTTCACTTCAAGTTTTTAATTTTAAAAACATTCACAAAATGGATCTGATCTACCACGAGTACAAAGAAGGAGGCATTCAAGAAGATGGAGGTGAAGATTTTGGTTACCCTCATGAGGAGGAAACTGAGATGGAAGGTGGTGAATCTGCCAGAACTGATCCAGCCCCATCTATGTCAATCCCTGAATGTACCAAATGATACAAGCTGGACAGGATCGGGGTGATTCAGCGGGACATTCAATCAGTGTAAGAACGACTTATAGTCTTGGAGCAAGTTGTCTACAAGGTATAACAGTCTATGTAACAGTTGGTCGACCTGATGACTTGTCATCGAAATGACACAGCTCCATCTCACTCTGCTCCCTAGCACTATTTTCTAAATGTTATCATACACACTCACTCTTTAACTCAACGTACGAAGTATAGTATCTTTTTGAAAGTTCTACGCTTCTTTGAGTGCATGTGACAGCTCTTTATTCTGCATAAGCTAAAAGTTGTTTCTATATGCCCACGGATGGGCTGAAATACTGGTTGTAATATTTGGGTGCCCTCAAATGGGCTTTGTTTTGTTTTTTGGATAATGGATTACCTACTGCTGTCTGGGGTAGTTCGTTTTTTTAATGATGCATGTTTTGTTACATATGGCTGCACATAATTCTATTCTTACAACCATATGATGTCCCTTAGTTAAATGAAATTTCTGCTATAGTATGCATGTGATTTTCATGAGAATCTTACCTGATCTATTTCATATGCATTCATACTCTCTCAAAATGATGTATAGTTTAAAATGATCTCATCTTTATACAACTCTATCTGTAATTCTCCCATATACTTAAAATCTTCAGTCAATATCACTTGTAATGCCTTTGCCAATGACTGACAAAAAGGGGGAGAAAAGTTAAAAACTCCCCGTGTGGAAAATTGGATATTTGTGCTCTTATATGTTGTAGGTATAAGGGGGAGCAGCTGCACCAAGAAAGTTTTTTGTTCAGTAAGGGGCGCAAATTTTGGTTGTGTTCATAAATGTGTTAGAATTTATAAAATTATGTAAACACATGTACACACAATTTAGGATGTATCTGTCTAGATATTTTCCTAGGGTGTTTTGGATATTTTTTCATGTAATTGACAAAGGGGGAGATTGAAAGTGCACCTACTAGTGCCCTTGTTTGTCAATTATGATGTAAGTTGAGTCAGTCGGACTACAGCGCCTAACAGGAAGATCAATTCAAGGGTCTGCTTCAACTGGATGTGTGGAAGCTCGCCATAGGTAAATCATAGCCTCACATACCTTGTCACAAAACACCAGGTGATTAAAACCCTTAAAAATAACTTAAAATATATGAGAGTTTTTGTGTAAGTTAACTTTTTCAAACAGCAGAAAATCTCTAAGTTTGCTTGCCCTGTCGATTATATCGATACACCTTTCGATATGATCGACCTGCTCTGTTGATGTCCTCGACACTTAATCGATACTATCGATAAGAAGACTAAAAGTGTCCAGCGGCTGCATACCATCTGGACAGATTTATCCATATATCGATACATCTATCGATATCATCGATATTCAAACATCGAGTCCATCAGAAGTGGCTCGATATATCGACAGACAGAATTTCAACGCCCCTATTTTTCTAAAGAAAACTACTATGAGCTTCGATATATCGATGATTGTTCCGATTCATTCTGAATTCAAATATCGATCATATCGAAAGTCATTTGATCATATCGACAGTGGGTATACATTTCTTCCAGTAAATATTTCAGGATGTTTTAAACCTTATCGGGGGCCACTCGAGGAAATCGATATTCTTATGTCGATGCTATCGAGTCCTGGTCGATTGGATCAAGTCTGGGCACAAACTGTCCAACATGCTTATAGGTAAATCTATACGATTTATCAATCCTATCGACACAGTCTCGATATCATTGACATTCAAATTCTGATGACATCGGTTGACTCTCGATCATATCCTATAAAACCTGAAATATTTCGGCTAGTCTTTCTCATTCTTCAAGTGCCGATAGATCGATCCCAGTATCGATGGAATCGGAGTTCAAAATTTAATGACATCGACACAAGTATCGATCCCATCGATTAGCTACGTATGACTTTTGAGTTTATGTTATCGAGCGGACAGTCAATCTCATTGAGAGTATACGCTCGATGATATCGACCATGCTCGATGACATCGAACTCAGTCATAAATATGTCCATTTTATATACGTTGAAACCTTTTTCCTATTTAAAGAGAGACTTGTTCATATTGCTGATAGAGAAAGAAGAGAGTGCTTTTGTGTGTTTTACCTTTAGATCATATACCCAAAGCCTTTTCTCTCACTGGAGTTCATCTTCCAATCCACTCTCATTCATTGACATTCAATAGAGTGGATTGAGAAATGAACTTCCGTATTTAAGGATCCTTCAGCAACTAGCTTAAGAGCATATCATTAAGCTGGATGCCTTGAATGAATAAATAACGAAAATTACTCTATCTTCCTTATAGAAAAATTTTAAAGAGTGAATTTTTGTCCTAATCTTGACCCAACCCGAAGTCAAGTACTGGTATATCTTTTGTGTTGCGAATCAAGGGAGTTGAAGACTCTTCAACAACAAGAAGGAGATCTTCATCACTGTACTAAATGGGACTCATCAACTTATCTGTAAGTACCTAGAATCTAGAGGACACTTATGATCATTCCTTTCTAAGATTGGGTCTTAGGTGTTGCTCACCCTTTGAAGTCCTTATAGGAGGACTCCGACAGGAGTGTACATTGTGGGTGCGCTGTGTAGACCCTTGCTCTGTGTGGGCATAAACATTCGAGTGCGTTGTGTGGACCCTTGCTCTGTGTGGGCATAAACATCTAGATGCGCTGTGTGGACCCTTGCTCTATGTGGGCATAAACATCCAGGTGCGTTGTGTGGACCCTTGCTCTGTGTGGGCATAAACATCTAGGTGCGCTGTGTGGACCCTTGTTCTATGTTGACATAAACATCCAGGTGCATTGTGTGGACCCTTACTCTATGTGGGCATAAACATTTGGTTAGGAGTGCACCAGCAAAACTCCAGGGTTAGAGGTGAACCGAGTAGAAACCTCCATGTAAAGGTTGAAGGTGAACCTGATTTAAAACCTTAGGTTTGAGGTGAACCCTGAGAAACCTCCTTAGTGAAATTCGGTGCACTCAAGGGCTCAATACGACAGCCGGGAGTGGAGTAGACAAGTAGTCGAACCACTATAAAAATGACTGTGTTTGAGTTTGTTACTAGTTTTCATTATGTGATATTCTTTACATGTTTTTGTATTTGATTGTCTAAGATCACACCTCAAATACACACACAGTCCTATCCATCACAATCTTGAATGTAACTTGTTTATCTTTCAAACATCTTGTGATTGGATCCTTTACAAGGCTTGGAAGCCAGTAGAGTTACATTTGAGTAATCCTAATAATTGTATATCTGATAAGATTAGTGCAATAGGACTTTAAAAATCTCATGGAAATTTAAAAAGTCCTATTCACCCCCCTCTAGGACATATTGGCATATTCCTACTTCGACTCAAGCGGTCTTCACCGATATTTCATGCGGTATGAAGTGATTTAACTATTTCACCATTGTAATCAACATCAAAACCCCCAAATAGTGTGTAATGGGACATGATTAATTGGGCCAATTTTTTGTTGACATTTTTACGCACATAGTTTTTGTAAAAATTTTGTAGTAATGGGCCTGGAAGGATTAGAGCTTATGCCTAGTTCCGATTGATTCTTCTAAGTCATGTTTCTTCTTGGATCGACTTTTCTCTAGATGCGGATAACTCCATTTTGCAAAATGAAGTGAAATGATAGATGACCTATCAAGAGAAGATAGACTTAAGGCCAATGATCCTAGTTTTTTAGATGTAAATGGAAAGTACTAGGAGATACCTCAAATTTTGCTGATTTTGGTTGCATAGCCTTTCAACCAAACTTTGGAAGAAACAAGAGATAGTCTAAATAGAACTGAGTAATGAAGGATTTAAATAACTTGACGTAGCTCGATTTTAGTAGCACCAAAGGTAAGTTCGGTGTTACTGAAGTGTTCTTGGAACTCAAAAGATCTTTAAGAACTAATTTTCTTATTATGCACAATTCTAAAAATATGATTCCATGATATGATTGAGGGTGAAATTTATCATGAAATTACCAAAATGTTTAGAGACCAGGAATCCTCAGATTTAACAATTACACCAAGCATCAGGCTCAATCCTGTGGTTCAAATCTAATGCTTATATAGGAGGCATGATCCTCAGATATACTAATTTAGTTCAAATGAACCAATAATCATTTGTTAGCAATGGTTGATCAATAGGTCATAAGTATTGTAATATGTGTATCAACCTTTACTGGTTTAAGGTAAGTATCATATCATTCATGACATTTCAAAAGTTATGCATGCTACTTTTTTTATATGGAGATGTTTATTTTGAAGGTACATTTATTAAACTCCATGGATTAGGAAATTAATAATCAAGAATTTGTTTGTAAATTATTTTTTTTTTTTTTTAAAAAAATATGCTTTTTAAAGTTCTAGAATCAATTTTAAGTAATTGTTTCTTGATCTTTTTTTTTATTGCTCATTTTTTTACTTATCAACATCTCCCCTTTTTAAAGTTCCTGACCCATTGGTATATCAAAAGATGGGTCAAGGTAACTTGTTGATTTATATGGACCAAATGTTATAAGGGCCTGAGTCATTTCCAGGGAACTTGTGTTTGTTTTGTGTTACCCATTTGGTAAGCATTTTCTTTAACCCAGAAGAGTATTTCTCTGAGTGACTTCCAAATGCTTTATATGTGACTTTTTTATTTGTCTTGGAAGTAACATCAGATTTCTTAACCATAGGACATTCCCATTGATAGTGTCCTATCTTTCCACAATGATGACATTCAACTAATTTTTTCTAATTTGGAGTAGTTGAATTTGTCATCATTAATGAGGTAGAGGAGGATTCCGATTCATATATCCTAGGCCTATCATATTTTTGGATTTTCTTCCCATACCTAGAAGTTTCTCAAATTTTCCATTGCTTTGAGTAAATTTTCAGTCTGGTTCTGTTGTTTGATCAGAATATTTTACTTCCATTTTTAATTTCTTATTTTTTCTTTTCAATTTTTTAACTTTTAATTCTAGAAGTTCAATTTTCTTAATCCGATTATCAAAAGTTATGCTTCTAACTCTAGCTCTCCCCTTTTTAATTTCCTCAAGATCAAGTTCCTCTTCCTTATCCAAAATTTTGAGAATGACCGTAGTGGTGGAGGCCATGAGAATCTTCAGCGATTTTGTGTCCCTATCACTACTTAACTCATCTAAATATGAATTTGAGTCGTCAGTGTCATTCCAAGTGGCTGCTATAGCTTTTACTTCAGACTTCTTTATAGGGCATTCCATGGAGATATGACCAAACTCTTTACAGTTGTAACATTGAAGTTCTATGGACTTGTTGGATTTGTAAATTTGGCGCTTGTGGTCCGGTTGAGCTCCCTTGTTGTTATATGGTCTTGCACAATTCCTATTAAAGAATCTTTTAAATTTTTTTAGCTAAGAGGGTAACTTCCTCATCTCCATCTTTGATCTAACCATCTTCTTCCTCTATTGTATTCATGGCATTAGAGGCTTCGAGAACAGTATTCTTGGATTTTGTTGGTGGTTTGAAGTGTAGTTCAAAAGTCTGTAAGGAACCTACTAGTTCTTCTACTTTCATTTCTTCTATATTCCTACACTCTTTAATGGTAGTGACCTTGGAGTTAAAACATTCCGGTAGGGATCTCAGAATTTTCCTACATATTTTAGGTACCAGAATTCATTCCCCAAGTCCTCCCATGGAGTTACATATACCATTTAGTCTTGTGAAAAACTCCATGAATGCCTCATCTTCTTCCATCTTTATCTATTCGAATTGAGATGTAAGGAGTTGAAGTCTTGACATTTTTTCTGTGTTAGTTCCTCCATGGATAGTTTCTAATAACTCCCATGCTTCCTTAGAGTCTGCACACATACTTATTTGATGAAATACTTCCTATGTAACTCCACAACTAATTGCATTCATGGCTGTGGCTTCACACATCATCATCTATGTCCTACTAGGTCCATTTGGTCTTTAGTTTTGGTTTGGTGATTGTTGTGCCATCCTTGAGAATGATTTGTTCTATTGGTACAATATATCCATTTTCAACAATCTCCTATACATCATTATCTAAGGCCTAGAGAAAATATATTATTCTGGCCTTCTAGTATTCATAGTTTGTACCACTAAAGATGGGTGGTTGTGAGATAGATGGTCCCTCTCATTTGCCCATAATTCTTTCTTCAGTCAACATCTTCCTCTAGGTTGTTAAACCTTTTTCAGAGGAACATTACTCTGATACCAATTGAAATTAGGTTTATACCACTGATATTGAAGAAAGAATCTGAGTTAAGTTCCTAAAGGAGGATGAATAGGACTTTTCAAATATTTTTACCTTTTTAAAGTCCTGATTGTGTAACTTAAATAATCATTCAATTTAAAGCAAGGCAATATAAATCTAACGGCTTCTAAGCCAGTTAGAGGTTCCAATCACAAAGGCTATTAAAGATATTCAGAAACAACAACTAGCCTATTGTTGTGAGCTTGTGTGTGATATGTGCTTCCTATCAATTCATAGAATTCATTCAATCATGTATGAGAAGTTAAAATGTTTAAGCATATATAAGCATAATTAAACAGATGCGCAAATGACAATTCCAAACACAATCATTTATAGTGGTTAGGCAACATGCCTAATCCATTCCCGGCATCCACACTCCATCCCAAAGTGCATTATATTTCGCTATTAATGGTTTTAAATAGGTTCACCAATAACCTTTGCAGTCCTAAACTAAGGACACAAATTTATGCTCTCTGCAAGAGCAAAGGTCCTACACTAAGAGCACACGTTTAGGCCCAGCGGCCAAGGTCCCATACTAGGCACTTACGTTTAAGCCCTCCGGCCAAGGTTTATAGTGTCCTCAAGCGTATTCAGAGTCTACGTGAGGCGACGACCCTTCCGTAGCAACGAGAGTACACTAGGCCTGTATTGATAAGGTGATGGGGGATCGGTGCAACGAGTGCGAGCAACAGCCCTGACAGCCCTTGCAGTGACCTAGAAATATACCATCGTATGAGATTACTAGGAGTGACGACCCTAGATAAGATCTGTGTTGGGATTGATATAAGGAAGGTACCTTAGTTTTCCAATCCTGCTATTTGAAATGACTAATAATAACTTGGTAATCATATCCACATCGCACTGCATGTGCCTGGAAGATGTGGAGCATTGAGGGAAGAAAGCATGTCACAGACGTATGATGGTGTCGCATGAGGGAGTATGTCGGTGAGGGCATCCATCATGTCATTTCATACTTGCATTAACAACAGTATTTAGAAATGTCTGATTGTTTGTTTTACTATTATCGCGTGAATGATTTGATAACATGCTAATCTTTGTTCTATGATTTCACTGAGTTGATCACTCACTCCTACATTATGGGACGATGTTTGCAACACCTACCAGACTCTGTCTTAGATGCAGGTTGTGAGGAGATCCAGGAGCTGGAGCCGGACTACTTCGAGGACCAGGACGAGTTCTCGTACATGCAGTTCTCGGACGGCTTCGCATATGTGGCCTGGATCTGTGGGATTTTTGCTAGTTGGACTATTATATGACATTTGATTTTGGTTTATAATATGTATATGTGACTCAAAAATGTATTCATACTTTGGAGACAGTTCGAGATTATTTTATTTTTCATACAGTGATATATATATTCTTCAGTCTTTCGCTTCCATTTTATCACTGGATCTGGAGTATGAATTGTAGTTTTGGTATAATCTTACTCATGTTAATACTCTAACTCAGACAACATTTAATCATAAGCATATTTGTTACATAAGTGATGGTCTGGAACTTGGGAGTCGGGTTTCTACACAACTCCCAATTTTTAGGGTGTTACAAGTTGGTATCAGAGCATGATTTGGAATAAACCGGACCTGGGTTATGGTCACGTGATGTACGTTGTCGCCCTTTGACTTAGGTGGGTGCGAGAGAAACATAGAAACACTCATAGGACCCCAGTTTCGCCAACTGGCGAAGTTCACTTAAATCGATCATTTTGATCGAGTACGTGTGCATCCGTGGTCGCATGAAACAACCCCGGATTACTTCTAGTTTATATGTGGGTGGGTCTAAACCTCTATAGACCCTATCCTAGCCATTAAAAATTGCTAAATGCGAATATACATTAGATAGTACCCGAAATGTCCTGAAATAGCTCGAAATGAAGTCGTGGGCCAACCCATGCTAATACAGAATGATCTAAGGTGGGAACCAAACACATTTGGGGCCCTTAGGGCGGGGGGACATCGCCTGAATGGCGAGGCATCACCGAAAAGCAACGTGGTTTGCGAGGACCTCGCCAGTTCGAAAAAGCTTCACCGTACAGTGGGCCCCATTCGAGCAGGCCTTCAGGCCGACACTGTTTGGGGGTTACGGTAGCCCCCCTAAATGTGGATCGTCCGTTAAAAATACCCCAAAACCTTACCTCCTTCATAAAAACTACTCCCAAGCTCTCCCTTTCTCACATTTTTGCTATCTTCCCTCTCAAATCTCATTTTCAATCACTCCCATTGCCGTTTTCTGCTATAACCGACGCCCCTCCATCATTTATAGCTATACACACTCCCTTCTCTCTCCATTCTCTCTCGTTTGGAGCTCTTACACCCCCCATTTGAAGCTCAAATCGTGTGAGCTTCAAACCCAACCCATCTCACCCTTTTCCCTTTGCAATCCTAGCAATTAGGGGCCTGTTTCACTCCTCTATAGGACCTAGATTCGTGTTAGCCCACTAGGTCAGCCATTTCTCCCCCTTTCCTCCATTTTTCATGGCCTTTCTAGAGGCTATTTTAGCCTTTTTCTCCCTTACCACCATCCTCTTTCTCATGGGAAAGAGGAAGATTGTCGCTAATGAAGCTGGGTCTAGTCATCCTTCACATTCAAGGAAGCCGAGAGGTCACTAGTTCAAGTGCTGCCGCTAGTCCGAACATTGGGAGAGAGCTACACACGAAGCGGGATTTGGATCCCCGCACTCACATAGGGAGAGCACTGTTGGCAGACTTGGCCCACGGCGCATATACTGATCGCAAGGTTCTGTTTGAGGCGCATGTGGATGAGTGGCTATTTAGTGAATTTTTATTGTTTAAGCGCATCGAAGCTGCCAGGTGGGGTCCGTTCTTTGAAGGCCAGTCTCATATAAACTTGGGCATTGTTCGTGCCTTTTATGCTCATATTCGGGACCCTATGTTGGAACCATTGCAGTTCAGGATTCCCTTTGATAGACATCGGGAAGCCACGATCAATGTTCGGTTGATAGCCTGACTTCTGAACGTGCCTCTTGGCGAGGTACATCCCAGTGCTAAGAATTTGAAGAGTGTTTGTGAGCGAGATCGCCGCACCAGGTTTCTATGTGGTGGTTTAGTTGAGTGGCAGTGTAACAAGAGCCTCCTACTGACCCACATGTCAGATGATCTTCGCCTGTTGCACCACATTTGCACTTTCAATATGTATCCCAGGTTGACCAACCGCAGTGAATGTACGCGTCTCATGGTTGATTTTCTGTATCAAGTGGGCCAGGGAGAGAACATGTGTATGCCCACGTTTGTGTTACGACAGATTATCCTTGTAGCGAAATCGAGAAGAACGTCTGAGTAGCTTCCCTTTGGCGGGCTCATATGCAAGATTGCACTTGAGTTTGCTTGTAGACTTGGGCCGGAGTTGCCCCTGCCGATTCATTTCATCGATGAGGCTACCATGAATCAGATGAAGATAGGGCCTCAGCAGCGTGAGGCCCAGCTTGATGATGACAGTGAGGGTGAATATGATGGCGAGGAGGATGAAAGTGAAGAAGAAGTTGGAGCAAAAATAGAGGAAGAAAGCCAGGAAGAAGAAGAAGAGGAGGCTCAGGATACTGATGAGAGTCCTCCGCTTGTGACTCGGGCTGCTAGGGATGCTCACTTAGCCCGGCTTGAGGAGAGTCAGGTTACTTTATGACGGGAAGTCCAAGAACTCCAGGCCGAGGTAAAACAAGAGCTTGAGGATACCAAGGCCGTTATGAAGCGAAAGTTTGGCAAGGTGACTCGCACCTTGAAGGCCATCCTGTGCTGTCTGCAGGATAAGGGTGCCCCTCCCCCATCTCCAGACTCGGACGAGTGATTAGGATTCAGATGGTTGTTAGCCATAGTTAGGTTATTTTCTGTTTTCTGTGTGTGAGCCTGAGAAAGCTTGGTAGTTGGTTTGTGTTGCAGTTGTAGCTTGGCTAGCTTAGTTTCCCATGTGTTTCTTGTCATGATGCATGTAAAGATATATGTCTTGTATTGTGACAAATTTTTGACTTAATGAAATGCATGGAGTTTCTTCTGTTGTTATGTGAATGAATGTGTGGTGTGTTTGTGCTATTACTGAAACTGATGAGGTTGCGCCCTATTTTGAATATAGGGAATGCCACCTAAGGTTACTCGGAGCACGGCACGACTTACGCTGGGTGAGCCGATGGATTGGGTTCCTCCACAGAGTGATGATCATACGGACCCTACTGTGGGCCCGATTCGTGAGACTGCACCTAAGTCTCAGCCTTCTGCATGTCCTATAGTCGGACCACCGCCTTTCACACCGCCATTTAGAGAGCAGTACCGTGCATCTTCCTCTACGCAGTATGTGCCTCAGCCTGCTCCACCTCCTGATAGGTTTGAGCAGTTGATGATCATGATGCACCAATAGCATCAGCAGCTTTTGACTACCATTGCAGGGGCCTTAGCCCAGGGTGGCAGTGCGACTCCACCTGTGCCTCCTGTGCATCCAGCTGAAGATGCTGGGACTTCGACTCAGGATGAGGGTATGGCTCATCCTGCACCACCTACCTACCCTACGGGGAATACTGCTGATACACGAGGCCTACTTGAGTGATTCTAGCGCTTGCGGCCTCCTACATTTACGGGTTCTCACAGACCCGAGGAGGCTGAGTATTGGTTCGACCGTGTCTCGAAGATACTGAGGATGTTACACTGCTCGGAGTCTGAGCAGGTTGAGTTGGCCACTTTCATGTTCGAGCGAGAGGCCAGCTTATGGTGGGATAGCGTATTATGGACGGTTGCTGTTGGTTAAATCTAGACTTAGGCAGCATTCGAGTTTCGATTCCATGAGAAATACTATCCCCAGACCTACCGGCACGAGAGGGAGAATGAGTTTCTACGCCTCAGACAGGGAGGCATGTCAGTTAAAGAGTATGAGCATCGGTTTACAGAGTTTGGCAGATATGTCCCTACGATACTTGCTGATGAGCAGATGCACATACGACATTTTTCTGAGGGCTTGCCACCTGACATTCGGTCAAAGATGTGATGTGTGAGCATACCCTCCTATGTAGAGCTGATACATATGTCCATGAGGGCAGAGCAGGATGTTGATCGACTGGCATGTTCTCGTGGCCCTATGGTTGTTAGGCCATAATCAGATACTCAGGACAGGCCATTCCTTGGCAAGAGGCCTCGCATCGACCCTCCTCCTAGGGCTATAGCGCCAGTACTTTCTATGAGGTGCCCCGGTGTGACATGTACTTACTGTGGGAGACCTGGTCACACTGCAGAGAGCTGCTTTACTCGGATGAGGGATAGCGGGTTTTTGCCACCGCAGAATATCGACCGTCCTCGCCCACAGGCATTATCTGCTCCACCGTTAGGTTGGCTCCTGTGCATCCTTCTTTCAGACCTCCCGTACCTCAGTTCCGGCCGCCTCAACGGCCCATGGTACCGCTGCTAAATCGACCGCAGTAGGCTCGGGTACATGCATTGACTATATTGACAGCAGAGGCATCCGGGACAAACACTGCTCCACCCTTGGCCTTTGAGGTCATAACCCACATTGGAGGTACTCCTATATTCATGTTGGTCGATACATGATCCACGATTTCATTGATATCGCGTTCAGCAGTCAAGCGCCTTGGGCTACCAACTACTCGGATGGATGGGGTGCGAGTTCTTACAGCGCAAGAGACCTTTTCTGATGCCACCATGATGTGTGAGGGTTGTTTGGTGGATCTAGGGGGCAGGACGATGGCTCTTGACCTTGTCGTCGACCCCTCTCTAATTTATCTCAACGTCATTCTTGGCATAGATTGGCTGACTGCAGGGAGGGCCAAGATTGACTACGAGACCCACATAGTGACAGTCTACGAGCCGGAGGGCACGTCCTTTACATTTCTAGTGCAGGTTAATCTTCCCTTCCGAGTGTTGTGTTATGCTTCCTTATTGAGGGATGTTGATGCCCCGATACTTGAGCGTACACCAGTAGTTCGTGACTATGAGGATCTGTTCAGGAAGATTCCTGGGTTGCCACCTGTAACACCCCAGATTTTGGCCAATCTGGGATTTGACGTCCTTAGGCAATGGGTCAACTAAAACACCTGAAAAATCGCTCAGAACCCAATTACATAGCCAAAGAAACCACTTAGGATTAATTCCTATGGAAATTAAGTGTAAGTTAGCTAGCGCAACGCTAGAGTAGCTGGGAAATAGTCCCTGATCATTTTAAATACGTTCTAAAAGACCCAAATCGAGTAGAACCAATGACTCTATAATACTCTATAACCTCGGATCAAACTCTAAGCAGGTTTGTTCTCTGGACCACTTTGAAACTTTGTATTGGATCTAGACTGCGCGTCGAAAGTCCGATACCTACTATCTTAGACCGTTAGAACCGCCTAGCTGGACTTGACAATCATTTCGAAAATCAAGTCCAACCGATAATCACAGGCTATTTCATTGAGCCCGGACTGAAGAGAGTGCGAATAGGGACAGATTTAAAATTTGAAATTCAAATCTAGCACACGACTTGACGTGTCAGTATTAAGCATTCTGACCGTCAGAATTCAGCCAAATTACACCCTCGGATCAGGAAAAATTTCTATTTTATATTATGAGATTTGTAGGCCTGATCTACATGCCGTGACCGCTGAACTGAAACTGGACCGCCACGTGCGATCTGCGAACCCTGCCGGACTGAAAACTTGATGTGTGCTAGATCCAGTATGCATGAGCTTAAGTCCGACCGCATTCAGCCAGGGGACCACCAGAAATGTCCTTTTGGACTGAAACAGCCTCGATTTGGTTACCCCTCAAGTGAAACTTGTTCCCGAGCCTATTTCGGGCAAGTTTGGGCTTATAAAAAGGGTTGAAACCCTCACTCCTCTCTCCCATCCGAATTTGCAAAAAGCCCTAGATTGGGAGAGAAAAAAGGTGAGAGTTTGTGAGAGAAGGTGGGAGAGAATTCCCTGCTTCTTGTGCCACATGCTGCAAGTGGTTAAGCCACGCGCTCTAATCACTTTGCCGGTGATTTCTCCATATTTTCAGGTAAGAAAATACCCTTGAAGTTGCTGATTTGAGATTCCTTCCATTCCATAGCATGTTAGCTGACGTATCTTGTGAATTAGGTTCTCTTATCGCCGTAGACGAAGCGTATACGCTCCGTTCGAAACGACACGTTTATAAGAGACAAGGTGCGGATTTTAGACGCTTTGATTGACTGTTTCCAACGCTTTCAATGTCGTTTAATAGTAGATTATCGATGGCAACGCCGTTTGACATGTACAACATGCTGTCCGTTTCCTGTTTCGTAAACCGGCGAAGAATATGAGATTTAGGACATTTTAGTCATTTGTAGGAAGTACTGATTTTATTCATATTTTGCTGATGTGATTGACATGATTTGTTGTCATATTAGAATGTTAGGAATGCGTGCATAATTAGTTTGGCGAAGAGATTCGCCTAAATGCGCACTTCGGGTCGACATACTATATGTAGACTTAAGTGTGTAGTGTAAGTGTTTGTATTAATGCTTGTATTAGTATGTATTGAATGAAATGATGTTATGGATTAGTTTGAGATTGGTTTCTCAATTGATATGCTGATGTGAATGATTTCCTACATGTTAGCCATATGCATGATTTCATTATATGAATGAAATGCATGTGCTTGATGATTCGCGTAAGTTGTATGTTATAACATGTGCTTGGTGATTTCATTATGATTTAGTTTGAGATTAAATTCTCAATTAATGTGCTGATGGAAATGATTTCTTATATGTTGGCGATATGCATTATTTCATTATATGTATGAAAGGCATGTATCAGGTGATTTGCTTAAGTTGTATGTTACAACATGTGTTAACATGCTCATATGGTTGTATTTCATTTTCAATACTTTCACATGCTTTGCTGATGTGATTCTACATGTTTGGGACTATACTTAGTCCAGGCAGTCGGTAACCGAGTGAATTCGTGGTTAGCTTATCTTCGCCACGAACGACGCGTCGATGAATGCGAGCCGTGTTTTGGAGTTGGCGGCAGTGGTTAGACCACACGAAGTGTTTTACGCACTTCATGTCGTTCAACTTGAGATGCGATTGTGCTAGTCGAGCCCATCAAGTAACCCGACTGGCCGTTGTATGTTCACCCTGCATGAGTCATAACTGCTTGAACCTAGGGTACTGAACTTACCATTGTAAACCCTGTTAACCATGGTATCTTGATCCACGAAGACTCATGAGCCGGGCATGGTGGTATGGGACACCGTGGTCGAGCTGTCGGCCTACGCTGGGGCCACAAATCTCCCCGTAGTGACTAGTGAGTACCTAGTCTCGTGAGCAGATTATGGTGGTATGGGACACTATATTCTTGCTGTCGGCCTACACTGATCAAGCGACGAGTCCTTTGTAGTGACCGCGAGCGTATTCTAAGTCTACGGGAGGCGACGACCCTTCAGTAGCAGTAGAGTACAGTAGGCCTGTATTGATAAGGTGATGGGGGAGCGGAGCAACGAGTGCGTGCAACAGCCCTGGCAGCCCTTGCAGCGACCTACAAAATATACCTCGTATGAGATAACTAGGAGTGACGACCCTAGACAGGATCTGTGTTGGGATTGATACAAGGGAAGTACCTTAGTTTCTCAATCCTGCTGTTTGAATGGATTAATAACAACTCAAAAATCATATCACTATTACATTGCATGTGCCTGGAAGATGTGGAGCACTTTAGGGAGTGTGGCATGCCGCGGTCGTAAGATGGTGCCGTATGAGGGAGATCGTCGGTGAGGGCATACATCACGTCATATCATATTGCATTAACAACAGTATTAGGATTGTTTGATTTACTGCTTTACTATTATCGCATGATTGATTTGAGAACATGTTAATCCTTGCTCTATTATTCCACTGAGTTAGCTACTCACTCCCACGTTACGGGACGGTGTTCCTGGACACCCACCAGACCCTTTTGTGATTGCAGATGATGGCGCGGCCTGTGAGGCGGAGCCAGACTTGATGATGATGAGGAGGATCCCTCCTTTATGCGTGTTCTGATTGACGGAATTGCAGGGAGGTTGATTAGATACCTTGATACTTGTCATTTTATATTTTCAGAGCACTCATGTATATTCTTTTTGTTTACTTTTGGAGTATACATGTATATGTTTAACCTGGTAACATGTTCATACTCAAGAGACACACAACAGTTTATATATGTTATATATACTATCACAGTCTTCCGCTGGTTAATTTAACTGTCTTTGGAGTATGATATGCTGTTCTGGCGTAATCTCACTCATGTTTAATACATTATCACAGACAACATTCAATCATACATATGTATGTTGCATAAATAACATTTTGAAACTCGGGAGTTGGGTTTTTGCTCGACCCCCCAATTTTTGGGATGTTACAGATGGTATCAGAGCATGATTTGGATTAAACCGGGCCTGGGTTATGGTCACGCGACGTATGCTGTCACTTCCTTTGACTTAGGAGGGTGCGAGAAGGGTCTTGAAACACTTCTAGGATCCCAGATTCGTTAATAGGCGAAGACTATTCGAATCGATCGCGTGATCGAGTCCGTAACGCATCTCGGGTCGCGTGAAGCAACCTGAATAGCTCCTAGGTTGTAGGTAAGTGGGTTGAGACGTTCTTTGAATGATTCTAAACTCATAAATGAAAATCCTTGGGCCGCGAGACAACCACGACCCCTGTATTCAATCGTCAGGGCTTAAAAACCCTGTTTCATCAAAAATCTTTAAAATTCTTCCTCTCACCACCCCAATCTTCAATTCTTTCTTATCCATTTCATGTTAGGCATCAATCCTAATGTGAAAATAATATAAAATCATACTTTCACAAAATGTTACAGTGAATAGTAAAATTTCATGAAAAATGGCCATAAGGCCATTCTAACTTCACTTTATTTAGCAAATAATGGGCTAGATGGATGTACTAGCTCCTTATATCCCAAAATCATATGCTGCATGATAGGGTTTTATATTCAGGATTGCAGATTGGCCCCGGAATGCCCCGAATTCGTGTTTGGGCCCATATAGGTCAAAATGCAATGAACCAAGGTGGGGCCCATAGTTATTTGGGGTCCCTGGACCATGGGGGACCAAACCCATGTGGTCCCACCGCCTGACCAGAGGTTTGGTCGGTGATGCATCACCGGCCATAGTGGTCCATTTAGTGCATGCTTTGTTTTGTGAGGGTATTTTGGGTACTACACACCCCCCATGTATGGTTCGTGTGTAGAAAACTCCTAAATCGTGCACTTCCTTAACAAACATCCCTTTCCCTAGCCCCATTTGTATTTTTCAGCTGCCCTACCTCCAAATCGTGGTTCCAAACCACCCCTAAATCCATCCTTGGCCAAAAATGACCACATTCCATCGTCCTATGGAAGATTGCAGCCCTCCCTCTTGAAGATTTTATCTTTTGGAGCTCAAAAAAACCCCAAATCGAGCTGAAATCGTGAGGTGCTCCATTCCCCTTTTTCATTTTCATTTCTCCTTGAAAATACATCATAGAGGAGCTTGAAGCATCCCTCTACAATGCCTAGATCTCCCTTTTCCAGTTTGGATAGCCACTTCTTCGTATTTTCTCCATTTTCCATGGCTTTCGTGGAAGCCATTTTAGGCCTTTTGTCACTCTCCACCATCCTATCTTTGATGGGTAAAAGAAAAATGGCAGCAGATGAGGTTGGGCCAAGTCGCCCTGCTCAATCGAGAAGACCGTGGGGTGGTGCCGCAAGTTCAAGCGCCGCCACAGGTCCAGCTACAGCCCGAGAGTTCCATACAAAGCGGGATTTGGATCCCCATACTCAACTCGGGCGAGTGATTCTAGTTGAGATGCCTCACGGCTAATACACTGATCGCAAAGTGTTGTTTAAGGCGGACGTGGAAGGACGACTGTTCGGCGAGTTTTTGTTGTTCGAGCGCATTGAAGCTGCGCATTGGGGTCCGATCTTTGAAGCTCGCGCTCGTGCTAATGTGAGCACCATTCATGCCTTCTACACTTGTATCCGGAATCCTACCTTGAAACCATTGCAGTTCAAAATTCCTTTTGGTAGGGACAGGATGGCTACGATCGATGTGCGGCTGATTGCGCGACTTCTGAACGTACCTCGTGGTGATGTTCATCCTAGTGAGAAGAATTTGAGGAGTAGGCGTGAGCGAGATCACCGTACCAAGTTCCTATGCGGTAAGTTGGTTCCATAGCAACCTAATAATAGCCTCAAGGCGACGTATATGTCCGATGATTTGTGCCTGCTGCACCATATCTGCACGTTCAATGTGTATCCTAGGTCGACGAATCGCATTGAGTGTACGCGCCTTATGGTCGATTTCTTGTATCTGGTGGCCCAGGGAGAGAATGTGTGTATGGCCACTTTCATCTTGCAACAGATAATCCTCATAGCCAAGTCAAGAAGAACGTCCGAATCGCTTCCTTTTGGCTGACTGATATGCAAGATCGCGCTTGAGTTTGCTTACAGACTTAGGCCGAAATTGCCAGTTTCGATTCATAGCATTGATGAGTCGACTATGGTCAAGATGAAGATAGGGTCTCAGTACCGTGAGAATCAGCTTGAGGAGGATAGCGAGGATGACTTTGATGATGAAGACGATTCAAGTGGAGGAGAACCTGGAGCAAAAGTTCAGGAAAAAGTACAAGAAGAGGCAGAAGAGGAGGCTCAGGATACAGATGAGAGCCCTCTTCCTTCTGCTCAGGCTACTGGCGATGATCGCATTGCTCAGATTGAGGAGAGCCAGATCGCCTTGCGAAGGGAAGTTCAGGAACTTCGCGCTGAAGTCGAGGATGTCAAGGCCGTTACGAAGAGGAAATTCGGCAAGGTAACTCGCACCTTGAAGGCGATCCTGTGCTGCTTGCAGGATAAGGGTGCTCCTCCTCCGTCACCCGACTCAGTCTAGCGAGATCTATGATGTTGTTATCAGTAGTTAGTCGTTTCCTACTTTATGTTATGTAAGCCTGATAAGGCTAGTAGTTTACTTATGTTGCTGTAGTAGCTGACTGACTTAGCTCCCATGTACTTTTCGTCATGATACTTGTAGGGAGATATCCCTTGTATTATGACAATTTTGGTTTAATGAAATGTATGATGTTTTTCGGCTTGATATGTGAATGTTTGTGTTGAGGTTTGGGCTTAATAAAGCCAAATTTGGTTAGATGGAATGCATGTCGTTCCGTTCACTGTAAGGTATTGTCCCTAGATTAGGAATATTGTAACTCCTGGGACTCAGCCTACAAATTTTTATCCCACCCCACCCTCCTACCAAGCATGCCGCTCCCTATCCTAATATGGGATTAGGAATGCAGTTCCATTTAATACAACTAAACGCTGCTGATGACATAGGCCCTTGGCGTTTTGGACCTAGAGTTAGTACTTCTAGATTTGAAGGGTCTGACGACATAAGAAATTCAATTCTATTTAGACAATCTTGACCCTAAGCAATAGAAGAATTCCCTGTAGTAGAAATGGTATGGAAAGCCATTTACCGTATAATCTTAGGCTTTGGATTATAGCTACAGAGTTACAAACTAGCCTACTAGTTACCTTAAGTAGTGTAAAGCCTATATTTGCTAAGGAATTGTAGGTTAGATTTGGTTGAAGTAGAACCTTATTCCTTCGATAGATCCCCTTATGACTTATAAACTCCTGTTGTTGCCCATAGGAAAGAACCATTCACTCTCAGGGAACATTTATAAATCCCTCAGATTGAACTTAGAATAAACTAACACACCCCTTAGAATTGCCTTCCCCAAGGACTTATTGCATTCGGGAACGCAGAGTAAAGGAACTGCATGTAAGCGATGTATTCGCGGTTTGAGTCGACTTCTTAATCCTAGTGGTTACCAATGAATCCAATGCTCTGATCAAGCAGAGGATCGGCATCGACTCGGATTAAGAACTGATACAATGCATTTTCTGTCTTGATTAGACAGAAGGTTCAACGTATCCGGCTTAGACCCACTACACAACCTTTCTTCTGTGATGGCCCAACCACCTACAACCAAATAAGATCACATTGTCTTTGAGAAATGGTGAGGACTTAAAGCCAGTAGAGAATTAGACATCTTGCCACCAACTCATACCTGCCCCTGAACTCAATCACAATAGAGATTAGGCTCATCTCTATGATCATAGGTACCAATGCCATAAAACGCATCATTAGCAAGGAAAACCATGTGTAGAAAGATTGTTTCCATTTTAGGTTAAGGATAGCCCCTAAGTTGCGCCTCGTTCCGATATACAGATCGATGCAAAGATTCTTCAACCTTAAGTAAAACCAAGTTTTAAGGGGGGTAGAACGTATTGAGTCCAATCCAGTTAGGTCAGCCAAAGCAACCGTTCGATCAGAGTGGCACAGCGGAAGTGTGGTTAGTCTCTTCCCCACTGGCCCAGGATCGAAACAATTGAGTTAGGATGTACATACAGTTAGGTCAATAAATAGGATTGAACCTTCCTCAGAAAAAGTACTCCTTACACTTCACCAATTTCGGGGACGAAATGGTGTTTTAAGGGGGGTAGATTGTAACACCCCGAATTTTGGCCAATCTGGGATTTAACATCCTTAGGCAATGGGTCAACTAAAACACCTGAAAAATCTCTCAGAACCCAATTCCATAGCCAAAGAAACCACTTAGGATTAATTCCTATGGAAATTAAGCGTAAGTTAGCTAGCGCAACGCTAGAGTAGCTGGGAAATAGTCCCTGATCATTTTAAATACGTTCTACAAGACCCAAATCGAGTAGAACCAATGACTCTATAATACTCTATAACCTCGGATCAAACTCTAAGCAGGTTTGTTCTCTGGACCACTTTGAAACTTTGTATTGGATCTAGACTGCGCGTCGAAAGTCCGATACCTACTATCTTAGACCGTTAGAACCGCCTAGCTGGACTTGACAATCATTTCGAAAATCAAGTCCAACCGATAATCACAGGCTATTTCATTGAGCCCGGACTGAAGAGAGTGCGAATAGGGACAGATTTGAAATTTGAAATTCAAATCTGGCACACGACTTGACGTGTCAGTATTAAGCATTCTGACCGTCAGAATTCAGCCAAATTACACCCTCGGATCAGGAAAAATTTCTATTTCATATCATGAGATTTGTAGGCCTGATCTACGTGCGGTGACCGCTGAACTGAAACTGGACCGCCACGTGCGATCTGCGAACCCTGCCGGACTGAAAACTTGATGTGTGCTAGATCCAGTATGCATGAGCTTAAGTCCGACCGCATTCAGCCAGAGGACCACCAGAAATGTCCTTTTGGACTGAAACAGCCTCGATTTGGTTACCCCTCAAGTGAAACTTGTTCCCAAGCCTATTTCGGGCACGTTTGGGCTTATAAAAAAGGTTGAAACCCTCACTCCTCTCTCCCATCCGAATTTGCAAAAAGTCCTAGATTGGGAGAGAGAAAAGGTGAGAGTTTATGAGAGAAGGTGGAAGAGAATTTCCTGCTGCTTATGCCACATGCTGCAAGTGGTTAAGCCACGCTCTCTAATCACTTTGCCGGTGATTTCTCCGCATTTTCAGATAAGAAAATACCCTTGAAGTTGCTGATTTGAGATTCCTTCCATTCCATAGCATGTTAGCTGACGTATCTTGTAAATTAGGTTCTCTTATCGCCGTAGACGAAGCGTATACGCTCCGTTCGAAACGACACGTTTATAAGAGACAAGGTGCGGTGTAACGCCCGTGAAAAATTCATACTTGGACTCGAGTACCAACTCGACCCGAAATTGCGTAGAATTAATTCTTTTAGAAAATATGACTAAGTTAGCTAGCGCAACACTGGAGTAGCTGGGAAATAGTCCCTGATCACTTTAAATACGTTCTACAAGACCCAAATCGAGTAGAACCAACAACTCTATAATACTCTATAACCTCGGACCAAACTCTAAGTAGGTTTGTTCTCTTGACCACTTTGAAATTTTGTATTGGATCTAGACCACGCGTCGAAAGTCCGATACCTCCTATCTTAGATCGTTAGAACCGCCTTGCTGGACTTGACAATCATTTCGAAAATCAAGTCCAACCGATAATCACCGGCTATTTCATTGAGCCCGGACTGAAGAGAGTGCGAATAGGGACAGAATTGGAATTTTAAATTCAAATATGGCACACGACTTGACGCGTCAGTATTAAGCATTCTGACCGTCAGAATTCAGCCAGATTACACCCTCGGATTAGGAAAAATTTCTATTTCATATCAAGAGACTTTCAGCCCTGATCTACGTGCGGTGACCGCTGAACTGAAACTGGTCCGCCACGCGCGATCTGCGAATCCTGCCGGACTGAAAACTTAATACATGCTAGATCTGGTACGCATGAGCTTAAGTCCGATCACATTCGACCAGGGGACCACCAAAAAGCATCTTTTGGACCGAAACAGTCCCGATTTGGATATGCACTAAGTGAACCCTGTACCGGAGCCTATTTTTGGCATTTTTGGGCTTATAAAAGGGGTTGAAATCTCACTCCTCTCTCCCATCCGAATTTGAGAGAAACCCTAGATTTGGAGGGAGAAAAGGTGAGAGTTTGAGAGAGACTGTAGGAGAGAATTTTTCTGTCTTCGTGCCGCCTGTTGCACGTGCTGTAGCAACACCTTCTGATCACCAAGCTGGTGATTCTTCCACGTTTTCAGGTAAGAAACAACCCTAGAAGTTGCTGATTTGAGGTTCGCTAGTATTCATAGCATGTTAGCTGACTTATCTTGTAAATTAGGTTCTCTTATCGCCGTAGACGAAGCATATACGCTCCGTTTGAAATCACGCATCCATAAGAGATAAGGTGAGGATTTTAGATGCTTTGATTGGCGGATTCGTGCTTGGAGTTGGCGGCAGTGGTTAGGCCACACGAAGTGTTTTACGTACTTCATGTCGTTCGACTTGAGATGCGATCACGCTAGTCGAGCCCGTCAAGTAACCCGACTGGCCGATGTATGTTCACCCTGTATGAGTCATAACTGCTTGAACCTAGGGTACTGAACTTACCATTGTAAACCCTGTTAACCATGGTACCTTGATCCACGAAAACTCATTAGCCGGACATGGTGGTATGGGACACCGTGGTCGAGATGTCGGCCTACGCGGGGGCCACAAACCTCCCCGTAGTGACCAGTGAGCACCTAGTCTCGTGAGAAGATTATGGTGGTATGGGACACTATATTCTAGCTGTCAGCCTACACTGATCAGGCGACGAGTCCTTTGTAGTGAACGCGAGCATATTCTGTGTCTACGGGAGGCGATGACCCTTCAGTAGCAGTAGAGAACAGTAGGCTTGTATTGATAAGGTGATGGGGGAGCGGTGCAACAAGTGCGAGCAACAGCCCTGGCAGCCCTTGCAGCGACCTACAAAATATACATCGTATGAGATTACTAGGAGTGACGACCCTAGACAGGATCTGTGTTGGGATTGATACAAGGGAAGTACCTTAGTTTCCCAATCCTGCTGTTTGAATGGACTAATAACAACTCGAAAATCATATCACCATAACATTGCATGTGCTTGGAAGATGTGGAACACTTAAGGGAGTGTGGCATGCCGCGGTCGTAAGATGGTGCCGTATGAGGGAGATCGTCGGTGAGGGCATACATCACGTCATGTCATATTGCATTAACAACAGTATTAGGATTGTCTGATTTACTGCTTTACTATTATCGCATGATTGATTTGTGAACATACTAATCTTTGCTCTATGATTCCACTGAGTTGATCACTCACTCCCACGTTACGGGATGGTATTTGCAACACCCACCAGACCCTGTTGTAGATGCAGGTGATGCTGAGATCCAGGAGGCAGAGCCAGACTTTGACGAGGACCAGGACGAGTTCTCATACATGCAGTACCATGATGGCTTTGCGTAGGTAACCTGGGTTGATGGGACTTCAGTGGGACTATTTTGAACATTTGATTTTGTTCATGTATATGTATATGAGACTCAGAGATGTATTCATACTTTAGAGACAGATGAGATCTACTTTGTTTTTCCATACAGTGATATATATATTGTTTAGTCTTCCGCTTACTTTTATCACTGGATCTGGAGTATGAATTGCAGTTTTGGTATACTTTTACTCATGTGAATGCTTTAACTCAGACAACATTGAATCTATAATCATTTTTGTTACATAAGTGACGGTCTGGAACTCGGGAGTTGAGTTTATACATGACCTCCGATTTTCAGGGTGTTACATGCGGATTTTAGATTCTTTGATTGACTGTTTCCAACGCTTTCAATGTCGTTTAATAGTAGATTATCAACGGCAACGCCATTTGACATGTACAACATGCTGTCCGTTTCCTGTTTCGTAAACCGGCGAAGAATATGAGATTTAGGGCATTTTAGTCATTTGTAGGAAGTACTGATTTCATTCATATTTTTCTGATGTGATTGACATGATTTGTTGTGACATTAGAATGTTAGGAATGCGTGCATAATTAGTTTGGCGAAGAGATTCGCCTAAATGCGCACTTCAGGTCGACATACTATATGTAGACTTAAGTGTGTAGTGTAAGTGTTTGTATTAATGCTTGTATTAGTATGTATTGAATGAAATGATGTTATGGATTAGTTTGAGATTGGTTTCTCAATTGATATGCTGATGTGAATGATTTCCTACATGTTAGCCATATGCATGATTTCATTATATGAATGAAATGCATGTGCTTGATGATTCGCGTAAGTTGTATGTTATAACATGTGCTTGGTGATTTCATTATGATTTAGTTTGAGATTAAATTCTCAATTAATTTGCTGATGGAAATGATTTCCTATATGTTGGCGATATGCATAATTTCATTATATGTATGAAAGGCATGTATCAGGTGATTTGCTTAAGTTGTAGTTACAACATGAGTTAACATGCTCATATGGTTGTATTTCATTTCCAATACTTTCACATGCTTTGCTGATGTGATTCCACATGTTTGGGACTATACTTAGTCCAGGCAGTCGGTAATCGAGCGAATTCGTGGTTAGCTTATCTTCGCCACGAACGACGCATCGATGAACGTGACCGTGTTTTGGAGTTGGCGGCAGTGGTTATGCCACACGAAGTATTTTACGCACTTCATGTCATTCAACTTGAGATGCGATCGTGCTAGTCGAGCCTATCAAGTAACCCGACTGACCGTTGTATGTTCACCCTGCATGAGTCATAACTGCTTGAACCTAGGGTACTGAACTTATCATTGTAAACCCTGTTAACTATGGTACCTTGATCCACGAAGACTCATGAGCCGGGCATGGTAGTATGGGACACCGTGGTCGACCTGTCGGCGTACGCCGAGGCCACAAACCTTGTAACATCCCGAAAATCGGGGGGTCGAGTAAAAACTCCACTCCCAAGTTCCAAAATGTTATTTATGAAACATAGATATGTATGATAGAATGTTGTCTGTGATAATGTATCAAACATGAGTGAGATTAAGCTAGAACAGCATATCATACTCCAGAGACAGTTAAATTAACAAGCGGAAGACTGTGATAGTACGTATAACATATATAAACTGTTGTATGTCTCCAGAGTGTGAACATGTTACCAGGTTATATACATACATGTATGCTCTAAAAGTAAACCAAAAGGATATACATGAGTGTTTTAAAAATATAAAATGACAAGTGTCAAGGTATCTAATCAACCTCCCTGTAATCCCGTCAATCAGATCATGCATAAAGGAGAGATCCTCCTCATCATCATCAAGTCCAGCACCGCCTCGCAGGCCGCGCCATCATCTGCAATCACAATAGGGACTGGTGGGTGTTCGGAAACACCATCCCGTAACGTGGGAGTGAGTGATCAACTCAGTGGGATAAGATAGCAGAGATTAGCGTGTTATCAAATCAATCATGCGATAATAGCAACGCAGTAAATCAAACAATCCTAATACTGTTGTTAATGCAATATGACATGACGTGATGTATGCCCTCACCGACGATCTCCCTCATACGGCAACATCTTACGACCGAGGCATGCCACACTCTGTAGAGTGCTCCACATCTTCCAGGCACATGCAATGCTATGGTGATATGATTTCCAAGTTGTTATTAGTCCATTCAAACAGCAGGATTGGGAAACTAAGGTACTTCCCTTATATCAATCCCAACACAGATCCTGTCTAGGGTCGTCACTCCTAGTAATCTCATACGATGTATATTTTCTAGGTCGCTACATGGGCTGTTAGGGCTGTTGCACGCACTCGTTGCTCAGCTCCCCCATCACCTTATCAATACAGGCCTACTGTACTCTACTACTACGGAAGGGTCGTCGCCTCCCGTAGACTCAGAATACGCTCGCAGTCACTACAAAGGGCTGTCAGGGCTGTTGCTCGCACTCGTTGCACCGCTCCCCCATCACCTTATCAATGTAGGCCGACAGCAAGAATATAGTGTCCCATACCACCATAATCTGCTCACAAGACAGGTGCTCACTGGTCACTACGGGGAGGTTTGTGGCCCTAGCGTAGGCCGACAGCTCGACCACGGTGTCCCATACCACCATGCCCGGCTCATGAGTCTTCTTAGATCAAGGTACCATGGTTAACAGGGTTTACAATGGTAAGTTCAGTACCCTAGGTTCAAGCAGTTATGACTCACGCAGGGTGAACATACGATGGCCAGTCGGGTTACTTGACGGGCTCGACTAGCACGAGTGCCTCGCAAGTCGAACGACATGAAGTGCGTAAAACACTTCGTGTGGCCTAACCACTGCCACCAACTCCAAACACGACTCACGTTCATCGACGCGTCCTTCGTGGCAAAGATAAGCCAACCACGAATTCGCTCGGTTACCGACTGTCTGGACTAAGTACAGTCCCAAACATGTGGAATCACATCAGCAAGTCATGTGAGAGTATTGGAAATGAAATACAACCATGTGAGCATGTTAACACATGTTATAACGTACAACTTAAGTAAATCATCTAACACATGCCTTTCATACATATAATGAAATTATGCATATCGCCAACATATAGGAAATCATCACCATCAGCGTATTAATTGAGAATTCAATCTCAAACTAAGTCATAAGGAAATCATCAAGCACATGCATTTCATACATATAATGAAATCGTACATATGGCTAACATGTAGGAAATCATTCACATCAGCGTATTAATTGAGAAATCAATCTCAAACTAATCCATAACACCATTTAAGTCAATACATACTAATACAAGCATTTATACAAACACTTACACTACACACTTAAGTCTACATATAGTATGTCGACCCGACGTGCGCATTTAGGCGAATCTCTTCGCCAAACTAATTATGCACGCATTCCTAATATCCTAATGCGATAAGAAGCCATGTCAATCACGTCAGCAAAATATGAATGAAAACAGTACTTCCTACAAATGACTAAAATGCCCTAAATCTCATATTCTTCGTTGGTTTACGAAACAGGAAACGGACAGCATGTTGTACATGTCAAACGGCGTTTCCGTCAAGAATCTACTATTAAACGACATTGAAAGCTTTGGAAACAGTCAATCAAAGCGTCTAAAATCCGCACCTTTTCCCTTATAGATGTGTGAATTCGAACGGAGCGTATACGCTTCGTCTACGGCGATCAGACAACCTGATACACATGTACATCAGCTACTATTCTATTTGAATCGAAGAAATCCCCAAATCAGCAAGTGGTTAGGGTTTTTCTTACCTAGAAGTGCGTTGGAATCGCCGGGAAAGTGATCTGAGTGCGTCGCCTAAGCACGTGCAGCAGCAGCAGCAGGTGGTAGGAAAATCACTCCCACTCTCTCTCACAAACTCTCACCTTTTCTCTCTCCCAATCTAGGGCTTTTTGCAATTTCGGATGGGAGAGAGGAGTGAGGCTTTCAACCCCTTTTATAAGCTTAAAAACGCCCGAAATAGGCTCGGGAACGAAGTTTACTTAGTGCATATCCAATTCGGGGCTGTTTCGGTCCAAAAGATGCTTTCTGGTGGTCCCCTGGCCGAATGCGATCGGACTAAAGCTCACGCGTACCAGATCTAGCACGTATTAAGTTTTCAGTCCGGCTGGGTCCGCATATCGCACGTGGCGGACCAGTTTCAGTTCAGCGGTCACTGCACGTAGATCAGGGCTGAAAGTCTCATGATATAAAATAGAAATTTCTCTTGATCCGAGGGTGTAATCTGGCTGAATTCTGATAGCCAGAACGCTCAATACTAACGCGTCAAGTCGTGTGCCAGATTTGAATTTGAAATTCCAATTCTGTCCCTATTCGCACTCTCTTCGGTCCGGGCTCAATGAAATGGCCTGTGATTATCGGTTTGACTTGATTTTCGAAATGAGTGTCAAGTCCAGCTAGGTGGTTCTAACGGTCTAAGATAGGAGGTATCGGACTTTCGACGCGCGGTCTAGATCCAATACAAAGATTCAAAGCGGTTCAGAGAACAAACCTGCTTAGAGTTTGACCCGAGGTTATAGAGTATTATAGAGTCATTGGCTCTACTCGATTTGGGTCTTGTAGAACGTATTTAAAGTGATCAGGGACTGTTTCCCAGCTACTCCAACGTTGCGCTAGCTAACTTATGCTTAGTTTCTAAAGGAATTAATCCTAAGTGGTTTCTTTAGCTATGGAATTGGGTTCTGAGCAATTTTCCAGGTGTTTTAGTTGACCCGCTGCCTAAGGACGTCAAATCCCAGATTGGCCAAAATTCGGAGTGTTACAAACCTCCCCGTAGTGACCAGTGAGCACCTAGTCTCGTGAGCAGATTATGGTGCTATGAGGCACTATATTCTTGTTGTCGGCCTACACTGATCAGGCGACGAGTCCTTTGTAGTGACCGCGAGTGTATTATGAGTTTACGGAAGGCGACGACCCTTCAGTAGCAGTAGAGTACAGTAGGCCTGTATTGATAAGGTGATGGGGGAGCGGAGCAACGAGTGCATGCAACAGCCCTGACAGCCCTTGCAGCAACCTACAGAATATACCTCGTATGAGATAACTAGGAGTGACGACCCTAGATAGGATCTATGTTGGGATTGATACAAGGAAAGTACCTTAGTTTCCCAATCCTGATGTTTGAATGGATTAATAACAACTCGAAAATCATATCACCATTACATTGCATGTGCCTGGAAGATGTGGAGCACTTTAGGGAGTGTGGCATGCCGCGGTCGTAAGATGGTGTCGTATGAGGGAGATCGTCGGTGAGGGCATACATCACGTCATGTCATATTGCATTAACAACAGTATTAGGATTGTTTGATTTACTGCTTTACTATTATCGCATGATTGATTTGAAAACATGCTAATCCTTGCTCTATTATTCCACCGAGTAAGCTACTCACTCCCACGTTACTGGACGGTGTTCCTGGACACTCACCAGACCCTTTTGTGATTGCAGATGATGGCGCGGCCTGTGAGGCGGAGCCGGACTTGATGATGATGAGGAGGATCCCTCCTTTATGCGTGTTCTGATTGACGGGATTGCAGGGAGGTTGATTAGATACCTTGACACTTGTCATTTTATATTTTCAGAGCACTCATGTATATTCTTTTTGTTTACTTTTGGAGTATACATGTATATGTTTAACCTGGTAACATGTTCATACTCAAGAGACACACAACAGTTTATATATGTTATATATACTATCACAGTCTTCCGCTGGTTAATTTAACTATCTCTGGTGTATGATATGTTGTTCTGGCGTAATCTCACTCATGTTTAATACATTATCACAGACAACATTCAATCATACATATGTATGTTGCATAAATAACATTTTGGAACTCGGGAGTTGGGTTTTTGCTCGACCCCCCGATTTTCAGGATGTTACACCACCTCAACATGAGATTGATTTTACGATCATCCTGGTACCTGGTTTGACGCCGGTCTCACTGCCGACATATCGCATGGCCCCATGTGAGATTGAGGAGGTGAGGAAACAGATCGATGATCTGTTGGAGGTTGGCTTCATACGACCAAGTATGTCTCCTTGGGGAGCACCGGTACTATTTGTGACGAAGAAGGATGGTTCACTGCGATTGTGTATTGATTATCGCAGGTTGAATCAGATTACGGTTAAGAATAGATACCCTTTACCCAGGATTGATGACCTGTTTGATCAGCTGAGAGAAGCGTAGTACTTCTTGAAGATTGATCTGCAGTTAGGGTATCACCAGTTGCGCGTCAGGGACGAGGACGTGTAGAAGACAGCCTTCAGGACCAGCTTTGGCCACTAAGAGTTCCTTGTGATATCGTTCGGTCTTACGAATGCACCAGCCGTGTTCATGGATCTGATGAATAGAGTATTTCGGCCATTCCTCTATCGATTCGTCATTATGTTTATAAACGACATTTTTGTATATTCCAAGAGTCGAGAGGAGCATGAGGAGAATTTGCGATTGGTCGTGGATACATTCAGACAACACCAGTTGTTCGCACAGTATAAGAAGTGCGACTTCTGAAAGGAGAAAGTCAAGTTCCTGGGACATGTGGTGTCCAAGGATGGGATGGTGGTGGACCTTACTAAGGTAGCCGCAGTGCAGGACTGGAAGTAGCCTGGTTCGGTTACCGAGGTGAGGAGTTTCCTGGGTCTTACTGGCTACTATCGACGATTCATTCGGGACTTCTCCAAGATAGCTAGACCCTTGACTCAGTTAACACGGAAAGATCTGAAGTTCGCCAGGAATAAGAAGGTGGAGGCAGCTTTTCAGGAGTTGAAGGACAGGCTGACGTCCGCCCCTGTGCTAGTATTGCCAGAGCAAGGGGTTAAATACACGATATACACCGACGCGTCTAGCGTTGGCCTGGGTTGTGTCCTTATGCAGAAGGACAGGGTAATTTCGTATGCCTCGAGACAATTAAGGAAGCACGAAGAGAATTACCCTACACACGACCTTGAGTTGGCATCCGTCATTTTTGCATTAAAGCTCTAGAGACATTACCTCTACGAAGAGGAGTTCGAGCTCTTTTGCGACCACAAGAGCCTTAAGTACATATTCACGCAACGGGACCTGAATATGAGGCAGCGACGATGGATAGAGACTTTGAAGGACTTAAGTTCGAAGTTTCCTACCATCTGGGCAAGGCAAACCTTGTGGCTGACGAGTTGAGTCGCAAGAAGGCATTAGAGTTTGCAGCTCCACTGATGGTTGCCGAGTGGGACATGGTTGAGTTTTTACGAGACTTTGAGTAGAAACTCACTTGGAGGAGTCATTTGAGTTCATCGCACATGTTCAAGTGTGACTTCTTATCGATGATAGAGTCATCGCGGTGCAGAGGGATGACGAGCGTCTGATTGAGCTTCGAGAGCAGGCCAGTGATGATGCAGACGCCGAGTGGTGAGTTGGAAGGGATGGGGGCTTACGTTATCATGGCCGCCTATGCGTCCTAGATATCCCTAACTTGAGACGAGAGATTCTCGAGGCTGCGCACAGTTCTAGACTTGCGATCCATCTGGACAACACAAAGATGTATCGCGACGTGAAGAGGACATATTGGTGGGATGGCATGAAGACCCACATCACAGATTTCATGTCCCGTTGTCTCACTTGCCAGCAGGTGAAGGCAGAGCATCGCCGACCTCCTGGTCTCCTTAAGCCTATGCCTATAGCTAAGTGGAAGTGAGACTTTATTTCTATGGATTTCATATCAGGACTACCGAAGATGAGGAAGGGACATGATTCTATCTGGGTGATCATCGACCGTTTGACGAAGTCGGCGCACTTCCTACCGATCGGAGTTATGAACTCTGCAGACGAGTTGGCCAGGCTATATATCAGAGAGATAGTGCGCCTGCATGGAGTTCCCTTAGAGATCGTATCGGACGGAGACAAGGAGTTCACTTCTATTTTCTGGACTCGTATCCAGGAAGCTATGGGTGTGAAGCTGAAGTTCAGTACTGCTTTCCACTAACAGACGGACGGACAGACAGAGCGGCTGAACCAGATTCTAGAGGACATACTGAACCAGATTCTAGAGGATAGCGGCTGAACCTGTTGTCTTCCATATGCGGAGTTCGAGTACAAGAACAGTTTCAAGGCGAGTATCGGTATGGCACCTTATGAGGCCTTGTATGGGTGCCCTTGTCGAGCACCGCATTGCTAGGCAGAAGTCGGTGAGCCCAGATTGATTGGCCTAGAGATAGTGCAGGCGACCTCAGAGAAGGTTGACATCATCAGACGCCGACTTCTTACAGCGCAGAGTACACAGAAGAGTTATGCCGATACGAGAAGGTGCCCGTTAGAGTTCGCGGTTGGGGATCACGTATTTTTGAGAGTTTCCCCTATGAAGGGAGTTCTTCAATTCGGGAAGAAGGGGAAACTAGCACAGCGATTCATTGGTCCATTGCAGACTCTTGATCGTGTGGGTGCAGTAGCATATCGTTTGGCTTTGCCTACTCCTCTTGCGAGCGTACACAACATATTTCATATTTTTATGTTGAAGAAATACGTTCCTGATCCTTCCCATATCATCAGATGGGAGCAGGTGCAGTTAGGTGAGGATGTTACATATATACTGCGACCGGCGCACATATTAGACAGGAAGGAGCAGGTATTGCGTAGCAAGGTCATCCCCCTTGTGAAGGTGTTGTGGACGCATCACACTGAAGAAGAGGCTACTTGGGAGATGGAAGCCGAAATCAGAAAGAACTACCCATAACTTCTCAAGGAGTACAAAAAGGCACAAATTTTGAGGATGAAATTTATTATTTAAGGGGGGTAGATTGTAACGTCTCAAAAAAATCCGTACAGAGACTTGAGTACCACCTCGATCAGAAATCACTTAAGATTAATTCCTTTATAAATTAAGCGTAAGTTAACTAATGCTATGTTAGATTAGCTGTGAAATTAGCACTGATTGCTTTAAATATGTTCTACAAGACCCAAAACTTATGGAACTGTTAACGCTATAACGTCCTGAAACTTAGGATCAAACTCTAAACCCGTTTGCTCTCAGGAACCCTTTGAAACTATATATTGGATCTAGACCACGCGTCGAAAGTCCGATATCTACAATCTTAGACCATTATGACCGCTTAGCTGGACTTGACGATCGTTTCGAAAATCAATCCCAACTGATGTTCTGAAGCTATTTCATTAAGCCTGGAGCAAGGAGTGTGAGAAAGAGTGAAATTCATAAAAAATTAAATGTGATTTAAATAAATCTGGCACGTTTCGCTTGCGGGTTAAGTATAAGCATTCAGACCGTTGGAATCTGACCCAAATACACCCTCGGATCAGGGAACATTTCTCACCCAGGTCAGTGTACTTGAAATCCTTGATCGAATCTTCGTGACCGCTGAATTGAAACTAGTCCGCCACGTGCGATCTGAGAACACTAACGGATTGAAAACTTAATGTGATCAGGATCTAATATCCATGAGCTTAAGTCCGACCGCATTTGGTCAGGGGACCTCCAGAAATGCTCTTTTGGATCGGGAAAGACCCGATTTGGCTATAACCCAAGTATACTTTGGTATAAAGTCTAAATAGGTGACTTTCTAGCCTATTTAAAGACCTTAAACCCTCTCACTTCCCTCCCATACGAATTTTACAAAAACCTTAGAAAGGAGAAGAGAGAAAAGAGAGATTCTGTAAGAGTTGTGGGGAAAGCTTCATGTCACTCGAACCTGCTACCAAGCGTGCTTAGCTATCGTATTCCAGTCACTCTCCCGGTGATTCTGACGCCATTATAGGTAAGAAAACCCTAACCTCAACCTATTTTGGGAATTTTAGCAATACAAGTAGCGAAGTAGCTGACCTATCTTGTGAATTAGGTCGCCATATCGACGTTGATGAAGCGTAGACTTTCTATTCGAATCGATACGTGTCTACGATGAAAGGTGAGGATTCTATATTCTTAGATTGACTGATTTCAAAGCTTTCAATGTCGTTTAATAGTAGATTATCGACGAGAACGCCGTTTGACATGTAGAACATGCTGTCTGTTTTCCATTTCGACTGCGTACGGAGAATATGAGATTTAGGGTATTGTAGGCATTTATAGGAAATACTGTATACGTCTGTATTTTGCTGAAATGATTGTCATGTGTATTTGTCATGTTATGATATTAGTTAGGCATGCATGATCTGTTTGGCGAAGATATTCACCCTAATGTGCACTTTGGGTCGACATACGCTATGTAGACTAAGGTGTGTAGACTAAGTGTTTGTATAAATGTTTGTATTAGTATGTATTGAGTAAATGTTGTGGTAGATTAGTCTTGAGATTGAATTCTTAATTAATATGATGATGTACATGATTTTCCTCCATGTTGTTATTGAATTGATTTCCTTATATGTATGGAATACATGTGTTTGGTTGATTTGCTTACGTTGTATGTTATAACATGTTGTTAACATGCTTGGATTATTTGTATTTCATTTCTGTTACTCTCATATGATCACTGATGTAGATTACAAGTGCTTGGGACTACGCTCTAGTCCAGGCAGTCGGTAATAGATTGTAATTCATGGTTGGCTTCTATTTGCTACAAAAGATGCATCGATGAATGCGAGTCATGCTTTGGGTGACGGCAGTGGTTAGGCCACACGAGATGTTTTATGCACTTCATGTCGCTCAGCTTGAAGTGCGCTCGTACTAATCGAGCTCGTCAAGCAACCGGACTAACCGTTGTATGTTCACCTTGTATTGGTCATAACTGTTTGAACCTAGGGTACTGAACTTACCAGTGAAAACCCTGATAACCATGGTACCTTTATCCATTAAGACTCATGAGACAGGCATGGTGGTATGGGACACCGTGGTCGAGCTGTCGGCCTACGCTGGGGCCACAAACCTCCCCATAGTGACCAGTGAGCACCTTAGACTCGTGAGCCGATTGTGGTGGTATGGGACACTACATTCGAGTTGTCGGCCTACACTGATTAGTGACGAGCCCTTTGTAGTGACCTCGAGCGTATTCTGAGTCTACGTGAGGCGATGACCCTTCCGTAACAACGAGAGTACACTAGGCCTGTATTGATAAGGTGATGGGGGAGCGGTGCAACGAGTGCGAGCAACAGCCCTGACAGCCCTTGCAGTGACCTAGAAATATACCATCGTATGAGATTACTAGGAGTGACGACCCTAGACAGGATCTGTGTTGGGATTGATATAAAGAAGGTACCTTAGTTTCCCAATCCTGCTATTTGAAAGGACTAATAACAACTCGATAATCATATCCACATCGCACTGCATGTGCCTGGAAGATGTGGAGTACTGAGGGAAGAAAGCATGCCGCAGATGTAAGATGGTGTCGCATGAGGGAGTATGTCGGTGAGGGCATCCATCATGTCATTTCATACTTGCATTAACAACAGTATCTAGAAATGTCTGATTGTTTGCTTTACTATTATCGCGTGAATGATTTGATAACATGCTAATCTTTTCTCTATGATTCCACTGAGTTGATCACTCACTCCCACATTACGGGACGATGTTTGCAACACCTACCAGACTTTGTCTTAGATGCAGGTTGTGAGGAGATCCAGGAGCTAGAGCCGGACTACTTCGAGGACCAGGACGAGTTCTCGTACATGCAGTTCTCGGACGGCTTCGCATAGGTGGCCTGGATCAGTGGGATTTTTTCTAGTTGGACTATTATATGACATTTGATTTTAGTTTATAATATGTATATGTGACTCAGAGATGTATGCATACTTTGGAGACAGTTCGAGATTATTTTATTTTTCATACAGTGATATATATATTCTTCAGTCTTCTGCTTGCGTTTTATCACTGGATCTGGAGTATGAATTGTAGTTTTGGTATAATCTTACTCATGTTAATGCTCTAACTCAGACAACATTGAATCATAAGCATATTTGTTGCATAAGTGATGGTCTGGAACTTGGGAGTCGGGTTTCTACATGACCCCCGATTTTCAAGGTGTTACAACCTCACCCTACTTATGTGCCCCAATCATGGGTTACCTTAGGCAAGCCCACCATGATGTATGTGCTAGACCCACTGTCCATCTATTTTTGTCCAATCATGGGCTACCTTATGAGGCCCACTTTTGATATTTTTATGGCCCATCTGTGAGGCCCACCTTTGATATGTTTATAGCCCATCTGTGAGGCCCACCTTTGATATGTTTATAACCCATGGGTTAAGGCCCATTGTGATGTATTTGGAGCCCATGGCTTAAGGTCCACTGTAATGTATTTGGAGCCCATGGGTTAAGGCCCATTATGATGAATTAGGGCCCATAGGTTGAGGCCCATTATGATGTGTAAAGGCTCATTATTGAGGCCCACCTTGGTATGTGTATGAGGCTCATCTTGATTTATTTGGGGTCATTGTTGAGGTCCACCTTGATATGAATGTAAGGCCCTTGTGATTAGGCCCGCTTTGATATATTCTAAGGCCCATGGGTTATGACCCGTTACAATGCACATAAGGCCCAATTGGTTCGACCTATTGATGTGGCCCACTTGATGAATATAGAGCCTATGTGATATGGTCCATTTGATGTATTTAAGGCCCAACAGGATGTACCTAAGGTCCATTGTAATGTGTAATTCCTTCATGGTTTGTGTAATGATGTTTATAGTAGGTCGTGCCTTAGGAGCAATGTTGGTTAGATATCTACATTGATGTACAATGATGGTTAGATGTCCTCATTGTAACCTTCCTGTAGGCTTTATTAGGCCCATTCGCATCATTCTCTAAGTGGATTAACCCAAATAAGTGGGACCCATTCGCCATTAACGGATGGCTCTGTGCCATCAGATTTGATATAACTGCGGTTGTAGGCTGATCTTATATTATGTTTGATCAGTTGTTCATCTATGGGCCCCACCTTATTTATATGTGGACTGTCGATGCCGATTATCGATGCTGATTATCGGTACCGATTATCGAGGCCAATTTCGATTGTCGAGGCCGAGTATTGAGGTCGATTTCGATTGCCAAGGCCGCTTGTCGAGACCTATATGATGTATATGTAACCCGTAGTTAAGGCTCATTGTGATATATTTGGGGCCAATGGGCAAGGCCCATTGTGATGTATTCAAGGCCAATGAACAAGGTCTATTATGATATATTTGTAGCCCATGGACAAAGCTCATTGTGATGTATATTAGGCCCATGAGGCATGACCTATTTGATGTATTTGAGACCCATGTGCAGGGCCCACATGTCATGTATTTGAGGCCCATGAGCAGGGCCCACCTATTGTGTATATGTGGCCCTTGAGTAATGCCCAATGTGTCATATATTAAGCTTTTGTGTGAGATCGTGGGCCCAGTATATGTTTGTCTCTATGTGGCCATTCCTTGGGGGCAATGTTGGTAGAATGTCCATATTGTTGAGGCCGATTGTTGATACCAGTTATTGATACCGATTACGAGTAAGTGACAGCATAGCATCATAATACATACGCATCATCTGCATGTTTGTTATGAAATGTGATTGACCATCGCATATACCATAGGGCAGGTTATTCATGAGGCTCCCTGACAGGTAGGGTTTTCCCCACATGAGTGCATGATATGCGCAGGATTTATGCATGATTGCACTATGTTACTCATGCATCTCGCATTTGTGTGACATAACCATTGTACGCCCTAGCGACATCAAGGTTGTAGCCTCCACAGGCATATCGTGGATGGCCATATGGGACACCAAAAATGTTTACTTCGAGCATAGAGCTGTCATAGATGGCCCTGAGTGAAAATCCCTAAAACCCTCTTGTACCAGAGGATGCCCCAATGTTGAGACGGAGTGGATATATGAGCGCCTGAGTGCCAAATACTAGGAGGCCACGTCTCCCACTGTGCCGTGGTCGGTTGGGAGGGGGTGTGGCCTTACCCGCCCGAGCACAGGGGGCATTGCTAGGCTGAGTTTGACCAGCTCGTGAATGGGTCCATTATCGACGTGCCATATAGGTATTGACAAGCTATTGGCCAGGCGGATAGTGAGATTTCTTACGCTTACTTATACTATACAGCTAGGGAGAGAAACAATGCCATTTGGAGTGTACTAAACCCCAGTGATGATCCTAGAGATGAACAGTACTGATATGTGGACTTATTGAGTAGGAGTTGCATAATCATTCATTCATTCACTATCCACTCAGGTTGGTGGTGCGCAACTAATTGTTGTGTATCTTCGTATGGCCAGAATTTTGATTGGGCGCACGACTAACCTAAGATCAGGAGATTACCACCTTGAGTTTGACTATCCAAATTTAGGTATGGGACTAGTTTGGATAGAAGTCCCTTCTGATGGACCCCATAGCTTGTGATACTACGTACTATCATCCCGACTTCACTCCAGCTTGGTCATTTCATTCGCACCGCATATTACATTGCATCTACAGTACTTAGCATTTTGGGTTTCCATGTTTATGCATTGATATGGCTATTAGTACTCATGCCTTGCATCGCATAGCCTTAGTACGGCTGATGGCACTCATATACTTATCAGTATATTTTCGCTTATTTCGATATTTTATAAAATATGGCATTGTATCATTGACATCTAATATTTGGCTCGCTTTGACTCCTCATTTATATAACTGATCTGTATTGTGTACTCTAATATTGTATGACTTGTGGACTTACTAGTATAATTCCACTTACTCTGATCTCGTATCTTGTCAGTATTTCTGTTTATTTCACTGTATGATTTATGGCCTTGTATTGCATACTTGGCACTTACCTTGTGCACACACTTTCACCACCCTCTAAGCTTTCTATAAGCTTATGCACGATAGATGCATGCAGGTGGCGTTAGGTTGTAGCAGTGTTGAGCTCGGAGAGTAGAACGGACTTTTGGAGCTTTGATTTTTGTCATATGTATTTCCCTTTCAGCACTGTATTCAAATATTTATATTAGTGGATATGTGATGATGATGTTGCCTTTGTGATTTGGGAAAACTTGTGGTTATGCTTGTTATGAAACAAATGTACATTAAAAATCCTCTTTATAGGATCCCAAGATCAAAAATCTGGCGTATGGACGTCAGAAGCTGAGAATGGGGTACTACGAAGGCTGTCGGCACTGGATTCGGCGATCTGGATTCCTGTGAATCCGATTTCTGAGTTTGGGGTGTGACAGAAGAGAACATGAAACTCATACGGATAGAGTCTAAATGGGCTAGGATAATCTTGGGATACACTAAAGACTCCATGATGCCTATTTCCACTAATTTTGTAAGTTTTTAAAAGCCGCTTTTATAGATAAAATGTTCCAACGAATAGAAAATGGCTAGTTTATGGTGTTAACGAAGCCAACTTCGATATCTCCAAACTTGCTTTGGTGGTACCAAAATATCTTTCAGTAGTACCGAATTAATTCCACAAGTTGCTGAATGAAAACAGTCCCTTTCAGTGGCATCGAACTTTGTTTTTCGATGGCAGTCGGTGTTAACGAAATATCCAGTTAGTGATGCCAAATTAACATTGTAATCTTGCTGGACTATTTTGAGCTCCTTCGGTAGCACCGAAGTTATCTTCGGTGGTATCGAAAGAGCTATTCAGTGACAGCTTCTTCCTACCGAAAGTGGACAGATTTTCCTGTTTTGTCTATTTAATCATTCACCAACTTAGAACTTGTTAAAGCTAAAACTAAAGGATAAAAACTATGAAATTGGAATTGGCTTTGAATAGATGACCCTAGTAGGTTTTCCTATTTGGGTTGTGTAACACCCAGGCCAATTAGAGCGACGTCCTGGGGAGTTCACTAGCGGATTGCCGTAAGACTACACTAGATGGTCACACTATGCGCATGTGTGAGACCCACCATCGATAAGCTAGAACAAGTTAAGTTACTAACGCGAACAAGCCTAAGCATACTTGAGTCGAGTACGGGTCGTGGTGTCAGTCTACCTAATAATACATTACGACAGACTATAAGGGTCATGCAATGCCTGTAAAGGGTCTAATAAATCTGAAACTATACGAAACTGTAGAACTTACTGGACTTGTGGTCCATCGTAGATGGTGGATGCAAACGACGCCTTAAAATGAACAATTTAGATCGTTAAATCGGCACTTGTGAGACGCGACTCTCCAAGCCAAAAACCTAAAAATTTGAAATTAAAACAATTGGCCTTGCCACTAAGGACAACAAATTATGACTTTCAGACTGTTAGATTTCATTCAAACTCAAACTATAGGTCAGAGGTATTTCCCTACCCTTATCTACCACATTAAACCCTTGATCGAAAGACAGTGACCTTTGATCGCAAATCTGACCCCTGCGATAAATTTTTGAATCTGTTTGCCACCAAAGTTCGGACAACCCCTCATCAGACTATGGGACACCCATCCCATGGCACAAATGGGCTAGCGGGCCACTGGGACAGCCCCAAGGACCATAAATGAACCATATAAGGTCATATGCAATAAGACTTACCACCCTAAGGCCATTTGAGCTAAAATTCAGGCTATATAAGTTCAAAACACTCTCTCCTTCACTCCCATATGAATTTTTCTAGCAAAGGAGAGAGAGAGAGAGAGAGAGAGAGAGAGAGAGAGAGAGAGAGAGAGAGGAGACAGTGGCAGGGGAAAGAGAGCTCAAAGGGTGGAATTAAGAGGATTCCCTCTCCTACCATGACCTCACGCCGGAAACCTCAAACTCCGCCATCACAAGAGGCGATTTGCTAACATTTGAAAGGTAACCACCCTATCATCTCCCTAATTCTAGCAAGAGGAGCCACATGCATGTGTCCAAACCTATAAATCCATATGACACAGGCTCCAACGCGTCAACCCACGAGTCCCACACCCCAAAAGCCACTCCACAAGCTTTTGGCAACCCTTAGGTGTGGACCATTAGCAATAGGTGGCTGTTTATCAAATCTAGGCAAAAATTAGTGATTATGGGTATAGAATTTGTTTACATGTTAGTTGCATGTGTGTTGATTGTGGAATTGGAGTGTTGTTTCAAATGTTTTTCAATTTGGGGGGAACTTGGGCTCTCTCAATCGCCCAAGATCCTTGCATTGCCTTAATTCTTGTTATTCATGAACATAAAATTAGGACATATTCCCCAAATTTTGAAATTGATATAAAATTTTTGCTGCATGTCCCCTATGCACATGATTAATCACTCATTTTCATTCTATGCATGATTGTTTCTTTAAAATTAAGCTTGTTTACATACTTATTTAAATTCTTCCCTGTATGTAAAAAACCTGAATGAATCATGATGAAAATGTCTACAATTTACTACTATATATGTCTAAATGTTTCACAACTAGAACTAGACCAACATCTACTTTACTATAATTCATTTATACCCTGCCCCTTTGCCGGATTGGTTAGCAATTTCAGAACCCGTATGGGTAGCCCCTCTGGTAGGGCCGCCCACGAGAAAATTTGACCCAATTGGTTGAATTATGTATAGTCAGTGGTATTCGGACTATGCGGGATGTTGCTCCTAATGCCATACGACTCGTAGTTCGTCAAGAGGGGAAAAATTGGCTCACCAGCTGGTCGTCATGTTCGTTAACCATGTATGTGCATGCCTGCTTGAACCTAAGACACCTTGCATCCATTTGCACCCACTGATAACCCGCTTGTTGCGGCCCACAAGTCTTGGGAGCCGGGCATGGTGGTATGGGATATTATGCCCGAGTTGTCATCCTACACTGTGGTGATGAGCCTCCCCGTAGTGACCGCGAGCAAGGACTATTCCTTACAATTGCCCTCATATGTTTTCTTTATTATTGGGAGTGATGAACCCAAATGGGTCATGGATTGCGAGAGCAAGATTTCCATGACCACATGATTGGGATAGGGCATTGATCGGTCAGGGTGTTCCAGTTTCCCCAAACTGCTAGATGAATGAATGTAATTAATCAACGCGACTAACATCTCACCATCACATTACATTAGTTAGGTTGGCTACTTAGCAGTCGAGGTAGTGTTGAGGGAGTGTTTGGCATTGCGATTGTTAGATGGTGTCGCTCGAGGGAGTGTTGGAAGTAAGGGCATGCATCATATCAGGAAACCATGCATATGATGTCACACCCCAGACCCAATAGTCTTGTATGATTGCTATATCTACCGGATCTGGCACGCGACAAGCTAAACTCTGAGATTGGTGCCCAATGCCCACACACTAAGAGGAACATCAGAGACAAGATAGGTAATATCTGTATACAAGTAAACTGCAACCTACAAAATTCTAAAAGTACATCATCTATCTGCATAATATATATATATATATATATATTATATAATTTAAAATTTTAAAAGTCAAATCAGTCACCCGACGTGACACCTAACTCGTGGTCGCTACTTGTTTTTCTTCTTTAAATCCTTTACCTGAGTGGTTAAAAGACAAATAAGTTTTATAACTTAACAAGTGCAAAGTCCTCATGATAAGTACACAAGATAAATTAACATGAAAGACATAATGATAGAACTGCCAAAAGAGATAATTTATGCAAAGAAATATCTTAACGAATGATGGAGGGTGATTATGTGTGAGATGTATAAAATAAATATATGTTAGCGGTAGAAATATTTGCCAATATTCCTCCCACCACGGACTTGACTGCACTACCTCTAAACATCATCATCTCAATTATGATCAATACACTATTGGTACTTAGGATCCACCAGGGTTGATGCCCATGCACTAGACATCGGCAATCGACCTCGTTACCCACCAATGGGGTTACAACCTCCATTGTGTACACTAGTAACGAACCTCGTTCGCGCTTCTCCTTGCCAGCGGGTCAAACTAGTCCCCTTTTTCCACCTCAACCCTAAGGCAGGTCAGACATACACCTTCTCAACCTAGCCTCATCAGTGGGAGTCAAACGCATGACCCATGTGTCCACTTGACCCAACAGTGAGGCATCCCTAGGTACCATTGGGTTTTAGGGTCTCTCAACCCAAGGGGCACATCATCCCCTACTATTTTCATATTTTCGGTGTCCCATAATTCAATATCATCATCCTTGTCATAATACAGTCAATCCATGGTATTGTAGAGAATTTGGATATTGTTTCTCATCATATATCATGCCATGGAATGCATGGTGATGCTAATGATAAGTGACTCAAGGATAACTAGAACTCAGGATATGCAGATATGCAAGGTGCAAGATTATTAAGGAGTTGTGTACCTGGGTAACCAATTGTAAGACCCGTATTTTGGTCCGTACCTTTCTGTAGACTTCCGCGGTCTTACCGGTCGAATTCCGGAAACCTTCGACCCTTAACCGATATCGACGCGCGACCCTAATTCATGAGCCGACAACCCGAGTCGACTCAACCCGAGACCAATACCATAGCGACCGCGCCGTCGCCGCGGTTTCGATACCGCGACTCGTGCGCCGAGGTGATACCCTGTTCGAGTTGCGTCCTGAATATTCCCGAGTTGCGCAGAGATCTTATGACCAAGGCACATCGATCGCAGTTTTCTATCCACCCGGGCTCGATGAAGATGTACCGTGACATGAGGCGACAGTATTTTTGGGTGGGGATGAAGCGTCAGATCGCCAGTTTTGTGGCCGAGTGTGACACGTGCCAGCGTGTCAAGGCCGATCATCAGAGACCTCCTGGTCTATGCAATCGTTGAGCATCCCAATGTGAAAGTGGGAGCACATGTCGACTGATTTCATTATGGGTCTGCCGAGGACTCAGCGCGGTCATGACGCCATTTGGGTTGTTGTGGAACGAAAGACGAAGTCGCCACATTTTCTTGCGATGCGTGCAACTTGGTCTATGGACCGGCTTGCGAGATTATTCATCGAGGAGATTGTGAGACTGCATAGTGTTCCAGTCTCGATCGTTTCTGACCGAGACTCAAGGTTCACATCTCAGTTTTGGGGGAGCTTCCAGCGTGCGATGGGGACTGATTTACAGCTCAGCACCACGTACCATCCGCAGACCGATGGCCAGACCGAGGGGTCAATCAGATACTTGAGGATATGCTTCGGGCCTGCGCGATTGACTTCGGGGGTAGCTGGGATGAGCATCTGCGATTGGCTGAGTTCGCGTACAATAATAGCTATCAGGCGACCATCGACATAGCTCCTTTTGAGGCATTATATGGCAGACCATGCAGATCACCGAGTTATTGGACCGAGGTTGGAGATCGTCGTCTCCTAGGTCCCGAGCTTGTGCAGGAGACTTCAGAGGTTATAGATATCATCAGGCAGAGGATGCGCACAGCTCAGAGCTGACAGAAGAGTTCTACTGATCGTGGCGTCGTCCCTTAGAGTTTGATGTAGGGGACGATGTGTATCTCAAGGTCTCGCCCATGAAGGACGTAGTTCGATTTGGAGCGAAGGGCAAGCTTGCCCCAAGATTCATAGGACCTTTTGAGATCACTGGGCGTATTGGTGCCGTGGCCTATCGGCTTGCCTTGTCATCACAGTTGTCTGGCGTCCACGACGTTTTCCACGTCTCCATGTTGAGGAAGTGTGGGTCAGACATAGTTCCCATTATTGATTGGCAGCCGTTGGAGGTTCGTGAGGACGCTTCTTACATTGAGTAGCCAGTCCGTATCCTTGATCGGAAGGAGTAGGTCCTCAGAACCAAGGTCATTCCGTTGGTGAAGGTGCAGTGGGGTCACCATTCTGTAGAGGAGGCTTCGTGGGAGCATGATGCTGAGATTCGAGAGCATTATCCTCATCTCTTTGATGGTTGATCATGTGATGTATTTTGTATGCTGTCTCCGATTCTATATGATGATGTTATGTCGCTTCTTCTTCATGAGTAATGCTTAGTTGCGATGCTTGTGTAAATTTTGAGGATGAAATTTTTATAAGGAGGGGAGAGATGTAAGACCCGTATTTTGGTCCGTACCTTTCCGTAGACTTTCATGGTCTTACCGGTCGAATTTCGGCAACCTTCGACCCTTAACCGATATCCACGAGCGACCCTGATTCATGAGCCGACAACCCGAGTCGACTCAACTCGAGACCAATACCATAGCGACCGCGCCGTCACCGCGGTTCTGATACCGCGACTCGCGCGCCGATGTGATACCCTAGTCGAGAGTTGTAGGCCAACGTTCGGTGCCAGAAAATGTCGTGCGTTGCGAAATCCAAGGGAATCTCTACGATGTGTCACATCAATCACATCAATCTCATCAAACAATCAATCCATCAAGCCATCACATGTCAAGTACACATCACTTTCATCCCTTTTCCTAAGCAACCACAAAAGTCTCTCAAACCCATACCTCTCTTACACAAAAACCACAAAAGTCTTCACCACCCATACCTCTCTTACACAAAAGCCTCAAAAGTCAATCTTTTCTTACACAACCATCACTCACCACATCCATCCATCACTCTCTCTCTCCCCCTTTATAACTCTCTCTCTTTCTCTCTTTCTCATTTCAAATCTCCAAGCAAAATTTCAAGACTCCATACGTATGGAATTCCTCCAAGCCTCCTAAGCTCCAAGTGGCCCACTTTCCTACCCCACCATCTCTCATCTCAGCCCTTCATTCCTCATCTTAACCGTTGAAATCCAAGCTAAGGTGCCAAGGAACCCCTAGGAGCAAGAAGATCAGACGGTGAGTGCTAGATCATACTAGTTTTTCTTATTTTTATGATGGGCCAAGTAAGGCCCACCGATCAATGGTGTGGATCTCACTTGGGACCCTAAAAATGTGGTCGATGGCCCACTTGGATCATCATGATCGTTCCATGATGGGGCCATTCTTCATGGACCCCATCATGATGTTTATTTTATTTAGAAAGGTCATCTAGACCGTCCATATTGGTGGGGAATGGATTTCCACCGTTGATTTACATTTTCGATGGTCCCATGTACAAGGGATCCGTTTATTGTATGATTTTCTTTTAAGGGAGGGCCCATAATGTCGAGGTCCCTCCATCACAAGGCGTGTCCCACTCTCCATGTCTCTCTCTCTCTCTTTTATTTATTTTATTTTATTTTATTTTATTTTTATGCAATAGAGTTGTGTGGCCCACTTGAATGGACCTCAACTTGAGGTATTTATTTTTGTCCAAGAGTCCTTCAAGTGGGGCCCACCTTGCATGTGGTACCCCCCCCCCCCCATCATTTATTAGTGGTGGCCCACTTCAAAAAGGGCCACACCATGTATTTTTTTAAAAGAAGGCTAACCGTCCAGCGTCTGGGACGCTGGACGTTTCAAAGGAAAAAAAAAAGAAGAAAAGGGAAAGAAGGAAAGGGGCTTTTGGTGGCCCACTTGCTTAGGCCCCACTGTGATGCATTTAGACAATCCAAGCCGTCCATCCTCTTACCTACGATATTTTAGCCATTAGGTAGAAGTTTGGAGCTGATTGGAAGACCTGGTGGGCCATAGCATCAAAGAATGCATCACTACCATTCAAGGATCCTTTTTCTTATTTATTTCATTTTCTATCATCAAAAAAAATTCAAATTTAGACTCTTTGGACTGGTCTTGGGCCAGGGAAACCAATGGATGGAGTGGATTTAGGCGATGTGGACCCCACCTTCGAAAATCCCCAAAAAAATGATTTTTTCCCAAAAATTGCAAGAGGCCTTGCCTCTTGCTTCTGACAGGTGCTGCAGCAGTAGCACCCGCGTACGGGTGGGCGTCCAGCGACCGACCCACGGCCTCCAGCCGTGGGCCCCACCTGATGATTTTATGCCATCTAAGCCATCCATGAGGTGGGTCCCTTCCTCAGGTGGGCCCCCTCCAAATTTCAACCCGATCTAGAACTCCGGCGGCCCACACCACAGGAAATAGTGGAGTTGTACACCTACCATTGGAATCCTCTTTGGGGCCCACAGAAGTTTTGAATCAAGCTGAAATTTATGTTGTCCCTTCATCCAGGACCGAGGGACCTTATGCACGGACCGGATAGCACCTAAGCGATTCAGTGGGCCCCACATGGGACCCGCAATGATGTATGTGTTTCCAAGGCCACCGTCCAGGCGGACGGTGGCACCCTCCTTGCTCACGTGCTACCTCCACCGTCCAACGGACGGTGGGGCCCTGGGTGATGTATATGCCTTATCCGCACTGTCCACTGGACAGTGGGACCCACCATGATGCGTGTAATGTATCCAGACCGTCCATCCACTTGGTGGGTTCATTTTAAAGCATGAGCTTTTGGTTGGGTGGGCCACTCACCTATGGGCTAGGCCCATTTGAATTACGAAAGGTCTATGGGCTAGGCCCATTTGATTTATGAAATGCTTAAGGGCTAGGCCCATTTGATTCATTTAAGGCCTATAAACTTGGGCCCACTTGATATGTAAAGCCTATGGGCTTAGGCTCACTCGATATTTAATGCCTATGGGTTTAGGCCCACTTGATATGTTTCAAGTCCATGGGACTAGGCCCATTTGATATACTTCAATGCCCATGAAATTGGACCCATTTATTGCATTCTTAAAGCCCATGGATGTGGACCCATTTGATATATTGTAAGGCCCATGGGACTAAACCCATTTGATTATAAAAGGGGTCCATGGGATTAGGCCCATTGGATTTATTTGAGACCCATGAGTTAGGCCCATTTTATTTGATTAAGGCCTAGGGGTTTAGGCCCATTTGACTCATGTTAGGTCTATGGGTTGAGGCCCACTTGATCTACATGTGGGACCTAATTGGTGTGGCCCATTGGTCACATACTAGACTCATGAGACTAAGCTCATTTGATGCAATCCAAGGCCCATAGGTTTTGACCCAGTGCAATGCACATAAGACCCATTGGTGTGGCCCATTTATGTGGCCCATTTGATGAATAAAAGGCCCATAGGATATGGCCCATTTGATATACATATGAAAAGCCCAATGGAATGAACCTAAAGTCCATTGCAATGTGTAACCCCAGTACCGATTATGTAACAATGTTTAAGAAGATCGTGCCTGGGAAGCAATGTTGGTTTGACGTCCACATTACGAGTGTAATGCTGGTTGGATGTCCACATTACGACTCTCCTTAGGGCCCATTACTGGGCTGTACTTGCTGTGTTTCGACCGTTTAGGCCCATCTGCGTCGTAAGAATGGTTCATCACTCATTTACATGTTTAGTATAGTTTCATGACCCATGATCATACGCATCATATGTATGCTTGATATGAGGATTGACTGATCATAGTATATGCCTTCGGGCAGGTTGTTTATGGGCTCCTGGTTAAGCAATGTTGCCCTACATGAGCGCACGATATGCGCAGGATTTGTTGCATGACTGGATAGCATAAATCATGCATTTCGCATTTGTGTGACATGAGTATTGTATGCCCTAGCGACATCAGGGCCGTAGCCTCCACAGACGCATCGTGGTTGGAAGGATTGGATACCAGAAATCTTATTCTACATGGGGTGTTATTGATATCCCTGGGTGAAAGTCCCTAAACCCTTATGGTACCAAGAGGTTGCGATAATGTATAGACCGAGTGGGTAGATCAGTGTTGAGTGCCGAATACCAGTTGACTGTGCTCTCCACTATGTCATGGTCGGTTGGAAGGGGGTGCGGCCTTACCCGCCCGAGTGTAAGGGGCAATGCTAGGCTGAGTTTGACCAGCTCGAGGAATGGGTCCGATATCGACGAGTCGCGCCTGATATTGGCAGACGGATAGTGAGGTCTCTTCCACTTACCTTATTACGCTCGATGTGGCAGCAATCTGGTTTAGAGTGTATTAGACCCTGGTGATATCCTATATTTGAGCTGTATTGATGTATGGACATAGATGAGGATCTGTATGCTTGAGTTGCATTGCACATCGTATGGCCTTGGGATGGCCGATACCATTCATGTCTTACATCGCATAAGCCTTGGTACGGCTCATGATATTATGGTTCCATCTGTATATTCCGCATTACTCTGACATTGCATGATCATATTACTACCTTGCGCACACACTTTCACCACCCTCTAAGCTTTCTGTAAGCTTATGCACTACCGTTGCGTGCAGGTGACGTTGGATCACAGCAACGCTGAGGTAGGAGCACGTTGCTGATCGTTTTAGAGTTTTTGTTCTTTACCATTGTATTTCCCTTTATGCTCATTGTACTTGTAAAGTTTTTTTATCATAGTGGAAATGTAATGGAGTGCTTGGTTGTTGTTTGTGGGTTATGCCTTTGGTTATGCTTATTACGAATCAAACTGATATTTAAAATCCTCCTCGTATCATCCCAGGATCGGAACCTGGCGAATGGGAGCTAGGAACCGAGAATAGGGTTCTATGGAGGCTGTCGGCGCCGGATTCGGCGATCGGGAATTTTGTGAGCCCGGTTTCCGAGTTTGGGGCGTGACACCAATCCCTACGTAATGTTATCAACTTATGGCCTCGTAGCTTGGTACTTTCCACTAGGAATTACTTTACCCTTCATGCTTGATTACAGCTAATCAAATTGTGGTCATTGTAATTCTTAAACTAGGGTACTTAATCGTGATTTTAGTTATTACTCATTTCTATCAACCAACCACCCTTCTTAGGCATGAATGTCCTACTAACAATCTATTTACATATTGCATGATTTAATCACTTCATGGTATTGGGTAGTTTAAGGGCTTAGTATAACTAATCAAGATATCCACGATGTTCGATCTTAAATTTAAGTAATGTAGGGTGGCCTTATGTAACATCCTGAAAATCGGAGGTCGAGTAGCAACTCAACACCTGAGTTTCAAAACATCACTTATGCAACATAAATGCTTATGATTGAATGTTGTCTATGTTAGTGTATTAAACATGAGTGGGATTAAGCCAAAAAAACATATCATATTCCAGAGACAGTTAAATTATGCAAACGGCAGACTGTGATAGTATATATAACATATATAAACTATTGTAAGTCTCCAGAGTGTGAACATGTTACCAGGTTAAATATATACATGTATACTCCAAAAATGAACAAAAAGAATATACATGAGTGCTCCAAAAGTACAAAATGATAAGTGTCATGGCGTCAAATCAACCTCCCTGTAATCCCGTCTATCAGAACACGGTCTACATAGACCCGCCTGATAGCTGCCTATAGGAAAAACTCTCCTCATCATCGTAAAAGTCCGGCTCCGCTTCACAAGCAGTGCTATCATCTGAAACTAAAATAGGGACAGGTTGGTGTGTACAACACCGTCCTGTAACGTGGGAGTGAGTGATCAACTCAGTGGAATCATATAACAAAGATTAGCATGTTATCAAATCAATCACGCGATAATGGTAAAGTAAGCAATCAAACACTCCTAAATACTGTGATTAATGCAAGGATGAGATGCAATAATGATGCATGCCCTCGCGTACATACTCCCTCATGCTACACCATCTTACGTTCGCGGCATGCTTTCATCCCTCAGTGCTCCACATCTTCCAGGCACATGCAGTGCGATATGAACATGATTAGCAAGTTATTATTAGTTTTTTTCATACAGCCAGATTGGAAAACTAGGGTACTTCCCTTATATCATTTCCAACAAAGATCCTGTTTAGGGTCGTCACTCCTAGTAGCATCATACGATGATATATTTTTAGGTCGCTGCATGGGCTGTTGCACGCACACCTTGCACCGCTCCCCCATCACCTTATCAATACAGGCCTAGTTTGTACTCTTATTGCTACGTAAGGGTCATCGCCTCCAGTAGACTCAGAGTACTCTCGAGGTCACTACAAAGGGCTCATCACCAATCAGAGTAGGCCAACAACTCGAATATAGTGTCCCATACCACCATAATCAGCTCACGAGTCTGAGGTGCTCACTGGTCACTACGGGGAGGCTCGTCGCCACAGCGTAGGCCGACAACTCGACCACGGTGTCCCATACCACCATGCCAGGCTCATGAGTCTTAATGGATAAAGGTACCATGGTTATCAGGGTTATCACTGGTAAGTTCAATACCCTAGGTTCAAGTAGTTATGACCAATACAAGGTGAACATATAATTGTCAGTCGAGTTACTTAACGAGTTTGACTTGTACGAGCACATCTCAAGCTGAACGACATGAAGTGCATAAACACCTCACGTGGCCTAACCACTTCCATCAACCAAAGCACGAATCAGGTTCGTCGACGCGTCCTTCATGGTGAATAGAATTCAACCACGAATTTAAATCTGTTACCAACTGCCTGGACTACAGTATAGCCCCAATCACTTAAAATCTGAATCAGTATGCATATTAGATAGACAGAATTTAAATAACAAGTAATTCAAGCATGTTATCAGCATATTATAAGGTCCAACATAAACAATTAAACATACACAAGTATTTCATATATATAAGGTAATCAATTCGAATATAATAACATGGAGGAAATCATGTACATCATCAAATAGTTGAGAATCTTATCTCAACGCTGATCAACAACATCATTTACTCAATACTTATACAAACATTTATACAAACACTTAATCTACACACATTAGCCTACATAACCTATGTTGGCTAAAATGTGTATTAGGGCGAATCCCTTTGCCAAACAGATCATGCATGCATAACTAGCATAGATACATGACAAATACTCATGGAAATCATATCAGCAAAATTCGTATGTATACGGTTTTTTCTACAAATACCTAAAATACCATAAATCTCATATTCTTCGTAGGTATTCGAAATAGAAATTGGTCAGCATGTTCTACATGTGAAACAACATTTTTGTCAACAATCTACCACTAAACGACATTGAAAGCTTTGGAAACAGGTAACCTAAGCGTCTAAAATTCACACCTTAAACCAGAAAATGCATAACGGATGTGATTAAGACGATAAGTATTTGTCAACGGCGAACAGGCTACCTAAGGTATGAAACAGGTTAGCTACAACATCACTTAGACTATTCTAATATCCAAAACAGGTTAGGGTTTGGATTTCCTTACCTTGGAACAAAGCCGGAGTCGCCAAAAAAGTGATTAGATCGTGATGGTTAAGCACGTAGGATAGCAGGGGATAGTAGGAAGATCCTCCCACTTCTCTCACACTTTCTCTCTCTTTTCTCTCTTCTCTCTCCTAGGTTTTCCAAAATTCGTATAGGATGAGAGAGTGAGGTTTTAAGGTCCTTATATAGGCCCAAAACTCTCCAAATTAGACTCAGGGCCATGGTATACTTAGGTTATGTCCAAATACGGACTATTCCATCTCAACGGAGCACTTATGGAGGTCCTGTTACTAAATGCGGTCGGATTTAAGCTTTCTACTATCGGATCTAGGTCAAGCTAAGTTTTCAGTCCGGTCAGGTTTCCAGATCGACCGTGGTGGACCAGTTTCAGATCAGCGGTCACCGAAACTCGATCAGGGCTACAAGTGCTATTACATGTATGGGCCACCTATCCTGATCCGAGGGTAAATTTGGGTCAAATTCTAACGGTCGGAACGCTTAAAAACAACGTGCAAGTGAAACGTGCCAGATTTCATAAAAAATATAATTAATTTTCTAAATATCTTCCTTTTCTCACTCTCTTCACTCCGGACGCAATAAAATGGTCTCAGGACATCATTTGGGCTTGATTTTCACGGCACTTGTCAAGACTAACAACGTGGTCAATATCTTCTAAGTTTATCGCTATCGGACTTTCGACATGCGGTCTAGGTCCGAGACAAGGTTTCAAAGTGCTCCCGAGAGAAACTGGGTTTAGAGATTGATCCTGGATTTTAGGATAGCGTAGCGTTACTGATTCTATAGGTTTTGGGTCATACGGATCGTAATTAAAGTGGTTAGTGCTTATTTCACAGGTAATCTAGTGCAGCGCTAGTTAATCCACGTTAAATTTCTAAAGAATTTCGTTCTAAATGATTTCTTTGGCTTTGAACTTGGGTTATGAGACATTACCAAGGTGTTATGGTTGACCCATTTTCTAAGGACGTCTAAATTCGGGTTGGTAAAAATTCAGGGTGTTATAATCTACCCCCCTTAAAATAAAATTTCATCCTCGAAATTGCCTAAGGGTAATAAGGAAAGATTAATTATTTTTTTTTCCTAAGTTTTGTTGATTTCAGTTTTCTATACGTGGTAGGGTGTATACGATCTATATTAGTCTGGTCCCTTTTTGGTCTACCCCCTTTAAAACTTACTTCTTTATCCATTTCTTACACCATGATGGTTTGCTACAATTTGTTTCTTTACCTATTTGGAGTCTTGACGATAATTCCCAACTATATAGAGTAAAATATATGTTTCCAATGGGCGACCAATACAAAGAGACGGTTGTAGTGGGCTCAATCCCAATACGTCGAATGTTCGCCTGACCAGGGTAGACAACGTTGTATCCCTTCCTAATCCTGGTGGATCTTGGTCTTCTACCCGGTCAAGCAGTGAGTCCATTGGTAGTCACCCAAGATTGAGAATTGGGTCAAGCCGCGAATGTTTCACAGTTGTATATTTCAGTAACTCCGTAGTCTGATCGCTTTAAAAGCTTAGGGAATGCCCATCACTGAAAGGTTCAAATTTTCTATTTCTAAGGTTACTCTTTGGGTCTTGGTCTAAGAGAGTCCTCGTCTTGGTCCAAGGTAGGAGTTAATACATAGCTTAATAGATCATCTTAAAAGAGTTTCTAATCGTATAGAGTGGGCTAAGGCTATGAATGGGTTCAACACTTAATCCCTTATTTTTTTCCCTTAATGACTTCATCAGTGACATTCTAATGAAGATTCAGGTCCTATCTAATGACCTAACCTTACGTCTAACATGAATCAATTTCCTTCAATCCTGGGCTAGTGGGGCAAGGGCCCACCTCCCTTCCGCTGTGCCACTCTGATCAAAAGGATGTAGAAACTGACTTAACTAGGTTAGGCTCTTAATGTTCTACCCCCTTTAAAATTATTCTCACCCTCAAGGCTCAAGGATTTATGTCCTGATCCGTATGTCGGAACAAGGCGTAATTTAGAACCTATCCTGGACATCAAATGAGATACGATCTCTCATTACATTGGTCTTCCTTTCATTGACGATGTATACTATGGCATTGGCACCTATGGTTATAGAAATGAACCTAGTCTCTATTGTGGTTAATTTCAGAGGCAGGTGTGAGTTGGTGGCAAGATATCTAATTCTCTACTGGCTAATCTATTGGCTATATGTCCTTAACATTTCCCAAGGGTAAAGCAATAACTTTTGGTTATAGGTAGTCGGGCCAGCACAGAAGGAAAGTTGTGTAGTAGGTCTGAGCCGGATACATAAATTTTCTGCCTAGCTCGGACAGAAAATTTATCGTATCAATTCATAATCCTAGTTGATCCCGATCTTCTACTTGATCAAAGCATTGGATTTATTAATAACTACTAGGATTGAGAATTCGATTCAAACTACGAATAATTCACTTATATATAGTTTCTCTCCTTCGTGTTCCCAATTGTACTAAGTCCTTGGGAGGGCAATTCTAAGGGGCGTGCTAGTTTATCCTAACGTTTAATCTTAGGGGTATATAAGTTTTTCTCTAAACGTGACCAGTTCTGAGTTAAGCAAGCTTCCTAAGAGTTACTAAAGAAGCCTATAAGTATCAAGGGAATCCAATAAATAAATGAGGTCTCACTCTAACTAAATCAAGACAACTAACTACGTCTATATTCCAATTACCTTAGCAACATCAGTCCTTTACATTCCTCAGTATAACTAGTAACTTAAGTCTTATCTTATACGTAGCAGCAATTCACTAGTTGTAATCCAAAGTCTATGTTTATACGCTAGATGGTTTCATATCATTTCTAATACCAGAAATTATTTTATCACTTAGGATCAAAAGTTGTCAAATTGAAATTAAGTTGCTCATACTTGAATTTCGCTGCGCTTTAACACTACACACATGCTCATACTTACTAAGAAAGTCCTAGGGTTCACGTTATTCACGTTATTAATTTATTGAATTTCCTACACTGTCAAATCCTTTGAAATCTAAGCGTACCAACTTTCGGTCTAAAATCTACGGGCCTGATTAGTTATTAAGTTGTATTACATGGATTGCGTTGCTTAGCCCGCCTCGGGATTGGAATTAACATGTTTGGAAGGAGGGTGGGGTGAGATTAAAATTAATTTAATAGGCTTTGAAAAATGAGCCTTGTGTTAGAAAGTGTGAGATGGGATTTCCAAATCCCATGATGAAGAATTTCTATGTGTAATTTGAAAGGAAAATCCTGAGATTTATTGTTAATTGTATATATTCCAACCATGGCATTAGAAATCGTGAGATACACCCAATCTAGGGACAATACCTTACACATGCATTTCTTGCTACTTTTACAATTTCATTGGCCCTAATCCTACCTATTGCAGTTGGTCGAACAGGCCCAAAATGTCCCATCATTTGGAGGTGGTGCAGGTTATGGGACATAAAAATGTGAGTTTTATGCCCAAATAAAGGGGTATAAGGAAGGTGAAGAGTTGTAAAGAATAGTGGTGGATGGGTGTAAGATGTAGAAGAAGATGGAAGCTTGAGTGAATAGAAGTGGGGATATGAGATCATTTTACATGGTCTCCGTTACGTATGGGCTATTCTACGGTAGTTAATCTCACCCGCCGGAGACACTTGGGATGCTAATGTGGTTTCTAGATTCCATCACCCCCTTCCTAAGTTAGAGTGCGTCAGTGTGCATCATGTTACCATAACCCAGGTCCAGTTTAATCCAAATCATGCTCTAATACCATCTGTAACATCCTGAAAATCGGGGGTCGAGTAGCAACTCAACACCTGAGTTCCAAAACATCACTTATGCAACATAAATGCTTATGATTGAATGTTGTCTATGTTAGTGTATTAAACATGAGTGGGATTAAGCCAATACATCATATCATACTCCAGAGACAGTTAAATTATGCAAACGGAAGACTGTGATAGTATATATAACATATATAAACTATTGTAAGTCTCTAGAGTGTGAACATGTTACCAGGTTAAATATATACATGTATACACCAAAAATGAACAAAAAGAATATACATGAGTTCTCTAAAAGTGTAAAATGATAAGTGTCATGGTGTCAAATCAACCTCCCTGTAATCCCGTCGATCAGAACACGGTCTACATAGACCCGCCTGATAGCTGCCTATAGGAGAAACTCTCCTCATCATCGTAAAATTCTGGCTCCTCTTCACAAGCAGTGCTATCATCTGAAACTAAAATAGGGACAGGTTGGTGTGTACAACACCGTCCCGTAACGTGGGAGTGAGTGATCAACTCAGTGGAATCATAGAGCAAAGATTAGCATGTTATCAAATCAATCAGCGTAATGGTAAAGTAAGCAATCAAACACTCCTAAATACTGTGATTAATGCAAGGATGAGATGCAATAATGATGCATGCCCTCGCGTACATACTCCCTCATGCTACACCATCTTACGTTCGCGGCATGCTTTCATCCCTCAGTGCTCCACATCTTCCAGGCACATGCAGTGCGATGTGAACATGATTACCGAGTTGTTATTAGTCCTTTTCATACAGTCGGATTGGGAAACTAGGGTACTTCCCTTATATCATTCCCAACAAAGATCCTGTCTAGGGTCGTCACTCCTAGTAGTCTCATACGATGATATATTTCTAGGTCTCTACAAGGGCTGTCAGGGCTGTAGTAGGCACTCGTTGCACCACTCTCCCATCACATTATTAATACAGGCCTAGTTTGTACTCTTGTTGCTACGGAAGGCTCGTCGCCTCCCGTAGACTCAGAGTACTTTCGAGGTCACCACAAAGGGCTCGTCACCAATCAGAGTAGGTCGACAGCTTGAATATAGTGTCCCATACCACCATAATCGGCTCACGAGTCTGAAGTGCTCATTGGTCACTACAGGGAGGCTTGTCACCACAGCGTAGCCCCACAGCTCGACCACGGTGTCTCATACCACCATGCCCGGCTCATGAGTCTTAATGGATCAAGGTACCATAGTTATCAGTATTTTCACTGGTAAGTTCAGTACCCTAGGTTCAAGCAGTTATGACCAATACAAGGTGAAGATACAATGATCAGTCAGGTTACTTGACAAGTTTGACTAGTACAAGCGCACCTCAAGCTGAACGACATGAAGTGCATAAACACCTCACGTGGCCTAACCACTGACGTCAACTAAAGCACGACTCGGGTTCGTCGACGCGTCCTTCGTGGTGAATAGAATTCAACCACAAATTTAAATCTGTTACTGACTGCCTGGACTATAGTATAGCCCCAAGCACTTGAAATCTGAATCAGTATGCATACGAGATAGATAGAATTTAAATAACAAGTAATTCAAGCATGTTATCAGTATATTATAAGGTCCAACATAAATAATTAACCATACACAAGTATTTCATATATATAAGGTAATCAATTCGAATATAATAACATGGAGGAAATCATGTACATCATAAAATAGTTGAGAATCTTATCTCAACGCTGATCAACAACATCATTTACTCAATACTTACTTATACAAACACTTATACAAACACTTAATCTACACACATTAGCCTACATAGCCTATGTTGGCCAAAATGTGCATTAGGGTGAATCCCTTCGATAAACAGATCATGCATGCATAACTAGCATAGATACATGGCAAATACTCATGACAATCATATCAGCAAAATTCGTACGTATACGGTATTTTCTACAAATACCTAAAATACCATAAATCTCATATTCTTCATATGTATTCGAAATAGAAATCGGTCAGCATGTTCTACATGTGAAACAACATTCTTATCAACAATCTACCATTAAACGACATTGAAAGCCTTGGATACAGGTAACCAAAGCATGTTAAATCTGCACCTTAAACCAGAAAATGCATAACGGATGTGATTCAGACGATAAGTCTTTATCAACGGTGAATAGGCTACCTAAGGCATGAAACAGGTTAACTACAACATCAGTTAGACTATTCTAAGCTCCAAAACAGGTTAGGGTTTGGGTTTTCTTAACAAGGACAAAGTCGGAGTCACCGAAAAAGTGATTAGATCGTGATGGTTAAGCACGTAGGATAGCAAGGTAGGATAGTAGGAAGATCCTCCCACTTCTCTCACACTTTCTCTCTCTTTTCTCTCTTCTCTCTCCTAGATTTTCCCAAATTCGTATGCGATGCGAGAGTGAGGGTTTAAGGTCCTTATATAGGCCCAAAAATCTTCAAATTAGACTCAGGGCCATGGTATACTTAGGTTATGTCCAAATACGGACTGTTCTGTCTCAACGGAGCACTTCTGGAGGTCTTGTTACTAAATGTGGTCGGACTTAAGCTTTCTACTATCGGATCTAAGTCAAGCTAAGTTTTCAGTCCGGTCGGATTTCCAGATCCACTGTTGCGGACCAGTTTCAGTTCAGCGATCACTGAAACTCGATCAGGGTCACAAGTGCTATGACATGTATGTGCCACCTATCCTGATCCGAGGGTAAATTTGGGTCAAATTCTAATGGTCAGAATGCTTAAAAAGAACGTGCAAGTGAAACGTACCAGATTTTATAAAAAATATAATTAATTTTCTAAATATCTTCCTTTTCTCACTCTCTTCACTCCGGACGTAATAAAATGGTCTCAGGACATTGTTTGGGCGTGATTTTCACGGCGCTTGTCAAGCCCAACAATGCGGTCAATATCTTCTAAGTTTATCGCTATCGGACTTTCGACGTGCAGTCTAGGTTCGATACGAGGTTTCAAAGTGCTCCCGAGAGCAACTAGGTTTAGAGATTGATCCTGGATTTTAGGATAGTGTAGCGTTACTGATTCTAAAGGTTTTGGCTCTTACGGATCGTATTTTAAGTGGTTGGTGCTTATTTCACAGGTAATCTAGTGTAGCGCTAGTTAATCCACGTTAAATTTCTAAAGAATTTCGTTCTAAATGATTTCTTTGGCTTTAAACTTTGGTTATAAGACGTTACCAAGGTGTTATGGTTGACCCATTGCCTAAGGACGTCTAAATTCGGGTTAGCAAAAATTCAGATTGTTACACCTTAATTCTAATACACACTGAAGTACTCATGGTGGACTTATATAGGTTCTAGTTTGGGCTTTGATAAGGAGAACATATAATTATTGAGAGGCCCCATATATGGGAAAAGGTTCTATGCAGTTGAGATCATAGGGACTTCTCATGAGGTCGAGCTGTGTGGGCCCACCGTGATGCATGTCGAACATCTACCCCATCAGTCAGATGCACCATTTCATGTGGGCTTAGGGCTAAATATCAATTCAATCAGTGACTTTTGTCGGCCACACCACATACAAAAGTTGAGAGGGGTCAACCTCCATTAAAACATTCATAATCATTTGTTGGGTCCACTGAGAACTGTTTCAAAAATCCAGACCATCCATTATGTGCGTCCCACTCGGATGAGCGGTAAGACCAAGTTCCAGATACATCCAAATTTCAGGTGGGCCTCACTAAGTGCTTTTATATGTTTTAGTCATGTCTCCACATGATTTTAGATGTTATGGGCAACCTATGTTCCATATACGTCAGATTTTTGGGATATCCCATTTTTTAATGTGGACCCATCAAATGCACAATGTTGATATTCGACATACATCATGGTGGGATGTAACGCCCTAAAAATCGGGGGTCGAGCATAAACTTCACTCCCGAGTTCCAAAACATCACTTATGCAACATTTTCAATGATGGATGAATGTCAGCTGTGATAGTGCATAAAACATGAAGTGGATTAAGCCAAAACAACATATCATACTCCAGAGATAGTTAAATTTGCAAGCGGAAGAATGTGATAGATATATAAAATATATAAATGATTGTAAGTCTCCAGAGTGTGAAAATGTTACCAGGTTAACTAAATACACGTATACTCCAAAATAGAAAGAAAAGAATATACATGGGTGTGGAAATAAAAGGCAAAATACCAAGTGTATTGGCATCTAATCAGTAACCCTGTAAACCTGTCGATCAGAACCTGCATATAGGAGGGATCCTCCTCATCATCATCAAGTCCGGCTCTACTTCACAAGCATTGCCATCATCTGAAACTAAAATAGGGACTAGTTAGTGGGCGCAACACCGTCCCGTAATGTGGGAGTGAGTAGCTAACTCAGTGGAATCATAGAGCGAAGGTTAACATGTTCTCAAAGCAATCACGCGATAATGATAAAGAAAGCAATCAAACATTCCTAAATACTGTGATTAATGCAAGGATGAAATGACATGATGGATACCCTCACCGACATACTCCCTCATGCGACACCATCTTACGTCCGCGACATGCTTTCTTCCCTCAGTGCTCCACATCTTCCAAGCACATGCAGTGCGATGTGAATATGATTACCGAGTTGTTATTAGTCCTTTTCATACAGTAGGATTGGAAAACTAGGGTACTTCCCTTATATCATTCCCAACAAAGATCCTGTCTAGGGTCGTCAATCCTAGTAGTCTCATACGATGATGTATTTCTAGGTCGCTGCAAGGGCTGTCAGGGCTGTTGTACGCACTCGTTGCTCCACTCCCCCATCACCTTATCAATATAGGCCTAGTTGTACTCTGGTTGCTACGGAAGGGTCATCGCCTCATATAGACTCAAAGTACGCTCGAGGTCACTATAAAGGGCTGCTAGGGCTGTTGCTCGCACTCGTTGCACCGCTCCCCCATCACCTTATCAATGTAGGCCGACAGTAAGAATATAGTGTCTCATACCACCTAATCACTGCCGACGACTCTAGTACGACTCGGGTTTGTCATGCACATCCTTTGTGGCGAATAGAATCCAACCACGAATTCTAAACTGTTATCGACTGCCTGGACTAGAGTATAGCCCCAAGCACATGTAATGTGAATCAGTAATCATATGAGAGAGACAGAATTGAAATACAAGTAATTCCAGCATGTTATCAGCATGTTATAACGTACATCATAAACAGTTAACCATACACGAGTATTTCACGCCCAAGGTAATCAATTCAAATACAAAAAGCATGAAGGAAATCATGTGCATCATCAAAGTAGTTGAGAATCCAGTCTCAACGCTAATCTACAACACCATTTACTCAATACTTACTAATACATACATTTATACAAACACTTAGACTACTTAACTCCAATGTACTTGACGTATGTGGATTCCAACATATAATATGACAGATCCTTATATCAAGGAGTTGTCTTATACACAACAATCATGTTCTTACATTCAAAACATATGGCAGGCATAAATCATATTGATTTAGGCATTTCAACAAACACTTAGTCTACACACATTACTCTACATAGCATATGTCGACCAATATGTGCATTAGGGCGAATCTCTTCGCCAAACAGATCATACACGTATAACTAGTATAGGTACACGGTAAATACTCATGACAATCATACCTGCAAAATACGTATGTATACCGTATTTCCTACAAATACCCAAAATATGTTAAATCTCATATTCTTCATACGCATTCGAATTGAACAATGGACAGCATGTTCTAAATGTCAAACAACATCTTTATCAGCAATCTACCATTAAACGACATTGAAAGCCTTGAAAATAGGTAATCTAAGCATCTAAGATCCGCACCTTATGCCGTAGGAGCATAATGAATCAAATAGGAACTCTACGTCGTCGTCAACGTTTGATTGGCAACCTACAACACAAGGTATGTCAGCTACTTCACTACTTGGATCGATAGAATCCCTAAAATAGGTTAGGGTTAGGGTTTTCTTACCTAGAATGGCGTTGGAATCGCCAGAATAGCGATGCAGGTGGATGGATTTGACACGTGGAGCAGCAGGGAAGAATCCCAGGAGAAAGCTCCAACTCCTCCCTCACTTCTCTCTCTTTTCTCTCTTCTCTCTCCTAAGGTTTTCCCCAAATTCGTATGGGTTAGAAAGCTAAGGGTTTAAGGCCCTTTTATAAGCCCAAACATAACCAAAACAGACTCCAAGTCAAGGTATACTTGGGTTATAGCCAAATCGGGTCTGTTCCAATCCAACGGAGCATTTCTGGAGGTCCCCTGACTGAATGCGGTCGAACTTAAGCTCATGGATGTTGGATCTTGATCACATTAATTTTTCAGCCCGATAGTGTTCCCAGATCGCACGTGGCGAACCAGTTTCAGTTCAGCGGTCATTGAGACTCGATCAGGGATTCCAAGTACACTGACCTGAGTGGGAATTTTTCCTTGATCCGAGGGTGTATTTGGGTTAGATTTCGATGGTCATAACACTTAAAAAATGTTGCGTAAGTGACATGTCCCAAATTTATTTAAATTGAATTAATTTTCTAAAGATTTTCCTTTTCTCACTCTCTTCACTCCGGACTCAGTAAAATGGTCTCAGGATATCGGTTGGGCATGATTTTCGAAATGATTGTCAAGTCCAACTAGGCAGTCAGGATTGTCTAAGTTTATCGCTACCAGACTTTTGACACGCGGTCTAGATCCAATACAAAGTTTCAAAGGGTTCCTGAGAGAAAACGGGTCTAAAGTTTGATCCTAGGTTTTAGGGTAACGTAGCGTCAATGATTCTATAGGTTTTGGGTCTTACAGATCATATTTAAAGTGGTTAGTGCCAATTTTGCAGGAAATCTAGTGTAGCGCTAGCTATTTCACGTTAAGTTTCTAAAGAATTTGGTTCTAAATGATTCCTTTGGCTTTGGAATTGGGTTCTGAGAGGTTACCAAGGCATTATGGTTGACCCATTGCCTAAGGACGTCTAACCCCAGGTTGACAAAAATCCAGGGTGTTACATGGGACCTATAGTGGGTCCCATCCTCCCAACCGTCCTCCAATACAAAGCAGCAGGACACTGTTTGCTGCAGTGTCTTTTTTGGATGCTGACAGTAACATCCAGGAGCCCATTTTTTTATTAATTTTTTTATTATTTTATGTAAGTGGGGGCCCCATGAGGACAATCCACTCCTTCTATTGGATTCTCCAAGTCATGGCGGACCCAATGAGCCTAATGTTTAATAGGTTCAGGTGATAGAAACATCATAGTGAGCCCTAAAAGTTTTCAATGGTAAATATTAATAATACCACTATTTTCTATGGCGGGGCCCACTAGAGATTTGGATTGGCTTCATTTTTTGGCCCAAGGCCTAAAATGATCTGAAAAATTGGATGGATGGTGTGGATCAGATACATACATCATGGTGGGACCTGTTGTGGGTCCCACAAAATTATGGTTTATAAAGTAATAGGGACGCTGCTTACTACAGTGTCCTTTGGACACTGGCAACAACAGTGTCCACCCCCCTTTATTATTATTATTTGTAACACCCCGGATTTTTGCCAACCTGGAATTAGACGTCCTTAGGCAATGGGTCAACCATAACACCTTAGTAACCTCTTAGGAATCAATTCCAAAGCCAAAGGAATCATTTAGAACCTAATTCTTTAGAAATTTAATGTAAATTAACTAGCGCTACACTAGATTACCTATGAAATAAGCACCGACCACTTTAAATACGATCTGTAAGACCAAAAACCTATAGAATCGTTGACGCTACGTTACCCTAAAACCTAGGATCAAACTCTAAACTTGTTTGTTCTCAGGAACCCTTTGAAACTTTGTATTGGATCTAGACCGCGCGTCGAAAGTCCAATAGCGATGAACTTAGACCATTATGACTGCTTAGTTGGACTTGACTATCACTTCGAAAATCAAGCCCAAACGATGCTCTGGGGCGATTTCGTTGAGTCCAGAGTAAAGAGAGAGAAAAGGAAAATATTTAGAAAATTAATTCAGTCTTGAATAAATCTGGCACATGTCACTTGCGCGACATTTTTAAGTGTTCTGACCGTTAGAATTCGACCAAATTTCACTCTCGAATCAGGAAAGTTGGCCCTTACATGTCATAGCACTTATGGCCCTAATCGAGTTTCGGTGACTGCTGAACTGAAACTGGTCCGCCACGGACGATCTGAAAATCCGATTGGACTGAAAACCTAACTGACTAAAGATCCGATGTTAGTGAACTTAAGTCCGACCGCATTTGATAACAGGATCTCCAGAAATGCTCCATTGGATCGAAACAGACCCACTTTGGTTATAACCTAAGTATACCTTGATTTGGAGTCTATTTTCGTTATGTTTGGGCCTATATAAGGACCTTGAAACCCCTCTTTCTCTTCACATACGAATTTCTAACCCTAAGGAGAAAAGAGAGAAGGAAAGAGAGAGAAAGTGTGAGAGAAAGTTGGTGTTCGATCCGGGGCTTCTTCCCTGTCATTCCACGTATTCAACTATCACATTTGTATCGCTATTCCGGCGATTCCAACTCCGTTCCTAGGTAAGAAACCCTAACCTTAACCTATTTTAGGGTTTCTATCGATACAAGTAGTGAAGTAGCTGACTTTCCTTGTGTAATAGGCTGTCATATCGACGTTGACGGAAGCGTAGAGTACCTATTCAATTCATTATGCTCCTACGGCATAAGGTGCAGATTTTAGACGCTTAGGTTACCATTTTTTAAAGATTTCAATGTTGTTTAATGGTATATTGTTGACAAGGATGTTGTTTGACATGTAGAATATGCTGTCCATTTTTCATTTCGAATACGTACGAATAATATGAGATTTAGGGTATTTTAGGTATTTATAGGAAATATTGTATACGTATGTATTTTGCTGATATGATTGCCATGAGTATTTATCGTGTACCTATGCTAGTTATGCGTGTATGATCTGTTTAGCAAACAGATTCGCCCTAATGCACATTATTGGCTGACATATGCTATGTAGACTAATGTGTGTAGACTAAGGGTTTGTATAAATGTATGTATTAGTAAGTATTGAGTAAATTGTGTTGTAGATTAGCGTTGAGATTGGATTCTTAACTAATTTGATGATGTACATGATTACCTCCATACTTGTTGTATTTGAATTGATTACCTTATGTTTAAAATACTCGTGTATGGTTAACTGCTTATGATGTATGTTATAACATGCTGATAACATGCTGGAATTACTTTTATTTCAATTCTGTCTCTCTCATATGATTATTGATTTAGATTACAAGTGTTTGGGGCTATACTCTAGTCCAGGCAGTCGGTAACAGATTTGAATTTGTGGTTGGATTCTATTCACTACGAAAGACATGTTGACGAACCCGAGTCGTGCTTTGATTGACGGCAGTGGTTAGGTCACACGAGGTGTTTATACACTTCATGTCGTTCAGCTTGAGGTGCGCTCATACTAGTCGAGCTCGTCAAGTAACCCGACTGACCATTGTATGTTCACCTTGTATTGGTCATAACTGCTTGAACCTAGGGTACTGAACTTACCAGTGATAACCCTAATAACCGTGGTACCTTGATCCACTAAGACTCATGAGTCGGGCATAGTGGTATGGGACACTATATTCGAGCTGTCGACCTACACTGATAAGGTGATGGGGGAGCGGTGCAACGAGTGCATGCAACAGCCCTGGCAGCCCTTTGTAGTGACCTTGAGCATACTCTGAGTCTGCATAAGGCGACGACCCTTCCGTAGCAACAAGAGTACAACTAAGCCTGTGTTGATAAGGTGATGGGGGAGCGGAGCAACGAATGCGTGCAACAGCCCTGGCAACCCTTGCAGCGACCTAGAAATATATCATCGTATGAGACTACTAGGAGTGACGACCCTAGACAGGATTCTTGTTGGGAATGATATAAGGAAAGTACCCTAGTTTCCCAATCTAGCTGTATGAAAAGGACTAATAACAACTCGGTAATCATATTCATATCGCACTGCATGTGCCTAGAAGATGTGGAGCACTGAGGGAAGAAAGCATGTCGCGGATGTAAGATGGTGTCGTATGAGGGAGTATGTTGGCGAGGGCATCCATCATGTCATTTCATTCTTGCATTAATTACAGTATTTAGGAATGTTTGATTTGCTTGTTTTATCATTATTGCTTTATTGATTTGATAACATGTTAATCTTTGCTTTATGATTCCACTCAGTTAGCTACTCACTCCCACGTTACGGGATGGTGTTGTACACACCAACCAGTCCCTGTTTTAGTTTCAGATGATGGCGTTTCTTGCGAAGCAGAGCCGGACTTTATGATGAGGAGGAGGATTTCTCCTATAGGCGGTTATCAGGAGGGTCTATGTAGACCGTGTTCTGATTGACGGGATTACAGGGAGGTTGATTAGACGCCATGACACTTGTCATTTTATATTTTTTGAGCACTCATGTATATTCTTTTTGATCATTTTTGGAGTATACATGTTTATGTTTAACCTGGTAACATGTTCACACTCTGGAGACTTACAACAGTTCATATATTTTATATATTTATCACATTCTTCCGCTTGCTAATTTAACTATCTCCGGAGTATGATATGCTGTTTTGGCTTAATCCACTTCATGTTTTATGCACTATTACAGTCGAAATTCATCCATCATTGAAAATGTTGCATAAGTGATGTTCTGGAACTCGAGAGCGGAGTTTATCCTCGACCCCCGATATTCAGGATGTTACATTATTGTTGTTGTTATTGTTGTTGTTGTTATTATTATTATTTATTTTGTGTGTGCATGTGTGGGTGTAGGTGCACGTGTGTGAGTGCAAGGAACTAACCATCTTAGCGGGGCCCATCAATTTGATGTCATGGATCCTTTACAAACATCCAAGGTGCCATAAGTCTAGGATAAATACAATATTTGTGTGCTTCCTTCATCTAAGTACTTATGACCTTATGATCATGATGGATGGCTGATAAACATCATGGTGCAGCCCATGATTAATGGATCTCGTCCACGTCTTGAATTGAAGCCGATAATAGTGTTTTCTAGATCAACCAAACCATTGGGCTATTAGTATGGCATATAATCATTAAGTGGGGCTTTCATCAACGGGTTCTACACTTATATCATTAAGGAAATGAAATTAATATAAAATGAGAATAACTAATGAGATGAAGAGGGGAACACTCACTTTATAGAGGGATGATCTTCCTAAGATGGTTGGATGGCCTTGAATGGAAGAGGTGTTTTGACTTAGACTTAAGGGGTTAATTGGAGTTATTTGTAGAGTGGTTTAAAGACTTAAGGATGGCTGGAAAATAGCTAAGGGATGTAGGAAGTTTGAGCACTAAGTGCTCAAAGTTTCATCCATACCTACTTTATATAGATAAGAGTTTAATCATTTTGCTTAATCTTATCATCTATAAGCTGTATGGCCTTCCTTGATTCATGGAAGATTTTCTCATGATAATCCCCTAATTAGGGACTTTTTAGCTCATCATAAATGCCCTCCATACCTTTTCTTGAAATATCCTAGCTATGTGTACACATCTCATTAATTTAAGGAATTGTGTTGTTGACTTTGTTCATGTGTAATTTATTAATTCAATTATTAGCTACATATATCTTGTTAGGGCTTGATTATGAGGTCTTAATGACCTTCTAGATGGGATTAGGGAATTCTATAACTAGGTGAGGTGGCATGATCTCCTTGAATCAAGGAAAACTTTTGACTTTTAGGGTCCTCACCTTATAAATGGATAATTAAGCTGGTTTTATCTTACCTAAGTAGGTTCCATGTAGTAATATAGTAGGTATTTATTTAATTAAAATACGCTAGGTGTCATGGCTCTCCTTGATTTAAGGAAGAGCCTTGACTTTTAGCTAATAAAGTTACTTACCTCATTAAATTGACTTTTATGAGGCATGGAGTAGGTTAGCTTACACTTAAGTCTATATTTAATTTAAACTAAGCTTAATGGAATAGTTTCAAATATAACCTCATCATTACCTCGTGATGGTGTTATTCATATATAATTTCATGTATATTTACACATAAAAAGTATCGGTTCTTCATGCCATAGCATGCATTCGGGGTAACGTGCTCGTGAGCGGGAGTTATCGTTGGATTCATCTCGTCGGGGTGGTCATCATGGAATCAGTTTTGGTCATTAACGGTCACATTACGAAGGGTGTACCTCCTAGTTACTATTAGGGATTCTCTCGAGTATTCAAATTATACATGCAGGAATTACTGAATTTTATTTCAGAAGGTGAGTCTCATCTACTAACCAATCGATTGTACTTATAGGCTGAGTGAGGTATTACAACTCACCTCTCCTTATAAAAATTTTATCCTCAAATTTTCTATTATAGTGGATAAATGCATGCTTCATGATCGAAAAAGTGAAATGACTGAAAACCCTTTTTATTGCATAAGGTTCATTAAAATAAGTGGAGATATTTCTTACGAATGTCCTCCTCACGTTCCCATGAGGACCTTTTCTTTGTTATGGTGTCCCAACTAAACTTTCACCAATGGATTCGTCTTTGACCGAAGGACCTGCTCCTTCCGATCCAAGATATGAATCAGATGTTCTATATATACACATCCTCACGGATTTCGATCGGTTGTCAGTTGATAATGTTCTCTCTCTCCAACTCACACCTCCTCAACATGGATACATGAAATACATTGTGAACACCTGACAGCTGGGGAGGTAAGGCTAGTTGTTATGCCACTTGGCTAATCCGCTCTACTATCTCGAAGGGACCTATATATCGTGGGGCAAGTTTCCTTTGCTTGCCAAATCGAAATACGCCCTTCATGGGCAAGACCTTAAGGTATACAAAATCTCCGATAGAAAATTCCAACTCCCCACGCCGATGATCAGCATAACTCTTTTGTTGGCTTTGAGCGGTGCACATACTCTTTCTGATAAGCTCTATCTTTTCCAAGGTTTGTTGAATGATTTCAGGCCCGAGCAAACTCCGTGTAAAACCCCATACTTTTTAGTACACGGGTGTTACCATGTAACCTAACTTAGTATAAATACCAACTTAATTTACTTAAACAATCATGTTCATTACAGTTTAAATCCAACCATTGAAAATAGCCTCCATCCATATATTAAGTCATCCATCCATTAATGTTGAGATGAACCATCACATTATCAGCGTCACCCATTTTTAGGATTTCAACCACCCTGATAGACTAGTTGCTTTAATAGTGTAACACCCCGGTTCTCGGAACCCGAGTACACTACTCATTTTCCAAAAACCCGAGTGTTAACCTTTGAAATATCTCAAATTTCATGTACATTTTTTTTCTTTATCAGAGTTAACCATTCAAGCAGAATAAAAACAATTCCAGTATAAAAGCAAGTCCAAATATACATAACCAAGGTTTTTCAAGTGGTTACCCAAAAACTTATACAAACCAATGTCTTAACTTCTACAACATAATGGTATAAATTAAAACACAAATAAAGTCGAAAATGGAGAGTTGTAAGTCATTTGGCTCCTCCCATTCCCCCTGAACACCAGAGTATGCATCCTCTACTTCTCTTGCACACTGTATACAGTTCGATAGCGCCAATGGCTATCCAGTGAGGTTTACCCCTCAAGATTGATCATAACATCAAGATAATCAAGCCAAATTAACAAAGACAGTGTATAACAAATATTAAATAATAATTATCATGGAAATTAGACAAGGTTCATCAGATACACATTCATTAAATAAATTTTACAAAGATGATCTTGTTTAAATACATGGATGCATGCACATGCTCACAGACCTAGGGATGCACATCCAGCTAGTAAAAAGTCATCCAAGGAGAAATAACACCCAGAAAACTACACAAGGTGCACTCAAGGATAACTAGTCTCCCAGAAAAGACTATGCAATAAAGTCGCCCAAGGAGAATTTGTCTCTCGAAAAAGACTATATAATGAAGTTGCTTAAGGAGAATTTGTCTCCCGAAAAAGAGTATATAACGAAGTCTCCCAAGGAGAATTTGTCTTCCGAAAAAGACTATATAATGAAGTCACCCGAGGAGAATTTTGAAAGGGCCTAGTGATAAGCCCTAGAGGGGGGGTGAATAGGGTAATGCCAAATAAAACTAATAACAGCGGAATAATAAAAGATTTAACGCACAATGCTGAATATAAAACAATCACAATAGCCTAAAATAAAGAGATTGATACTTTATCAGTTCTAAGGACAACCTTACACCAAAAACCAGAGGTTTAAGGTACGACAACCTTATTTCTAGAACGTCCTTAGTATCACAAACCAAAGAGGAATAATAAGTAATGAAATCAAAATAACTTGCAGAAAATAAATCCTAAGTTTTTACAACATTCATCCACACTTGCTTGAAATGATTACAACATTCATCCACAAACACAAACCACAAAACTAAATGAATAAAGGAATGAAAGAATGAAGCACATTCACAACACAATGATATATAGTGGTTCGCCTGTGTGTACACCAACTGTTATCCAACAGCCACATAGATTGCTACTCCACTCCTAATATCCTCACACAGGGGATATTAGCATGCACTATCAAAATAGGTTTCACAGGTTCACCTAAAACCTTCAAAATTGTGTCTTTGATCTTGGGCTTACACAATCCAAAAACCCCACAATCTGAGTTTTCTGGCTCTCCTCAGACAACCACTACAATGAGATTTTTCTGGCGAATCTCAAACAAAAACCAGAGAAAGTAAATTACAAAACATGTAAAATACCTGAATCACCTTTTGAAGAAGCCCGGTAGAACCAATCGGAGTAGAAGTTCGATTCGACGTTCAAAGTCCAATACTCACTTTAAGAATGGTTCTAAGTCTAATTGATTTTAGATCAAACGGGCTAGATCTATTTGATTTTGAATCCAAGAAGAAGGAATATCAGAAATTCTTCTTTTCTAATAAGATTAGAATGTAGATCAAAATCAAATAAAAATAAGCTAGCAAAAAGAATATTAAATAAGCACAATGTAGCTTAAAATAAACACAAACTTATCTCAGAGAATAGCCTAAAGAATGCTTGAATAGAATTGATTTGAAGTGTTAAAACTCTGAAGTTCGTGCTCTATTTATAGCCTGAAAAATTTCGTCTACGACTGGTCTTAGGATCCTAGGACTGGTCGTAGCATCAAAGATTTTCAAAAGATTTCCACGGGATAAGATTTTCAGTTCCACGACCGGTCCTGGGTGGTCTACGACCGGTCGTGGGTCACCTATGACTGGTCGTGGATCACCTACGACCGGTCGTAGGACCCCAAAAACGGTTGCTAGATTTTGAGTCGTAGGGCTATGACCGGTCGAAGTATGAGTCGTAGAACTTCCAGGACTGGTCGTAGGATGTCCAGGACTGGTCGTAGGACAGCCAGAAAGATCCAAAATTCTTCAACTACCTAGGACTGGTCCTGAAAAACTTAAGACTGGTCGTAGCAAAGCTAGGACTGGTCTTAGAATACTCCAAACAAGCATATTAAAATATATGAGTTATATATCCGGAATGACCTACAGTAAAGCCCATCCTAAGGTCAATCTAAGGTCAAATAAACCTTAAAAGTGAGATGGACATTGAAAGTCTGTTCTCTCAGATGACCCTTAAGAGAAGCTTATGAATATACAAAACTTATAGTAGGCCTTCATGAGCTTGATCTTGACTTGACAAAGTCTTCTAGTAAACTTGAACTTGATCAAATCTTGAACATGCAACCTTGAAAACTTCTATTCTTGATTTCTTCATCCAAGACTTGAAAACTTTCTTCATTTAAGATCTTATCTTGAAATGCGATGTCTTGATATGTCTTGATTGTAATGACTAGTCTTCAAACACAAAACACAAGATATATAAGACATAGATATAGGTTTTGGCACCACAAAATTTGACAACTAATGGGATAGGAAATCATAGCACTTACAAATTTGTCTCCCAGAAAAGACTATATAATGAAGTCGCCCAAGGAGAATTAGTCGCCCGAAAAAGTACATAAAGGTATGCCCAAGGATAACTAGTCTCCTGGAAAAGACTATATAAACCACCCACGGTAGATTAACTACCTAGAAAAGGCCATAATAATATGTAGATTGCCCAAGGATAGTGTCCCATTCCACCATTCCTGGCCCATGAGACTAACAGTTAAGGTGTTTAAAGGTAACCTACTTAACTAGTGGCCAATTATAGTTCTATAAGTGGGACTTACCATCGCAAAGTTATACAGAGCCAATCAATTAAAACTACATGAGGCAATTGTTCCTTAAAAGCCGCAAGGACCAAATATTCCATTTAATAGTGCGATAAGAAGGAATTATTCTCCCAAAAGCCACATAGGCACAAACGGTCCACAAGATGATAAGTCCACAATGTAAATTTGTTTAATCCACAATACAAGTGGCCACTAGTTTGAGAATTTCCTAGAAACACTATCAAGTAATTATGGTTAATAAACTAGATCATTTATAATAATATTGGGAAATCACATGCACATCTAAAACATACATTTCACATTATATTAGAGGCATCTAATTCACATTGAATCCAATTCACCAACTATCTTAAGGAATCAAAATTCATAAAAGCAATTCATTACATTAACCAATTAATGAGATAAATGTGTAAAGAAAAATAGCAGAGCTAATTATCAAGATGTGGAAAAAGCTTGAAGGATGATCCTCACCTTAGTGATGAATTATCTCTTAATGTTGATAGAGTTGAATGTTCTCACTCTAAGATCGACATCTAACATGATTAACAACATTAGTGAGTTAGATCACAACACCACTTAATTTATACGGTTCGGGTTAACAGCTAGGTACTTCAATCGATAAATTTAAGATTTTAATGTACTATTTAGAATTTGAGTATTTTTCATCCAATTCAACATTAAAATACAGATAAATAATGATTTAAGAATTTAGAATTAAATTATCAATAATATATAATATTATTATAAAAATGATAATCTAACTAAAATTAGTAAAATTAAAGATAATTATAAAAATAATCAAAATCAATATTTCAGTAAGAATTTGTAATAATAACAATTAGAAAGCAAAAATGATAAATATTATTTTAAATGATATTACCTATCATTCTTCCTTTCTTATCTTTTCTTCTTCTCTTTCTCCCTTCTTTCTCTTTCCTTGCTAGAACTCCAGCGAAACCGAGCCTAACTCGACCCGCACTCGACAACAGTAACCCAGTAGTGAGTTGACTCGATTTCAGCTGAGTCAACTCAGCAGCGACCAAGTCCCCCTTTCTACTTCTTCTCCTCTCTTCCTTTCTTTGATCTTTTGCTCTCTCTCTCTCTCTCTCTCTCTCTCTCTCTCTCTCTCTCTCTCTCTCTCTCTATAGCCCTATTGGAATCCCAGCTATACCAGGGCCAAACCTAAAGCCTGGACTCGATCCATGACTCGGCAGCGAGTCAAGCTCCCAACTCAACCCAACGAAAACCAAGTTCCCTTCTCTTTTTCTTCTTCTTCTTTACTTATTCTTTCTCTCCTTCTTCTTTCTATCCATCTTCTCCATTGCCTTCTTTTACTTCAATCCTTATGTTGAAAGAACTAGGTGAAACCTGAGACTCAGACCGAACTGAGCTAACTCAGTACAGTTGAGTCGAGCTCTCTCTCTCTTTCACTCATTTTCTCCATCTTCTCTCTCCCTTCCTTTCCTCTTTCTTTTCTCTGTTGGAATGACCAGGTGACGCCCTAGGCTCGACCCAATCTTGTAGTGACTCAGTCTGAGTTGTCTCAACTCAGTGTGGTAGAATGGCGGCACACTCCCTCTTTCTCTTATAACTTTCTCTCCTTACTATTTTTGGCCCTCGTTGCCCTAAAAATAGCCTCATTTATAGGGCATCTTAATTATTTTCTAGAGGCTCCTACCACAACTAATCAGCGGATTAGTTACAGGTTGATCATTTCTACCCACTCGAGCTTTGATGTGGTAGTTCAGGTTACTAACCGCAAGGCATTCATCTAACATTGTAGATAAGTTCTAGGCACTGTATGCCATTGAATGGATGTCTCAAATCAGAAATTGGGACCCACTTAGAGAAGATGGATTTTTTCCATCATTTGAGGAAGACGATCTACCGATCGTGGTGGATTTTAATCCAAGGCCCCATCCTCTAATCCAACATGTCTAGATAGTTCGGATTGATCCACAGAGCATTGTGGGACCTACCAAATGGAGGGACATTTTGGATACCTCAGTTGTGCGTGAGATTTTCTCGACTCGTGCGGTATGTTTCGAACAAAGAGATCTCATGTGAGATCTTGAATCATTATAAGAGAGGCTTCGAGAGGCCCTAAATCCGATGCACGAGAGGCTTCAAAGGCTTTTGGAAGAGATTGTGTGGCTGGGATTGAGCCAGCATTCAAAACAGTGAGATTCCTTCCGCCTTTTCATTTGTTGTGGAAACCCTAAAGCAAGGGCTGGTTGGAGGGGTGAGATTTCTCTGAACGAACAGTCGAGATAGTCAGAGCATTCTACTTAAGATTGTCAGCTCTGCAAGGTGAAATGGATTTCCATTTCGGGAATGCATCGTACGCGCATTTGTTTGTGTTAGGGATCGTAAGCACATATGTGCATATCAGTGTGGGATCAGACCTAGGTTAGGACGGATTTGAGTCTCCTACACGGTGGACGGTTTAGATCAGGCTAATGAACGATTATTATGGCTCATCGATCACAATAGGAAATGGTTATCCGTCGTTGGCAGAAAAATTCAAAAGGAAAGGGATTTCCTTCGTTGGGCTCTGGTCAAACCTAGTTTGACCTGATTTCAAGTTCAGTATAGCGCGAGTGCACATTATTGCGTACACACAGGACCAAAAATGGGGTCCATAGGATTAGTTTGACTAATTCGAGCCATCTATTTAACTCTACTGGTCCCTTTTTATAGGTCCAGTCCAATGGTAAGGCAGATCCATAGTTCAGGTGGGCCCTATATTTACAGCTTGAGTTTAATACATGGATTTTTGTCAATCCAATGATGTAACACCCCAGATTTTTGCCAACCTGGGATTAGACGTCCTTAGGCAATGGGTCAACCATAACGCCTTGGTAACCTCTCAGAACCCAATTTCAAAGCCAAAGAAATCGTGTAAAACCAAATCCTTTAGAAATTAAGCATAAGTTAACTGGCGCTACGTTAGATTAGCTGTGAAATTGTCCCTAAACACTTCAAATACGTTCTACAAGACCCAAAACTTGTAGAATCAATGACGCTATAATACCCTGAAACCTAGGATCAAACTCTAAGCCCGTTTGCTCTCATGAACCCTTTGAAACTTTGTATTGGATCTAGACTGTGCGTCGAAAGTCTGATACCTACAATCTTAGACCGTTATGACTGCTTAGCTGGACTTGACAATCATTTCGAAAATCAAGCCCAATCGACGTTCAGAGGCTATTTCATTGAGCATGGAGTAAAGAGAGTGAGAAAGGGTAAGGATTTGGAAATTTTAATCCAAATCTGACACGTGACTTTGTGCATTATTATTAAGCGTTCTGACCGTCAGAATTCAGCCAAATTTCACCCTCGGATCGGGAAAAATTTCTCTTTCATATCATGAGCTTGTAGACCTGATTTAGGTGCGATGACCGCTGAACTGAAATTGGACCACCACGTGCGATCTGTGAACTCTACCGGACTGAAAACTTGGTATGAGCAACATCCAGTGACTATAAACTTAAGTCCGATCGCGTTCAGCCAGGGGACCTCCCGAAATGCTCTTTTGGATCAAAACAGTCCAGATTTGGTTATAACCCAAGTATACCTTTGTCCCAAGTCTGTTTTGATGAAGTTTTAGCCTATATAAGGGCTTGAAACCCTCTCATATCTCTCTCATCCGAATTTGGATTAAACCCTAGAAAGAGAGAGAGAAAAAGTGAGAGATTGTGAGAGAGTTATGGGAGGAATTTCTTGCCATTTGCACCAGCTATTGCACGTACCAAAGCAACGTATTCAAATCACTTTCCCGGTGATTTCCAACGCACTTTTAGGTAAAAAAACCCTAACCACTTGCTGTTTTAGGGATTCCTTCGATTCAAATGGCAAAGTAGCTTACGTATCTTGTGCATTAAGTCACCATTACGCCGTTGACGAAGCGTATACGTGCTATTAGAATCGATACACGTCTAAGGCGAAAGGTGCGGATTTTAGACGCTTTAATTAACTGATTTCAAAGATTTCAATGTCGTTTAATAGTAGATTATCGACGACAACGTCGTTTGACATGTAGAACATGCTGTCCATTTTCCGTTTCGTAAACGTATGGAAAATATGAGATTTAGGACATTTTAGTCATTTGTAGGAAATATTGTTTACATCCACATTTTGCTGAAATGTTTGCCATTGTTATTTGTCATGTTAGGATATTAAGAATGCGTGCATGATCTGTTTGGCGAAGAGATTCGCCCAAATGTGCACTTTGAGTCGACATACGCTATGTAGACTAAAGTGTGTAGGCTAAGTGTTTATATAAATGTTTGTATTAGTATGTATTGAGAAGATGGTGTTGTGAATGAGTTTTGAATTAAATTCTCAAGTAATATGCTGATGTAAATGATTTCCATCATATTGGCTATATGTATTGATTTCATTATATACATGCAATGCATGTGTTGGATGATTTGCTTAAGTTGTATGTTATAACATGTGTCAACATGCTTACATTGTTGTATTTCATTTTTGTTACTCTCATATGATTACTGATGTTGATATTCAAGTGTTTGGGGCTATACGTTAGTCCAGGCAGTTGGTAATGGATTGAATTCGTGGTTGGCTTTTATTTGCCACGAAGGACGCGTCGATGAACGCGAGTCGTGTTTTGAGTTGGCGGCAGTGGTTAGGCCACACGAAGTGTTTCATGCACTTCATGTCGCTTAGCTTGAGATGCGCTCGTACTAATGGAGCCCTTCAAGTAACCCGACTGGCCATTGTATGTTCACCATGTATGAGTCATAACTGCTTGAACTTAGGGTACTGAACTTACCATTGAAAACCCTGTCAACCATGGTACCTTGATCCATAAAGACTCATAAGCCGGGCATGGTGGTATGAGACACCGTGGTCGAGCTGTCGGCCTACACTGGGGCCACAAACCTCTCCGTAGTGACCAGTGAACAGATTATGGTGGTATGGGACACTATATTCTTGTTGTTAGCCTATACTGATCAGGTGAAGAGCCCTTTGTAGTGACCGCGAGCGTATTCCGAGTCTACGAGAGGCGACGACCCTTCCGTAGCGACAAGAGTACATTAGGCCTGTATTGATAAGGTGATGGGGGAGCGGTGCAACTAGTGCGAGCAATAGCCCTGGCAGCCCTTACAGCGACCTACAAATATAACATCGTATGAGACTACTAGGAGTGACGACCCTAGACAGGATCTGTATTGGGATTGATATAAGGAAGGTACCTTTATTTTCCAATCTCGCTGTATGAAAAGGACTAATAACCACTCGGTAATCATTATCCATATTGCATTGCATGTGCCTGGAAGATGTGGAGCACTGAGGAACGTAAGCATGCCGCGGGCGTAAGATGGTGTCGTATGAGGGAGTATGTCGGTGAGGGCATCCATCATGTCATTTCATGCATACATTAACAACAGTATCTAGGAATGTTTGATTGTTTGCTTTACTATTATCGCGTGATTGATTTGATAACATGCTAATCTTTGCTCTATGATTCCACTGAGTTAATTACTCACTCCCACGTTACGGGATGGTGTTCCGGACACCCACCAGTCCCTATTTTAGTTTCAGATGATGGCGCTGCTTATGAAGCGGAGTTGGACTTGTATGATGCTGAGGAGGACTTCTGCTCCGTGTTTTAATCGACGAGATTATAGGGAGGTTGATTAGACGCCTTGACACTTGTCATTTTATATTTTTAGAGCACTCATGTATATTCTTTTCTTTCTATTTTTGGAGTATACATGTATTTAATTAACCTGGTAATATGTTCACACTCTGGAGACTTACAATTAATTATATATTTTATGTATTTATCATAGTCTTCCGCTTGCTAATTTAACTGTCTCTGGAGTATGATATGCTGTTTTGGCTTAGTCTCAATCTTGTTTAATGCCATTCTACAGACAACATGCATTTATCATTATCTATGTTGCATAAGTGACGTTCTAGAACTCGGGAGTTGGGTTTCTACCCGACCCCCGATTTTCGGGGTGTTACAGATGACCATATTCTTTTCAACTCTAATTAATAGCACATCCAATGGTTCTTAGTTGACTTTAGTGATGTTTTGTCACTTATGTTTATGATCTAATGGGTAGATTATTATATTAATTGGCAATCACCCCATCAGGACTATTGGCCAACTGAGTGGTGAATCTAGCAATCCAAGATTTGATGTTAACCATTGCATATCCACCTTAAAATTCAAGGGATTGTTGATGAATGAAAAGTGTTCTTGTGATCAAAATAATGAACTTTTGAGCTTATAGGATGGTCTTGAGGTGTTTTTTAATGATATTTGGTTGAATTTCAAACCATCAATTCATGATAGGGTCGTGAATCGATGATCCACGGGTTCCTCAGGTTTTGAGGCATAGGTGCACCATTAGACCCTTAGATCAATGGTCCAATTTACTCCAAATTTGAATCTTAATAGTAAAATGATGCTAGGGACTGATTACCTAAAAATCAGCAGCGATTCATGTGATTAGATGACTCAATGGTGATGATTAAGTGATAGATTGGTAACCCAATTTTATTTTTTTTAGATATTTTAAACTCTAATGGCTCACTAGTGTGACAGTTTGGATCATTACGAGACGTCCATGACTTGCTGATCTAATTTGGGTGGTTTAGATTCATCTCGAATATGGTTTAATTGTCCGCATGACTTCTTGACATGTCCCGTTATGGATGTGAAATGTATTATTCAAGTTTAATGGTTGGATTGTGATCTGGCTAGGTAAATATGCACTAAGTTAGGTCTTTATGGTAACACCCGAGTACTGGAAAGTACGGGGTGTTACAAATAGACAAATCAAACCATCTATTATCAACATCAAACCTCGAATCATCAAATTTACTATAACATGGACTATTGATGTCGAGCACCGTTGATGATAAGATTTGACTGCAACCTAGCCATTAGATCAAAGAGAATCCATAATTAAATACCCAGATCTAAAACTATAGCCCACAACCCCCAATCTACCAATCCATTGTTTAAGTATGACCTGTCACACGATTAAAATTACATGCATATATAAAATAAAAATGAGATAATTTATAATAGAGTAATTAAAATTAATATTATTATTTGAATAGTGACATATTACAATGATCTTGAACATATAAATGATCCCGTAGAACCTTTTGACCGTCGATGGTCGGATTGGAATTAATCTGACCGTTGAATCGATGTAATCAACACTTAAAAACTGTAAATCAATTGGTATGGCCCACCTGAGCTTTGGATTTGCCTCATATTTAACATCTCATCCTAACGAGGTCTTAAAAGATCAATAGACGGAGTGGATTTCTCTAAACACCATTGTGACCCCCACACCTATTGTGTGTGTGTACCAAGGGCGGTGCATTTGCTACACACTAGACCAGGAATCTGGTCAAACGGACTTTGACCGATGATTTCCCAAAGAAGGAAATCTCTCCTTCTCTTTTTCTTCTTCCACCCATAAGGTGTTCTAACGAGACACCACTGGCGTCAAGATATGGCGCACCTCCATCATCCAAAAGGAGGATCCAAACCGTCCATCTTGTACGGACGCGAGTTCTAACCAGACCCCACCGAGTCCCGCACATAGGAGCACTTGTTCAAGCACACAATTCTTAGTGTAAACGAGATCTACGTGAGGGAAACTTTTCAAAAATGGAAATTGTTCTCGCAGGCCAACGGTCATAATCCATGTGAGGGGTCTTTAGTTGATCTTGCCCGTATGTTTAGGAGGATCTCCTCCGTTCAATGCACGCATTTTATGTAAGACTCATATCCTAAACCGTACCATTTCATAAACTTTTGCAATCATCTCTGTCGAATTTCGACAAACCGTGACCTGTAATTGGCATTTGTGCGCGATCGTGAGTCGTATCACATATATCTGAGTTGACTCAACTCGAGACTCGTACCATTGCGATTGTGCCATCGCTATCATTCCAACGCCACGTTTCGCATGTCGATGCGATACCCAAGCCAGGAGTTGTGGGCTCGCGCTTATTTTAAGAAAAACACCGCGCGTTGAAAATTTCAAGAGAATCTCTACTAAATATCAAATCAATCAATTAATGTACAAGTCAAGTACATATCCCACCACACCCATCCCTCTCTCACCCAAAGTCAACGCAACCCATACCACCCATCACCGATCACCCATCCCTCGCTCCTTACATCTCCTCTCTCTCTCTCATACCTTTTACCATTTTTTCCCAAGCTTCCTAAGAGAGAGCTAAGAGTGTGGCCCACCTTCCTACCCCCTCATCTTTCATCATATCCCTTCAATCTTCATCATCCTCCATCAAAATCGAAGCTTAGGAGCTAAGGAGTCCAAGGAGCCTAGAAGAAGTGAAATCGGTGGGTGTTTATAGGATTAGATTGTGATTTTTATGATGGACCAAGTGGGCCTACCGATTGACGGTATGAATCCTATTTGAGACCCATCTTGATGTATGTATTGTAATTCCAGGAGGGCTCATAGTGGCGGAGCCCTCGATCTCACGATTATTTATTTCTCTCTCCTTTCGTGTATGATGACCCACCTTAATGTATGATCCACGCTATCCATTTTGTGGGCCACATGTTGCCCGAGCAGGGCCCACCTTATTGCCATGGTTGGGGCCCATTCTATCTGTCCATTCAAACTGGCTCGAGATGAAGGAAAGGCATAAATATCAGTTGATCCAAACTGTGTGGGCCACCCACATGGGGCCCACACATGATACATGTGTCTTGCATTCACCACTATCCAGCAGATGGACGGTGGGGCCCTGATTTGATGTATGTATTTACAACCAGGCCGTCTAGGGCCTGGACGTTGGGATAGTTTAAAATAATAATAATAATATATATAATATATGTATAAATATGTATATATATGATATATATATATCTATATATATACATATAATATTATATTATATACCTGGTGTGCCCCATGTGGGACCCACCTGTTGGAAGCAGATTGGTTAGTGCATTTCACACCAGCTATATAGCTGCTGGAGAGGCGTCACCAGATTTTGTGGGATCCACTGTATATGTGTTTCATCCCAACCGTCCATCTGGAGAGTGGGAATCCACAGACTATATAGTCATTATATTGACATCTACAAGTTTTATGGGTCCCTCCATGATGTATACGTTGATCCACACTGTCCATGTGTGGGGCCCGCCGTATGATGTATGTGTTACATCCAAACCATCCATCCAGATGGTGAGCTCACCTTATGGTTTGAGACTAAAAATAAGACAAATCTATTTATCAAGCGAACAACACTATAAAAATAGTGGAGGATTAAATGTCTACCATTGAAAACCTTTTGGGGTCACAAAAGTTTTGGATCAATATGAAATTTATTTCCTCTTAATTCAAGTCTTTGTGACCATATGAACAGTTCAGATGTAAAATCAACATAATGGTATGGTCCAAATAATCTTTAAATCATCATCTCCACTGCCATTTGTGGTATGGTCCAGATGATCTTTAAATCATCATCTCCATTGCCATTTGTGGTAGGGCCTAGAGGATCTTTCAATATGATTCATTTTTGAGTAATGCTCTATAATAATCTCTAAAAATATATGTATGGTGTAGATATAATAAATGAAAATATAGTGTGTGGGACTATAACGCCCTAAAAATTGAGGGTCGAGCATAAACTCCACTCTCGAGTTTCAGAACATCACTTATGCAGTGCGATGATATGAGCATGTTTACCAAGTTCTTATTAGTCCTTTTCATATAGCAGGATTTGGAAGCTAAGGTACCTCCCTTATATCATTACCTAAACGATGATCCATTCTTGGATCGTCAGTCTGAGATAATCTCATACGATGTTACGGTTCTAGGTTGCTGCAAGGGCTGTCAGGGCTGTTACATGCAATCATTACACCACTCCCCCATCACCAAATAATGCAGGCCTATCTTGTACTCTTATTGCTATGGAAGGGTCGTCGCCCCCACGTAGACTCAGAGTACTCTCGAGGTCACTACAAGGGCTGTCAGGGCTGTTACACGCAATCGTTACACCACTCCCCCATCACCAAACAATGCAGGCCGACAGCTCGAATATAGTGTCCCATACCACCATAATCAGCTCACGAGTCTGGGTTGCTCACTGGTCACTACAGGGAGGCTCATGGCCCCAGCGTAGGCCGACAGCTCGAATATAGTGTCCCATACCACTATAATCGGCTCATGAGTCTTCACGGATCGAGGTACCAAGGTTAGAGGGGCTTTTCATTAGTAAGTTTGGTACCTTAGGTTCAAGCAATAGCGTCCAAACATGGTGAACATACATCGATCAATCGGATTAGTTGATAATCTCAACTAGGCCAAGCGCACGTTGAGTTGAACGACATGGAATGCATAAGCACTCCGTGTGGCCTAACCACTGTCAAACATCCCAAGCACAACTCAGATTCGTTAAACTCATCCTGCGTGGCGAACAACCTCCACCACCATTTGGAGTACGATTACCGATTACCTGGACTGTAGTACAGCCCCAATCATGTACAAGCTCAATAACAGGCATATGATTCATATCCTACATTCATATGAACAATCATGAAATATGACTTGAACGTAAATATAATACATGGAGGAAATCATACACGTAGTTAACATGAATAATCTAGGTTACACAATTTATGGAGGAAATTATACACATCATTGATGCAGTTGAGAATCATATCTCAACCCGCATACAGGTACATCTTACTAACTACTAACTCATTCAGACACTTTTACATACACTTAGTCTATACATTACATCATACATATTGTGTATTCATTAGCATAGTATTAGGGCAAATCCTTTCATCAAAGGGTTATCGCCTATACAACAATCATATATCCATGACAATTAGTCATGGCGAGAACGAAAGTGAATTCCATACTCATTCAGTCATTTTCACAAACACCTAGAGTACATACTTTATCATACATGTGTATGTTGATTATACATGTATTAGGCCAAATCCTTTCACTAAGAAGTTGCCTCATATACCACTTTCATATACCCATGACGGATAATCATGGCATGCATGAATCCGAGTTCTGTATTCATTTAAACATTTTCCCAAACACGTGGGCTACACACTATAACGTATATGGCGTATATTGGTCGTGGCGTTACTTAGGGCAAGTCCTTTCACTAAGGAGTTATCGCACATGTAAAAAGCATATATTTATGGCAAATAATCATGTTAAACACAAATCCAAATTCTATACATATACAGGTATTCCAACAAATACATAGAATACGCAATACTATACATTTTTCATACGTATTCGTAAAGCAAAACAAATAACACGTTAGACATGTGAAATAGCATCCATGTCAGTAATAAATCATTAAGTGACATTGAAAGTTTTGAAAACCATAACCTAAATGTATATAGTCCGCACCTTAAACCAGAAAACGCGTAATAGATATGATTTAGACGACAAGTCTTCGTCAATGGCGGATAGGCAACCTAAGGCATGAATATAGGTTAGCTACAATAACACTTAACTATTCTAAGCTCGAAAATAGGTTAGGGTTAGGATTTCTTACCTAAGAATGGAATAAAAAATGCCGTAATAGTGATACGGATTGGTGGATTAGGCACGTAGTAAAGATGGGAAGAATCCCAGGAAGAATCACCAAGTTCTCTATCACTTTCTCTCTCTTTCTTAGCTAGCGTTGGGAAATTCGTATGTGATTTGGGAATGAGGGTTTAAGGCCTTTATAGAGGCTAAAAACTCACCAAATTAGACCCATGGTCAAGGTATACTTATGTTATAACCAAATCGGGTTTGTTCCGATCCAACGGAGCACTTCTAGAGGTCTTATTTCTAAATGCGGTCGGACTTAAGCTCTCTAATATTGGATCTAGGTCAAGCTAAGTTTTCAGTCTAGTCGGGTTTCTAGATCGACCATGGCGGACCAGTTTCAGTTCAACGGTTACAGGAACTCGATCAAAGCTACAAGTACTATGACATGTTTGGGCCAACTATCCTGATCTGAGGGTGAATTTGGGTTGAAATCTAACAGTCAGAACGCTTAGAAATAACGTGCAAGCGAAACGTTCCAGATTACTTAAAAATATATTTAATTTTTTAAAAATCTTCGATTTCTCACTCTCTTCACTCCGGACTTAATGAAATAGTCTCAGGACATCATTTGGGCTTGATTTTTGAGGTGATTGTCAAGTCCAACTAAGCGGTCATAATGGTCTAAGTTCATTGCTATCAGACTTTCGACGTGCAGTGTAGATCTAATACCAAATTACAAAGCATTCTTAAGAACAACTGGGTTTAGAGTTGGATCCTAGATTTTAGGGTAACATAGCCGTAACAAGTCTATAGGTTTTGGGTCTTACAGATCGTATTTAAAGTGGTTGGTGCTAATTTTGTAGGAAATCTAGTGTAGTGCTAGTTAATACATGATAAATTTCTAAAGAATTTGGTTCTAAATGATTTCTTTGGCTTTGAAATTGAGGTTTGAGTAGGTACCAAGGTGTTATGATTGACCCATTGCCTAAGGATGTCTAACTCCAGGCTGGCAAAAATCCGGGGTATTACAGGGACCCACCTTAATGTAATGTATATTGGGCCCAGATATGTGGCCCATTATGATATGTTGGAGGCCCATGGGTTATGGCCCATTGTGATGTATTCGAGGCCCATGGGACGTGGACCCCATGATGATGTATGTGTTGTATAATCCACACCATCCAGCCATGATAATATAGCCTATTGTGATATATTTAAGGCACAGATATGAGGCCCATTATGATTATATGAGGCCCATGCAATGCGGCTCACTTGATGTATATGAGGCGCACGTGATGCAACCCACTTGAGGTATATGAGGCCTACGTGATGTAACCCATTTTGATGTATATGAGGACCATGCCGAGTTCGGTCTGAGTTAGGTCCAGTCTAGGCCAACAACCCTGCTAGTGTACTGGTTTAAGCCTTGCTGAGGATCTGAGTTATATTTGGGTCACTAGCTGGGTGGCTAGACGAGTAAAGAAGAAGTAGGAAAAGAGAGAGAAAGAGAGAGAGAGAGAGAGAGAGAGAGAGAGAGAGAGAGAGAGAGAGAGAGAGAGAGAGAGAGAGCAAGGAAGAGAAGGAGAAGATGAGAGCAGTTAAAGGTTGTCGAGTTTCCAAATGAGTCGACTCAGTCCTCACCATTTAGACTCAAATTGGGCCATTTTTAATGAGATCCTGATCTAGCCAACCTAGGTATACCAACTTTCAAATTTTTTTATTATATACATTTGAATTGTGGAAATCAAATTATCATTATTTTTACTATTTTTAGAAATTATTATTAAAGGCTATTAATTCTACTACTTGATTGTTAGTATTAAATATTAACATTTATCATTATTGATGTTATTCTTATTTTATCAATAGTAGATTATTAATTATAAGATTAGTGTTGTTAGTATTAACTGACAATTATTACTTATTATTACTTTATTTCTAATATTATTATAAATTAATTATATGAATTAGATTTCAAATTCTAAACCAAAGCCTAAAATTAGATGAGTGGATGAAACCCTAAATCTAAGTAATCCAAATCATAGGTTATGATCTTAACAATAGATAGTGTACAAAACTCGAATCTAACTGTACAAATTTTATAATTCATGGTAGGATTCGGTTATAAGGGCACATGTACCTAACGACAGTAGTAAGTGATTCGATTCATCAGGTGATGACTTCTTCCCCTTAAACACTCCATTTCCAAATTAGCTTAAAGAATAGTTTTTATTAAGATCGCAAATATCATCTTAAAATGTATGGTCTCTTACATTAGTTATCAAACTCTTAAAGCATGACTTATAATGAATTACAATTGATAGTTGTGAACTATGGTTGCATGCAATGGTTACTCACATGATAGCTTCATTTAATTCTAATTGATATCTCCAATACTTGAATCATGATCTATTGCAATAATATCTAGTACATTTTTTTATAGCATGTTAGTACACCCCATTGGCAGTTGACACTTCACTGTTAGCCACCCCAACTAAGGATCAATACCAAGAGCTCAAGTGTTGAAACAAGGTATCTTTCACTTAGACTACCACTTGAGCTATGGAATAGGGTGTAATATCTGGTATGTTGTATCTATACACTTTCACATGAATTATTGTAACTTGCTTATGAATCTCAACTCACTACACTTACTGGTGGACAACACCACTTGTGCATGTGAATCCACACTTAGGATATAACAAGACAATACATGTTAAGAGATAGACCCTCAACTTGGAGGTTATCTGGGGTGTGGAATACTAATGTGGGTTTACCATCTATAGATTGTACTGCTTTTGTGGCTTTGGGAATGACTTCTTTATCGTTCTAATTTAACACTACCCTACCTAACACCTTTACGGTTTTGATTTAATGTTCTGTGCAATCCTTTTTTCGCTTCGATTTAATGTTAATTTGATATTTTCCCTACACAGCTTCGATGATCCATTCCCATATACCTATGCGATGGAAATTCCTACATACTGAAATTAATTGGCTGCTAGTCAATGGGTATCCATAGAACATCCTAAGGCAGGAAATCTCATGAGCCAGGGATGGTGGTCGTGGGACACTATGCCCGAGTAGTCGGCCTACGCTAGGTGACGAACCCCCTGTAGTGACCTTTGAGTTTACCTAAATTGGCAAGTTGTAATTTGAATAATAAAGGTTTGGCTGATCATACATTCATGGCATACGGGTGATGATGGGTGACTAATTCTGGATGTTGTAGCATGTGCCCTTAGGCTTAGTGGGGTATCATTTCTCTAGCTCTCAGACCATCGACTATTGACCCACGTACATGATGTATGATGGCCTGATCATTATGCTATACGTGATGTACACACGTGATGTGCTACGTTGGTGATCGGTCTTACACATGGGTGACGAGCCCAAGTCCTACTGGATGAGCATCCCCATGTCGATGTGCATTCACGCATCCATGTATTTAAAAAAGACTATATCATGTATTGTTTTAAATGCCTTGTTGTTTTTAACTATGCTTAGCTAAGGCAGCGGTGTGTAATCTTGAGGAGAATTCACTAAGTTGGCCACTCATTCATCGAATATATAACCGTACAAGTAACAAAGGTGGTTTAAAAGATATTCATGTCCAGATTGATAAATAGCAGGGTATACTTATCAAGGATGCATGCCTCTATCTACCAAGAGAAGCTGTGCAATCTTGTGGCTAAAGTTTATATGTATTTTATTATTTCTCATGTGTAAATTGTGTAATTCTTGTATTTATTAATATAGAGACATTAGTTTGTATAAGTCATTTAGGCAGCTGCTTGTGTACTCTAAATGTAAATACAAATTTTTCTTTATGTTTGATTTGTCCATCTTCCACTAAACTGTTAACTCTGATTTTTCCCAACAATCATCGACACGGTCCTCAATGCATTTATGAACGTGTGTTCAATTTCATCGAAACTATATCGATGACATCAACAAACCTATTATAAAAGCTGACTGACAACAAGAAAGAGATTCACTTGGCTTCCTTCCATCTGCTTTACTCCATTACCTTACTGGATCGAAGTGGAGCAAAGAAGATAGTTAAAGGGAAAGGTAAGGACCTCTTATCCTCAAAATCTTCCATGGCTAAGAAAGTGAAAAATGTTAGATCACCACAAAACCAATCAGATTGGGAACAAGTTACGATCGTTGATCATATTGTTCTCAACGGTGCCATTAAGCCCTATTAGAGATGATTAGCTAGCAGAATGTGCTTAATATGGGTGGTCTGTACCAGTTTGACATGATTCAACAATTTTACAATTGTTGCCACATTATTTGGGATTATACACCATGTATTCGTCTAGAATTTATGCAACACTCCAAATTGATTACCCCAATGGTTCTTAGCCATCTTCTAGATATTGGCATGACTCGGATCCCAGTCACTAGTAGAAGTTTAAATGAATTAGGAAGGTGGGTGAAAATCACTCGAGCACTATGTCAGGGTGCTACAATTCCTAGAAATGATGACAATATACTTCCTATAAAACATCTAAGAACCTTGTTCAGAATCCTCCACAGTGTCTTCAATACAAATGTTTACCCATGTGACGCTAAAAACACAGGCCTGAATCCCTTCCTGTGTGTTTCCCAACCCTTATTCTAGAACAACTGATTAAGGTAGCCAAGGGGGACCATCTTGATAAACTTCCATTTTCGTCCCTTACTACAAACTCACATACTACATAGGACTGCCGGCAACATCAGAAAAAGTATATCCTGAAATATGGTTCGACCATGATACAGTTCAACAGGTGTATGTCTCAGCCTCTTCTCATGCAAAGAGTCCTCCACCTGTTGGTGTAAGCAGTCAGCAGCCAAATGAATAAACACCTTTGGGATTTAATCAGACACCCCTCTATAGTCCTACATCAGTCACAAATCGTCGGCGTCATGTACTTGAATGACACCTGCTGAACAGTCTAACTTGAATTGACGAGCAACTCCATAACTGTAAATGACTATTGTCAGGAATAGAGGACAAGATAAAAGCTCTCCAACCCTCTGTGCAATAGATTCTTGAACTGCTAATGACTGGTAGATCTAGTATGCTTTAGAAGGTGGTAGCGTTAGCGGATAATGTGTGGACACTGTGATCACTTTTTGGAATGTCCTCACCTTTCTTTAAACTGGCATACTGTGGTTTTTGATATTTTTTTTTTTAGGATAATTTTTTTTTTGGTGCCCATGATTGGGTTGGTAAGTTTGTTTATTTTTTTACTGCCAATCTTGGGCAGTATATATGTTTTTTTTTTTGGATATTTTTGATATGGCTAGTTGTCATTCACTCCTATTTACTGTCATGATCCCTTGGTTTATCTAGTTTACAATATGTGGAATGCATGTGATGTTCTTGATCATTATTCTATCTACTTATATCACTGCTCTATTTGGTCTTCTATACATAAATAGTCTCTAAAAATGATGTCTAATTATACTGTTTTGATCATTATACATCTATCTTTTATATATGTATGCTCCCTGGATGTTGGTTCTCCCAAATTGCTTTAACTTCAATCAATATCAAACTATTACACCTTTGTCAATGACTGAAAAAAAAGGGGAGAACAATTTAAACACCCCGAAAGGAAAATTGTATATCTACTTGAATTATGATACAAGTGTTAGGGGGAGCAGCTGCATCAAGATAGGGGGGAGAATGTTGTTAGGGGGAGCAGCTACTGATCGTGTGTATGGTTTCACTAGAGATTGCAAAATTGTGAAAAATACATGTACACACAATTTAGGATGTGTTTGTGAACTAGATGTTGTTCTAGGGTGTTTTGGTATTTTGTCACGTAATTGACAAAGTGGGAGATTGAAAGTGCCCTGGTTTGTCAATTAGCGTGAGTGTTCAGTCAACTAGACAAGAAAGCTCCATAGGAAGATCAATCAACTGTCTACCTCAACTGGATGTGTGCCTGAACTCGTCACAGGTAAATCTAAGCCTAACATCCCATGTCCTAAAACACCAAGTAAATAAAACCCTTAAAATTGGTTAAGATATCATAGGATTTTTGGGTTAGGAAACTTTTTTACAAATTCAGAAAATCTATAAGTTTTCTACCTCTGTCAATTTATCGATAGACTTATTGATATAATCGAGAAGTGTTGTTGATGTCCTCAATGGTCAATCGATACCATCGAAATGAGAACGAAAGATGTCCAACAACCAAATATTCATCTGGACGGAATTATCGATGTATCGATACCCCTATCGATATCATCGATATTTGAAACTTGAGTCTATCAAAGTTTACTCGATAAAATCGACAGCAGAGAGTTTGTGTCCCTGTTTTCCTAAAGAAAATCATAAAGATCTTTGATATATCGAAGTACTCCTCAATATCCTCAAAATTTAAAAATCGATGATATCGGAAGACCTTTGATGATATTGGTCTTGGACACATTTTTTCAGTAACATTTTCAAGTGGTTTTTATCTTGGATCGAGGGTCACTCAATAGAATTGATATTCAAATATCGATGATATTGAGGCCGGGTCGATTGCATTGAGAAAGGACATTATCTGTCCAACAAGCTTACTAGAAAATCCTTTGGATTTATTGAAGCATCGACACTGCCATCGATATCATCGACATTCAAATTCTGATGACATCGAGTGTACCTCGATCATATCCTTGACCTTAAATTTTTTAAAGGCTTTGTCTCTCTCATTTTCAAATGTCGAGGAATCGATCCTCGTGTCGATAAAATCGGAGTTCAAAATTCGAGGACATCGACGCAGGTTTCGATATCCTTGACTAGCTGGTAAAAGGTTTCAAAAGCGTATGACATTCGAGTTTGTGTCATCGAGTGGCCAGTCGATGCAATCAAGAGTATACTCTCGATGATATCGACCCTGCTCGATGATATTGAACTCTGTCATAAATGTGACCATTTTATATCCGTTAAACTTTTTGCCTATATATAGAGAGCTTGTCTTTAGTTGCTGATAGAGAAAGAAAAGAGTACTTTTAAGTGTTTAACCTTAGATCATTTACCCAAAGCCCTTTCTCTCAAGGGAGTTCATCATCCAATCCACCCTCATCATTGATATTCAATAGAGTGGATTGGGGAGTGAACTTCCGCATTCAAGGATCCTTCCGCTATCACCTCAATGGCAAATCATTAAGCTGGGATGCCTTGAATGCATAGATGATTGGAATCACTCTATCTCCTTTATAGGAAAATATTTGAGAGTAGGATTCCATCACAACCTTAACCCAACCCATCACCATGCATTGGTATATCTTCTGAGTTGTGGTTTAAGGACGTAGAGGATTCTTCATCAATAAAGGAGGAGATCTTTAACAACGAGCTAAAAGGGACTCATCTACGTATCTGTAAGTTATCAAAGTCCAGAGGACCCTCATGATCATTCCTTTATAGGATTGGGTCTAAGGTGTTTCTCACCCCTTGCAAGTCCTCTAAGAGGCCTAGCGGGAGTGTACATGGTGGGTGCGTTGTGTTAACTCTTGATCTATGGAGAGCATAAATAGTTAGGGTCTTATGGAAGATCCTTGGCCAATGTGCCTAAAAGTGGGTGCGTTGTGTTGACCCTTGCTCGTGAGAGCATAAACAGTCAGCCTAGGTGTAGGTTGTAAAGGTTAAAGGTGAACCTGATTTAAAACCTTGGGTTTGGGGTGAACCATGTGAATCTTCCTTAATGAAATTCGGTACACTCAAGGGTTGAGTGTGGTTACCGGGAGTGGAGTATGCAAGTAGTCGAACCACTATAAAAATGACTGTGTTTGAGATTATTATTGTCTTTCATTTGTTTATGTGATTTCTTTAAATACTTTCATATCTGATTATCTGAGATCACACCTCACTCACACACAGTCATATCCATCATAAACTAGTTTGCATATTGTTCATCTCTCAAAAGTTTGTGATTGGATCCTCCACCGGGCTTGCAAGCCAGTAGAGTTGATCTTGAGTAATCCTAATATATGCTTGTTATAAGGATTAGAGTGATAGGATTTTAAATTATTAAAAATTATTAAAAAGTCCTATTCACCCTCCTCTAGGACACATTGGCATATTCCTATTTCAATTAAAGCGGTCTTTACCATGATTTCACTCTAGGGGTTGCAGGTCATAGAAATTCATAAGGGAGGACCATGGGATCCTATGGAATGAAACAGTTACTAGGACAAGGGCTTGACAAGGAGGATTCATCGATGATTCATGTAACCTATATCCTATACCGTCTTGCTAGATTATTCATGGATGGGGCATCTTGGGAGTGACAGGCTGAGATTTGTGTAACGCCCTGGAAAAATCCGGACTTAGACTCGAGTAGCAACTCGACCAGAAATCGCGTAGGATTAATTCCTTTAGAAAATAAGTGTAAGTTAGCTAGCGCAACGCTAGAGTAGCTGAAAAATAGTCCCTGATCACTTTAAATACGTTCTACAAGACCCAAAGCGAGTAGAACCAATGATGCTATAATACTCTAAAACCTCGGATCAAACTCTAAGCCGGTTTATCCTCTGGACCCCTTTAAAACTTTGTATTGGATCTAGACCGCGCGTCGAAAGTCCGATACCTACAATCTTAGACCGTTGTAACCGCCTAGCTGGACTTGACAATCATTTCGAAAATCAAGTCCAACCGACATTCACAGGCTATTTCATTGAGCCTGGAGTGAAGAGAGTGAGAATAGGGCTAGATTTGGAATTTGAAATTCAAATCTGGCACACGACTTGACGCATCAGTCTTAAGCGTTTTGACCGTCAAAATTCAGCCAAATTACACCCTCGGATCAGAAAAAAATTTTATTTCATATCATGAGACTTGCAGACTTGATCTACGTGCGGTGACTGCTGAACTGAAACTGGACCGCCACGTGCGATCTACGAACACTACTGGTCTGAAAATGGGATGTGAGTGACATCCGACATGTATCAACTTAAGTCCGATCGCGTTCGGCCAGGGGACCACTAGAAATGTCCTTTTGGACCGAAATAACCCCGATTTGGATATACCTTAAGTATACCTTGACCTAAAGCCTGTTTCGGGCATGTTTGGGCTTATAAAAGGGCTTGAAACCCTCACTCCTCTCTCCCATCCGAATTTGAAAAAAGCCCTAGGTTGAGAGAGAGAAAATGTGAGAGATTGTGAGAGAGAGAGGAAGGGAATTTCCTGCCGCTTGTGCTACCTGTTGCACGTGATTAAGAAACATGCTCCAATCACTTGGCCGGTGATTTCTCCACATTTCTAGGTAAGAAAATATCCTAAATAGTTGCTGATTTAGTGTTCTTTCATTTCCTTAGCATGTTAGCTTATGGATCTTGTAAATTAGATTGCCTATTTGCCGTAGACGAATCGTATACGCTCCGTTCGAATCGATACGCTTCTAGGAGATAAGGTGTGGATTTTAGACGCTTTGATTGACTGTTTCCAACACTTTCAATGTCGTTTAATAGTAGATTATCGACGACAATACCGTTTGACATGTACAACATGCTGTCCATTTCCTGCTTCGTAAGTAGATGAAGAATATGAGATTTAGGGCATTTTAGTCATTTGTAGGAAATACTGTTTTCATCCATAATTTTCTGATGTGATTGACATGGTTTCTTGTCGCATTAGGATATTAGGAATACGTGCATAATTAGTTTGGCAAAGAGATTCGCCTAAATACGCGCTTTGAGTCGACATACTATATATAGACTTAAGTGTGTAGTTTAAGTGTTTGTAAAAATGCTTGTATTAGTATGTATTGAATTAAATGGTGTTATGATTTAGTTTGAGATTGAATTCTCAATTATTATGCTGATGTAAATGATTTCCTACATGTTGGCTATATGCATGATTTCATTATATGCATGAAATGCAAGTATTAGATGATTCACTCAAGTTGTATGTTATAACATGTGTTAACATGCTCACATGGTTGTATTTCATTTCCAATACTCTCACAAGATTGCTGATGTGGATTCATAATTATTTGGGACTATACCTAGTCCACGCAGTCGGCAACCGAGCAATTCGTGGTTGGCCTATTTTTTTCACGAACGACGCGTTGATGAACGCGAGCCGTGTTTGGAGTTGGCGGCAGTGGTTAGGCCACACGAGGTGTTTTACGCACTTCATGTCGTTCGACTTGAGATGTGCTCGTGCTAGTCGAGTCCGTCAAGTAACCCGACTGGCCATTGTATGTTCACCCTGTATGAGTCATAACTGCTTGAACCTAGGGTACTGAACTTACCATTGTAAACCCTGTCAACCATGGTACCTTAATCCACGAAGACTCATGAGCCGAGCATAGTAGTATGGGACACCATAATCGAGCTGTCGGCCTACGCTGGGGCCACAAACCTTCCCGTAGTGACCAGTGAGCACCTATGTCTCGTGAGCAGATTATGGTGGTATGAGACACTATATTCTTGTTGTCGGCCTACACTGATCAGACGACGAGTCCTTTGTAGTGACTGCGAGCGTATTCTGAGTCTACGGGAGGTGACGACCCTTCCGTAGCAGTGAGAGTACAGTAGCCCTGTATTGATAAGGTGATGGGGGAGCGGTGCAACGAGTGCGAGCAACAGCCCTGACAGCCCTTGCAGCGACCTACAAATATACATCGTATGAGATTACTAGGAGTGACGACCCTAGACAGGATCTGTGTTGGGATTGATATAAGGGAAGTACCTTAGTTTCCCAATCCTACTGTTTGAATGGACTAATAATAACTCGATAATCATATCACCATCACATTGCATGTGCCTGGAAGATGTGGAGCACTGAGCAGTACGCAAGCATGCTGCGGGCGTAAGATGGTGCTGTATGAGGGAGAATGTCGGTGAGGGCATCCATCATTTCATGTCATATTGTATTAACAACAGTATTAGGATTGTTTGATTTACTGCTTTACTATTATCGCATGATTGAATTGTGAACATGCTAATCTTTACTTTATTATTTCACTGAGTTAGCTACTCACTCCCACGTTACGGGATGGTGTTTGCAACACCCACCAGACCCTGTTTTAGATGCAGGTGAGGCTGTGATTTAGGAGGCAGAGCCAGACTATGATGAGGATCAGGACGAGTTCTCATACATGCAGTACCACGACGGCTTTGCTTAGGTGGCCTGGATTGACGGGACTTCTCAGTGGGACTATTTTTGACATTTTAATTTTGTTTATTTACATGTATATGAGACTCAGAGATGTATTCATACTTTAGAGACAGTCGAGATCTATTTTGTTTTCCATACAGTGATATATATATTCTTTAGTCTTCCGCTTGCTTTTATCACTGAATCTGGAGTATGAATTGCAGTTTTGGTATACTTTTACTCATGTGAATGCTTTAACTCAGACAACATTGAATCATAATCATTTTTGTTGCATAAGTGACGGTCTGCAACTCGGGAGTTGAGTTTATACAAGACCCCCGATTTTCAGAGTGTTACAAGTTAGTATCAGAGCATGAATAAGATTATACCGGGCCTGGGTTATGGTCACGCGACGTACTCTGTCGCTTCCTTTGACTTAGGTGGGTGCAAGAAGGGTCTAGAAACACTTATAGGATCGCAGATTCGCCAATAGGAGAAGACTATTCGTATCGATCGCGCGATCGAGTCCATAACGCATATAGGGTCGCATGAAGCGACCTAAGTAGCTCCTAGGTTGTAGGTAGGTGGGTTGAGACATTCTTTGAATGATTCTAAACCCATAAATGTGAATCCTTGGGCTGTGGGACAACCAAAACCCTTGCATTCAATCGTCAGGGTTTAAAAATCCCGTTTCACCTAAATTCTTCAAAATTCTTCCTCTCACCACTCCATTCTTCAATTCTTTCTTATTATTTTCATGTTAAGAATTGATAATAATGTGAAAATGATATAAAATCATACTTCGACAAAATTTTATAGTGAATAGTAAAATTTCATGAAAACTGGCCATTAGGCCATTCTAAGTTTGCAATATTTAGCAAATAGTAGGCTAGATGGATGTATTAGCTCCTTCTACCCCAAAATAATATGCTGCATGATAGGGGATTGCATTCAGGTTTTCATTTTGGCCCCGAAAAGTCCCAAATGTATGTTTGGGCCTCCCTAGGGCAATCTAGAATGAAAGAAGGTGGGGCCCATATATTTTTGGAGTCCCTAGGCCAGGGGGGACCCGAATCATGTGGTCCCACCAGCCACCGTGCAAGATGGCCGGCGATGCATCACCGCCCGATGGACCCCACTTGCTGTAAAATTTGGGGCGTGGGGGTATTTTAGGTAGTACACCCCCTCCCCCCATGTGTGGTTCGTCCATAGAAAACCCCTAAATGGGGTACTTCCTTCACAACAGCCCCCTTCCCTAGCTCCATTTTCATTTTCTTGCTGCCCTATCTCAAGACCGTGATCCCAAATCCTTCCCAAACCCATTCCTTGCTAAAAATCACTCCATCACTCCATTTCACTTTGCAACTCTCCCTCTTGCAAATCTCGTCCGTTGGAGCTCCTACAACTCACAAAATGAGCTGAAATCGTGAGGAGCTCCATTCCCCTTTTTCATTCTCTTTTCTTTCTGAAAATCCATCTTAGGGGAGCTTGAAGCATCCCTCTACAATGCCTAGATCTCCCTTTTTCAGTTTGGGCATCCATTTCTCTACATTTCCCCCATTTTCCATGGCTTTTGTTAAAGCCATTTTGGGTCTTTTGTCTCTCTCCTCCATCCTCTCTTTGATGGAAAAGAGAAAGACCGCAGCGGATGAGGCTGGGCCTAGTCGTCCTGCTCAATCAAGAAGACCGAGGGGTGGCGCCGCTAGCTCAAGCGCTGCCGCAAGTCCAAGCACAGCCCGAGAGTTTCATACAAAGCGGGATTTGGATCCCCATACTCAACTTGGGCGAGTGATTTTAGCAGAGATGCCTCACGGTGAATACACTGACCGTAAGGTGTTGTTTGAGGCAGACATGGAAGGATGACTCTTCGGCGAATTCCTGTTGTTCGAGCGCATTAAAGCTGTGCATTGGGGTCCGCTATTTGAAGCTCGTGCTCGTGCTAATGTGAGCACCGTTCATGCCTTCTACGCTCGTACCCAGAGTCCTACATTGGAGCCATTACAGTTCAAGATTCCTTTTGGTAGAGACCGGATGGCTACGATCGATGTTCGGTTGATAGCGCGACTTCTGAACGTGCCCCTTGGTGATGTTCATCCCAGTGCGAAGAATTTGAGGAGTAGGCGTGAGCGAGATCACCGTACCAGGTTCCTATGCGGTAAACTGGTTCCATGGCAGCCTAATAATAGCCTCAAGGTGTCTCATATGTCTGATGATTTGTGCCTGTTGCATCACATTTGCACGTTCAACGTGTATCCCAGGTCGACAAATTGCATTGAGTGTATGCGTCTTATGGTTGATTTCTTATATCAGGTGGCCCAGGGAAAAAATGTGTGTATGGCCACTTTCATCTTGCGACAGATTATCCTCATAGCGAAATCAAGAAGAACGTCTTAGTCGCTTCCTTTTGGCCAACTTATATGCAAGATCGTGCTTGAGTTTGCTTACAGACTTGGGCTGGAGTTACCAGTTTCGATTCACTGCATTGATGAGTCTACCATGGTCAAGATGAAGATCGGGTCTCAGTACCGTGAGACTCAGCTTGAAGAGGATAGCGAGGATGATTTTGATGATGAAGAGGATCCAAGTGAGGGAGAACCTGGAGCAGAAGTTGAGGAAGAAGTCCAGGAAGAGGTAGAAGAGGAGGCTCAGGATACAGATGAGAGCCCTCCTCCTTCTGCTCAGGCTACTGGTGATGATCGCATTGTCCGAATTGAGGAGAGCTAGATCGCCTTGCGAAGGAAAGTTCAGGAGCTTCGGGCTGAGGTCGAGGATACCAAGGCCGTTATGAAGAGAAAATTTGGCAAGATGACTCGCACCTTGAAGGCGATCCTGTGCTACTTGCAGGATAAGGGTGCTCCTCCTCCGTCACCCGACTCAGACTAGCGATGATTTTAGATGTTATTGTTAGTAGTTAGTCGTTTCCTGCTTTATGTTGTGTAAGCTTGTTAAGGCTAGTGCTTTACTTATGTTGCTGTTGAAATTTTAACTGTCTTAGTTCCCATGTACTTCCTGTCATGATGCTTGTAAGGAGATATCCCTTGTATTGTGACAATTTTGATTAAATGAAATGTATGGAATGCCTTTGACTCTTTATGTGAATGATTGCGGTGTGTTGTGCTTTTGAGACTGACAAGGTTGCGCCCTATTTTGAATATAAGGAATGCCGCTGAAGGCTACACAGAGCACAGCTCGGCTTACATTGGGTGAGCCTATGGATCAGGCTCCTTCGCAGTCTGATGCTCATGCAGACCCTGCTGTGGGCCCGATTCCTGAGACAGCACGTACGTCTCAGCCTACTACTGGTCCTGCAGCTGGACCACCGCCATTCACACTGCCCGTCAGAGAGCAGTACCGCGCGTCTTCTTCGATGCAATACATGCCACAGCCTGCTCCACCTCCAGATAGATTTGAGCAGATGATGGCTATGATGCAGCAGTAGTAGCAGCTCCTGACTACGATTGTGGGGGCTCTAGCCCGGGGTGGGAGTGTGCCTCCACCTGCACCACCTGCGCATCCAGCTGAGGATGCCTATACTTATGCTCAGGATGAGGGCATGGCTCATCCTGCACTACCTTCTTACCCTGCGGGGAATGCCGCAGACACACGAAGCTTATTAGAGCGATTTCAGCGCTTACGGCATCCCACTTTTACGAGTTGTCATAGACCCGAGGAGGCCAAACCCGAGGAGGCCGAGTATTGGCTCGACCGTGTGTCAAAATACTGCGGATGTTACATTGTTCAGAGGCTAAGCAGGTCGAGTTGGCTACGTTCTTGTTCGAGCGGGAGGCCAGCTTATGATGGGACAGTGTGTTGCAGACTGTTGCCGCCGATTACATATGGACCTGGGCAGCATTCGAGTTCCGCTTCCACGAGAAATACTATCCCCAGACGTATAAGCATGATCGAGAGAATGAGTTTCTATGCCTCTGACAGGGAGGCATGACAGTCACTGAGTATGAGCATAGGTTCACTGAGTTGGGCAGATACGTCCCAACTATACTGGCAGATGAGCAGATGCGCATATGGCACTTTTCTGAGGGTTTGCGACCGGATATTTGGTCGAAGATGTGTTGTGTGAGCATTCCCTCCTATGTAGAGCTGATTCACATGTCCATGCGGGCAGAGCAGGATGTGGATCGACTTACACAATCTCGTGGCCCTATTGCTCCTAGGCCACGACCAGAGTTTCAGGACAGGCCCTTTGCGGGCAAGAGGCCTCGCATTGACCCTCCTCCTAGGGCTACCGCGCCAGTACCACCGTTGCGGCACCCCGATTTATCATGTGCTTATTGTGGGAGATTGGGCCACTCGGCACAGAGTTATTTTGCTCGGATGCGGGACAGTGGATTCTCGCCATCTTAGAAGATCGACTGTACACTCCCACAGGCTATATCAGCACTGCCTTTACGGTTGGCTCCTGCGCACCCTTCCTTCAGACCTCCGGTATCTCAGATCAGGCCACCTCTACGGCCCACGGCACAGCAGCCGAACCAGCCACAGCAGGTGTGGGTGCACTCCTTGACAGCTGAGGCAGCTGCGACAGAGACTTCTTAGCATTCAGCCTTTGAGGTCACCGCCTACATCGGAGGTATTCCTATTCTTGTGATGGTGGACACAGGATCTACGATTTCATTGATATCACGTGCCATAGTCAGGCGCATTGGGTTTCTGACTATTAAGATGGATGGGGTGCAAGTTTATACGGCTCACGGGTCCTTTACAGATGTCACCTTGATGTGTGAGGGCTGTTTGGTGGATCTAGGGGGCATGACGATGGCTCTGGATCTTGTCATCGACCCTTCTCTTGTTTATCTCGACGTCATTCTTGGCATGGACCAGTTGACTACAGCGAGGGCCGAGATTGACTGCGAGACCCGTATAGTGACTGCCTACGAGCCGGAGGGCGCATCCTTTACATTCCCAGTGCGAGTAAATTTTCCCTTCCACATACTTAGTTACGTTACTTTGCTACGGGACGCTGGTGCCCAGATGCTTGAGCATACGCCAGTCGTTTGTGAGTTTAGAGATCTGTTCAGGAAGATTCCTGGTTTGCCACCTCGATGAGAAATTGATTTCACTATCGATCTGGTGCCTGGTTCCACGCCCATCTCACTGCCGACGTATCGCATGGCACCGTGTGAGATGGAGGAGTTGAAGACGCAGATTGATGGTCTGTTGGAGCTTGGCCTTATACGGCCTAGTGTGTCTCCTTGGGGAGCACCAGTTCTGTTCGTGAGGAAGAAGGATGGTTCGATGCGATTGTGTATTGATTATCGCAGGCTGAACCAGATCACGGTGAAGAACAAGTACCCTTTACCCAGGATCGATGACTTGTTTGATCAATTGAGAGGAGCGCAGTACTTCTCGAAGATTGATCTTCAGTCAGGATATCATCAGTTGCGCGTCAGGGATGAGGACGTGCAGAAGACAGCATTCAGGACCAGCTTTGGCCACTACGAGTTCCTTGTGATGTCGTTCGGTCTCACGAACGCACCAACCGTGTTCATGGATCTGATGAACCGGGTATTTCAGCCTTTCCTCTATCGATTCGTCGTTGTGTTCATTGAAGACATTTTGGTATACTCCAGAAGTCGAGAGGAGCATAAGGAGCATTTGCGCTTGGTCCTGGATACACTCAGACAGCATCAGTTGTTCGCACAGTACAAGAAGTGCGACTTCTAAAAGCAGGAAGTGAAGTTCCTGGGACACGTGGTGTCCAAGGATGGCATGGCAATTGACCTGTCCAAGGTAGTTGCAGTTCAGGACTGGGAGCAGCCTGGTTCTGTCACTGAGGTGAGGAGTTTCTTGGGTCTCGCTGGCTATTATCGATGCTTCATTCGGGATTTCTCGAAGATCGTGAGACCTTTACCTCAGTTGACATGGAAGGACGTGAAGTTTGCCTGGAATGATAAGGCAGAGTCAGCTTTTTAGGAGCTGAAGGACAGACTTACGTTCGCCCCTGTGCTAGTATTGTCAGAGCAAGGGGTTAGATACACTATATACACTGACGCGTCTAGCGTTGGTCTGGGTTGTGTCCTTATGCAGAGGGATAGGGTAATTTTGTATGCCTCGAGACAATTAAGGAAGTACGAGGAGAATTACCCTACACACGACCTAGAGTTGGCAGCCGTCATATTCACACTGAGACTCTAAAGACATTACCTCTATGGAGAGGAGTTTGAGCTCTTTTGCGACCACAAGAGCCTCAAGTACATATTCACGCAGCGAGACTTGAATATGAGGCAGCGGCGATGGATGGAGACTTTGAAGGACTTCAAGTTTGAAGTCTCTTACCATTCTGGGAAGGTGAACCTTGTGGCTGACGCGTTGAGCCGCAAGAAGGTGATAGAGTTTGCGGCTCCATTGATGGTTGCTGAGTGGGATATGGTTGAGTTTTTGCGAGACTTTGAGAAGAAACTCACTGTAGAGGAGTCGTATGAGTTCATTGCACATGTACAGGTGCGATCTCAGATCGATGACTGGGTCATCGAGGCGCAGAGGGATGATGCGCATCTGACTGAGCTTCGAGAGCAGGCCAGTGATGATGCAGACACTGAGTGATGAGTTGGCATGGATAGAGGCTTACGTTATCGTGGCCGCCTATGCGTTCCAGATGTCCCTGACTTGAGACGAGAGATTCTCGAGGCTGCGCACTGTACCAGACTCGCGATGCATCCAGGCAGTATGAAGATGTATCGCGACGTGAAGAGGACCTATTGGTGGGAAGGTATGAAGACCCACATAGCAGAGTTCGTGTCCCGTTGTCTCACTTGCCAGCAGGTGAAGGCAGAGCATCACCGACCACCTGGACTCTTACAGCCTATGCCGATCGCAGAGTGGAAGTGGGATTTCATTTTCATGGACTTCATTTCAGGGCCGCCGAAGATGAGGAAGGGACATGATTCCATATGGGTGATCGTCGACCGTCTGACGAAGTCGGCGCACTTCCTACCGATCAGAGTCACGAACTCTGCAGACGAGCTGGCTAGACTATACATCAGAGAGATTGTGCATCTGCATGGAGTTCCGTTGGAGATCGTGTCGAACAGAGACACGCGGTTCACTTCTATTTTCTGGACTCGCATTCAGGAGACTATGGGTGTGAAGTTGAAGTTCAGTACTGCTTTCCACCCACAGACAAGCGGACAGACAGAGCGGGTGAACCAGATCTTAGAGGACATGTTGCGAGCTTGCTCATTGGACTTCAAAGACAATTGGGATGACTGTCTTGCATATGCGGAGTTCGCGTACAACAATAGCTTCCAGGCGAGTATCGGTATGGCACCTTACGAGGCGTTGTATGGGCGACCTTGTCGCGCACCGCATTGCTGGGCAGAGGTCGGTGAGCGTAGCTTGATTGGCCCAGAGTTAGTGCAGGCGACGTCGGAGAAGATTGATATTATTAGACGTCGGCTTCTCACGGCGCAGAGCAGACAGAAGAGTTATGCAGATACGAGACGGCGGCCGCTAGAGTTCACAGTTGGGGATCATGTATTTTTGCAAGTTTCCCCTATGAAGGGAGTCCTTCGATTCGGGAAGAAGGGGAAGCTAGCACCGCGATTCATTGGTCCATTCCAGATCCTCGATCGTGTGTGAGCAGTGGCATACCGTTTGGCTTTACCCACGCCTCTCGCGAGCGTTCACAACGTATTTCATGTTTCTATGCTGAAGAAATACGTTTCTGATCCTTCCCATATCATCAGATGGGAGCAGGTGCAGTTGGGAGAGGATATTACATATATCCTGCGACTGACACGTATCCTAGACAGGAAGGAGCAGATACTGCGTAGCAAGGTGATTCTCCTTGTGAAGGTATTGTGGACGCATCACTCTGAGGAAGAGGCTACTTGGGAGACAGAAGCCGAGATCAGAAAGAACTACCCACAGCTTCTCGAGGAGTACGAAAAGGTACAAATTTTGAGGATGAAATTAATTGTTAAGGGGGGTAGATTGTAATGCCCTAAAAAAATCCGTACTTGGACTCGAGTAGCAACTCGGCCAGAAATCGCGTAGGATTAATTCCTTTAGAAAATAACTGTAAGTTAGCTAGTGCAACGCTAGAGTAGCTGGGAAATAGTCCCTGATCACTTTAAATACGTTCTACAAGACCCAAAACGAGTAGAACCAATGATGCTATAATACTCTAAAACCTCGGATCAAACTCTAAGTCGATTTGTCCTCCGGACCCCTTTGAAACTTTGTATTGGATCTAGACCGCGCATCGAAAGTTCGATACCTACAATCTTAGACCGTTGTAACCACCTAGCTGGACTTGACAATCATTTCGAAAATCAAGTCCAACCGACATTCATAGGCTATTTCATTGAGCCTGGAGTGAAGAGAGTGAGAATAGGGCTAGATTTGGAATTTGAAATTCAAATCTGGCACACGACTTGACGCATCAATATTAAGCATTCTGACCGTCAGAATTCAGCCAAATTACACCCTCGGATCAGGAAAAATTTCTATTTCATATCATGAGACTTGCAGACCTGATCTACGTGCGGTGACCGCTGAACTGAAACTGGACCGCCACGTGCGATCTACGAACACTACTGGTCTGAAAACGGGATGTGAGTGACATCCGACATGTATGAACTTAAGTCCGATCGTGTTCGGCCAGGGGACCACCAGAAATGTCCTTTTGGACCGAAACAGCCCCGATTTGGATATACCTTAAGTATACCTTAACCTAAAGCCTGTTTCGGGCATGTTTGGGCTTATAAAAGGGCTTGAAACCCTCACTCCTCTCTCCCATATGAATTTAGAAAAAGTCCTAGGTTGAGAGAGAGAAAAGGTGAGAGATTGTGAGAGAGAGAGAAGGGAATTTCCTGCCGCTTGTACTACCTGTTGCACGTGATTAAGCAACACGCTCTAATCACTTGGCCGGTGATTTCTCCACATTTCTAGGTAAGAAAATATCCTAAATAGTTGCTGATTTAGTGTTCTTTCATTTCCTTAGCATGTTAGCTTATGGATCTTGTAAATTAGGTTGCCTATTTGCCGTAAACGAATCGTATACGCTCCTTTCGAATCGATACGCTTCTAGGAGATAAGGTGCGAATTTTAGACGCTTTGATTGACTGTTTCCAACACTTTCAATGTCGTTTAATAGTAGATTATCGACGGCAACACCGTTTGACATGTACAACATGCTGTCCATTTCCTGTTTCATAAGTAGACGAAGAATATGAGATTTAGGGCATTTTAATCATTTGTAGAAAATACTGTTTTCATCCATAATTTGCTGATGTGATTGACATGGCTTCTTGTCACATTAGGATATTAGGAATACGTGCATAATTAGTTTGGCGAAGAGATTCGCCTAAATACGCGCTTTGAGTCGACATACTATATGTAGACTTAAGTGTGTAGTTTAAGTGTTTGTAAAAATGCTTGTATTAGTATGTATTGAATTAAATGGTGTTATGATTTAGTTTGAGATTGAATTCTCAATTATTATGCTGATGTAAATGATTTCCTACATGTTGGCTATATGCGTGAAATGAAAGTATTAGATGATTCACTCAAGTTGTATGTTATAACATGTGTTAACATGCTCACATGGTTGTATTTCATTTCCAATACTCTCATAAGATTGCTGATGTGGATTCATAATTGTTTGGGACTATACCTAGTCCACGCAGTCGGCAACCGAGCAATTCATGGTTGGCCTATTTTTGCCACGAACGACGCGTCGATGAACGCGAGCCGTGTTTTGAGTTGGCGGCAGTGGTTAGGCCACACGAGGTGTTTTACGCACTTCATGTCGTTCGACTTGAGATGCGCTCGTGCTAGTCGAGTCCGTCAAGTAACCCGACTGGCCATTGTATGTTCACCCTGTATGAGTCATAACTGCTTGAACCTAGGGTACTGAACTTACCATTGTAAACCCTGTCAACCATGGTACCTTGATCCACGAAGACTCATGAGCCGAGCATGTTAGTATGGGACACCATAGTCGAGCTGTCAGCCTACGCTGGGGCCACAAACCTTCCCGTAGTGACCAGTGAGCACCTATGTCTCGTGAGCAGATTATGGTGGTATGAGACACTATATTCTTGCTGTCGGCCTACACTGATCAGGCGACGAGTCCTTTGTAGTGACCGCGAGCGTATTCTGAGTCTAAGTGAGGCGACGACCCTTCCGTAGTAGTGAGAGTACAGTAGGCCTGTATTGATAAGGTGATGGGGGAGCGGTGCAACGAGTGCGAGCAACAGCCCTGACAGCCCTTGCAGCGACCTACAAAATATACATCGTATGAGATTACTAGGAGTGACGACCCTAGACAGGATCTGTGTTGGGATTGATATAAGGGAAGTACCTTAGTTTCCCAATCCTACTGTTTGAATGGACTAATAATAACTCGATAATCATATCACCATCACATTGCATGTGCCTGGAAGATGTGGAGCACTGAGCGGTACGCAAGCATGCCGCGGGTGTAAGATGGTGCCGTATGAGGGAGAACGTCGGTGAGGGCATCCATCATTTCATGCCGTATTGCATTAACAACAGTATTAGGATTGTTTGATTTACTGCTTTACTATTATCGCATGATTGAATTGTGAACATGCTAATCTTTGGTTTATTATTCCACTGAGTTAGCTACTCACTCCCACGTTACGGGATGGTATTTGCAACACCCACCAAACCCTATTTTAGATGCAGGTGAGGCTGCGATTCAGGAGGCAGAGCCGGACTATGATGAGGACCAGGACGAGTTCTCATACATGCAGTACCACGACGGCTTTGCTTAGGTGGCCTGGATTGATGGGACTTCTCAGTGGGACTCTTTTTGACATTTTGATTTTGTTTATTTACATGTATATGAGACTCAGAGATGTATTCATACTTTAGAGACAGTCGAGATCTGCTTTGTTTTCCATACATTGATATATATATTCTTTAGTCTTCCGCTTACTTTTATCACTGGATCTGGAGTATGAATTGCAGTTTTGGTATACTTTTACTCATGTGAATGCTTTAACTCAGAAAACATTGAATCATAATTATTTTTGTTGCATAAGTGATGGTCTGCAACTCGGGAGTTGAGTTTATACAAGACCCCCGATTTTCAAGGTGTTACAATTTGCGAGCGTTATCCCCATCTCTTTCGTGCTTGATTGCATTTATGTGTTATGTTTTTGATTTTATATAATGAGATGATTTCCCTTCCTTTATTAGATCTACTTAGTTGCATTTTAGTAGTAATTTCCAAGATAAAATCTTTATTAGGAGGGGAGACCTGTAAGGCCCTCATCCTTGTATTGTACCTTCCGTCTAACTCCCGCAATCCTCTTCGTCAAATTTCGGCAACCTGTGACATGTAGACAGTGAATGTGTGCAACCTTAAGTCACATCTTGAAGATCTGAGTCGACTCAACCTGAAAGTTATACCATCGTAACCGCACCGTCGCCGTGGTTCCAACATCGCTTCTTATGCACCAATGTGATATTGAGGCTACGAGTAGTGGGCCCGTGTATATTTCGAGGAAACATCGTGCATAATGAATCCAAGAAGATTCCAAGTTGGGAGAGAGGAATCTCTACCCATACCTCTCTCATCATCAAGTAAAGGGTCATCTCGACTCTTAATTTTATGGTGGGGATGGTATCCCTACCTTGATTTACTGTTTTGAGGGCCCACATGTTTTGGGACCCATCTTGATGTATGTAATATAGCTCTAGGGAGCTTATAGTGGTGAAGCTCCCTCCACTACATGATTCTTTATCTCTCTCTTTCCCTATTGATGGCCCACTTCAATGCATGAGTTTCATCCACGTTGTCCCATTGGTGGGACGTCCTTGCTGCCCAAATCAGGGCCCACTTTGCTGACCACCTTACTGCCATTTTTGGTTGCCCATTTTCTGACAGGCCTGGACGTTGGGAAAACACGAATACCAACTTGATTTGGGGAGTGGGATGGCCCATTCACGTGGACCCCACCTTAATGTATGTACAGTATCCACACTGTCCAACAGGGGGATGGTGGAGCCCTGACATATGTGTTTCATCCACACCGTCCAGCAGGGCGACTGTGGGGCCCTAATGTATGTGTTTCATCCACACTGTCTAGTAAGTGGGACGATGTGACCCACCCTGATGTATGTATTTTGTCCACACCGTCCAACAAGTGGGACAGTGAGACCCATCATGATGTATATTTTATCCACACTGTCCAGCAGCAGGCCCACACTACTGGACAGCTATGGGCTGATGCTCATCGTTGAAACCTCCTTGGCCCATTGTATTGTTTATGGGAGGCCCAACGGCCTGGCCCACTTCCTGGGTGGCCCACAACCAGTGGGACCTACTGTGATATGTGTTTTATTTAGGCTGTCCATCTGTAGAACGCCCGGATAAGGCTAGCGGCTAGCATGGGTTGACCATCCAGCCAAGCAGGACCACCTGTTGCTCATATGAGGCCCACTAGTTGTACGTGTGAGGCCCACTGGTTGTACATGTAAGGTTCACTGACTGTACGCGTGAGTCCCACTTGTTGTATGTGATGAGGCCAACTATGATGTGATGAGGCCCACTATGATGTATGCGGCCCACTTGTTATATATATGAGACCCACTGAGATGTAATGAGGCCCATTGTGATGTGAGAGGCCCACCATGATTGAGTGTGATATGCACACTATCCATTTATTTAGACGACCTATGACAAGGCCCACTATGATGTATGCGGCCCACTTGTTATATATATGAGACCCACTGAGATGTAATGAGGCTCATTGTGATGTGAGAGGCCCACCATGATTGTATGTGATATGCACATTATCCATTTATTTAGACGGCTTATGGGCCGCCTTATGCACGCCCACCATGATGTATGTATTATACGGCCAATAAGGGGTTGCCTTGAGAGGCCCACCTTATATGGGCATTTTATCCAAACCATCCATCTATGGGCGCCCAAAAGGGACAGCAGCCCAGCTGGGCTAGACGTCCCGCAGTAGCCGTTGGTCCCTCATGATGCATGTATTTTTTTAGCCTCATTAACCAGTACCATATGAGGGCCCATTTATGATGAACGAGGCCCACTATGTGTATGAATTTTATCCAAGTTGTCCATCTATTTGGATGCCATCAGATCCAGTATGTAGCTGAGCTGACCGTCCAAAGTGACCCACCGTGCTGTATATGTTTTACATCCATGTTGTCCATCCATTGTGGGGTCCATTGATGACATGTGGGGGGCCCACACCTTCCCTTAGATCCTCCTGGGTCCACTCCAGGGTGTGGGCCCAGTTCAAATGTAATAGGTCCAGAAATCAGGTGGACACCCACCAGCAGATTGATGGGTGGGCGTCCACTATGGGGCTTCTTCGTGTGGTCCATCATGATGTATGTACTATGTGCACGCTGTCCATCCACTTTCTAGATAGTTTAAGGGTCATGGGCCCCATTGAGAGTTAGATCCAAATCCCGAGCAGACCACACCATAGGAATAGTGATGGTTAAATGTCCACTGTTGGAAACCATCTAAAGGCCCACTATTTCATCTCTCATCCTTTCTTTCACCCCAGTTGTGGGTAGGATCCCACATGTGTGATAGATAGACCATGATTTGGGCCCCCATTGATGTTAGTGATACCCATCTCCCCTTGTTGGGCTATCCCAAACCCTTGGGCCCCCATTAATAATGGTGCTTCCCACCATGCCCTATACGATTTTCCAAACCTTGGAGCCCACATTATATTCATACCGGGCCTTCCATAGAAATGTGGCCCACCTAGATACATGTTTTGCCCAAGTTTAGTGACCATACCTAAGGCCCACTTAGGTATTGAGCGGGCTCCCCAATCCGTTTGGAAGGACACATAGTCCTAGATGTATGAATTCCACCAAGCCCACTTTGTGTATGTATCGGGCCACATAAGAAAGCCCAGCTTATTCATGATAAGATATTGAGAAAGCCCAAATTGTTCACGTTGTTTTCTCACCCCGTGAACTGAGCTTGTTGTATACCACTTGACTCACCATGAGAGATGTGTCCTACCTTTATACCTGTAACACCCCGGATTTTTGCCAACCTGGGGTTAGATGTCCTTAGGCAATGGGTCAACCATAACACCTTGATAACCTCTCAGAACCCAATTCCAAAGCCAAAGAAATCACTTAGGATTAATTCCTTTAGAAATTAAGCGTAAGTTAGCTAGTGCTACGCTAGAGTAGCTATGAAATTGTCCCTGAACACTTTACATACGTTCTGCAAGACCCAAAACTTGTAGAATCAATGACGCTATAATACCCTGAAACCTAGGATCAAACTCTAAACCTGTTTGCTCTCAGGAACCCTTTGAAACTTTGTATTGGATCTAGACCGCGTGTCGAAAGTCCGATACCTACAATCTTAGACCGTTGTAACTGCTTAGCTGGACTTGACAATCATTTCGAAAATCAAGCCCAACCGACGTTCAAAGGCTATTTCATTGAGCCTGGAGTAAAGAGAGTGAGAAAGAGTAAGGATTTGAAAATTTTAATTCAAATCTGGCATGTGACTTTGTGCATTATTATTAAGCGTTTTTACCGTCAGAATTCAGTCAAATTTCACCCTCGAATCAGGAAAAATTTCTCTTTCATATCATGAGACTTATAGACCTGATTTAGGTGCGATGACCGCTGAACTGAAATTGGACCACCACGTGCGATCTGGAACACTACTTGACTAAAAACTTGATATGAGCAGGATCCAGTATCCATGAGCTTAAGTCCGACCGCATTCGGCCAGGGGACCTCCAGAAATACTCCGTTGAGACGGAACAGTCCGTATTTGGACATAAAATAAGTATACTTTATTCCCAAGTCTATTTAGGTTATGTTTTAGCCTATATAAGGGCTTAAAACCCTCTCACAACCCTCCCATCCGAATTTGCAACAAACCCTAGATAGAGAGACAGAGAGAGAGAAAGTGAGAGATTTTGAGAGAGTAGTAGGAGAGAATTCCCTCCACTTGCTGCAGCTTTTGCACATGCCAAAGCACCGCACTCCAATCAATTTTTTGGTGATTCCAACACACTCCTAGGTAAGAAAAACCCTAACTACTTACTTTTTTGGGATTCTTTCGATTCAAATAGCAACATAGCTTATGTATCTTGTGCATTAGGTCGCCTGTACGCCGTTGACGAAGCGTATACGTTCCGTTCAAAATGATACACGTCTAGGGCAAAAGGTGAGGATTTTAGATACTTTGATTGACTGATTTCAAAGCTTTCAATGTCGTTTAATAGTAGATTATCAACGGCAACACCGTTTGACATGTACAACATGCTGTCCGTTTTCTGTTTCGTAAACGTACAGTAAATATGAGATTTAGGGTATTTTAGACATTTATAAAAAATACTGTATACGTCCGTATTTTGTTGAAATGCTTGACATGTAAATTCATCATGTTATGATATTATGTATGCGTGTATAATCTGTTTGGCGAAGAGATTTGCCCTAATGCGCACTTTGGGTCGACATACGCTATGTAGACTAAAGTGTGTGGACTAAGTGTTTGTATAAATGTTTGTATTATTATGTATTGAATAAATGGTGTTGTAAATTAGTTTTGAGAATGAATTCTCAATCCACATGATGTTGTATATGATTTCCTACATGTTTGTTATATGAATTGATTTCCTTATATGTATAGAATACATGTGTTGGTTGATTTGCTTACTTCGTATGCTATAACATGTGTTAACATGCTTGTATTATTGTATTTCATTTCTATTACTCTCATAGGATTACTGACGTTGGTTTACAAATGCTTGGGGCTATGACCTAGTCTAGGCAGTCGGTAATGGATCGAATTCGTGGTTGGCTTCTATGTACCACGAAAGACGCGTCGATGAACGCGAGTCGTATTTTGGGTTGGCGGTAGTGATTAGGCCACACGAAGTGTTTCATGCACTTCATGTCGTTCAGCTTGAGATGCGCTCGTACTAGTCGAGCCCTTCTAGTAACTCGACTGGCTATTGTATGTTCACCTTGTATGAGTCATAACTGCTTGAACCTAGGGTACTGAACTTACCATTGGAAACCCTGTTAACCATGGTACCTTGATCCATAAAGACTCATGAGCCGGGCATGGTGGTATGGGACACCGTGGTCGAGCTGTCGGCCTACGTTGGGGCTACAAACCTCCCCGTAGTGACCAGTGAGCACCTATGACTCGTGAGTAGATTATAGTGATATTGGACACTATATTCTTACTGTTGGCCTACATTGATCAGGTGACGAGCCCTTTGTAGTGACCGCGAGCGTATTCTGAGTCTACGGGAGGCGACGACCCTTCCGTAGCAATGAGAGTACATTAGGCCTGTATTGATAAGGTGATGGGGGAGCGGAGCAACGAGTGTGAGCAACAGCCCTGACAACCCTTGCAGCGACCAACAAATATAACATCGTATGAGATTACTAGGAGCGACGACCCTAGACAGGATCTTTGTTGGGATTGATATAAGGAAGGTACCCTAGTTTCCCAATCCTGCTGTATGAAAAGGACTAATAACAACTCGGTAATCATTATTCATATCGCATTGCATGTGCCTGGAAAATGTGGAGCACTAAGGAACGTAAGCATGCCGCGGGCGTAAGATGGTGCCGTATGAGGGAGTATGTCGGTGAGGGCATCCATCATGTCATTTCATGCATGCATTAACAATAGTATCCAGGAATGTTTGATTGACTGCTCTACTATTATCACGTGATTGATTTGATAACATGCTAATCTTTACTCTATGATTCCACTGAGTTAATTACTCACTCCCACGTTACGGGACGGTGTTCCGAATACCACCAGACCCTTTTGTAATTGCAGATGATGGCGCGGCCTGCGAGGCGGAGCCTGACTTGATGATGATGAGGAGGATCCCTCCTTTATGCGTGTTTTAATCGACGGGATTACAAAGAGGCTGATTAGACGCCATGACTCTTGTCATTTTATATTTTTGGAGCACTCATGTATATTCTTTTCTTTTCATTTTTGGAGTATACATGTATTTAATTAACCTAGTAACATGTTCACACTCTGGAGACTTACAATCAATTATATATTTTATGTATTTATCACAGTCTTTCGCTTGCTAATTTAACTGTCTCTGGAGTATGATATGTTGTTTTGGCTTAGTCTCTATCTTTTTTAATGTCATTCTACAGACAACATGCATGTATCATTATCTATGTTGCATAAGTGACGTTCTGAAACTCGGGAGTTGGGTTTCTACCCGACTCCTGATTTTCGGGGTGTTACAGTTGGTAACAGAGCATGATTGAGATTAAACTGGACCTGGGTTATGGCCACGCGATGTACGCTGTCACCCCTTTGACTTAGGTGGGTGCGAGAAAAATCTAGAAACACTCGTAGGACTTCAGTTTTGCCAATAGGGGAAGTCTACTCAAATCGATCGTTTTGGTCAAGTCCATGACGTATCTTTGGTCGCGTGAAGCGACCTAAGTACCTCTAGGTTGTTAGTTGGCGGGTTTGGGATGATTCTAGAGGAATTTTGAACCCAGAAATGCAAGTCTTTGGGTTGTGGGACAACCACAACCCTTATACTCAATTTCAAGACTTGAAAATCCCGTTTTCTCTAATTCCTTCAGAATCCTTCCTCTTACCACCCCTTTCTTTAAATTTTTCTAAGTATTTTCACACTAGGCATAAATATTAATGTGTAAAAGATATAGAATCATACTTAGACAAATATTTACTATAAATAGTAAATATAGGTAATAATTGGACTTTTGGCCATTCCAGTTATGGAATATCATGTAAAAAATGGGTTAATTGGATGTATTAGCTTCTCCTACCCCAAAATCATATGCTACATGATGAATAAAATTATTCTAGTTTATAAACTGGCCCTGGAACGCCCCAAATAGAGTTTTGGGCCTATCTAGGCCAAAATATAATGAACTAGGGTGGGTCCCACACATATTTGGGGTCCCTAAGGCAGGGGGAACTCGACCCATATGGCCGGACCAGCCGGATTGCAAGTTGTCCGGCGATGGCATCGCCGTACAATGGGCCCCACTTAATCTGAAAATTGGGCCGATGCCCTTTTGTGGCTAGGGCACCTCCCCCATGGGTGGTTCACACCTTTAAACCCCCTAAAACCCATACTCCCTTCACAAAAAATATCCCCAAGCCCTCCCTTTTCGGTTTTGTTGCTATCTCCCTCTCAAATCACATCTTGAAACCACTCCCAATCCCATTTTCTGCTAAAAACAATCCCACTCCATCGTCCACGGCAGTAGGCAGTCCCCTCTCTCTCCATTTTCGTTGTTTGAAGCTCCCAAAACCTCCAATCAAGGTTGAAATCCTGTGAGCTTTCATTCCCATTTAGATTTCTCTTTTTCCTTTGAGAATCTAGCCTTTAGAAGCTTAATTCATCCCTCTACAGGGCCTAGATTCGTTTCATCCCATTAGGGCAGTCATTTCTCCCCATTTCCCTCCTTTTCCATGGCTTTGTTGAGGCTATTTTAGCCTTGTTCTCCCTTTCCACCATCCTTCCTCTCATGTCCCTTTTATTTGAGCCTTTACACTCTTTTTGGTCTCAAAATCGTGCAAACCTCAAATCCCATTTCTCCATTTTCTTCACTTGAAGAGTAGTGAAAAGTACATGGCCGATAGAGCTCTAATGGGCAACAGGTAGTGTTAAACTAGACAGTATTAAAGAAGGTAAGTCGGGACCGTGGTAGAAGTCCTTTGATAGAATTGGGCATCTATGTCGTTGTCTTGTAGATTGTTTGTTTACCATTTTAGATATTTCTGTGTTTTGTTGTTGTTGAGTCTAGTGAAGTCATTGGTAGAAAGTGTGTTCGTGTTTAGTGGTTTGGGCTTAATATAGCCGAATGCGTTCCTGTCATAATTCATGTGGAACTTTATTCCATATATTGTGACTATTTTGTTAAATGAAGTGCATGCCGTTTCGTTCACTGTAAGGTACTGTCCCTAGATTGGGTGTATCCTTTGGTTTCCACTGCCATGTTGTAAATTCTGGGATTAAGCCTAAAAAATTAGTTTTTATCCCACCCCACCCTCCTACCAAGCATGCCACTTCCAATCCCGACGTAGGATTAGGAAATCAGATTCATTTCATACAACTTAATGCTACTGGCCATATAGACCCTTGGCGTTTTGGACCTAGAGTTAGTACTCCTAGATTTAAAAGATCTGACGATATAGGAAATCCAATTTCATTTAGACAATCCTGACTCTAAGCGATAGAACAATCCCCTGTAGTGGAAATGGTATGAAACCATCTAGCGTATGAGCCTAGACTCTGGTTTATAGCCAGTGAGTTACAGACTAGTCTACTAGTTACCTTAAGTAGTGTAAAGCCTGTACATGCTAAGGAATAGTAGGTTAGATTTGGTTGGAGTAGAACCTCATTCCTTCGATAGATCCCCTTAATACTTATAGACTTCTTTTATAACCCTTAGGAAAGTTGTTTTAACTTAGAAACATTCACTCTCAGGAAAAACTTATAAATCCCTCAAATTGAACTTAGAATACACTAGCACGCCCATTCGAATTCCCCTTAGAATTTCCTTCCCAAGGATTTATTGCAATCAGAAATGTGGAGTAAAGGAATTGTATATTAGCGATGTATTCGCGGTTTGAATTGACTTCTTAATCCTGGTAGCTACCAATGAATCCAATGCTCTGATCAAGCAGAAGATCAGCATCGACTCGGATTAAGAACTGATACAACGAGTTTTCTGTCCTGATTAGACAGAAGGTTCAACGTATCCGGCTCAGACCCATTACACAACTTTTCTTTCGTATTGGCTCGACCATCTACAACCAAAAGTTATTGCTTTGCCTTTAAAAAATGTTCAGGACATCTAGCCAATAGAGAGTAGGCTTATTTCTACAACCATAGGTACCAATGTCATAGAACGCATTACTAACAAAGGAAGACCAATGTAGTGAGAGGTTGTTTTCCATTTTATGTCAAGGATAGCCCCTAAGTTGCACCTCGTTCCGATATACAGATCGATACATAGATTCTTGAACATTTAGTAGAACTAAGTTTTAAGGGGGGTAGAATGTTTTGAGCCCAATCTAGTTAGGTCAGCCAATGCAACCATTAGATCAGAGTAGCGCAGCAGAAGTGTGGTTAACCTCTTCCCCACTGGCCCAGGATCGAAACAATTGATTTAGGTTATACGTAAGGTTAGGTCATTAAATAGGATTTGAACCTTCCTTAGAACGTCAATACAAAAGTCTCTTTAAATACTTATTACCCTTAGCCAATTTTGGGGATGAAATTTTATTTTAAGGGGGGTAGATTGTAACACCCCAGATTTTTGCCAACCTGGGGTTAGACGTCCTTAGGCAATGGGTCAACCATAACACCTTGGTAACCTCTCAGAACCCAATTCCAAAGCCAAAGAAATAACTTAGGATTAATTCCTTTAGAAATTAAGCGTAAGTTAGAGTAGCTGTGAAATTGTCCCTGAACACTTTAAATACGTTCTGCAAGACCTTAAACTTGTAAAATCAATGACGCTATAATACCCTGAAACCTAGGATCAAACTCTAAACCCGTTTGCTCTCAGGAACCCTTTGAAACTTTGTATTGAATCTAGACCGCGCGTCGAAAGTCCGATACCTACAATCTTAGACCGTTATGACCACTTAGCTGGAGTTGATAATTCTTTCGAAAATCAAGCCCAACCGACGTTCAGATGCTATTTCATTGAGCCTGGAGTAAAGAGAGTGAGAAAGGGTAAGGATTTGGAAATTTTAATCCAAATTTGGCAAGTGACTTTGCGCATTATTATTAAGCGTTCTGACCGTCAGAATTCAGCCAAATTTCACCATCGAATCAGGAAAAATTTCTCTTTTATATCATGAGACTTGTAGACCTGATTTAGGTGCAATGACCGCTGAACTGAAATTGGACCACCACGTGCGATCTGGAACACTACCGGACTAAAAACTTGATGTGAGCAAGATCCAGTATCCATGAGCTTAAGTCCGACCGCATTCGGCCAGGGGACCTCCAGAAATGCTCCGTTGAGATGGAACAGTCCGTATTTGGACATAAAATAACTATACTTTCTTCCCAAGTTTATTTAGGTTATGTTTTAACCTATATAAGGGCTTAAAACCCTCTCATAACCCTCCCATCCGAATTTGTAACAAACCCTAGATAGAGATAGAGAGAGAGAGAGAGAGAGATTTTGAGAGAGTAGTTGTAACACCCTGAAAATCGGGGGTCGTGCATAAACTCAACTCCCGAGTTCCAGACCGTCACTTATGCAACAAAAATGATTATGATTCAATGTTGTCTGATTTAAAGCATTCACATGAGTAAAAGTATACCAAAACTGTAATTCATACTTCAGATCCAGTGATAAAAGCAAGCGGAAGACTAAACAATATGTATATCACTGTATGGAAAAACAAAGTAAATCTCATCTGTCTCTAAAGTATGAATACATCTCTGAGTCTCATATACATATACATGAACAAAAATGTAATGTTCCAAATAGTCCCACTGAAATCCCATCGATCCAGGTCGCCTACGGGAAGCCGTCGTGATACTGCATATACGAGAACTCGTCCTGGTCCTCGTCAATGTCTGGCTCCACCTCCTGGATCTCAGCCTCACCTGCATCTACAACAGGGTCTGGTGGGTGTTGCAAACACCATCCCATAACGTGGGAATGAGTGATCAACTCAGTGGAATCATAGAGCAAGGATTAGCATATTCACAATTCAATCATGCGATAATATTAAAGCAGTAAATCAGACAATCCTAATACTGTTGTTAATGCAAGATGACATGACGTGATGTATGCCCTCACCGACGATCTCGCTCATACGGCAACATCTTACGACCGCGGCATGCCACACTCCCTAGAGTGCTCCACATCTTCCAGGCACATGCAATGCTATGGTGGTATGATTTCCAAGTTGTTATTAGTCCATTCAAACAGCAGGATTGGGAAACTAAGGTACTCTCCTTGTATCGATCCCAACACAGATCCTGTCTAGGGTCGTCACTCCTAGTAATCTCATACGATGTATATTTTGTAGGTCACTGCAAGGGCTGCCAGGGCTGTTGCTCGCACTCGTTGCACCGCTCCCCCATCACCTTATCAATACAGGCCTACTGTACTCTACTGCAACGGAAGGGTCGTCGCCTCCCGTGGACTCAGAATACACTCGCGGTCACTACAAAGGGCTCGTCGCCTGATCAGTGTAGGCCGACAGCTAGAATATAGTGTCCTATACCACCATAATCTGCTCACGAGTCTAGGTGGTCACTGGTCACTACGGGGAGGTTTGTGGCCCCAGCGTAGGCCGACATCTCGACCACGGTGTCCCATACCACCATGCCCGGCTCATGAGTCTTCGTGGATCAAGGTACCATGGTTAACAGGGTTTTCAGTGGTAAGTTCAGTACCCTAGGTTCAAGCAGTTATGACTCATACAAGGTGAACATACATCGGCCAGTCGGGTTGCTTGACGGGCTCGACTAGCGCGATCGCATCTCAAGTCGAACGACATGAAGTGCGTAAAACACTTCGCGTGGCCTAACCACTGCCGCCAATCCCAAACACGAATCACATTCATCGACGCGTCGTTCGTGGCTATGACTAGTCAGCCACGAATTCGCTCGGTTACCGATTGTCTAGACTAAGTCTAGTCCCAAACAATTATGGAATCACATCAGCAATCTAAGTAAGAGTATTGGAATTGAAATACAATCATGTGAGCATGTTAACACATGTTATAACATTCAACTTAAGAAAATCTTCAAACACATACATTCCATGCATGTAATGGAATCATGCATGTGGTCAACATGTAGGAAATCATTTAGGTCAGCATATTAACTAAGAAATCAATCTCAAACTACTACATAACATCATTTAATTCAATACGTACTAATACAAGCATTTATACAAACACCTACACTACACACTTAAGTCTACATATAGTATGTCGACCCAAAGTGCACAACTAGGCGAATCCCTTCGCCAAACTAATTATGCAACTATTCCTAACTCCCTAATGCGACAACAAACCATGTCAGCAAAATATGAATGTAGACCGTACCTCCTACAAATGACTAAAATGCCCTAAATCTCATATTCTTCGTTAATTTATGAAACAGGAAACGGAGAGCATGTTGTACATGTCAAACGGCGATGCCGTCGATAATCTACTATTAAACGACATTGAAAGCATTGTAAACCGTCAATCAAAGCGTCTAAAATCCTCACCTAGTCTCTTACGGATGCGGGATTTTAAACGGAGCGTGTACGCTTCATCTACGGCAGTAGGAGGACCTATTTTACAAGTTACGTTAGCTAACACGCCGTGAATCTAAGTAAACCCCAAATCAGCAAGTTCTAGGGTTGTTTTATACCTGAAAGAACGGAGAAATCACCAGCCAGGTGATTGGAAAGAGTCGCTGAAGCAGTAGCAATCGGTGGCTCGGAGACGGGAAAAATCCCTTCCACTCTGTCTCTCAAACTCTCTCTCCTTTTCTCTAGGGTTTGCAATTTTCGGATGGGAGAGAGAAATGAGGGTTTCAACCCCTTTTATAAGCTTAAAAATGCCGGAAACAGGCTCCGGAACGAAGTTTACTTGGTGCCTATCCATTTCGGGACTGTTTCGGTCCAAAAATTACTTTCTGGTAGTCCCCTGGTCGATTGCGATCAGACTTAAGCTCATGCGTACCAGATGTAGCACGTATTAAGTTTTCAGTCTGGCAGGGTTCGCAGATCGCACGTGGCGGACCAGTTTCAGTTCAGCGGTCACCGTACGTAGATCAGGGCTGAAAGTCTCATGATAATAAATGGAAATTTTTCCTGATCCGAGGGTGTAATCTGGATGAATTCTGACAGTCAGAACGCTTAATACTGACGCGTCAAGTCGTGTGCCAGATTTGAATTTGAAATTCCAATTCTGTCCCTATTCGCGATCTCTTCAGTCCGAGTTCAACGAAATAGTCTGTGATTATCGGTTTGACTTGATTTTTGAGATGATTGTCAAGTCCAGCTGGGCAGTTCTAACGGTCTAAGATAGGAGGTATCGGACCTTCGACGCGCGGTCTAAATCCAATACAAGAATTCAATGTGGTCCAGAGAACAAACCCGCTTAGAGTTTGATCCGAGGTTATAGAGTATTGTAGAGTTGTTTGTTCTACTCGATTTGGGTCTTGTAGAACGTATTTAAAGTGATCAGGGACTATTTCCCAGCTACTCTAGCGTTGCGCTAGCTAACTTACGCTTAATTTCCATGGAATTTAATTCTACACGATTGCGGGTCGAGTTGGTACTCGAGCCCAAGTACGGATTTTTCACGGGTGTTACAATCTACCCCCCTTAACAAATAATTTTTTCCTCGAAATTTGTACCTTTTCGTACTCCTCGAGAAGCTGTGGGTAGTTCTTTCTTATCTCGGCTTCTGTCTCCCAAGTAGCCTCCTCCTCAGAATAATGCGTCCACAATACCTTCACAAGGGGAATCACCTTGCTACGCAGTACCTGCTCCTTCCTATCTAAGATGCGTGTCGGTCGCAGGATATAAGTAACATCCTCTCCTAACTGCACCTGCTCCCATCTGATGATATGGGAAGGATCAGCAACGTACTTCTTCAGCATAGAAACATGAAATACGTTGTGAACGCTCGCGAGGGGCGTGGGTAAAGCCAATCGATAAGCCACTGCTCCCACACAATCGAGGATCTGGAATGGACCAATGAATCGCGGTGCCAGCTTCCCCTTCTTCCCGAACCGAAGGACTCCCTTCATAGGGAAAACTCGCAAAAACACGTGATCCCCAACTGTGAACTCTAGTGGCCTCCGTCTCGTATTGGCGTAGCTCTTCTGTCTGCTCTGCGCTGTAAGAAGCCGACGTCGAATAGTATCAATCTTCTCTGACGTCGCCTGCACCAACTCTGGGCCAATCAAGCTACGCTCACCGACCTCTAACCAGCAATGCGGTGCGCGACAAGGTCGCCCATACAGCGCCTCATAAGGTGCCATACCGATACTCGCCTGAAAGCTATTATTGTACGCAAACTCCGCATATGCAAGACAATCATCCCAACTGTCCTTGAAGTCCAATGCGCAAGCTCGCAACATATCCTCCAAGATCTGGTTCACTCGCTCTGTCTGTCTGTCCGTCCGTCTGTGGGTGGAAGGCAGTACTGAACTTCAACTTCACACCCATAGCCTCCTGAATGCGAGTCCAGAAAATAGAAGTGAACCGCGTGTCTCTGTCCGACACGATCTCCAACGGAACTCCATGCAGACGCACAATCTCTCGGATGTACAATCTAGCCAGCTCGTCTGCAGAGTTCGTAACTCTGATCTGTAGGAAGTGCGCCGACTTCGTCAATCGGTCGACGATCACCCAAATAGAATCATGTCCCTTCCTCGTCTTCGGCAACCCAGAAATGAAGTCCATGGAAATGAAATCCCACTTCCACTCTGCAATCGGCATAGGCTGCAAAAGTCCAGGTGGTCGGCGATGTTCTACCTTCACCTGCTGACAAGTGAGACAACGGGACACGAACTCAGCTATGTGGGTCTTCATACCTTCCCACCAATACGTCATCTTCACATCACGATACATCTTTGTACTGCCTGGATGCATCGCGAGTCTAGTAGAATGCGCAGCCTTGAGAATCTCTCGTCTCAAGTCAGGGACATCTGGGACGCATAGGCGGCCACGGTAATGTAAGCCCCCATCCATACCAACTCGCCAGTCAGTGTCAGCATCATCACTGGCCTACTCTCGAAGCTCAGTAAGATGCGTATCGTCCCTCTGCGCCTCGATGACTCGGTCATCGATCTGAGATCGTACCTGTACATGTGCGATGAACTCAAACGGCTCCTCTACGGTGAGTTTCTGCTCAAAGTCTCGCAAAAACTCAACCATATCCTACTCGGCAACCATCAGCTGAGCCGCAAACTCTATCGCCTTCTTGCGGCTCAACGCGTCAGCCACAAGGTTCGCCTTCCCAGGATGGTAAAAGACTTCAAACTTGAAGTCCTTCAACGTCTCCATCCATCGCCGCTGCCTCATATTCAAGTCTCGCTGCGTGAATATGTACTTGAGGCTCTTGTGGTCGTAAAAGAGCTCGAACTCCTCTCCGTAGAGGTAATGTCTCCAGAGTCTCAGTGCAAATATAACGGCTGCCAACTCTAGGTCATGTGTAGGGTAATTCTCCTCGTGCTTCCTTAATTGTCTCGAGGCATACGAAATTACCCTGTCCCTCTGCATAAGGACACAACCCAAACCAACGCTACACGCGTCAGTGTATATAGTGTATCTAACCCCTTGCTCTGGCAATACTAGCATAGGGGCGGACGTAAGTCTGTCCTTCAGCTCCTGAAAAGCTGACTCCGCCTTATCATTCCAGGCGAACTTCACGTCCTGTAACGTCCGTGAAAAATCCGTACTTGGAATCGAGTACCGATTTGACCCGAAATCACGTATAAAGAATTTCCATGGAAATTAAACGTAAGTTAGCTAGCGCAACGCTAGAGCAGCTGGAAAATAGTCCCTAATCACTTTAAATACGTTCTACAAGACCCAAATCGAGTAGAACAGACAACTCTACAATACTCTATAACCTTGGATCCAACTCTAAGCAGGTTTGTCCTCTGGACCATATTGAACTTTTGTATTGGATTTAGACCGCGCGTCGAAGGTCTGATATCTCCTATCTTAGACCGTTAGAACCGCCCAGCTGGACTTGACAATCATCTCGAAAATCAAGTCAAACCGATAATCACAGAGTATTTCGTTGAACCCGGACTGAAGCGACCGCGAATAGGGACGAATTGGGAATTTTAAATTTAGATCTGGCACACGACTTGACGCGTCAGTATTAAGCGTTCTGACCGTCAGAATTCATCCAGATTACACCCTCGGATCAGGAAAAATATCTATTTATTATCACAGAACTTTCAGCCCTGATCTATGTGCGGTGACCGCTGAACTGAAACTGGTCCGCCACGTGCGATCTGCGAACCCTGCCAGACTGAAAACTTAATACGAGGTACATCTGGTACCCATGAGCTTAAGTCTGATCGCAATCGACCAGGGGACCACCAGAAATCAGTTTTTGGACCGAAACAGCCCCGAAATGGATAGGCAATAAGTAAACTTCATCCCGGAGCCTATTTTCGGCGTTTCCAAGCTTATAAAAGGGGTTGAAACCCTCATTCCTTCCTTGCATACGAATTTCACAAACCCTAGCATAAGAGAGAGAGAGTTTGAGAGAAAGGGAAGAGGAGATTTTTCCCGCTTCCGAGCCACCAACGGTTGCTGCATCAGCACTTCCTTCCAATCACCTGGCTGGTGATTTCTACACTTTTTCAGGTATAGAAAAACCCCAAAAACTTGCTGATTTAGGGTTTATGTAGATTCTGAATATGTTAGCTAACTAAATCCATAAATCAGGTTCTCCTACTGTCGTAGACGAAGCGTACACGCTCCTTTCAAAATCTCGCGACCGTAAGGGATTAGGTGAGGATTTTAGACGCTTTGATTGTCGGTTTACAACGCTTTCAATGTCGTTTAATAGTAGATTATCGACGGCATCGCCGTTTGACATGTACAACATGCTCTCCGTTTCCCGTTTCGCAAATTAACGAAGAATATGAGATTTAGGGCATTTTAGTCATTTATAGGAAGTACGGTCTCCATGCATAATTTGCTGACGTGATTGACATGATTTGTCGCCGCATTAGAGAGTTAGGAATGCTTGCATAATCAGTTTGGCGAAGAGATTCGCCAAGTTGCGCACTTTGGGTCGACATACTATATGTGGATTTAAGTGTGTAGTGTATGTGTTTGTATAAATGCTTGTATTAGTATGTATTGCATTGAATGATGTTATGTAGTAGTTTGAGATTGATTTCATGATTAATATGCTGACCTAAATGATTTCCTATATGTTGACCTTATGCATGATTACATCACATGCATAGAAATGATGCCTTAAAGAATTGCCTAAGTTGAATATGCATGGAAAGCATGCCTTGAAGATTTGCCTAAGTTGAATGTTATAACATGTGCTAACATGCTCACATGATGTGTTTCAATGCCAAGACCCTGATATATAGCGTTAATGTGATTCAGTAGACGTGTGGGACTTGACTTAGTCCAGGCAGTCGGTAACCGAACGAATTCGTGGCTGACTGGTCATAGCCACGAACGACTCGTCGATGAATGTGATTCGTGTTGAGAGTTGGCGGCAGTGGTTAGGCCACGCGAAGTGTTTTACGCACTTCATGTCGTTCAATTCGAGATGCGATCGCGCTAGTCGAGCCCGTCAAGTAACCCGACTGGCCGATGTTTGTTCACCTTGTATGTATCATAACTGCTTGAACCTAGGGTACTGAACTTACCATTGTAAACCCTATTAACCGTGGTACCTTGATCCACGAAGACTCATGAGCCGAGCATGGTGGTATGGGACACCGTGGTCGAGCTGTCGGCCTACGCTGGGGCCACAAACCTCCCCGTAGTGACCAGTGAGCACCTTGACTCGTGAGCAGATTATGGTGGTATGGGACACTATATTCTAGCTGTCGGCCTACACTGATCAGGCGACGAGCCCTTTGTAGTGACCGCGAGCGTATTCTGAGTTCACGGGAGGCGACGACCCTTCCGTGCAGTAGAGTACAGTAGGCCTGTATTGATAAGGTGATGGGGGAGCGGTGCAACGAGTGCGAGCAACAGCCCTGGCAGCCCTTGCAGTGACCTACGAAATGTACATCGTATGAGATTACTAGGAGTGACGACCCTAGACAGGATCCGTGTTGGGATTGATACAAGGGAAGTACCTTAGTTTCCCAATCCTGCTGTTTGAATGGACTAATAACAACTTGGTAATCATATCACCATAGCATTGCATGTGCCTGGAAGATGTGGAGCACTCTAGGGAGTGTGGCATGCCGCGGTCGTAAGATGTTGCCGCATGAGGGTGATCGTCGGTGAGGGCATACATCACGTCATATCATCTTGCATTAACAACAGTATTAGGATTTGTCTGATTTACTGCTTTACTATTATCGCGTGATTGAATTGTGAACATGCTAATCTTTGCTCTATGATTCCACTGAGTTGATCACTCATTCCCACGTTACGGGATGGTGTTTGCAACACCCACCAGACCCTGTTGTAGTTGCAGGTGACGACGAGATCCAGGAGGTGGAGCCGGAGATTGACGAGGACCAGGATGAGTTCTCGTATATGCAGTATCACGACGGCTTCCCGTAGGTGACCTGGATCGAGGGGGACTTCAGTGGGATTATTTTGGAACTTATTCTTTTGTCTATTTACATGTATATGAGACTCAGAGATGTAGTCATACTTTGGAGACAGTTGAGATTACTTTATTTTTCCATACAGTGATATATATATTTAGTCTTCCGCTTGCTTTTATCACTGGATCTGAAGTATGAATTGCAGTTTTGGTATACTTTTACTCATGTGAATGCTTTAAATCAGACAACATTGAATCATAACCATTTTTGTTGCATAAGTGACGGTTTGGAACTCGGGAGTTGAGTTAATACACGACCCCCGATTTTCAGGGTGTTACACGTCCTTCCGTGTCAACTGAGATAAGGGTCTCGCGATCTTCGAGAAGTCCTGTATGAAGCGCCGATAGTAGCCAGCGAGACCCAAGAAGCTCCTCACCTCAGTGACAGAACCAGGCTGCTCCCAGTCCTGCACCGCAGCTACCTTAGACAGGTCAACTGCCATGCCATCCTTGGACACCACGTGTCCCAAAAACTTCACCTCCCGCTTCCAGAAGTCGCACTTCTTGTACTGTGCGAACAACTGATGCTGTCTGAGCGTATCCAGGACCAAACGTAAGTGCTCCTCATGCTCCTCTCGACTCCTAGAGTACACCAAAATGTCGTCAATGAATACAATGACGAATCGATAGAGGAAAAGCCGAAATACCCGGTTCATCAGATCCATGAACATGGCCGGTGCGTTCGTAAGACCGAACGACATCACGAGGAACTCGTAGTGGCCAAAACTGGTCTTGAATGCTGTCTTCTGCACGTCCTCATCCCTGACGCGCAGCTGATGATAACCTGACTGAAGATCAATCTTCGAGAAGTACTGCGCTCCTCTCAGCTGATCGAACAAGTCATCGATCCTGGGCAAAGGGTACTTGTTCTTCACCGTGAGCTGGTTCAGCCTGCGATAATCAATACACAATCGCATCGAACCATCCTTCTTCCTCACGAACAAGACCGGTGCTCCCCAAGGAGACACGCTAGGCCGTATAAGGCCAAGCTCTAGCAGACCATCAATCTGCGTCCTCAACTCCTCCATCTCACATGGTGCCATGCGATACGTCTGCAATGAGACGGGTGTAGAACCAGGAACCAGATCGATAGTGAAATCGATCACACGTCGGGGCAGCAAACTAGGGATCTTCCTGAACAGGTCCCCGAACTCGAAAACAACTGGCGTATGCTCAAGTATCTGGGCATCAGCGTCGCGCAATAGAGTTGCGTAGCTAAGTATGCGGAAAGGAAGATTTACCCGCACTGAAAACGTGAAAGGCGTGCCCTCAGGCTCGTACACCGTCACCATACGAGCCTCGCAGTCAATCTCGGCTCTCGCTGCAGTCAACCAGTCCATGCCAAGGATGACGTCGAGATAAACGAGCGAGGGATCGACGACAAGATCAAGAGTCATCGTCCTGCCTCCCAGATCAACTAAACAACCCTCACACATCTGGGTGACATCCGAATAATCCCCATGAGCTGCAAAGACTCGCACGCTATCCATAGTGATAGTCTGTAACCCAAGACGCCTGACTACGGCACGCGATATCAAAGAAATCGTGGAACCAGTATCCACCATGATAAGAACGGGAGTACCTCCAATATGGGCCGTGACCTCGAAGGCTGAATGCTGGAAAGTCGGCGTCGCAGCTGCCTCAGCTGTCAATGCATGAACCCGAGCCTGCTGTGGCCGGTTCGGCCGCTGTGTCAAGGGCCGTGGAGGCTGTCTAATCTGCGATACTAGAGGTCTGAAAGAAGGATGCGCAGGAGCTGACCGTATAGGCGGTGCTGATATCGCCTGTGGACTTACACGGTCAATCTTCTGCGGCGGCAAGAACCCACTGTCCCGCATCCTAGAAAAGCAGCTCTGCGCCAAGTGGCCTGACCTCCCACAGTATGTGCACGTCAAATCGGGGCGCCGAAACGGTGGTACAGGCGCCGTAGTCCTAGTAGGAGGATCAATGCGAGGCCTCTTGCCCGTGAAGGGCCTGTCTGGAAAGTCTGGTCGTGGCCTAGAAGCAATCGGGCCACGAGATCGCGCAAGTCGATCCACGTCCTGTTCTGTCCGCATGGACATGTGAATCAACTCCGCATAGGAGGGAATGCTAACACAGCACATCTTCGACCGAATATCCGGTCGCAAACCCTCCAAAAAGCACCGTATGCGCATCTGCTCATCAGCCAGGATCGTCGGGACGTACCTGCCCAACTCCGTAAACCGATGCTCATACTCTGTAACTGTCATCGCTGCCTGTCTGAGACGGAGAAACTCATTCTCCCTGTCGTGCCTGTAAGTCTGGGGATAATACTTCTCATGGAAGCGGAACTCAAATGCTGCCCACGTCCATACAAAGTCTGCGGCAATGGTCCGCAGTACGCTATCCCACCACATGCTGGCCTCTCTCTCAAACAGGAAGGTAGCTAGCTCTACCTGCTCGGCCTCGGTGCAATGCAACATCCGTAAAATCTTCGACACCCGGTCGAGCCAGTACTCAGCCTCCTCGGGTCTGTGAGAACCCGTGAAAGTAAGAGGCCGCAAGCGCTGAAATCGATCCAATAGGCCCCGTGTATCGGCAGGATTCCCCGCAGGGAAAGCAGGCGGCGCAGGATGAGCCATGCCCTCATCCTGGGCGTATGTATAGGCATCCTCAGCTAGACGCGCAGGTGGTGCAGGTGGTGTAGATGGAGCCGCACCCCCACCCTGGGCTAATGTCCCCACGATGGTAGTCAGAAGCTGCTGCTGCTGCAGCATCATAGCTATCATCTGCTCAAATCTGTCAGGGGGTGGAGCAGGCTTGCGGCGGATGCTGTGTGGAAGTAGATGCGTGATATGGCTCTCTGACTGATGGCGTAAATGGCGGTGGTCCATCTATAGGACCAGCGGCAGGCTGAGACGATCGAACTGCCTCAGGAATCGGGCCCAAAGTAGGGTCCGCATGGGTGCCAGACTGCGAAGGAGTCTGATCCATATGCTCTGTCAATGCAAACCGAATCGTGCTCCGCGTAGCCTTAGGCGGCATTCCCTATATTCAAAATAGGGCGCAACCTTGTCAGTCTCATTAGCACAAATACACCGCAATTATTCACACAAGGAGTCAAAGGCATTCCATGCATTTCATTTAATCAAAATTTGTCACAATACAAGGGATATATCCTTACAAGCATCATGACGAGAAATACATGGGAATTAAAACAGTTAAGCAACAGAAACATAAGCAAAGCACTAGCCCTAACAGGCTTACACACATAAAGCAGGAAATGACTAACTACTGATAATAACATCAAAGATCGCATCGCTAGTCGGAGTCTGGTGACGGAGGAGGAGCACCCTTATCCTGTAAGCAACACAGGATCACCTTCAAGGTGCGAGTCACCTTGCCGAATTCCTTCTTTGTAACGGCCTTGGCATCCGCGACTTCTGTGCGAAGTTCTTGGACTTCCCTTCGCAAAGCGGTCTGACTCTCCTCCATCCGAGCAATGCGATCGTCGATAGTAGCCTGCGCAGAAGGATGAGGGCTCTCATCTGTATCCTGAGCCTCCTCTTCTGCCTCTTCTTAAGCTTCTTCCTAAACCTCTGCTCTAGGTTCTTCTTCGCTTTGATCTTCCTCATCATCAAAGTCATCCTCATTATCCCTTTCAAGTTGATTTTCACGGTATTGTGACCCAATCTTCATCTTGACCATTGTCGACTCATCAATACTATGAATCGAGACCGGCATTTCCGGCCCAAGTCTATAGGCAAACTCAAGCGCAATCTTGCAAATCAGTCGGCCAAAGGGAAGCGATTCGGATGTTCTTCTTGACCTGGCTATGAGGACTATCTGCCGTAAGATGAAAGTGGCCATACATCGTTCTCTCCCTAGGCCACCAGATATAAGAAATCGACCATAAGACGTGTGCATTCAATGCGGTTCGTCGACCTGGGATAAACATTGAACGTGCAGATATGGTACAGCAGGCGCAAATCCTCAGACATATACGTCGCCTTGAGGCTATTATTAGGCTGCCATGGAACCAACTTACCGCACAGAAACCTGGTGCGGCGATCTCGTTCACGTCTAGTCCTCAGATTCTTCTCACTAGGATGCACATCACCTAGAGGCACGTTGAGAAGTCGCGCAATCAACCGAACATCGATCGTAGCCATCCGATCTCTACCAAAAGAGATTTTGAACTGCAAAGGCTCCAAGGTAGAATTCTGGATACTAGCGTAGAAGGCACGAACGGTGCTCACATTAGCACGAGCGCGAGCTTCAAAGATCGGACCCCAATGCGCAGCTTCAATGCGCTCGAACAACAGATATTCACCGAATAGTCGTCCATCTACGTCCGCCTCAAATAACACTTTGCGATCAGTGTATTGGCCATGAGGCATCTCTGATAAAATTGCTCGCCCAAGGTGTGCATGGGGATCCAAATCCCGCTTTGTACGGTACTCCAGGACTGCAGTTGGACCTGCGGCGGCGCTTGAACTTGCGGCACCACCCCGCGGTCTTCTCGATTGAGCAGGACGGCTTGGCTCAGCCTCGTCTGTTGCGGTTTTCCTCTTATCCATCAAAGATATGATGGATGAGAGTGACAGAAGGCCTAAAATGGCTTCCACGAAAGCCATGGAAAACGGTGAAAATACGGAGAAGTAACTGCCCAATCTGGAAAAAGGAGATCTAGGCATCGTAGAGGGATGCTTCAAGCTTCCTAAGGCTATATTTTCAAGGAGAAATGCAAACAAAAAAGTGAAATGGAGCACCTCACGATTTCAGCTCTATTTGGGGGTTTTTGGAGCTCCAAATGGTGAAATCTTCAAGGGGAAGGGCTGCCAACTCCCAATAAGTGATGGGTAATGGTCGGTTTTGGCCAAGGAGGGACCTAGGAGTGATTTGGGATGCCAAAATTTGGAAATGGCTGATGGAAAACGAGAATAGGGCTTAGGGGAGGGCTGTTTGTGAAGGAGGGGGGTGTTTTAGGAGTTTTCGTGGGACGGGAGGTATGTGGGGAGGGTATGCTAGGCAATTTAGGGCGTGCGCCCGAAAATCACTGCCAACGGGCCCCACCGGTCGGCGATGCATCGCCGGACCGGCGATGGCATCGCCGGCCAACCTCCCAGTTGGCCGGTGGGACCACATGGATCTGGTCCCCCATGATCCAAGGACTCCAAAAATATGTGGCCCATCCCCTGGTTCATTGTATTTTGATCTATATGAGCCCAAACATGTGTTTAGGGCTTTCCGGGACCACTCCGTAATCTCGAATACCAAACCCTATGATCCAGCATATGAATTTGGGGTAGAATGAGCTATTACATCCATCTAGATCCTTATTTGATAAATAAAGTGAAGTTAGAATGGCCTTATGGACATTTTTCATGAAATTTTACTATTCACTGTAAAATTTTGTGAAAGTATTAATTTGTGTTATTTTCACATTACGTTTTATGCCTAACATGAAATGGATAAGAAAGAAATGAAGATCGGAGTGTTTAGAGGGGGAATTTTGAAGATTTTTGGTGAAACGGGGTTTTTAAGCCCTGGCGATTGATTACAGAGTCGTGGTCATCCCACGGCCCAAGGATTCACTTTTGCGGTTTAAAACCGCTCATAGGACGTCTCAACCCGACTTCCTATAGCTTAGAAGCGATTCGGGTTGCTTTACGCGACCCGAGATGCGTTACAGACTCGATCTTGCGATCGATTCTAATAGACTTCGCCTATCGGCGAATCTGCGATCCTATAAGTGTTTGTAGACCCTTCTCGCACCCACCTAAGTCCAAGGAAGCAACAGCGTACGTCGCGAGACCATAACCCAGGACCAGTATACTCTCATTCATGCTCTGATACCAACTTGTAACACCCTGAAAATCGGGGGTCGTGCATAAACTCAACTCCCGAGTTCCAGACCGTCACTTATGCAACAAAAATGATTATGATTCAATGTTGTCTGATTTAAAGCATTCACATGAGTAAAAGTATACCAAAACTGCAATTCATACTTCAGATCCAGTGATAAAAGCAAGCGGAAGACTAAACAATATGTATATCACTGTATGGAAAAACAAAGTAAATCTCATCTGTCTCTAAAGTATGAATACATCTCTGAGTCTCAAATGCATATACATGAACAAAAATGTAATGTTCCAAATAGTCCCACAAAACCCCATCGATCCAGGTCGCCTACGGGAAGTCGTCGTGATACCGCATATACGAGAACTCATCCTGGTTCTCGTCAATGTCTGGCTCCACCTCCTGGATCTCAGCCTCACCTGCATCTACAACAGGGTCTGGTGGGTGTTGCAAACACCATCCCGTAACGTGAGAATGAGTGATCAACTCAGTGGAATCATAGAGCAAGGATTAGCATATTCACAATTCAATCATGCGATAATATTAAAGCAGTAAATCAGACAATCCTAATACTATTGTTAATGCAAGATGACATGACGTGATGTATGCCCTCACCGACGATCTCCCTCATACGGCAACATCTTACGACCGCGGCATGCCACACTCCCTAGACTGCTCCACATCTTCCAGGCACATGCAATGCTATGGTGGTATGATTTCCAAGTTGTTATTAGTCCATTCAAACAGCAGGATTGGGAAACTAAGGTACTCTCCTTGTATCGATCCCAACACAGATCCTGTCTAGGGTCGTCACTCCTAGTAATCTCATACGATGTATATTTTGTAGGTCACTGCAAGGGCTGCCAGGGCTGTTGCTCGCACTCGTTGCACCGCTCCCCCATCACCTTATCAATACAGGCCTACTGTACTCTACTGCAACGGAAGGGTCGTCGCCTCCCGTGGACTCAGAATACGCTCGCGGTCACTACAAAGGGCTCGTCGCCTGATCAGTGTAGGCCGACAGCTAGAATATAGTGTCCCATACCACCATAATCTGCTCACGAGTCTAGGTGCTCACTGGTCACTACGGGGAGGTTTGTGGCCCCAGCGTAGGCCGACAGCTCGACCACGGTGTCCCATACCACCATGCCCAGCTCATGAGTCTTCGTGGATCAAGGTACCATGGTTAACAGGGTTTTCAGTGGTAAGTTCAGTACCCTAGGTTCAAGCAGTTATGACTCATACAAGGTGAACATACATCGGCCAGTCGGGTTGCTTGACGGGCTCGACTAGCGCGATCGCGTCTCAAGTCGAACGACATGAAGTGCGTAAAACACTTCACGTGGCCTAACCACTGCCGTCAACCCCAAACACGAATCACGTTCATCGACGCGTCGTTCGTGGCTATGACCAGTCAGCCACGAATTCGCTCGGTTACCGACTGCCTGGACTAAGTCTAGTCCCAAACAATTATGGAATCACATCAGCAATCTAAGTAAGAGTATTGGAATTGAAATACAATCATGTGAGCATGTTAACACATGTTATAACATTCAACTTAAGCAAATCTTTGAACACATACATTCCATGCATGTAATGGAATCATGCATGTGGTCAACATGTAGGAAATCATTTAGGTCAGCATATTAACTAAGAAATCAATCTCAAACTACTACATAACATCATTTAATTCAATACGTACTAATACAAGCATTTATACAAACACCTACACTACACACTTAAGTCTACATATAGTATGTCGACCCAAAGTGCGCAACTAGGCGAATCCCTTCGCCAAACTAATTATGCAAGCATTCCTAACTCTCTAATGTGACAACAAACCATGTCAATCACGTCAGCAAAATATGAATGTAGACCGTACTTCCTACAAATGACTAAAATGCCCTAAATCTCATATTCTTCGTTAATTTACGAAACAGGAAACGGAGAGCATGTTGTACATGTCAAACGGCGATGCCGTCGATAATCTACTATTAAATGACATTGAAAGCATTGTAAACCATCAATCAAAGCGTCTAAAATCCTCACCTAGTCTCTTACGGATGCGGGATTTTGAACGGAGCGTGTACGCTTCGTCTACGGCAGTAGGAGGACCTATTTTACAAGTTACGTTAGCTAACACGCCGTGAATCTAAGTAAACCCCAAATCAGAAAGTTCTAGGGTTGTTTTATACCTGAAAGAATGGAGAAATCACCAGCCAGGTGATTGGGAAGAGTCGCTGAAGCAGTAGCAATCGGTGGCTCGGAGACGGAAAAAATCCCTTCCACTCTCTCGCTCAAACTCTCTCTCCTTTTCTCTAGGGTTTGTAATTTTTGGATGGGAGAGGGAAATGAGAGTTTCAACCCCTTTTATAAGCTTAAAAATGCCGAAAATAGGCTCCGGAACGAAGTTTACTTGGTGCCTATCCATTTCGGGGCTGTTTTGGTCCAAAAATTGCTTTCTGGTGGTCCCCTGGTCGATTGCGATCGGACTTAAGCTCATGCGTACCAGATGTAGCACGTATTAAGTTTTCAGTCTGGCAGGGTTCGCAGATCGCACGTGGCGGACCAGTTTCAGTTCAGCGGTCACCGTACGTAGATCAGGGCTGAAAGTCTCATGATAATAAATAGAAATTTTTCCTGATCCGAGGGTGTAATCTGGATGAATTCTGACGGTCAGAACGCTTAATACTGACGCGTCAAGTCGTGTGCCAGATTTGAATTTGAAATTCCAATTCTGTCCCTATTCGCGGTCTCTTCAGTCCGGGTTCAACGAAATAGTCTGTGATTATCGGTTTGACTTGATTTTCGAGATGATTGTCAAGTCCAGCTGGGCGGTTCTAACAGTCTAAGATAGGAGGTATCGGACCTTCGACGCGCGGTCTAAATCCAATACAAGAATTCAATGTGGTCCAGAGAACAAACCCGCTTAGAGTTTGATCCGAGGTTATAGAGTATTGTAGAGTTGTTTGTTCTACTCGATTTGGGTCTTGTAGAACGTATTTAAAGTGATCAGGGACTATTTCCCAGCTACTCTAGCGTTGCGCTAGCTAACTTACGCTTAATTTCCATGGAATTTAATTCTACACAATTTCGGGTCGAGTTGGTACTCGAGCCCAAGTACGGATTTTTCACGGGCGTTACAGTAGTGGGAGAGAATTCCCGCCACTTGCTGCAGCTTTTGCACGTGCCAAAGCACCGCACTCCAATCACTTTCCTGGCGATTTCAACGCACTCCTAGTTAAGAAAAACCCTAACTACTTGCTGTTTTGGGATTCTTTCGATTCAAATAGCAACATAGCATATGTATCTTGTGTATTATGTCGCCTGTACGTCGTTGACGAAGCGTATACGTTCCTTTCGAAACGATACACGTCTAGGGCAAAAGGTGAGGATTTTAGACGCTTTGATTGACTGATTTCAAAGCTTTCAATGTCGTTTAATAGTAGATTATCGACGGCAACTCCGTTTGACATGTACAACATGCCATCTGTTTTCCGTTTCGTAAACGTATGGTAAATATGAGATTTAGGGTATTTTAGGCATTTATAGAAAATACTGTATGCATCCGTATTTTGCTGAAATGCTTTACATGTAAATTCATCGTGTTATGATATTATGTATGCGTGTATAATATGTTTGGCGAAGAGATTCGCCCTAATGCGCACTTTGGGTCGACATAAGCTATGTAGACTAAAGTGTGTGGACTAAGTGTTTGTATAAATGTTTGTATTATTATGTATAGAATAAATGGTGTTGTAAATTAGTTTTGAGAATGAATTCTCAATCCACATGATGTTGTATATGATTTCCTACATGTTTGTTATATGAATTGATTTCCTTATATGTATAGAATACATGTGTTGGTTAATTTGCTTACTCGTATGCTATAACATGTGTTAACATGCTTGTATTGTTGTATTTCATTTCTATTACTCTCATAGGATTACTGACGTTGGTTTATAAATTCTTGGGGCTATGACCTAATCCAGGCAGTCGGTAATGGATCGAATTCGTGGTTGGCTTCTATGTACCACGAAGGACGCGTCGATGAACGCGAGTCGTGTTTTGGGTTGGCGGCAGTGATTAGGCCACACGAAGTGTTTCATGCACTTCATGTCGTTCAGCTTGAGATGCGCTCGTACTAGTCAAGCCCGTCAAGTAACCCGACTGGCCATTGTATGTTCACCCTGTATGAGTCATAACTACTTGAACCTAGGGTACTGAACTTACCATTAGAAACCCTGTTAACCATGGTGCCTTGATCCATAAAGACTCATGAGCCGGGCATGGTGGTATGGGACACCGTGCTCGAGCTGTCGGCCTACGCTGGGGCCACAAACCTCCCCGTAGTGACCAGTGAGCACGTATGACTCGTGAGTAGATTATGGTGGTATGAGACACTATATTCTTGTTGTCGGCCAACACTGATTAGGTGACGAGCCCTTTGTAGTGACCGCGAGCGTATTCTGAGTCTACGGGAGGTGACGATCCTTCCGTAGCGATGAGAGTACATTAGGCCTGTATTGATAAGGTGATGGGGGAGCAGAGCAACGAGTGCGAGCAACAGCCCTTGCAGCGACCTACAAATATAACATCGTATGAGATTAGTAGGAGTATGACCCTAGACAAGATCTGTGTTGGGATTGATATAAGGAAGGTACCCTAGTTTCCCTATCCTGTTGTATGAAAATGACTAATAACAACTCGGTAATCATTATCCATATCGCATTGCATGTGCCTGGAAGATGTGAAGCACTGAGGAACGTAAGCATGCCCCGGGCGTAAGATGGTGCCGTATGAGGGAGTATGTCAGTGAGGGCATCCATCATGTCATTTCATGCATGCATTAACAACAGTATCTAGGAATGTTTGATTGACTGCTCTACTATTATCGCGTGATTGATTTGATAACATGCTAATCTTTTCTCTGTGATTCCACTGAGTTAATTACTCACTCCCACGTTACGGGACGGTGTTCTAGACACCACCAGATCCTTTTGTAATTGCAGATGATGGCGCGGCCTGTGAGGCGGAGCCGGACTTGATGATGATGAGGAGGATCCCTCCTTTATGCGTGTTCTAATCGATGGGATTACAGGGAGGTTGATTAGACGCCATGACACTTGTCATTTTATATTTTTTGAGCACTCATGTATATTCTTTTCTTTCCATTTTTAGAGTATGCATGTATTTAATTAACCTGGTAACATGTTCACACTCTGGAGACTTACAATCAATTATATATTTTATGTATTTATCACAGTCTTTCGCTTGCTAATTTAACTGTCTCTGGAGTATGATATGCTGTTTTGGCTTAGTCTCAATCTTGTTTAATGCCATTCTACAGACAACATGCATGTATCATTATCTATGTTGCATAAGTAACGTTCTGAAACTCGAGAGTTGGGTTTCTACCTGACCCCCGATTTTTGGAGTGTTACAATACCCCATTTGCTAGGACCTCTTGACATGCACATATCATCCACACTATCCATCTCCTTATTGACATAAGTGTAGGGTCCATCCTTCACATTAGTGTATCATATAGGCCATCCACTGTTTGGAGGAGAGTGCATCATCACCCCTTGTCGTAGATGTAAGAATATGTGGTATCAGATTTGGTATATCCACTGTGTGGAGTCTATCTTGAGGTATGAGCCTATCTTTCTGAGTATTGCGTGATATATCTGATAACATGCTAGTATACTTAGTGTAGTAGTATACACTGAGAACATGCTTAGTATGACATCATGGCATATGCCTATACGCATTATTTGTATGTATGTTTTGAGAAATGATTTATCATAGAATTTGTTATTGGGTCGAGACATTTAGGGGACTCCTTGTAAGACAGAGTTGCCCCACTTGATCGGGCAGTATGCTCAGGTTTGATGCATAACTGAATAATATGATTTATGCACCTCGCATTTTGTGTGACATGATTACTTTACGCCCTAGCGATATATCATGGTTGTGGCCTCCACAGGCATATCATGGATGACCAGATGGGATACCAAAAATGTTTGGTTCTAGCCTATGGGCATTTAATATGCTCGTGGGTGAAAGTCCTTAAACCCTCTTGGTACTAGAGGATACTCCAACATCGAGACCGGATGAATAACATGAGTGCCCGAGTGCCAAATACTAGTAGGTGACGTCTCTCACTGATCATGGTCGATTGGAAGAGGGTGTGACCTTTCCACCTGAGGGTAGGGGATATAAGCTAGGCTAAGTTTGATCATCTCGTCAATGGGTCCGCTATCGACGAGCCGGGTATGTATTGACAGACTACTGGCCAGGTAGGTAGTGAGGTATTTTCCACTCACTAAGTTATGCAGCTAGTGAGGTGACAGCCGGTGTGGAGTGTACTAGACCCCGATGATATTTCAGAGATGAGTTGTACTGAAATGTGGACATGTTTAACATTTGACTCATTCATTCATTCATTCACTATCCACTCGGGCTGGTGGCGCGCAACCAAATCATTATGTACCTTCGCAATGGCCATGATTTTGCTTAGGTGCGCAACTAACCTGAGATCAGGAGTTTACCATGTGGAGTCCAACTATCCAAATTCAGGTATGAGACTAGTTTGGATAAAAGCCCTTTGTGATGAACCTCATAGTTTGCGATAGCACATACTGTCATCCCGACTACACACACTAGCCTTGTCATTTCTTTTAACATTACGTAGCCTGGATATGACTAATCGTATTTATGGACTTATCAAGATTTGCATATTGCGTTTCATCCTCAACATATGACATTTGTCTTACTATGTGTTGCATCGCATATTCTGGATTAAATTGATGGTATTCATGGATTTACAAGTATTTTCGCTCACTCTGGTATTTGTATGCATGGCACATGCATTGTGCACACACACAGTATCCTCTGATGAAATTATTTTAAGGGGGGTAGATTGTAACGCCCCGTACCTCGGGTACATAGGGGTTACCTTCTTGAAAACCACATTAGCGAAAAATGGAACGGGCTAATTAGTTAGTTGAACACGGTGCATGCAGGGTGTGCACTCCAACTAGCATCAGAGTCATCCACCTGTTAGCCCTAGAAGATGAGACGAGCTGCATGACGGTCGGGAAGGTAAGAACAACTAAAACCCCGGCTTACGAAAACTCTAAGTCATTAAATTAAACCATATTGAGATCAACATCCTATAACTAACCCTTGAGAATTAATTAGAATCAAACCAAGCCCTCATCGTGACCAGGACTCCATATTAACCATTAAAAACCAATTTCAAAATGATCCAACCTTGGGATCTAAGTACATGGGTCAATGGGAGCCGTAGACGGACGTTATGGCCCACCTGGGCCTCAACCCCACCCCAAAACAGACTGGAACCTTTAGGCAAGGATCTTAAGATAAACGGACAAACTGGATTTATCACCACCGTCGTGATGGAACCCACACTTGGTGCATGTGCACCCCATGCATGTATACACGACGTGCACTGAAACGGTGGGCTCGGATAAACAGCCATTGACAAAGCCAAATTCGTAAAGGATAGAACGGATTCTCCTGCCCATTAGAATTTTAAACTGATGATTTTCAGATCCCAAAGTGGCCCACCCTGTGCATTTTCTGAACAATCTGCACCATTCACTAGACTCGTGGGCCTCGCCTGATCAAAACTGTAAAGGCTCTTAAGCCCATGTAAAGGTATAAGGATTTTTGGATAGGACTGTTCAAAGAATTGCACGTGGCTAAGATCTGGTATGTGAGAGCAATCCCGGACTGCATGGGTGGCCCGTGATCGTCCCGATCAGGCCATCCTAACCGTCCATCGTCAGGGAGAGTTGTGCTCTCTCTTTTCCAAAAATGGCCGAGCAGAGGCCAGTGCATGGTAAAGCATAAAGTTTATTTCCCTCTTTGGGGGAGGGAGTGCTAGTGCATTTCTAGCCGTCCCTAGGGCTAGGTTGCGCCATCCCAGCCACTGGTTCTAAACGAGATGAGAAGGAGAAGAGTGAGTGTATAATCTCACGAGAAATGGAGATTCTCGTGAGATAGTTCGAAACTGGTGTTTTAGGTCCAAAAGGTGGACCCCACATTGATCAGGAACCTCATCTGGTCCGTCCAAACGGACCAGATCTCAAGAATGCAGTATATATGGGGAGTTATCATTAAAGGCTCTCTCATCTCCTCCGTTAAACCATCCAAACCCGACCCCGAAATGGGCCGCACCAGATCAGAAAAGTTACTTTTCTGGTGGGCCTGGGTGTCAGCCACCCATCCTAGCATGTGGATGGGCCCTATGCAAGGCCTCTTTTTTATCACCACCGTTGAAAAGTGGGCCATTTCCAACCGTTGGAACTTTCTCCCTCGCAGCTATATAAAGAGCCCTATAGCTCTTGGGATTCACATCAAGGAGAGAGAAAGGAGAGAGGAGAAAGAGAGTGGGAAGAGAGAGAGAAAGAGAGGAGATGAGTGAGCTAAGTGCTCAGTTCGGTTGACTCACCCCGTCTCAGCTCGACTCGTTCGAGTTGGTGGTTAACCCACCAAGTTCCGGACCAGGTAACGGTCTCTCTCCCACATTTTTTTCCTTTAACCGATGACACTAACATGAGAGCTAAACAGACCTCCTTCAATCCATGAAGACAGGTCGTGCAAAGCTCTAGCTGGCAAGTGAGTCAAGTCCGGGACCAAGCCAATCAATGGTCGTGGGTCGGACTGGAAAACTAGTCAAGACAGGGCCTCTGTTTTGGACTGAAACAATGGCCGAGTAGTGGCTCTGTTTTGGACTGAAACAATGGCCAATGGTGACTCTGTTTTAGGCTGGAACAATGGCCGAGTGGTGGCTCTATTTGAAATAGAAATCGGCCTAAACCATGGGCGTGTTTTGGGACCCAAAATAGACAAGCAACGGCCATGAGCGGGCTGTACTCTGGCTCGGAACCAAAGCTCAAATAGACCTGGGTTGAGCCATTAGTTGGGTTTTAAACATGTCCAAGAACCCACCTTAGCCGGCTCTCATCTGGACCGTGTAAATCCAGCAGCAACCGTGGTAGAAACCACACTCTGGTTGGGCCTTAATCCCAGCTGGAAACTGGGCCTGGAGAATTGCTGAAACCACGCCAGATGATGGCTGTGTTTCAAGCCGAGATTGGGTCCGAAATCAGTCTAGGAGTGGGACGTTTTCTGGACAGAAGTTGGGGCGTTATGCCGTGGGCTGCACAGAAGCAAATTTCAGTGTGCCACGTTCCAGTCGTGGTGGGCGTCATCAACTTGGGATATTATCCCCAGAGGTGGGATTGCTGGGCATGTTCATCAATTCGCTGACAGGCACGATTCTGCAAGTGTGGAATCTATTGGCAGCAATCTGGAACGTTCATCTTGCATATGGGTCTGATCTGGACCGAAGATGGCACCGCAATGGGCCCGTCTATGCCTTCAAATTCCAGTTGAAGGCAGTCCTTTGGGTGACTGTGAGTTGGAGATGAAAACCAACTCTCCTGCAGGCCTTGAATCTGCTGAAAATAGCCATCAGTGGTCTATGTTGAGGACGGGCGTAGGGGCTTTTAACGTGGGCCCTGGACCAAGCTGGAAACCAACCCAGAACTGGGCTGATTACAGCAAGGAAGTTGGTGGGCTGTACCACATACATCTGTGGGCCTCACCACTGTGGGATGCATGAAGCAGTGGGCTGCACCTGAGTTTCAAATCTCAAGTAGGCTGCACCCTATTTGAAAACAGGTGGGCAACACCGTATGTAATAGTGGGCGGCACCATGTTTAAAAATAGGTGGGCCTCACCATATGTAACAGTGGTCTACATTGTCTGGTGGGCCGCACCATGTATAAAGCTCTGGTGGGCCGCACCACGCAGGAACCACTATGGGCCTCACCAAGCGTTGTTGTGGGCCATCTTGGGACCGCGGTTGCCACAGCGGATCTGGGTCGGGACAAGTCCAGCCCGGCCAAACCTTGGGCCGTTAGTAGGCAATTACAGCTGGGCCACCAAGGGCCAGCCACACTAGGCCACGAGCAGGCCTAGTTTAGGCTACAACTGGCTAGCTAGGCATTAGGCCAAAACAAACCAAGGTCAGGCCCAATCTAAGTCATTTGAGAGACAAAGATCTAGTGGGTTTAGCCATTCTAAAGTGGGCCCAAATGAATGTAATTATAGGCCCTTCAAACCCCCCTTCCCCGATAACTTTCATTATGCTTAGGAAGTGTTGTCTAATTCAAACTAATCCTCTAGGGAGCTACTTGCGTAAATTAGGGCTTCTGGCTACACACGGATATTCGGATCAAGGACAGGACCATGATAACTTAGGTGATGATTCTCTTCCCCCTGGGCTTTCCATCCCCAACTAGACTAAGAGTAGTCATTATAATGATCTAGAAATGTAAAGATATTTAATGGCTAATAGGCGTATGGTGGATTGTTTTTAAATTAATTACCTAGACACTGCTTCAAGGAATGATTTAATAGCTTGGAATTAGATTGTAGTACATCGGTAGAGATTAAAGATTCCCATGATTTAGAAACAATTGACTTACCTGGTGAGACCGTTTAGTACATTTGATTGTTGGGATTAAAAGCATGCTCTAGGGTCACATTTATACTTGGTTAGCTCACTTGAACATGCATATTAAACTTATCCAAATTACATCCGCAATGGGTTGGTTCACTTAGTGCATATTTTGAATGATAAACTCATGATCACGTGACTCGTAGGAATACATGCAATGCTCTCTACTTCTTATTCATAAGTAGACTTCATGATATTGTTTATGACATATATATTGTTAAAATCTCTCCATGGAAACTCTAACTAAGGAGATTCCGTGCTTGGGGTGTAACTAGACTAGTTGAGACGTAAGTAGACCCCTAACATGGAGGTTGTGGTTAGTGTCGTTGATTATGGGTTTACTATCCATGTGTGGTTACAGCTACCTGCCTATAGAATGAACCTTAAAGTATTTACAATTACCGCTGTTTACTTGTCTTTGAATCATATATGTCGTCATGTTTAATCATCATATTTAACAATTTCGATATTTCATTCCAAGTTAATACTTGGTGGTGGCCCCATTCGCATTGGAATTGATTGAACACGTGTTAGTGGGTTCAACACACACCCTAAGGCGGTAGTCTCATGGGCTGGGGATGGTGGTCATGGGACACTATGCGCTAGCTGTCGGCCTACGCGGGGCCATGAGCTCCCCATAGTGACCATGAGCTTATTTAAATTAGCTGAGTGTAATTGGACTAATAATGGGTTGGCTAATCATACATACATTGCATTCGGGCGATGAGGGATGGCTAATTCTGGATGCTGTTACACGTGTTTAATAGGATTTAGTTGGGGTATCGTTTCGCTAGCTCCCAAACCATCCACTATCGACCCACCTTTGGTGAGTTTAGCACTACACATGTACCTGGTACTTTCGCTGGTGACCGGTCACATTGCACGGGTTTTGCCCAAAAGCCAACTGGATGAGCATCCCCAGTTGATGTGCACTCATTCATCCATGCATTAAATAAGATTTGCATATTGCCCTGTTTTGTATGCTGTGTTCTTTTGCACTACATCTTGTCTACGGTGGCGGTGTGAAATCTTGAGCGAAAATCACACCGAGCTGGCCACTCATTCATCAATATTCAACTGTACAGAGGATGTAGATACAAGAGCTGATGAATATGCAGCAGATCTTGTAACACCCCAGATTTTTGCCAACCTGGAATTAGACGTCCTTAGGCAATGGGTCAACCATATCACTCTTAGAGCTCAATCTCAAAGTCTAAACATCGCTTTTCAACCCATTTCCTTCAAAAATCTCACCTTTCACCACCTCATTCTTCAAATTCTCTAAGTACTTTCATATTAGACATAAATCCTACAGTTTAAATGAGGAAGAACAATACCGAAATTAAAACTTACCTTAAATAGTAAATAAATGGATAAAATGGGTTTTGACCCTTAACCTTTTGAAATCTAACAAAATAAATGGGTTAGTTGGATAGATTAGCGTCTCCTACCTCAAAATCATATGCTACACGTCACATAACCTCATTCCGGTTTGCAAATTGGCCCCGAAAACGCTTCAAATGGAGTCGGGGGCCTACCCATGCTAATCTTGGAGGACCCAGGGTGGGCCCCATACCTTTTTGGGACCCCAGGGGACAGGAGAACCTCACCCAGATGGCGAGACCTCGCCAGATGGCCCAGTGGTCAGCGAGGACCTCGCCGGATCGGCGAGGCCTCGCCGGTAAATGGGTTGGGTTCAGTCGGGCCTTCAGGCTGATGGTCTTTGGGGGTTAGGGTAATCCCCTGGTACATGGGTCGTCCCTTAAAAACATCTCAATCACCTACTTCCTTCACAAAGTGACCCTCCAATCTCTCATTTCTCTCCCAAACATCTGATTTTTGGCAAAAACCACGCCTCCAAACTCTTCCTTCTTCCGTTTCCAAGCACCCTCACTCCACCCTTCAAATCTCATCTCAAACAAAAATCAATAAAGGCTACTTCCTTTAGAAATCTAACAAGAATTAACTAGCGCTGCACTAGATGACGTATGAAATTCTCACCAATCACTTTCAATACGATCTGCTAAAGCCAAAACGTATAGAATAGGTGACGCTACAATACCCTAAAACCTAGGATCAAACTCTAAACCCGGTTGCTCACGGGAGCATTCGGAAACTTTATATCGGATCTAGACCGCACATCGGAAGTCCGATTATCCCGAACTTAGACAATCCTGACCGCCTAGTTGGACTTAACAATGATCTCGAAAATCAAGACCAAATGATGTCCCACGACGATTTCCTTGAGCCCAGAGTGAAGAGTATGAGAAATGTTAGTAATTAAATATAATTTATGAAATTTGATACGTGTCGCTTGTGCACCTTTTTCTAAGCGTTCTGACCATCATAATTCGATCAAATTTTACCATCGGATCAGGATAGGTGGCCCTTACATGTCATAGTACTTGTAGCTCTGATCGAGTACTGATAGCCGTTGAACTGAAACTGGTCCACCACGGTCGATCTGGATTTCTGATCAGACTGAAAACTCTGCCTGACTTAGATCCAATGTCAGGGAGCTTAAGTCCGACCGCATTTGATAAGAGGACCTTCAGAAGTACTCCGTTGAGACGGAACAGTCCGTATTTGGACATAACATAAGTATACTTTGGCCCCAAGTCTATTTTCATCGCTTTTGGACTTATAAAAAGGGCTTAAACCCTTACTCTCTCATTCCATACGAATTTCCTAAGCCCTAGGAGAGAGAAGAGAGAAAAGAGAGAGAGAAAGAGGGAGAGAGTGGGGGAGAAGATGGGGTTTTTCTTCCATGAATTCTTCCCTGCTACTCCTTGTGCTTCAACGCCGCTTCTGCACCGCCATTCCGGTGCTTCCAGCTCCGTTCTTAGGTAAAAAATCATAACCCTAACCTGTTCTAGAGTTCCAAATAGCATAAGTGATGATGTAGCTAACCTATTTTATAACATCCCGAAAATCGGGGGTCGAGTAGAAACCCAACTCCCGAGTTCCAGAACGTCACTTATGCAACATGGGTAATGATAAATATATGTTGTCTATAGAATGGCATTAAACAAGATTGAGACTAAGCCAAAACAACATATCATACTCTAGAGACAGTTAAATTAGCAAGTGGAAGACTGTGATAAATACATAAAATATATACAATTGATTGTAAGTCTCCAGAGTGTGAACATGTTACCAGGTTAATTAAATACATGTATACTCCAAAAATGGAAAGAAAGGATATACATGAGTGCTCCAAAAATATAAAATGACATGTGTTAAGGCATCTAATCAACCTCCCTGTAATCCCATCAATCAGAATACGCATAAAGGAGGGATCCTCCTCATCATCATACAAGTCTGGCTCCGCCTCACAGGCCGCACCATCATCTGCAATTACAAAAGGGTCTGGTGGGTGTTCGGAACACCATTCGGTAACGTGGGAGTGAGTAGCTAACTCAGTGGAATAATAGAGCAAAGATTAGCATGTTATCAAATAAATCACGCATTAATAGTAAAGCAAACAATCAAACATTCTTAGATAATGTTGTTAATGCAAGTATGAAATGACATGATGGATGCCCTCACCGACATACTCCCTCATACGGCACCATCTCACGCCCGAGGCATGCTTTCTTCCCACAGTGCTCCACATCTTCCAGGCACATGCAATGCGATATGAATAATGATTACCGGGTTATTACTAGTCCTTTTCATACAACAGGATTGAGAATCTAAGGTACTTCGCTTATATCAATCCCAACACAGATCCTGTCTAGGGTCGTCACTCCTAGTAATCTCATACGATGTTATATTTGTAGGTCGCTGCAAGGGCTGTCAGGTCTGTTGCTCGCACTCGTTGCACCGCTCCCCCATCACCTTATCAATACAGGCCTAATGTACTCTCGTCGCTACGGAAGGGTCGTCGCATCCCGTAGACTCAGAATACGCTCGCGGTCACTACAAGAGCTCGTCACCTGATCAGTGTAGGCCGACAACAAGAATATAGTATTTCATACCACCATAATTTTCTCACGAGTCTGGGTTGCTCACTGGTCACTACGGGGAGGTTTGTGGCCCCATCGTAGGCCGACAGCTCGACCATGGTGTCCCATACCACCATGCCCAGCTCAGGAGTCTTTATGGATCAAGATACCATGGTTGACAGGGTTTTCAATGGTAAGTTCAGTACCCTAAGTTCAAGCAGTTATGACAAATACAAGGTGAACATACAATGGTCAGTCGGGTTACTTGACGGGCTCAACTAGCACGGGCGCATCTCGAGCTGAACGACATGAAGTGCATAAAACACTTCGCGTGGCCTAACCACTGCCGCCAACCCAAAACACGACTCGCGTTCATCGACGCGTCCTTCGTGACAAATATAAGGTGAACATACAATCTGCACCTTTTTCCTAGACGTGTAACATTTCGATTTGAACGAATACGCTTCGTTAATGGCGTAGCGGCGACCTAATACACAAGATATATAAGCTATGTTGCTATTTGAATCGACGGAATCCCAAATCAGCAAGTGATTAAGGTTTTTCTTACCTAGAAGTGTGTTGGAATCACCAATAAAGCGATTTGAATGTGGTGCTTAAGCACATGTAGCAGCTGCAGCAGGTAGCAGGAAATCTCTCCCACAAGTCTCTCACTTTCTCTCTCTCTCTCAATCTAGGGTTTTATCCAAATTCGGATGGGAGAGATATGAGAGGGTTTCAAGCCCTTATATAGGCTAAAACTTCACCGAAACAGACTCGGAAACAAGGTATACTTGAGTTATAACCAAATTGGAACTTTTTCGATCTAAAAGGGTGTTTCGGGAGGTCCCCTGGCCGAACGCGGTCGGACTTAAGCTCACGCATACTAGATCTAGCACAGATCAAGTTTTCAGACCGGTAGAGTTCCCAGATCGCATGTGGCGGTCCAGTTTCAGTTCAGCGGTCATCGCACCTAAATCAGGTCTACAAGTCTCATGATATGAAAAAGAAATTTTTTCTGATCCGAGGGTGAAATTTGGCTGAATTCTGACGGTCAGAACGCTTAATAATAACGCACCAAGTCACGTGCCAGATTTGGATTTAAATTTTCAAATCCAACCCTTTTCTCACTCTCTTTACTCTAGGCTCAATGAAATAGCCTCTGAACGTCAGTTGGGCTTGATTTTCGAAATGATTGTCAAGTCCAGCCAAGCGGTCACAACGGTCTAAGATGGTAGATATCGGACTTCTGACGCGCGGTCTAGATCCAATACGAAGTTTCAAAGGGTTCCTGAGAGCAAACGGGCTTAGAGTTTGATCCTAAATTTTAGGGTAACGTAGCGTCAATGATTCTACAAGTTTTGGATCTTGTAGAACGTATTTGAAGTGTTCAGGGATAATTTCAAAGCTACTCTAGCGTAGCGCTAGCTAACTAATGCTTAATTTCTAAAGGAATTAATCCTAAGTGATTTCTTTTGCTTTGGAATTGGGTTCTGAGAGGTTACCAAGGTGTTATGGTTGACCCATTTTCTAAGAACGTCTAACCCCAGGTTGGTAAAAATCTGGAGTGTTACAATCTACCCCCCTTAAAATAAAATTTTGTCCCTAAAATTGGCTAAGGGTAATGAGTACTTAAAGAGACTTTTATATTGACGTTCTAAGGAAGGTTCAAATCCTATTTAATGACCTAAACTTAAATCAACTGTTTCGATCTTGGGCTAGTGGGGAAGAAGACTAACCACGCTTCTGCTGCACCACTCTGATCTAACGGTTGCATTGGCTGACCAACTAGATTAGACTCAAAATGTTCTACCCCCTCTTAAAACTTAGTTCTACTTAAGGTTCAAGAATCTATGTCTCGATTCGTATATCGAAACGAGGTGTAACTTAGGGCCTATCCTTGACATGAAATGGGAACCAACCTCTCACTACATTGGTCTTCCTTTGTTAGTGATGCATTCTATGGCATTGGTACCTATGGTTGTAGAAATAAGCCTACTCTCTTATGTGATTGAGTTCAGGGGCAAGGGTGAGCTTGCGGCAAGATGTCTAATTCTCTACTGGCTATTAGTCCTTGCCATTTCCCAAAGACAAAGCGATAACTTTTGGGTGTAGGTGATCAGGCCAACACGGAAGAAAAGTTGTGTAATGGGTCTGAGCCAGATACGTTGAACCTTCTGTCTAATCAGAACAGAAAACTCGTTGTATCAGTTCTTAATCCGAGTCGATGCTGATCTTCTGCTTGATCAAAGCATTGGATTCATTGGTAACTACCAGGATTAAGAAGTCAATTCAAACCGCGAATACTTCGCTTACGTATATAGTTCCTTTACTCCGCATTCCCGAATGCAATCGGCCCTTGGGGAAGGCAATTCTAAGGGGCGTGCTGGTTTATTCTAAGTTCGACCTGACGGATTTATAAGTTTTCCTTGAGAGTGAATAGTTTTAAGTTAAAATAACTTTCCTAAGGGTTATAACAGAAGTTTATAAGTATTAAGGGGATCTATCGAAGAATGAGGTTCTACTCCAACCAAATTTAACCTACTATTCCTTAGCATGTACAGGCTTTACACTACCTAATACAACTAGCAGCCTAATCTGTAACTCACTAGCCATAATCCAAAATCTATACTTATACGTTAGATGGTTTCATACCATTTCTACTACAGGGATTGTTCTATGGCTTAGGGTCAGGAATGTCTAAATGGAATTGGATTTCCTATATCGTCAGATCTTTCAAATCTAGGAGCACTAACTCTAGGTCCAAAACGCCAAGGGCATATATGGCCAGTAGCATTAAGTTGTATGAAATGAAATTACTTTCCTAATCCTACGTCGGGATTGGGAGTGGCATGCTTGGTAGGAGGGTGGGGTGGGATAAAAACTAATTTTGTATGCTTAATCCCGGGGTTTACAACATGGCAGTGGAAACCATAAGATACACCCAATCTAGGGACAATACTTTACAGCGAACGAAACTGCATGCACTTCATTTAACAAAATATGTCACAATATATGGAATAAAGTTCCACATGAATTATGACAGGAATGCATTCGGCTATATTAAGCCCAAACCACTAAACACAAACATACTTTCTACCAATGACTTCACTAGACCCAACAACAACAAAACACAGAAATCTCTAAAATGGTAAACAAACAATCTACAAGACAATGGCATAGATGCCTAATTCTACCAAAGGACTTCTACCACGGTCCCGACTTACCTTCTTTAATACTGTCTAGTTTAACACTGTCTGTTGCCCATTGGAGCTCTATCGGCCATGTATTTTTGCTACTCCTGAAGCGAAGAAGATGGAGAAATGGGATTTGAGGTTTGCACGATTTGAGACCAAAAAGAGTGTAAAGGCTCAAATAAAAGGGACATGAGAGGGAAGGTGGTGGAAAAGGAAAAAAAAGGCTAAAATAGCCTCAATAATAGCCATGAAAAATGAGGAAAATGGGAAGAAATGTTGCCTTAATGGACTGAAATGAATCTATGCCCTGTAGAGGGGTAGATCAGGCTCCCAAAGACTAGATTTTCAAAGGGAAAGGAGAACAATAAGTGGGAATGGAGCTCACCCGACTTTCAGCCTTGAATGAAGGTTGTAAGAGCTCCAAATGATAAAAAAAATGGAGAGGAAAGGGAGTATGTATTATTGTAAATGGTGGAATGGCGTGGGTTGAGACAGAAATGGACGGTGGGAGTGATTGAAACTGGGGTTTAAGAGAGAAATCAGTAAAAATGTGAGAAAGGGAGAGCTTGGGGGGCATTTTTGTGAAGGAAGTACTATTTTGGAGGGATTTTAACGAACGCCCCACCTACCAGGGGGCTACCCTAGCCCCCAAACACCTCCAGCCCGAAGCCCGGACCCAATCGAGGAATTTAACCGGCGATGCATCATGTAATCGGCGATGCCATCGCCGACCAAACTCACATCTGGTGATGGCCGCCCTATGGGGCTGGTTCCCCTTGCCCTAGGGACCCCAAATGTATGTTGCTCCCACCTTGGTTCATTGTATTTGGGCTTGAATAGGCCCAAAACTCCATTTGGGGTGTTTCGGGGCCAGTTTGTAAATCAGAATGAGTTTATGCATCATGTAACATATGATTTTGGGGTAGGAGAGGCTAACTCATTTATTTCAAAATATTCCCTAACTGGAATGATCAAAAGTCCAATTTTTACCTATATTTACTATTTATAGTAAATTTTTATCTAAGTATGATTTAGTATCATTCACACATTAGGATTTATGTCTAGTGTGAAAGGACTTTGAAAAAGTTGAAGCATGGGGTGGTGGAAGGAGGGATTCTGAAGGATTTGGATGAAAATGGGTTTTAGGCCTTGGAATTGAGTATAAAGGTGTTGTGGTTGCCCCACAACCCAAGGACATCCGTTTCTAGGTTTGAAATTCTTCAGGGAATGACTCAAACCCGTCGACTGACGGCCTAGAGGTGACTTAAGTCGCTTCACGCGACCGAAGATATGTTACGGCCTAAATTACCGTATAGTCTCACTTGTCGGTGAAACTTGGGATCCTAATGTAGTCCCTAAGTTTCCATCGTCCCCTTCCTAAGTTAGAGTGCATCAGTGTACGTCGTGTTACCATAACCCAGGCCTGGTTTAATCCAAATCATGCTCTGATACCAACTGTAACATCTCAAAATCAGGGGTCGAGTAGAAACCCAACTCCCGAGTTCCAGAACGTCACTTATGCAACATGAGTAATGGTAAATGCATGTTATCTATAGAATGTCAATAAACAAGATTGAGACTAAGCCAAAACAGCATATCATACTCCAGAGACAGTTAAATTAGCAAGCGGAAGACTGTGATAAATACATAAAATATATATAATTGATTGTAAGTCTCCAGAGTGTGAACTTGTTAACAGGTTAATTAAATACATGTATACTCCAAAAAATAGAAAGAAAGGATATACATGAGTGCTCTAAAAATATAAAATGACAAGTGTCAAGGCATCTAATAACCTCCCTGTAATCCCCTCAATCAGAACACGCATAAAGGAGGGATCCTCCTCATCATCATACAAGTCCGGCTCCGCCTCACAGGCTGCGCCATCATCTGCAATTACAAAAGGGTCTAGTGGGTGTTCGAAACACCATCCCGTAACGTGGGAGTGAGTAGCTAACTCAGTGGAATAATAGAGCAAAGATTAGCATGTTATCAAATCAATCACGCGTTAATAGTAAAACAAATAATCAAACATTCCTAGATACTGTTGTTGATGCAAGTATGAAATGACATGATGGATGCCCTCACAGACATACTCCCTCATACGGCACCATCTCACGCCCGCGGCATGCTTTCTTCCCACAGTACTCCACATCTTCCAGGCACATGTAATGCGATATGAATAATGATTACGGGGTTATTATTAGTCCTTTTCATACAGCAGGATTGGGAATCTAAGGTACTTCGCTTATATCAATCCCAACACAGACCCTGTCTAGGGTCGTCACTCCTAGTAATCTCATACGATGTTATATTTGTAGGTCGCAGCAAGGGCTGCCAGGGCTGTTGCTTGTACTCGTTGTACCACTCTCCCATCACCTTATCAATACAGGCCTAATGTACTCTCATCGCTACGGAAGGGTCGTCGCCTCCTGTAGACTCAGAATACGTTCGCGGTCACTACAAGGGCTCGTCACCTGATCAGTGTAGGCCAACAGCAAGAATATAGTGTCCCATACCACCATAATCTGTTCACAAGTCTGGGTTACTCACTGGTCACTACGGGGAGGTTTTTGGCCCCAGCATAGGCCGACAGCTCGACCACGGTGTCCCATACCACCATGCCCGGCTCATGAGTCTTTATGGATCAAGGTACCATGGTTGACAGGGTTTTCAATGGTAAGTTCAGTACCCTAGGTTTGAAGCAGTTATGACAAATACAAGGTGAACATACAATGGTCAATCGGGTTACTTGACGGGCTCGACTAGCATGAGCGCATCTCGAGCTGAACGACATGAAGTGCATAAAACACTTCGCGTGGCCTAACCACTGCCACCAACCCAAAACACGACTCGCGTTCATCGACTCGTCCTTCGTGACAAATAGAAACCAACCACGAATTTGATCCATTACCGACTGTCTGGACTAGGTCATAGCCGCAAGCATTTGTAAATCAGCATCAGTAATCATATGAGAGTAATAGAAATGCAATACAACAATACAAGCATGTTATCACGTGTTATAACATACACTTAAGCAATTCATCCAACACATGCATTTCAAACATATAATGAAATCCATACATATAGCCAACATGGTAAAACTCATATACATCAGCATATTGATTGACAGTTCAATCTCAAAACTAATACACAACACCATATACTCAATACATACTAATACAAACATTTATACAAACACTTAGTCTACACACTTTTGTCTACATAGCGTATGTTGACTCAAAGTGTGCATTAGGATGAATCTCTTGGCCAAACCGATCATGCATTCCTAATATCCTAACACGACAAAAAGCCATGGCAAACATTTCAACAAAATATGGATGTAAACAGTATTTTCTACAAATGACTAAAATGCCCTAATTCTCATATTTTCCATACGTTTGCAAAACGAAAAACGGACAACATGTTGTACATGTCAAACGGCATTGCTGTCGATAATCTACTATTAAACGACATTGAAAGCTTTGAAATCAGCCAATCAAAGCGTCTAAAATCCGCACCTTTTGCCCTAGACGTGTAACGTTTCGATTTGAACGAATACGCTTCGTCAACAGCGTAGCGGCGACCTAATACACAAGATATATAAGCTATGTTGCTATTTGAATCGACGGAATCCCAAATCAGCAAGTAGTTAGGGTTTTTCTTACCTAGAAGTGTGTTGGAATCACCAACAAAGCGATTTGAATGCGGTGCTTAAGCACATGTAGCAGCTGCAGCAGGTAGCAGGAAATCTCTCCCACAAGTCTCTCACTTTCTCTCTCTCTCAATCTAGGGTTTTATCCAAATTCGGATGGGAAAGATATGAAAGGGTTTCAAGCCCTTATATAGGCTAAAACTTCACCGAAACAGACTCGGGAACAAGGTATACTTGAGTTATAACCAAATCGGGACTTTTTCGATCCAAAAGGGTGTTTCGGGAGGTCCCCTAGCCGAATGCGGTCGGACTTAAGCTCACGCATACTGGATCTAGCACAGATCAAGTTTTCAGACTGATAGAGTTCCCAGATCGCACGTGGCGGTCCAATTTCAGTTCAGCGGTCATCGCACCTAAATCAGGTCTACAAGTCTCATGATATGAAAGAGAAATTTTTTCTGATCCGAGGGTGAAATTTGGTTGAATTCTGACGGTCAGAACGCTTAATAATAACGTGCTAAGTCACGTGCCAGATTTGGATTTAAATTTTCAAATTCAACCCTTTTCTCACTCTCTTTACTCCAGGCTCAATGAAATAGCCTCTGAATGTCAGTTGGGCTTGATTTTCGAAACGATTGTCAAGTCCAGCCAAGCGGTCATAACGGTCTAAGATGGTAAATATTGGACTTCCGACGCGCGGTCTAGATCCAATACGAAGTTTCAAAGGGTTCCTGAGAGAAAACGGGCTTAGAGTTTGATCCTGAATTTTAGGATAACGTAGCGTCAACGATTCTACAAGTTTTGGGTCTTGCAGAATGTATTTTAAGTGTTCAGGAACAATTTCACAGCTACTCTAGCGTAGCGCTAGCTAACTAATGCTTAATTTCTAAAGAAATTAATCCTAAGTGATTTCTTTGGCTTTGAAATTGGGTTCTGAGAGGTTACCAAGGTGTTATGGTTGATCCATTGCCTAAGGACGTCTAACCCCAGGTTGGCAAAAATCCGGGGTGTTACATATTTCGTGGTATAGGTTTCCGTTGAGCCGTTGACAAAGACTTATCGTCTGAATCAACTCTGTTTCACAATTTCTGGTTTAAGGTGTGGAGTTTAAATGCTTAGGTTGTCATTTTTCAAAGCTTTCAATGCCGTTTAATGATAGATTGTTGACAAGGATGCTATTTGACATGTAGAACATGCTGTCTGTTTTTCATTTCGAATACGTATGAAGAATATGAGATTTAGGGTATTTTAGGTATTTGTAGGAAATACTGTATACGTACGTATTTTACTGATATGATTGCCATGAGTATTTGTCGTGTACCTATGTTAGTTATGCGTGTATGATCTGTTTGGTGAAGAGATTCGCCCTTATACACATTTTGGCTAACATATGCTATGTAGGCTAATGTGTGTAGACTAAGTGTTTGTATAAATGTTTGTATAAGTAAGTATTGAGTAAATGAGGTTGTAGATTAGCGTTGAGATAGGATTCTTAACTATTTTGATGATGTATATGATTTCCTCCACATTTGTTATATTTGAATTGATTACTTTATATATATGAAATGCTTGTGTATGGTTAAATTGTTTATGTTGTATCTTATAACATGTTGCTATCATGCTTGAATTACTTGTTATTTCAATTCTGTCTATCTCATATATTAATTCAGATTGTATGTGCTTGGGGCTATACTCTAGTCCAAGCAGTCAGTAACAGATTTGAATTCGTGGTTGGATTCTATTCGCCACGAAGGACGAGTTGACGAACCTGAGTTGTGCGTTGCTTGTCGACAGTGGTTAGGCCACACGAAGTGCTTATGCACTTCCTGTCGTACAACTTAACGGGCGCTCGTACTAGTCGAACTCGTCAAGTAAGCTGACTGACCATTGTATGCTCACCTTGTATTGGTCATAACTGCTTGAACCTAGGGTACTGAACTTACCAGTGAAATCCCTGATAACAGTGGTACCTTGATCCACTAATACTCATGACCCGGGCATGGTGGTATGGGACACCGTGGTCGAGCTGTCAGCCTACGCTGGGGCCACAAACCTCCCCGTAGTGACCAATGAGCAACCCAGACTCGTGAACCGATTATGGTGGTATGGGACACTATATTCGAGTTGTCGGCCTACACTGATAAGGTGATGGGGGAGCGGAACAACGAGTGCGTGCAACAGCCCTGACAGCCCTTTGTTATGACCTCGAGTATATTCTGAGTCTACGTGAGGCGACGACCCTTCCATAGCAACAAGAGTACAAACTAGGCCTGTATTGATAAGGTGATGGGGGAGCGGAGCAACGAGTGCATGCAACAGCCCTGGCAGCCCTTGCAACGACCTAGAAATATATCATCGTATGAGATTAATAGGAGTGACGACCCTAGACAGGATCCTTGTTTGGGAATGATATAAGGGAGGTACCCTAGTTTCCCAATCTTGCTGTATGAAAAGGACTAATAACAACTCGGTAATCATATTCATATTGCACTGTATGTGCCTGGAAGATGTGGAGTACTGAGGGAAGAAAGCATGCCACGGACGTAAGATGGTGTCGCATGAGGGAGTATGTTGGCGAGGGCATGCATCATGTCATTTCATCCTTGCATTAATTACAGTATTTAAGAATGTTTGATTTGCTTGCTTTATCATTATCGCTTGATTGATTTGATAACATGTTAACCTTTCCTCTATGATTCCACTGAGTTGGCCACTCACTCCCACGTTACAGGACGGTGTTGTACACACCAACCAGTCCTTGTTTTAGTTTCAGATGATGGCGCTGCTTGTGAAGTAGATCCGGACTTGTTTGATGATGAGGAGGATTTCTCCTATAGGCGGTTATCAGGCGGGTCTAGGTAGACCGTGTTCTGATCGATGAAATTACAGGGAGGTTGATTAGACGCCATGACACTTTTCATTTTATATTTTTGGAGCACCCATGCATATTCTTTTTTATCATTTTTGGAGTATACATGTATATGTTTAACCTGATAACATGTTCACACTTTGGAGACTTACAACAGTTCATATATTTTATATATCTATCACATTCTTCTGCTTGCTAATTTAACTGTCTCTGGAGTATGATATGCTGTTTTGGCTTAATCCACTTCATGTTTTATGCATTATTACAACCGACATTTATCCATCATTGAAATTGTTGCATAAGTGATGTTCTGGAACTTAGGAGTGGAGTTTATGCTCGACCCCCGATTTTCGGAATGTTACAGATTGTATCAGAGCATGATTTGGATTAAACTGGACCTGGGTTATGGTAACACAACGCACACTGACGCACTCTGACTTAGAAAGGGGGTGATGGAATCTAGAAATCATATTAAAATCCCAAGTGTCGCCGATTGGCGAGATTAACTATCTTAGAACACCTCATACGTAACCGAGACCATATAAAATGATCTCATATCCCCACTTCTATTCACTCAAGCTTCCATCTTCTTCTACATCCTACACCCATCCACCACTATTCTTTACAACTCTTCACCTTCCTTGTACCCTCTCATATGGGCACAAAACTCACATTTTTGTGTCTCAAAACCTGCACAACTTCCAAATGATGAGACATTTAGGGTCGTTCGACTAACTGCATTAGGTAAGATTAGGGCAGATGGAAATGTAAAAGTAATAAAAAAATGTATGTGTAATGTATTGTCCCTAAATTGGGTGTATCCCATGGTTTCTAATGCCATGGTTGGAATGTATACAATTAAAAGTAAATCCTGGGTTCTCCTTTCATATTACCCTTGAAAATTCATTATCATGGGATTTGGAAATCCCATCTCACTCTTTCTAATGTAAGGCTCATTTTCCAAAGTCTATGTAATTGATTTTAATCCCTTCCCACCCTCCTATCAAACATGCCATTTGTAATCCCGAGGTGGGATTAGCAATGCAATCCATTTAATACAACTTAATACCATTGGCCACATAGGCCCTTAGTGTTTTGGACCCAGAGTTGGTACTCTAAGAATTAGAATGATCTGTTAGTATAGGAGATTCGATAAAGTAATAACATGAACCCTATGACCTCCTTAACTAGTATGGATATGTATGTAGTGCTCGAGTGCAATTAAATTCAAATTCGGGCAACAGATAGTTAGGAATTAGATCCTGAATCACAGACCCTTCTGGCTTACATATGGACTTAGAAAGTTAGTTTGCCCGTTAACATATTTTTTGTCCAAATGCATTACGTACTAATAATGTGTAGATTATCTTATAGTATTAAACTGTACATGATTAAAGAGGGTAAGTCATGACCCTAGTAAGAGTCCTTCTTTGGTAGAATTAGGCATCTTGCCACCAAGTCACACCCGTCCCTAGAATCAACCACAACACCCATCTTTTTTGCTTCTTTCTATAATTATAGGTACCAATGTCATAGTACGCATCATTAACAAAGGAAGACCAACGTATTGGGAGATTGTATCCCATATCATGTCAAGGATAGGTCCTAAATTATACCTTGTTCTGACATATAGATCAGGACAAAGATTCTTGAGCCTTGAGAGTAGAAATAAATTTTTAAGGGGGTAAGAACCTTATGAGCCCAATCTAGTAAGGTCCGCTAATACAACAGTCGAGTTAGAACTGCGCAGCGGAAGCATGGTTGGCCCTTTCCCCACTGGCCCAGGATCGAAGAAAGTGATTTAGGTTATACGTAAGGTTAAGTCAGTAAATAGGATTTGAACCTTCCTTAGAATGTCAGTACTGAAGTCTTTATAAAGAAACAATTAGGGCTTAAGTGTTGAATCCATACATATTAAATCATAGGCCTAACAATGGGAACGAGCGGAGGTCAGAGTATCCACAAATCTACTCGCTAAATACGAACATAATAGAAGCCTTGGCCAACTCTATACGATTAGAAATCCTTTTAGGATGATCTATTAGAGTGCATATTAACCCCTACCTTAGACATAGATTCAGACGAGGACTCCCTTAGACCAAGACCCAAAGAGCAACCTTATAAATAGGAAATTGGAACCTTTCAATGATGGGCATTCCCTAAGCTTTAGAGTAATCGGATTATACGGAGTTACTGAAATATAAAATGGCGAAGCATTCACGGCTTGACTCATTTCTCAATCCTGGGAGACTACCAATGGACTCACTGCTTTGACCGGGCAGAAGACCAGGATCTACCAGGACTAGGAAGGGATACGATGAGCCTTCTACCCTGGTTAGGTAGATATTCAATGTATCGGGATTAAGCCCACTATAACCGTCTCTCCGTACTGGTCAACCACTGAGAACATATATCTTACTCTAAGTAGTTGGGAATCATCGTCAAGACTCCAAATAGATGAGGAAATAAATTGTAGCAAACCATCAGGGTATAAGCAAAGAATAAAGAGTAAATTTTAAGGAGGATAGACAAAAATGCGCCAGACTAGTATAGATGTATAAACCCCACCATGTATATAAACTTGAATCAGTACAGTTTAGGCAAAAGGCATAATAGAATCTTTACTCATTACCCTTTGTCAATTTCGGGGATGAAATTATTTTTAAGGGGGGTAGATTGTAACACCTCAGATTTTTGTCAAACTGAAATTAGACGTCCTTAGGCAATGGGTCAACCATATCACTCTTAGAGCTCAATCCCAAAGTCTAAACATCGCTTTTCAACCCATTTCCTTCAAAAATCTCACCTTTCACCATCTCATTCTTCAAATTTCTCCAATACTTTCGTATTAGACATAAATCATATAGTTTAAATGAGGAAGAACAATACCGAAACTAAAACTTACCATAAATAGTAAATAAATGGAAAAATGGGTTTTGACCCTTAACCTTTTAAAATCTAACAAAATAAATGGGTTAGTTGGATAAATTAGTGTCTCCTACCCCAAAATCATATGACATGTCACATAAACTCATTTTGGTTTGCAAATTGGCCCCGAAAACGCTTCAAATGGAGTCGAGGGCCTACCCACGCTAATCTAGGAGGACCCAAGGTGGGCCCCACACCTTTTTGGGACCCAAGGGACAGGAGACCCTCGCCCAGATGGCGAGACCTCGCCAGATGGCCCAGTGGTCTGCGAGGACCTCGTCGTATCAGCTAGGCCTCGCCGGTAAACGGGCTGGGTTCGGTCGAGCCTTCGGGCTGATGGTCTTTGGGGGTTAGGGTAACCCCTTAGTACATGGGTCGTCCCTTAAAAACATCCCAATCACCTACTTTGTTCACAAAGTAACCCTCCAATCTCTCCTTTCTCTCCCAAACGTCTGATTTTTGGCAAAAACCACCCCTCCAAACTCTTCCTTCTTCCGTTTCCAAGCACCCTCACTCCACCCTTCAAATCTCATCTTAAACAAAAATCAATAAAGGCTACTTCGTTTAAAAATCTAACGAGAATTAAATAGCGCTGCACTGGATGACCTATGAAATTCTCACCAATCACTTTCAATACGATCTGCTAGAACCAAAACGTATAGAATAAGTGATGCTACAATACCCTAAAACCTAGGATCAAACTCTAAAACCGGTTGCTCACGGGAGCATTTGAAAACTTTATATCGGATCTGGACCGCACATCGGAAGTCCGATTATCCTGAACTTAGACAATCTTGACCCCCTAGTTGGACTTGACAATCACCTCGAAAATCAAGATCAAATGATGTCCCATGATAATTTTCTTGAGCCTAGAGTGAAGAGTGTGAGAAATGTTAGAAATTAAATATAATTTATGAAATCTGGCATGTGTCGCTTGTGCACCTTTTTCTAAGCGTTCTGACCATCAGAATTCGATTAAATTTTACCATCGGATCAGGATAGGTGGCCCTTACATGTCATAGTAATTGTAGCTCTGATCGAGTACCGATAGCCGTTGAACTAAAACTGGTCCACCACGATCGATTTGGATTTTCAATCAGACTGAAAACTCTACCTGACCTAGATCCAATGTCAGGGAGCTTAAGTCCGACCGCATTTGATAAGAGGACCTCCAGAAGTGCTCCGTTGAGACGGAACAGTCCGTATTTGGACATAACATAAGTATACTTTGGCCCCAAGTCTATTTTTGTCGCTTTTGGACTTATAAAAAGGCTTAAACTCTTACTGTCTCATTCCATACGAATTTCTTAAGCCCTAGGAGAGAGAAGAGAGAAAAGAGAGAGAGAAAGAGGGAGAGAGTGGGGGAGAAGATGGGGTTTTTCTTCCATGGATTCTTCCCTGCTACTCCTTGTGCTTCAACGTTGCTTCTGCACTTCTATTTCGGTGCTTCCAGCTCCACCTTTAGGTAAGAAATCATAATCCTAACATGTTCTAGAGTTCCAAATAGCATAAGTGATGATGTAGCTAACCTATTTCGTAGTATAGGTTGCCGTTGAGCCGTTGACGAAGAGTTATCGTCTGAATCAACTCCGTTTCACAATTTCTGGTTTAAGGTGCGGATTTTAGACGCTTAGGTTGTCATTTTTCAAAACTTTCAATGTCATTTAATGGTAGATTATTGACAAGGATGTTGTTTGACATGTAGAACATGCTGTCTGTTTTTCATTTCGAATACGTACGAAGAATATGAGATTTAGGGTATTTTAGGTATTTGTAGGAAATACTGTATACGTACGTATTTTGCTGATATGATTGCCATTAGTATTTGTCATGTACCTATGTTAGTTATGCGTGTATGATCTGTTTGGCGAAGAGATTCGCCCTGATGCACATTTTGGCTAACGTATGCTATGTAGGCTAATGTGTGAAGACTAAGTGTTTGTATAAATGTTTGTATAAGTAAGTATTGAGTAAATGAGGTTGTAGATTAGCGTTGAGATAAGATTCTCAACTATTTTGATGATGTATATGATTTTCTCCACGTTTGTTATATTTGAATTGATTACTTTATATATATGAAATGCTTGCGTATGATTAAATTGTTTATGTTGTATCTTATAACATGTTGCTATCATGCTTGAATTACTTGTTATTTCAATTCTGTCTATCTCATATGATTACTGATTCAGATTACATGTGCTTGGGGCTATACACTAGTCCAGGCAGTCGGTAACAGATTTGAATTCGTGGTTGGATTCTATTCGCCACGAAGGACGCATTGACGAACCCGAGTCGTGCGTTGCTTGTTGACAGTGGTTAGGCCACACGAAGTGCTTATGCACTTCATGTCATACAACTCAACGGGCACTCATACTAGTCGAACTCGTCAAGTGACCCGACTGACCATTGTATGTTCACCTTGTATTGGTCATAACTGCTTGAACCTAGGGTACTGAACTTACTAGTGAAAACCCTGATAACCGTGGTACCTTGATCCACTACGACTCATGAGCCAGGCATGGTGGTATGGGACACCGTGGTCGAGATGTCGGCCTACGCTGGGGCCACAAACCTCCCCGTAGTGACCAGTGAGCAACCCAGACTCGTGAGTCGATTATGGTGGTATGGGATACTATATTTGAGTTGTCGGCCTACACTGATAAGGTGATGGGGGAGCGGAGCAACGAGTGCGTGCAATAGCCCTGACAGCCCTTTGTAGTGACCTCGAGCATACTCTGAGTCTACGTGAGGTGACGACCCTTCCATAGGAACAAGAGTACAAACTAGGCCTGTATTGATAAGGTGATGGGGGAGCGGAGTAATGAGTGTGTGCAACAGCCCTGACAGCCCTTGCAGCGACCTAGAAATATATCATCGTATGAGATTACTAGGAGTGACGACCCTAGACAGGATCCTTGTTTGGGAATGATATAAGGGAGGTACCCTAGTTTCCCAATCCTGCTGTATGAAAAGGACTAATAATAACTCGGCAATCATATTCATATTGCACTGTATGTGCCTATAAGATGTGGAGCACTGAGGGAAGAAAGTATGCCGCGGACGTAAGATGGTGTCGCATGAGGGAGTATGTTGGCGAGGGCATGCATCATGTCATTTCATCCTTACATTAATTACAGTATTTAGGAATGTTTGATTTTCTTTCTTTATCATTATCGCTTAATTGATTTGATAACATGTTAACCTTTGCTCTATGATTCCACTGAGTTGGCCACTCACTCCCACGTTACGGGACGGTGTTGTACACGCCAACCAGTCCCTGTTTTAGTTTCAAATGATGGCACTGTTTGTGAAGTGGAGCCAGACTTGTTTGATGATGAGGAGGATTTCTCCTATAGGCAGTTATCAGGCGGGTCTAGGTAGATCGTGTTCTGATCGACGGAATTACAGGGAGGTTAATTAGATGCCATGACACTTATCATTTTATATTTTTGGAGCACCCATGTATATTCTTTTTTATCATTTTTGGAGTATACATGTATATGTTTAATCTGGTAACATGTTCACACTCTAGAGACTTAGAACAGTTCATATATTTTATATATCTATCACATTCTTCCGCTTGCTAATTTAACTGTCTCTGGAGTATGATATGTTGTTTTGTCTTAATTCACTTCATGTTTTATGCATTATTACAGCCGACATTTATCCTTCATTGAAAATGTTCCATAAGTGATGTTCTAGAAATCGGGAGTGGAGTTTATGCTCGACCCCATATTTTTGGGATGTTATAGATCTAGAGGCAGTGGCGTCGAGGAGGAGCTCTGTGATGAGGAGCCGCAGCAGGAGGCGGCTACTTTTTTTGGGCTAAACCAGTAGATTAGCCCTTCATGATTATTTCAGTACATCTAGAAGCTTGAGTTTTGTAATTGGCCCCCGCCTGAGCAGGCTAGGTTATTGTTCACACTTTGGGTCATATTTATGTTACGTTTCATTCTGCCATTTGCACTTTGATTTACACATTGATTACCACAATCATTTAGTTAACTCCTAGGTTTTAGGGATGTGAGCGGGTCCCGAAAACTGGGGCGTGACAAGTTGGTATCAAAGCGGAGTATTAGGTAGCCTGGCTATGGGATCAATATACAAAATTTAACCTAGGCAAAACTTAGAAATATCCCTTAGAGAGTAGATGGATGCGTGAATGTAGAAACAAAACACTTAGGCCCCCCCTTAACATCAGTAGAATGAGAAAAATTGAACTTATGAAGCAATCCCAATAGCTAGGGAGAAATTAGAACATGAAAAGGACCTAGGATCCCTGGGAAAACAATGGGTAGTCGTCTGAATCTAGAAACGGAGACTTTAGATCCCTTGAAGAATGCAATCAAGAGTATTATTTGGAAGAAAAACTCCCTCGCCATGGAATTGGCAAGGTTCTCTAACTATTGTAGCACTTTATATTGATTAAAATCATTTTCCTCCCTTTAAACCCTTGAACCACGAAATTTAATTCCACAGGAAGCCATGCCTCCAATACTAGGATCCCACCATACCTGCACGGTTAACATCCATCCCATCCCCTCAATCGAGCGCCAGCGGGAGCGCAGCTTGGTCTACACACTAGGTCTCCCGCCTAGGGTGTCAAACAAGGACACCAGGTCGGAAGCTATTGGAGATTCCCTCTCTCTCCAAATATTCACGTCAGGGTTGCCATCGTAGTATTTTGAGCGATGGACGCCGACAGGAGCCACCGCCTTTAAGCAGATGGTGGTGACCATGCAGCAACAATAGACTGCCTTTATACAACAGCAATATGACTCGCACGATCTCATGATGGAGACCCTGTAGAGTCATGGAGGGACGTCCCGAGATATCGAGATACGAGGCACCGATGTGTTTGACCATTTCATGAGGCTCCGTCCATCGAAGTTCGGAGGGGTGCCTAACCTGGTTCAGGTGGAGTACTGGTTGGTAAGGATCGCCAAAATGATAGAGCCCCTGGAATGCTTCGATGCTCAGAGGATCAGTTTGGCCACATACCTACTGGATGGTGAGGAAGAAAATTGGTGGAACAACGTACAGAGGAGTGTGCCAACTAGGTATGCCTGGACGTGGGTTGACTTCAGGACAAAATTCCTTGAGAAATATTTTTTAAAGTCCGGTCGAAGTGAAAAGATCGAGCAGTTCCTAAAGTTGGAACAGGGAAATCTGATGGTCGACCAGTACGAGGGGAAGTTTGACGATCTGTCTCAGTATGTACCCAAAGCCCTCGAAGACGAGGAGTACAAGTTGGAGAAGTTCAAGGAGGGGCTGAAGCCCGAGATACAATCCCAGCTGTGCACATGGGACTTCAGGGACTTCCCGGAGCTGATGGACAAGGCTATGCGAGTAGAGAAGAATTCGAGTGCACCATTCTCTCCCGTCTTCCAACACAAGGCACCCCGATCAGGCCAAGGCTAGCACCTCCTGCCCCACCTACCTTAGCAAGGAGGATCAGAGTTCAGCCTGTAGGCGCCACGCTTGCACCCCCAAGAAGGTATTGTGAGTAGTAGAGGCAAGATGGCCACACTACTTGGTTCTGTTACAAAAGGATAACCGATGAAGGCAATGCGCCGCCAGCGAACCACCCTCAATAGAATCGAAGAGCGATCTGAGTAGCGCCTAGGCCCCAACAGCCCAGGCAGGGACCTCCGGCATAAGCAGAGGGGTCCCCAAGCCAGGATGTATGTCGTTGCTTCTACTAAGGCCGAGCAGGATCCCTTGCAGACTATCCATGGTACTGCCCATATTAACGGTACTCCTGTACTCACTTTATTTGATTCTAGTGCAACTTTATCTTTTATTAATTCTGTTATTGCATCTAGACTAGAACTAAACACCACTAGGATGCATGTCCGCTTAGTTGTAGCATCCCCTATGGGCAAATTTGTGGAAACAGATAAGATATGCACGACATGTGCCATCAAGCTCACAAATTGTGAGGTGGCTATGGACCTAATTATCATGCTCGTCAGGCAATTTAATGTCATCCTTGGGATGGACTAGCTCACGTTGGTGCGTACAGTCATGGATTATATCGGACGAATAATAGTAGTCTGAGACTTTTTCGAAGTATTCCAAGAGATACCAGGACTGCATCCTAGGCGTGCAATAAATTTTTATATTGACCTCATGCCTCCACTCCTATATCACTCCCTCTATTTCGCATGCCTCCTTATGAGATGGAGGAGTTGAGGAGTCAGATTGATGAGTTGCTGGCTCAGGGTTTCATTTGCCTCAGTATTTCTCCTTGGGGAGCGCCTGTTCTCTTTGTAAAGAAGAAGGACAGGTCGATGTGCCTCAGTATAGACTACAAAAGGTTGAATGAGGTGACGATAAAGAACAGGTACCCCCTGTTGTGCATCAATGATCTATTCGATCAGCTAAATGACGCCAAGTATTTTTTCAAGATAGATTTGCGCTCACGCTATCTCTAGTTGAGGATCAAGGATGAGGATATCCCTAAGACAGCATTCAGGACTCATTATGGGCACTACGAGTTCCTAGTGAAGTCTTTCAATCACATAAATGCTCTAACAGTTTTTATGGACCTAATGAATCGGGTTTTCATGAACCTGATGAATCGGGTTTTCGTGCGTTACCTTGACCGGTTCGTGATTGTATATATCGATGATATCTTGGTTTACTCGAAAAGCTGAGAAGAGCACGAGCAGCATTTGTGCACAGTGTTGAACACTCTGAAAGAGAACCAGCTGTATGCCAAGCTAAGAAAGTGCAAGTTTTGGGAAGAGGAAGTGAAGTTCCTGGAACATGTAGTGAAGGAGGAAGGGATAGTATTTGATCCGACTAAAGTGGAAGTAGTATCTAAGTGGGAGCAGTCCACTACTGTGACCAAGGTTCGGAGTTTCCTAGGCATGGTTAGGTACTATGGGCGCTTTATCAAGGAATTCTCCAGAATCGCGCGACCACTCACTCATCTGACAAAGAAGAACGTCTGATTCACGTGGGATGAAAATACAAAAATAACTTTTCGAGAGCTAAAGATGAGGCTGACTTCCGCACCAGTGCTCACTCTCCCACAAGAAGGGGAAAGGTTCGTGGAGTATAGCGATGCTTTGAAGTTGGGCCTTAGTTGCGTTCTGATGCAGAACAACAAGGTCATCACTTTTTCCTCTCACTAACTAAAGAAATACAAAGAGAACTACTTGACTTATGACCTGGAATTGGCAGCGATGGTCTTTGCCTTAAAGATGGAGGCATTACCTATACAGAGAGGATTTCAGTTATTTTGCGATCACAAGAGTTTGAAATACATATTCACGCGAAAGGACTTGAACATGTGCCGGTGTCGATGGATGGAGACACTTAAAGACTTCCACTTTGATATCTCATACCACCCTGGAAAGGCGAACTATGTGGCCGATGCTCTAAGTCGGAAGAAGAAACATGAGCCGGTAGCCACCTTGATGATCAATGAATGGGAGATGATTGAATTCATTTAGGATTTTGACATTCAGCTTACCCTCGACGAGCCAGATGCGTACGTAGCCCTTTTGACTGCAGAATCCACCCTAGTGCGATAGGTAATCGTTTCCTAGGACTAGGATGCATGGCTTGTCAAGATGAAGGAGAGGTGTAAGGATGAGGAAATGCCTGGTTAGAGGGTTGGTAGCGACAACGACCTTCGATATCAGGGACGAGTATGCGTTCCAGACAACACTGATTTGTGGAAGGAAGTGATGGTGGAAGCTCACCACTTCAAATTAGCTATCCACCTGGGAAGTACCAAAATGTACAATGACGTCAAGAGGGAGTATTAATGGGGGAATATGAAGAGGAATATAGCAGATTTTGTGGTAAAGTGTATGGTGTGTCAAAAGATTAAGGCCGAGCATCATAAACTCACTGGCCTCCTTCAGCCATTGTTGCTAGCTGAGTGGAAGTGGGACAGTATCTCCATGGATTACATATCTAGTCTCCCTAGGATGTAGAGGAAGCACGATTCGATCTAGGTCATTGTCGATAGGTTAACAAAGGCTACTAGATTCCTCCCGATTCACATGACAGATTTCACTGATAGTTTAGCAAGGTTATACATCCGGGAAGTACGATCCTATAGAGTTCTACGAGAAATTATATTAGATAAAGACTCCAGATTTACTTTTGCCTTTTGGAAGAGGTTGTACGAAGAGATGGGCATGGAACTCAAGTTCAGTACAACATTCCATCCTCAGATAGATGGGCAGAGTGAGAGGGTGAATTAGATTCGGGAAGATATGCTGAGAGCATGCATCCAGGACTTTCAGGGCAATTGGGATGATCACCTAACACTGGTAGAATTTACATACAACAACAGCTTCCAGTCCAGCATAGGCATAACACCATATGAGGCTCTCTGTGGTTGCCCTTACCGAGCTCCTCAGTGTTGAGCAGAAGTCGGAGAGAGAAGTTTATTAGGGCACAAGCTTGTTCAAGCTACTACTCAGGTCATTGACGTGGTCCGAAAATGATTGTGCACCACCTAGAGTAGACAAAAGATCTATGTTGATAATCATCAACGTAACCTGGAGTTTACAACTGGCGATCATGTATTTCTAAAAGTTTCACCTTGAAGGGTCTGATGAGGTTCGGACAAAAAGGGAAGCTAGCACCTCGTTTTATCGGGCCTTTCGAGATTCTAGATTGTGTTGGAGCTGTAGCATAACACCTTGAGCTGCACACTGCGCTGGCCGACATTCACAACGTCTTTCATGTGTCCATGTTGAAGAAGTATACGCCAGACGAGTCGTACATCGTTAGCTGGGAGCAAATCGAGCTGACAGATAATGCCTCTTACACTGATGAACCTATTCGCATCTTAGACCACAAGGAGCAGGTCGTACGGACGAAGACTATACTGATGGTCAAGGTTCTCTAGTCACATCATGGGGAAGAAGACGTGACTTGGGAGCGAGAATCAGAAGCCATGGAGAAGTATCCTCACCTATTCAATGGCACATTGTAGGTAATTTCGAGGACAATTTTTTTAAGGGGGGTAAACTGTAACACCCCGTACCTCGGGTACACGGGTTACCTTCTTAAAAATAACATTAGAAGAAAATGAAATGGGCTAATTAGTCAGTTGAACTTGTGTATACAAGGTGTGCACTCCAGCCAGCATCAGAGCCATCCACCTAGGGGGCCCTAGAAGCTGAGACGAGCTCCATGACAGTCAGGAAGGTAAGAACAGCTAAAACCCCAGCTTACGAAAACTCTGAGTCATTAAATTAAACCATATTGAGAACAACATCCTATAGCTAACCCTTGAGAATTAATTAGAATCAAACCAAGCCCTCATCATGACCATGACAACATATTAATCATTGAAAACCGATTTCGAAACCATCCAACCTCGGGATCTAAGTGCATGGGCCAATCGGAGCCGTAGACGGGCGTTATGGCCCACATGGGTCTCGACCCCGCCCCAAAATAGACCAAAACCTTTAGGCAAGGATCCTAAGACAAACGGATGAACTGGATTTGTCACCACCATTGTGATGGACTCCACACATGGTGCATGTGCACCCCATGCATGTATACACGACATGCATTGAAATGGTGGGCTCGAACAAACAACCATTGACCGAGCCAAATTCGTAAAGGAGAGAACGGATTCTCCCGCTTGTTAGAATTTTAAATTGATGATTTTCAGATCCCAATGTGGCCCACCCTGGGCATTTTTCAAAAAATCCAAACCATTCATTAGACCTGTCGGCCCCGCCTGATCAAAACCGAAAAGTCTCTTAAGCCCATGGAAAGGGATAAGGATTTTTAGATAAGACAGTTCAAAGAATTACACGTGGCTAAGATCTGGCATGTGAGACCAATCCCAGACTACATGGGTGGCACATGATCAACTCGATCAGGCCATCCGAACCATCCATCGTCAGGGAGAGCTGTGCTCTCTCTTTTCCAGAAATGGCCAAACAAAGGCCTGTGCATGGTAAAGCATAAAGCTTATTTCCCTCTTTGGGGGAGGGAGTGTTGGTGCATTTCTGTCCGTCCCTGGGGCCAGGTGGCGCCTTCCCACTCACTGGTTCTAAACAAGATGAGAAGGAGAAGAGTGAGCGTATCATCTCACGAGAAATGGAGATTCTTGTGAGATAGTTCGAAACTAGTGTTTAAAGTCTAAAAGGTGGACCCCAAATTGATCAGGAACCTCATCTGGTCTGTCTAAATGGACCAGATCTCAAGAATACAATATATATGGGGAGTTTCCATTAAAGGCTCTCTCATCTCCTCCGTTAAACCATCCAAACCCGACACCGAAATGGGCCTCACCAGATCAGAAAAGTTACTTTTCTGGTGGGCCTAGGTGTCAGCCACCCATCCTAGCATGTGGATGGGCCCCATGCAAGGCCGCTTTTTTATCACCACCATTACAAATTGGGCCATTTCCAGCCATTGGAACTCTCTCCCTCACAGCTATATAAAGAGCCCTGTAGCTCTTGGGATTCACGCCAAGGAGAGAGAAAGGAGAGAGGAGAAAGAGAGTGGGAAGAGAGAGAGAGAAGAGAGGTGTGAGCTGAGTGCTTAGTTTAGCCGACTCACCCTGTCTCAGCTTGACTTGGACGAGTTGGTGGTTGCCCCACCAAGTTTCGGACTAGGTAACGGTCTCTCTCCCTCATTTTTTTTCCTTTAAATGATGACACCGACATGAGAGCTAAAGTCGGCCTCCTTCAATCCATGAAGACAGGATGTGCCAAGCTCTAATGGGCTAGTAAGTCAAGTCCAGGACCAAGCCAATCGATGGTCGTGGGTCGGATTAATAAATCGATCAAGACATGGCCTCTATTTTGGAATAAATCAATGGCTGAGTAGTGGCTCTATTTTGGATTGAAACAATGGCCAAGTGGTTACTCTATTTTAGGCTGGAACAATGGCCGAGTAGTGGCTCTATTTGAAATAGAAATTGGCCCAAACCATGGGCACGTTTCGGGACCCAAAACGGATAGCCAACAACCATGAGCGGGCTATGCTCTGGCTTAGAACCAAAGCTCAAATAGACCTGGGTTAAGCCCTCAGTTGGGTTTTAAAATAGGTCCAAGAACCCACCTTGTCGACTCTCATCTGGAGCGTAAATCCAGCGGCAACCATGGCAGGAACCACACTCAAGTTGGGCCTTAATCCTAGCTAGAAACTGGGCCTGGAGTATTGCTAAAACCATGGCAAATGATGGCTATGTTTGAGGCCGATATTAGGGCCGAAATCAGTCTAGCAGTGGGACATTTTCTAGACAGAAGTTGGGCGTTATGCTGCTGGCTGCCCTAAAGCATATCTCAGTGCGCCACATTCTAGCGTGGTGGGCCTCATCAACATGGGATATTATCTTCAGAGGTGGGATTGCTGGGCATGTTCATCAGTTCACTTTCAGGAACGATTCTGCAAGTGTGGAATTTGTTGGTCACAATCTAGAACGTTCATCTTGCATATGGGTTTGATCTGGACCGAAGATGACGCTGCAATGGGCCCCTGTCCGTGCCTTCAAATTCCAGCTGAAGGTAGTCCTTCAGGAGACTGTGAGTTGGACATGAAAACCAACTCTTCGACGGCCGTGAATCTGTTAAAAATAGCCATCAGTGGGCTATGCTGAGGATGGGTGTAGGCGTTTTTAACATGAGCCTTGGACTAAGCTAGAAACCAGCCCAGAACTAGTCAATTTACAGCGAGGAAGTAGGTGGGTTGTACCACATACATCTGTGGTGTAAGACCTATATCCAAGTCCGTACCGTTCCGTTGGCTTCTGCGGTCCTCACAGTCGAATTCCGACAATCTTCGGCTCGTATTCGACATTTATGCGTGATCCTAAGCCAGATTTCGCATACCGAAGTCGGCTCGAACCAGAACTTGTATCATAGCAACTGCGCCGTCGCCGCGGTTCCAACGCCGCAACTCGCGCACCGAACTGATACCCAGGTTAGAAGATGTGTGCCCGCGTTCATTTCGAGAAAAACGCTACACGTTGCGAACTTCTAGGAAATCTCTACAACATGTCTCATCAATCAAATCAATCAATCAATCACTTCATGTCAAGTACAAAACAACCCATGCTTTCTTTCTCCACAAGTCAACTCTTTCTCACCCTCTCTCTTACACACCCATACATGTCAAGTATACTTCACATCCATCACCCATCACTTCTCTCAACCATCACACCTCTCTTTTTCTCAAATTCAAAAAAATTCCCAAGCAACCAACAAGCTTCACACGTCCACAATTTTTCAAGGAGAGAAAAAGAGAAAGTGAGTTGTGTAGCCCACTTTCCATCCCAAAAACCTATCATTCAAGCCATTCATCTCTCATCTCCCTCTATCAAAGTTAAGCACAAGGAAGTTGGCTTTCTAACAGACCAAGAAAATCGAACGGTGGGTGCTTCTATAGGTGTAGATTTCTTATTTTGATAATGGGCCAAGTGAGGCCTACCGATCAATGGTATGGATCTCATTTTGGACCCTAAAAGTGGCCAATGGCCTACTTTGATTTCAAGATCAATCCATGATGGGGCCATTCTCCATGGATCCCATCATGATGTTTACTTTCTTTGCATAATATGGTCATTTAGACCATTCATTTTAGTGGGGAAAGGATCTCCACTGTTGATTTTGATCGGTGGGCCCATATGAAATGGGACCTACTTAATGTATATTGTAGATCATGCAACGGAGGGTCCATAGTGGCGGGGTCCCTCCACCACAAGTTTATCTTTCTCTCTCTCTCTCTCTCTCCCTCTCTCTTTCTTTGTATGTGTGTATGAGATGATATGGCCTTGTGGCCCACCCGGATGGACCCCACCATGAATCATGTATTTTATCCAAGCCATCCGTAGGTGGGACCCACTTTATATATGTGTTGTGCCCATACCACCCACCATGTGATGGCCCATCTTAGCAAGGGCCCACCTCAAATGTGTGTGTTATGCAAACCATCCAGGGACGTTGGACTCCCTGGACGTGTTTTGAAAAAACACAAATATTTGCTTGATTTACAAGCTTAGTGCAGGGGCTACTCCTATAGGCCCCACATCGATGTATGAGTCTAATCCACGTCGTCCATTCTATTCTCAAGCTCATTTTAGGCGTTGATATGAAAAATGAGATCAATCCGACTTTCTAGAGGGCCATAGCCTTAAAAACAGTATTTACACCATTAAAATATGCCCCAACATTTCTGTACACTAAAACTCATCGAATATAGGGCTTAATGAGTTTGTATTGAGTCATGGGGAACAATGGTGGGGTTGGATTTTGTTGATGCGGGCCCTACCCCAGAAAAACCTCAAAAAAATGATATTTCAAAAAAATAAATAAATAAACAACTAAAACAGCAGCAGCCATTGCTACTGCTGTCATCAGAGGCGCAGGCAGCGCCTGCGTGCGCTTACGGGCGTGAACGGGCAGGGACCCATAGGTCCCAGCCGTGGGCCCCACCATGATGTATGTGGATCATCCGCACCGTCCATCTCGTAGTCCTTTAGGGCGTAGGGCCCCCCTCCAAATATCAGCTCCATCTGGAACTCGGGTGGCCCACATCAGAGGAAACAATGAGATTGAACGTCTACTGTTGAAACCTTTTGGGGTCTCTGGAGGTTTTGGATCAAGTATGAAATTTGTTTTTTTTCTCTCATCTAGAGGTCCACGTGACCTTGTCCACGGATTGGATGTAAAACAAACGTTATGGTGGGCCCCACGTGGGACCCACATGCATGTATAACCACACCGTCCACACCATGGGACGATGGTGGTCGGACACACCCAGATCCGTAGCTCAGTGGCAGGCTGAGTGGAGATACCTCGTTTCAACACTTGAGGTCTTGGCATCGATCCCTGGTGGAGGTGGCTTGCATGGAGCGTGTGTGGTGACGGGGTGGGACCCACCGTGATGTATGCATTCTCTCCTCACTGTCCATCTTTTTGGGACCTACCATGATGCATGTGTTGCATCCAACTTGTCCAGCCATTTTGGATTTCATTTTTAGGAATGAGTTTAAAATAATAATAATAATAATAATAATAATAATAATAATAATAATAATAATAATAATTAATAAATAAATAAATAAAGATAAAATAAGAATGAATCAGATCTAGAGTTCAAGTGGACCCATACCATGATGCATGTGTTACATCTAGACCATCCAATCATTTTAGAAGATCCTTTTATGGCATGAAAGAAATATATGTTTGGTGGGCCTTGAAAGAAATTTTTTGGTGGAAATCATTGCCACTACTTATTTGGAGTGCGGTCCAATTGATCTTTTGATAAGATTCATTTATACATGAGGCCCATTTGAGGAGGCCCATGAATCGAGGCCTGACGGGATATACGTAAGGCCTATTGATGCATTCTAAGGCCCATGGGTTATGGCCCATTGCAATGTACGTAAGGCCCATTGGTGCGGCCCATAGATACGACCCACTTGATAAATATAAGGCCTGTGTGATACAGCCCATTTGATGTACTTAAGGCCCAATGGGATGTATTTAGGTCCATTGCAATGTGTGATTCCTCCATGGTGTATATAATGATGTTTGCAACGGGCTGAACCTTAGGAGCAATGATGGTTTAACGTCCACATTGTAAGGATGACGCTGCTTAAATGTCTACATTGTCACTCTCCCTAAGGCCCATCGATAGCCCCATACTTGTAGTGAGTAGGCCGTCTAGGCCCATTTTTGCTATGTACAGAGTCCATCACTGTATAACATTATTCAAGATCATACGCACCATATGTATGCTTGATATGAGGAGTGACTGATCATAACATATGCCTTCGGGCAAATGGTTTATGGGACTCTCTGATAGGCGGAGTTATCCCACATGAGCGTACGGTATGCGCAGGATTGATGCATGATTTGACGGTATGACTCATGCACTTTACATTGTGTGATTATTGTATGCCCTAGCTACATCAGGGTCATAGCCTCCATAAACACATCATGGGTGGCTGGATTGGATACCGGAAATATTGTTACTAAGCATCGGGGCACCACAGATGTCCCTGGATAAAAATTCCTAAAATCGATGGTACAAGAGGATGACTCCAACGTTGAGACCGAGTGGATATATGAGCGCACGAGGACCGAATACCAGGAGGCTGCGTCTCCCACTGTGTCGTGGTCGGTTGGAAAGGGGTGTGGCCTTACTCGTCCGAGGGTAGGGGGCAATACTAGGCTGAGTCTGATTAGCTCGTGAATGGGTCCGCTATCGACGTGCCGAATAGGTATTGACAGACTATTGGTCAGGCGGATAGTGAGGTTTCTTACGCTCACTTGGATTTTGCAGCTAGGAGAGCGGCAATGCCATTTGGAGTGTACTAAACCCCGGTGATTATCCAGAATGAGAACTGTACTGATATATGATGAGGATTGGCATGCTTGAGTTGCATCTCGCATCGCATGGCCGTGTTATGGCCGATAACATTCATATCTTGCACCGCATAACCTTGGTACGACTAATTGCACTCATGTACTCATCAGCATGTCTCTGCATTACTCTGACCTTGCATTCTGAGTACGCTTATATTGCACACACACTTACACCGCCTCTAAGCTTTTTATAAGCTTATGCACGATTGATGCGTGCATGTGACGCCAGGACATAGCCGTAGTCTTACCGCAGTTGGAGTGTACAGCTAATCTTCTGAAGTTTTTGTTACTTTCAGTATATTGTATTTCCCTTTCATACGCCTTGTACCCAAAGTTTTTTATCATAGTGGATTTTGTGATGGTGTTCTTGTGGTTATTGCTCGTGGATTATGCTTATGTTTATGCTCATTACTATTCAAATTGATGATTAGAAATCCTCCTTGTAGCATTCCAGGATCGGAACCTGGCGTATGGGTGCTGGGAACCGAGAATGGGGTACTACGGAGGCTGTCGGCATCGGATTTGGCGATCGAGAATTTTATGTGCCTGGTTTCTGAGTTCAGGGCGTGACATGTGGGCCTCACTGCTGTGGGCTACACCTGAGTTTCAAATCTCAAGTGGGTCACACCCTGTTTGAAAATAAGTGGGCCACATCGTATATAATAGTGGGCCGCACCCTATTTTAAAATGGGTGGGCCACACCATATATAACAGTGGGCTGCACTATCTGGTGGGCTGCACCACGCATGAAACACTATGGGCCTCACCAAGCATAGTTGTGGGCCATCTTGGGACCGTGGTTAGCACAACAGATCTGGGCCGGGACAAGTCCAGCCTAGCCTAACCTTGGGCCGTTAGTAGGCAACTATAGCTGGGCCATCAAGGGCCAGCCACACTAGGCCACGAGCAGGCCCAGTTTGGGCTACAACTGGCCAGCTAGGCATTGGGCCGAATCAAACCAAGGTCAGGTGTAACACCCCGGATATTTACCTACCTGGAATTAGACTTCCTTAGGCAATGGGTCAACCATAACACCTTGGTAACCTCTCAGAACCCAATTCCAAAGCCAAAGAAATCATTTAGAACCAAATTCTTTAAAAATTTATCATGTATTAACTAGCGCTACACTAGATTTCCTGCCAAATTAGCACCAACTACTTTAAATACGATCTGTAATACCCAAAACCTATAGAATCATTGACACTATCTTACCCTGAAATCTAGGATCCAATTCTAAACCCAGTTACTCCCGGGAATGCTTTGTAATTTTATATTGGCTTTAGACCGCGCATCGAAAGTCTGATATCTATGAACTTAGACCATTATGACCTCCTAGTTGGATTTGACAATCACCTAGAAAATCAAGCCCAACCGATGTCCTGAGACTATTTTATTAAGCCCAGAGTAAAGAGAGTAGGAAAAGGAAGATTTTTAGAAAAATTAATTATATTTTAAAGAAATCTGGAACGGTTCACTTGTGCGTTATTTTTAAGCATTCTGACCGTTAGAATTTGACCCAAATTCACCCTCGGATTAGGATTGGTGGCCTTTACATGTCGTAGTACTTGTAGCTCTGATCGAGTTCCCGTAACCGTTGAACTGAAACTGGTCCGCCACGGTTGATCTAGAAATTCGACCGGACTGAAAACTTAGCTTGACCTATATCTAATATTAGAGATCTTAAGTCCGACTACATTTAGTAACAGGACCTCCAAAAGTGCTCCATTGGATCGGAACATACCCAATTTGGTTATAACCTAAGTATACCCTGGCCCCAAGTCTATTTTCATCGCTTTTGGGCTTATAAAAAGGCTTAAAACCCCCATTCCCAAATCCCATACGAATTTCCAAACCCTAGAGATTTAAAAGAAAGAAAAGAGAGAAAGTGTGGAAGAATCAGGTGAAACTCCGTAGGATTCTTCCTAACCCATCTATACATTGAACCAGCGTTTCTGAATCGTTCTTCCGGCGATTTAGATTTTGTTTTAGGGTAAGTTAAGCTAACCCTAACCTGTTTTGAAGCTTAGAATAGCTGTAGTAGAGTTCTAGCTAACCTGTTTCTTGCCCTAGGTAGCGTATCCGCCGTTGACGAAGACACATCGTCTGAATCATCTTAAATACATCTTTTCTGGTTTAAGGTGCGGACTATATGCACTTAGGTTATGGTTTTCAACACTTTCAATGATAGTTAATGATTTATTCATGTTGTGAATGCAATTACACATGCCAAATGTGCTATCTGTTTTGTCTTCCGTATACGTATACTCTATATTGTAAATACCATATTTCATGTACATGTTAGAATACACGTATGCGTATGAAATCTGTTGATATGCTTGCCATGATTAATGATCGTTGTTGTATGCCTGATATGTATATGGAAACTCCTTGGTAAGAGGACTTGCCCTAATATGCGACGGTGTTGACATACGTGATGTATGTTGAATAGTGTAAGCTAAGTGTTTGTTTAAATATCTAAATGAGATAATGATTAGAAAATGTATTTGCTAAGATGGTTGGGATATGGATTTCAACCATAATGTTTGTGTGAATGATTTCCTTCATGAATCATGTGACTTAGAATATCCATGCTAAATGAGTGTATGATTTCCTCCATGGATTATGTACTTAGTTGAATCATGTTAAATGTGTGTATAAATTCCTGCATGTACTATTTACATTTCAAGCTATACTTCATTATTGTTCATGTGAATGCAGGATATGAATCATATGCTAGTTATTGTATGTGTATGTGAATGGGGCTGTGTTACAGTCCAGGTAATCGAAAACCGTTTTGAAAATAATGGTTGAGGTTGTTTACGCCACATAGGATGAGTTTAGCGAATCTGAGTTGTGCTGGGGTGTTCGGTAGTGGTTAGGCCACACGGAGTGCTTATGCATTCCATGCCATTCAACTCAATGTGCGCTTGGCCTAGTTGAGATTATCAACTAACCTGATTGACCGATGCTTGTTCACCATGTTTTGTCACTACTACTTGAACCTAAGGTACCAAACTTACTAATGAAATCCCCTCTAACCTTAGTACCTCGATCCGCTAAGACTCATGAGGCGATTATGGTGGTATGAGACACTATATTCGTGTTGTCGGCCTACATTGATTGGTGACGAGCCCTTTGTAGTGACCAGTGAGCACCTATACTCGTGAGCAGATTATGGTGGTATGGGACACTAAATTCTTGTTGTCGGCCTACATTAATTGGTGATGAGCCCTCTATAGTGACCTCGAGTATATCCTGATAGTGCATAAGGGCGACGAGTCTTGTTGCAGTATGTGGGATATAACTAGGCCTGTATTGATAAGGTGATAGGAGAGAGGAGCAACGATTGTGCGCAACAGCCCTAACAGCCCTTACGGTGACCTAAAACCGTAACATCGTATGAGATTATCTTGGACTGATGACCCGAGAATGGATCACTATAAGCCCCATATCTTAGGCCATACTATTCCGTAGACTTCCGCAGTCTTACCGGTCAAATTCCGGTAACCTTCGATCCTTATTCGACGTTTGCGTGTGACCTTGAGATGTATGCCATTAACCCGAAGTTGGCTCGACCCAAGATCTTTACTAGTGCGATCGCACCGTCGCCATGGTTCCAATGCCGCGTCTCGCGCGCCGAGGCGATACCCAGGCCAGGAGATGTGGGCCCGCGTGCAGTTCAAGGAAAAATGCCCCGCGTTTGTAATCCCAAGAGAATCTTTATGATATGTCCCATCAATCAATCACTCTAATCAATCCCATCACCTCATGTCAAGTACACCATCACCTCACACCCATCCCCAAACAACCCATAAGTCAAAAGTTTCTTACATCTTCCCATACCTTTCTTACATCACCCCTCCCTAAAGTCAACAAAGTTCTTACACAAGTCACATTTTTCTTACACACACCACTCTCTCCCATCACTTCTAACATCACTCTCTCTCATCTCTCTCATTTCTCCCAAAAACACCATGAGAGCAACCGTCCAAGCTTCCATGGAGGAGCTAGATGTGGCCCACTTCCTACCTCTCATCCCCACCATCAAAGGATCATCTAGACCGTTGAAATCTTCCCTTGGAGCTCTAAAGGCTATAGGCGGAAGAAGGAAGATGAAATCATAGGCGGGCGAATCTTTATTGTTGGTGGGTGCTTCTTTCTCTTTCTCTCTCTCCCTATTATTTTGGTGTGATGATATGGCCATGTGGCCCACCTGGATGGACCTCACCATGGTTCATGTATTCTATCCAAGCCATTTATAGGTGGGACCCACTTCATATGTATTGTATCCGCACCATCCATCATTTGGTGGCCCCCCCTAAGTAGGGCCCACTGTGAGTATGTGTTATGACAAACCGTCCAGCGTCCAGGGACGCCGGACGTGTAAGGAAAACACAAATATCAGTTTGATTTACAAGCATTTTGGGTGGGCTGCTCATGCAAGCCCCACCTTGATGTATTGAGTAAATCCACGCCATCCATCTCATTCCGTGGCTCATTTTAGGCGTCGGGTTAAAAAATGAGGTCCATCCGATCTTCAGGCGGGCCATAGCCTATAAAATAGTGGATTCAACCATTAAAAGACACCCTGGCATTTTTATTCGTCAGAAAAATACTAGATATTGGACTCATTTGGACGGTCTTGAGCCTCTGAATGCAATGGACTGGTTGGATTTACATGATGTGGGCCCCACCTGTGAAAAACCACAGTAATTGAATTTTTATTTTTATTTTTAAAAAAAAAACGTAACAACAGCAGCATGCTACCGCTCTTGTCAGTGACGCAGCAGGCCGTGCCAGGGGCGCTGGCGGGCGGACGGGCAGCAGCCCACGGCCCTAGCCATGGGCCCCACCTTGACGTTTATTCACCATCCTACCCGTTGATCTGGTGGGTCCCCTCCTCAGGTGGGCCCCCTCCAAAAATGAGATGCATCCAACGTTCAGGTTGCCCACATCATTAGAAACAGTGGGATTGAATGTCTACCCTTGAAACCCTTTTTTGGGTCCACAGAAGTTTTGGATCAAGATGATATTTGTTCCTCCTTTTCATCTAGGTCGGTACGACCTTGTCAATGGTTTGGATGGACAGTAAACATTAGGGTGGGCCCCACGTGGGACCCACCTACCTCCACCGTCCATATGACGTGTTGTGTGGGGCTGCCTTGATGTTTGGGTGTGATCAGCACCATCCAACAGCTACTGGACGGTGGGACCCGCCTTAGTATATTTGTTGTATCCACAGCCGTCCATCCTAAGGGACCCCACGTGATGTACATATTTTGTATCCAGACCGTCCAACGTCCCTGCTGCTGGACGGTGGCTGGATGATATATATATATAATATTAATATTATATTAATATCATAATACATGACATGAGGTGGGCCACACGTGTGGACCCACCATGTAAATAGGTATGAAATCTCCACCGTCCAGAACATCCAGGGTCTGGACGGTGGCTATTTGTAACTTATATATATTATATAATATTATGATATAATATATTATATTATATTAGATATATATATATATATTTGTAAGGTGGACCACGTCCGTGGAGCCCACCACTGATGTATGTTTATATCCACGTCGTCCATTCATCAGTTGGACGGGTGGAGCCCACCGTGATGTATCTACCCTTCAATCATACTGTCCAGTGGGACGTTAATGTGATGCCACATTGACGTATGTGTTTTATACGTCCCGTCCATCTGTTTGGGATGTGGGGCCACCCCACATGTGTGACACGTGTGGGTGGGACCCACCTTATTGTTTGTATTGTATATCCACCCCGTCCACTGGTCAGGACGACAGTGTGGACCCCACTGGGATATGTGTTTTATCAACACCGTCCATCCAAGCTGTTGGATTGGTGGGCCATGTATGTGGACCCCACCTTGATGTATTTGTTGTATCGGTGGGATCCACCATGATTTATGTGTTCTATCAGCTCAGTCCATTTGTCTTGCCAGCATGGATATCCCCCTTAATGCATGAATTTTAGGTCTCAGCCGTCCATCTCTTCCTGAACGCTAAAGACTTCCCTTCATGTATATATATTAATATAATATATTATAAATATTTGGTGGGCCACGTGTGTGGACCCCACCGCTATGTGTTTGTTGTATCTACATCGAACATCCATTTATCTCAGACGGCCTGGAGCTTTGAGTAACCACCAAGCCGTATGGTTTCATCCAAGCCATCCATTGGCTGGGACGGTGGACTCCACCATGATGCATTGTTCTATTCGAACTGTTCATTCATTTGTTGGTGGGGCCCACCCTTATGTTATATATTTTCTGTACCGTCTAGCCTATTGGACGGTGGGCCCCAAATTTTTAGCTGCTGTGTACATGGCAGCAGTCTGTGGGCCCTCCCATGATGTATATGTTGTATCCCCACTGACCATCTGATGGACGGTGGGCCACACCATTACATATGATAAGATCCTCACCGTCCAGATGGCTGGACGGTGGGACGCACCAGGATTTTCATGTTTTATACACATCGTGCATCCATTCAGCTCGTGTGGGGTGGGCCCCTGTTTTGATAATATGTTGTATATCATGCTGTCCATTTTACCTCCCGGTGTGGGCGTACCATGATATATGTGTTTGATACATGCCGTCCATTTGTATAGGGGGCCGACAATGATGTATGGGCCTTAACCATGGTATCCATTGCTGATGAGGCCCACCTATTGTATGGGGCCTATGGTGAAGTATAAGAGGCCCTATGAGGCCTAATATGTTGTGCATGAGGCCCATTGATGTGACCCACTTGATATATTTAAGGTCCACGTGCAGGGCTCACCTATTGTGTATTTAGGGTCGGGCCCATTGTAACGTAATTCTGACGCATGCCGTGGCCTATTGTGATATGTTTTCAGTCCATACGATTAGGCCTACTGTGATGTATTCCCGACCCATTGGTGTGACTTGTTGATGCAGCCCATTTAATGTCTATGAGGTCCATTGGTGCGGCCTGTTGATGAAGCCCATTTGATGTTTATGAGGTCCATCGGTGTGGCCCATTAATGCAGTCCACTTGTTGTGTACAAGCCCATGTATAGGGCTCATCTATTGTGTATTTGAAGACTATGGGTTGCGGCCCATAGTGATGTACTTGAGGCCCATTTGATGAATTCGAAACCCATGGGCAAGGCTTGATGTGATGTAATCATGGCCTATATATCGAGGCCACTGTGATAAGTATTTGGCCCATGAATGAGACCCATAGTAATGTGTATTAAGTCCTTATATGAGGACATGGGCCTCTGATACGTTTGCCTCTATACAGGCCATTCATTGGGAGCAATGCTGGTTAGATGTCCACATTGATGGACAATGATGGTTAGATGTCCTCATTGTGACCTTTCCCTAGGCCTTGTTAGGCCCATTCTTGCCGATTATCGATTCTGATCTGTTATGGCCGATTGTCGATTATCGATCGAGGCTGATTATCGATTGAGGCCGATTACCAATTCTGATTTGTCGTGGCCGATTGCCGATTATCGATCGAGGCTGAGTACCAATTCTGATGGCCGATTGCCGATTATCGATCGAGGCTAAGTACCTATTCTGATTTGTCGTGGCCGATTGCCAATTATCGATCGAGGCCGAGTACCGATTCTGATGGCCGATTGCCGATTATCGATCGAGGCTGAGTAATGATTCTGATGGCCGATTGCTGATTATCGATCGAGGCTGATTATCGACTAGGGCCGATTATCGACTTTGATTCGTCGTGGCTGATTATCAATTCCGATTGTCGGGGCCCAATGTGATGTACATGCGACCTGTATTTGAGGCCCGACGTGATGTGTATTCATCCCGTGTCTAAGGCCCAATGTGATGTATATTGAGTCCTAGGTGATGAAACTCATTGTGATGTATTTGAGGGTTAGGCGAAAGAGGCCATTGTGATGTATGTTAGGCCCATGAGCAGGGCCCACCTGTTGTGTACATGTAACCTTTGAGTAAGGCCCATTGTGTTGTATATTAGGCCCTTGTGTGAGGCCGTGGGCCCATTATATGTTTGGATCTATGTGGGCCATTCCTTGGGGCAATGTTGGTTAAATGTCCACATTGCTGAGGCCGATGGTTGATACCGATTATGAGTATGTGACTGCATAGCACCATGATACATGCCCATACGCATCATCTGCATGTCTGTTATGAGATATGATGACCATTGCATATGTCATAGTGCTGGTTGTTATAAGACTCCCTGATAGGCGAAGATTTCCTCACATGAGCGCACAGTATGCGCAGGATTGATACATGATTGCACTGTATGATTCATGCATCTCACATTTGTGTGACATGACCACTGTACGCCCTAGCAAAATTAGGGTTGTAGCCTCCACAGGCATATCGTGGATGGTCAGATGGGATACCAGAAATTTATTCTACATGGGGTGCTATAGATATCCTTGGGTGAAAGTTTCAGAACCCTCTTGGTTCCAGAGGTTGCTCCAATGTCTAGACCGAGTGGGTAGATGAGCGTCGAGTGCCGATTACCAGATGGTTGCGCTCTCCACTGTTTCATGGTCGGTTGGAAGGAGGTGCGTCCTTACCTGCCCGAGAGGAGGGGGCAATGTTAGGCTGAGTATGACCAGCTCGAGGAATGGGTCCGCTATTGACGAGCTGGGCCCGATATTGGCAGGCGGATAGTGAGGTCTCTTCCACTCACCTTGTTGCGCACGATGAGGCGGTAATCTGGTATGGAGTGTAATAGACCCCAGTGATTTCTCAGAGAGAAACCGTACTAATATATGGACTTATCGAGTAGGAGTTGTATGCTCATTCATTCATTCATTCACTATCCACTCGGGCTGGTGGTGTGCAACTAATTGTTGTTTACCTTCGTTATGGCAAGGATTTCGGTTGGGCGCACGACCAACCTGAGATCAGGAGTTTACCACGTTGAGTTTGACTATCTAAATTTAGGTATGGGACTGGTTTGGATAGAAGTCCATGGTGTGGACCCCGTAGCCTGCGATACTACGTACTATCATCCAGACTTCACACTCCAAGCATGGTCATTTCATTCGCATCGCATATTGCATTACATCTGTAGGCATATGACATTTTGGGTGTTATGTTTCTACACTTATATGGCCTAGATAGACTTAGTAGGATTTGTGTATTGCATTGCATCCTCGGCATCTGATATTTGGTTCTTTATGACTCCTTATCGCATAATTGTTCTATATTGTGTATTCTGATATTGATTGACTTATAAACTTGTCTATACTTTCACTTACTCTGTTATCGTATGATTTATATCTTGTCAGTTTTTCTGCTTACTCTGATTATTCCTGCTCTTGTTAGTGTTTTTACTTATTCAGACATTGTATGGTTTGTGGATTAATAGTTTTTTCGGTATTGTATGATTGTGGCATTGTATTGAATACTTAACACTTACCTTGTGCACACACTTACACCACCCTCTAAGCTTTCTATAAGCTTATGCATGATAGATGCATGCAGGTGATGTTAGGTTGCAGCAGTGTTGAGCTTGGAGCGTGCAGTGGTCTTCTGGAGCTTGAATTTTTTTATTTATGTATTCCCCTTTCAGTATTGTAATCAAATGATTATATTAGTAGATATGTGATGATGATTTTGCCTTTGTGAATTGGGTAATCTTGTGGTTATGCTTATTACTAGTTAAATGTGCAGAAAAAGAAAAAAAATCCTCCTTGTACGATCCCAGGATCAGAATCTGGCATATGAATGGTAGGAGCCGAGAATGGGGTACTACGGAAGCTGTCGGTACCGGATTCGACGATCGGGATTCCTATGAATCCGATTTCTGGGTTTGGGGCGTGACAATCACCGTTTGGGTAATGATATAAGGGAGGTATCTTAGCTTCTCAATCCTGTTGTATGAAAAGGACTAATAAGAACTTAGTAATCATACTCATGACATCGCACTGCATGTGCCATTGGCATTGGTGTGAGAGTACAGTGGTAGTGATTCATGCCGCGATCGTTAGATGATGTCGCATGAGGGAGTTTGTGGTGAGGGCATGCATCATTACCTCATATCATCCTTGCAATAACAAGAGTATCTAGGACCTGTTTGATTGTACTGCCTTATCATTACTGCTTGATTGGATTGATAACATGTTAACCTTTGTTGTATATAGTTTCTACTGAGTTGATTACTCACTCCCACATTACGGGACGGGGTTGGCCACACCAACCAGTTCCTGTTATAGTTTCAGATGGTGACGATGCTTGCGAGGCAGAGTCGGTCCGGACTTGATGATGTTGAGGAGGATTTCTCCTATATGCAGGTTCTGATCGACAGGGTTACAGGGTTACTGATTAGATGCCAATACACTTGGTATCTTGCCTTTTATTTAAACACCCATGTATATTCTTTTCTTTTCATTTTTGGAGTATACATGTATTTAGTTAACCTGGTAACATGTTCACACTTTGGAGACTTACAATCAATTATACATTTTATATATTTATTACAATCTTCCGCTTGAGAAACTTAACTGTCTCTGGAGTATGATATGCTGTTTTGGTCTAATCCCACTCATGTTTTCTGCACTAATATGAACAACATTCATTCATCATTGAAAATGTTGCATAAGTGATGTTCTGGAACTCGGGAGTGGAGTTTATACTCGACCCCTGATTTTCGGGATGTTACATCAGGCCCAATCTAAGCCATTTGAGAGACAAAGATCTAGTGGGTTTAGCCATTCTAAAGCGGGCCCAAATGAATGTAATTATAGGCCCTTCAACCCCCCCCCCCCCCCCCCCAAACATTCATTATGCTTAGGAAGTGTTATCTAATGCAAACTAATCCGCTAGGGAGCTACTTGCGTAAATTGGGGCTGCAACTACACATGGATATTCAGATTAAGGAGAGGACCATGATAACTCAGGTGATGATTCTCTTCCCCTTGGGCTTTCCATCCCCAACTAGACTAAGAGTAGTTGTTATAATGATCTAAAAATGTGAAGACATTTAATGGCTAATTAGACTTATGGTGGATTGTTTTTAAATTAGTTGCCTAGACACTGCTTCAAGGAATGATTTAATAGCTTGGAATTAGATTCTATTTATTTGGTACATCTGTTTAGATTAATGATTCCCATTATTTAAAAATAATTGGCTTACTTAGTGAGACTGTTTAATACATTCGATTGTTGGGATTGAAAGCATGCTCTAGGGTCACATTTATACTTGGTTAGCTCACTTGAACATGCGTATTAAACTTATCCAAATTACATGCGCAATGGGTTGGTTCACTGAGTGCATATTTTGAATTATAAACTCATGATCACGTGACTCATAGGAATATAAGCAATGCTCTCTACTTCTTATGACATATACATTGTTGAAATCTCTACATGGAAACTCTTACTAAGGAGAGTCCGTGCTAGGGGTGTAACTAGACTAGTTGTGATGAAAGCAAACCCCTAATATGGAGGTTGTGGTTAGTGTCGTTGATTATGGAGTTTACTATCCATGTGTGGTTACATCTATCTTGATATGGAATGAACCTTGCAATATTTACAATTACTGCCATTTACTTGTCTTTGAATCATATATGTTGTCATGTTTAATTGCCATACTTAACAATTTTGATATTTCATTCCAAGTCAATACTTGGTGGTGGCCCCATTCACATTGGAATTGATTAATCATGTGTTGGTGGGTTCTACATACACCCTAAGGTGGTAGTCTCATGGGCCGGGGATGGTGGTCATGGGACTCTATGCCCGAGCCATCGGCCTACGCTTGACCATGAGCTCCTCGTAGTGACCGTGAGCTTATTTAAATTCGTTGAGTGTAATTGGACTAATAATGGGTTGGCTAATCATGCATACATTGCATTCAGGCGATGACGAATGACTAATTCTGGATGTTGTAGCACGTGCTTAGTAGGGTTTAGTTGGAATATCTTTTAGCTAGCTCCCAGACCATGACTAACGACCCACCTTTGGTGAGTTTGACACTACGCATGTACTATGTACTTTCGCTGGTGACCGGCCACATTGCATGGGTTTTGCCTAAAAGCCAACTGAATGAGCATCCCTAGTTGATGTGCACTCATTCATCCATGCACTAAATACAATTTGCATATTGTCCTGTTTTGTATGCTGTGTTGTTTTACACCACATCTTGTCTAGGGCAGCGATACGAAATCTTGAGCGAAAATCACACCGAGCTGGCCACTCATTCATCAACGTTCAACCGTACAGAGGACGGAGGTACAGGAGTTGATGAATACGCAGTAGATCTGGAGGTAGTGGCAGTCGAGGAGGAGCTCTATGATGTGGAGCCGCAATAGGATGCAACCGCTTATTTTCAGCTATACTAGTAGATTTTACCTTTATGATTATTTCAGTACATTTAGAAGCTTAAGTTTTTGTAATTGGCCCCCAGCTGAGTGGGCCAGGATATTGTTCACTCTTTAGGCCATATCTATGCTATGTTTCATTCCGCCATTTGCACTTTGATTTACACATTGATTACCACCATCATTCAGTTAAGTCCTGGGTTTTGGGGATGCGAGCCATATACTTGGGTCTCAAAAACCGAGGCATGACACTTGCATTGAAAACACTCAGGCTTGCATTGAAAGTGCTCGCATGGCAACATTATCCCATTCCCATCTAATGTTAATATTGTCTCGAATTAACAGAGAAAGGGAGAGGCTTAAAAAAATCTCAACTCATATCCCATTTGCTTTTGTTCGAAAAGATTGAATTGTACCTCATGTCTCATTTTTCACACGTATATTTTCTTCTTTTCTTGAGTTTATTTTCTCATTTTATCAATCCTTGTATGCATATCAAATAAAACCAAGTAATATGCAAGCAAGATTACTAATTTACTTTATCTTAACAATGCTTATACTCTCAGTATTCTAGAAATCTATATCGTTTCTCATCTTTTTATAAATGTATCTTCTTTTCTCTAGCTAAGATAGTTAATTATTTTCATGATGATCAGATGCAATTGACAAAATTGATAGGATACAACCTACCTTTTGGAGAGAATGGAAAGCTAAATTAGAAGAGTATAAGTGGTTGGCTGCTCTGGCAAGAATGGTAGAGCAAATAATGCTTTGGGTGGAAGCTGCATGTTTTTTATTTGGGGACTTCGGGCTCGTTTATAGTGTTATTTTATCCTTTAATAATCCAAAAAAGTTGGAGAAAAATCCCATCTTAAAGGAAGCACCAAAATTAGCCAATATGCTTGGCTGGCTTGAATCTCACTAAGGTCTCTATCATCACTATTTTGTTCATAGCATATACCTATGTGAAATTTAATCATACTTCATAACAACGTTTTATGGTGAAGCATAAATTTATAAAAAGAATTTGATAATTGATTTTGTATCTCAAAATTTCTCTTTATCTTGTTATAGGCCAAGCAACTGCATTAAATCAACTTGTGCAATTCTTCTCAACAAGCTTTTTCATCACTTGATAGTCATGGTAAGAGAACACCATCTCACTTTTGAACCTTGCTTGCTACCTATTTACCTTATAGGAATTGTACCTTGCATTAGGTAATGAACATGACATATTGGCTTCTGGGTCCTTGCTTGCTACCTATTTACCTTATAGGAATTGTACCTTGCATTAGGTAATGAACATGACATATTGGCTTCTGGGTTTGAGTCTCGACCTGAATAGGTTAGACTTGAGCCTAATATATACCCACTGATCGGTCTAACCCTAATTTTAAATGCATTGGCCTTAGACCAAGGTTGGGACAGCCTATGGGTTAATTGATCCAATCGACTTTTGAGGTGGGTTCTAGCTAAACTAATTGGGTCGTGGATTGGGTTCGAGTTAGAAATATGTTCGTTTAAGTAATTAAGTCGGGTACAAGGCACCCCTAGACGTAATCCAACCCATCCCATTTGCAACCCTACATGTCGGGCTTTTGGGCCTCGCTGATATGGGCTGGGCTCAAGTTTAAAATTCAAGCTTGTTTTTCAATCGGGCTTTTCTTAGACTATGTACAATAACATATTGGCCGAACTCATTAGGGTTTGGAGGGTAATTTTATAACATGCATAAAACATTTTATATATCTATATTGTAGAGGACCGTAAATGGCCATTTACGGTCTAAAGGTCTGGATGGTTCATGTGGGCCCCACCATGATGTGTACTTAAATTCCACTCTGTACATCAAATGTGTTAGACCACGTTAGGTCTAATGCCCAAAAATTGGCCCTATCAATGATTCAGGTGGGCCACATGGGTGAAAACAGTGTTAAGAGGATGCCTATTCTCCAAACTTTTTTCCCTTCGTGTGGCTTACCTGAATCATGGATATGGTTGGTATTTGTGCTATGAACTTAAATTTTAGTGTGACTTATAATGGTTGGAGTGAATTTTTTTTAAAAAAAATACATGATGGTAGGGCCATGCTAACTGTACAATCTTTTGTATGATTTTTTTTAAAAAAAAAATTTTGGTAAGTGTTTATATGTTTAGCACACATAAGTTTGTACAATTTCATGAACCAAAAGTGATACTAGTAAGATCGCAAGTATAGTTAGATCTCAACTACTCTACATGTCTGAAGATTAAGTCAAGATCGACTTATCATCTCAAGAAGATGTCGCTCGATTTCAAGACTAGTTTAACTATGCATTTGTTAAACAAGTGACATAACCTTAGAAAGACCTTAGGTTAGGTACTTTAAAAAAATCAATCATTTTGGGTTTTCTATAGTATATTTGCTCTAGAGTTTGGCAGCTTAACTTTCTCGGCTAACCTAACTTTAGGTTCAGGATAAAAAATAAAATCTGTTAAAAATTCGGCCAGTACGAGTGAAATTGGTGTCAAATTCTAGCAATGCAAACTTTTGTAATTTGTGAGAATTCGGCCAGTCGAATTGCGATATTCGGCCAGCCGAACTTCACCTCGGGCCAGCAGAATTTTGGATAAATCTTATCCCGAGCAATCCGATAACCATTGAAATGAATTCGGTGGAATCCGTCTAGTTGAACCTATTCTTAGGCTAGCCAAATTTTCAAACCCTTTGGCTATAAATAGAGGTCTTCTTTCATTCTAAAGAACAATGAAAAATCACTCTAAACCTTTTACAAGTGAGAGAGATGCTCATGTCCTCGTCAAGCTAATTATGCAATATTTATACATTCTTTTTAAGCTCATTCAATTCACTTTCTTAAGATTATTTCAATATCATTTTAAAGAGTAGTGTATACACCTCTTGAAATTTAAGAGAATTGAATTAATAGCATTTGGGTTTTTCATTTTCAAAATACTTTAAAACCTTATACTCTTTCTGTTGAGCAAATGTTGCCGCATTTATATATAAGAAAGAAGATCTCTGCAATAACCTTCTACGGCATCTTTGAATCCCTGATTGAAGATAAGTATTTTATTATATTTCATTTTAGGTTATTTTGAGATAGCCTGTGAAAATCTCAGTAGATTGATTTGTGATATCCTGTGAAAATCACAAAGTGGGTTTTTGTTTGTGATAGCCTATGAAAATCACAATTTTTTTTTTTATTGTAGTGAGCCCATGAGAATCACAAGGAACTATATAATGTTGTTAAGGTGAACATATGAAAACCTTGTTATAGTGAAAGCTACAAATACAAGGGTAGTAATTTTAGGAGTAGAGTAAGTGTGGCTTTTAAAGCACCAAGCCACTATAACCCCTTGTTCCTTATGGTTAATGTTTATTTCTTTTTAGTGGTGAATGTTATTATTTCATTCTTGTCAAGAATGTTGTAATTATTTTATCTTCTCTTGCTAGTTTGAAAGGTTGATTTCAAAGACATTCGTTAAATAAGGTTGTCCTGCCTAATATATTTTAGGTGAAGGTTGTCTTGCGAATTATTTGGAATCAAGGTTTTAATACTTGGGCGATTGAGATTTTGTATTCTTTATATATTTCGCTTTTATTTTGATTATTTGGCATTGTCCTATTTGAAATTGCGGCAAGACAACTGTTACTGAAGTATGGATGTATGTTCAAGTGTCCTAGAGCGAGGTGAATATGACTTTAAAAATTATGTCAATAAAAAATATTAATTTCCTAACTTAAACTAATTTGCAATTAAACTAAGTAAGGCAATTTAACTCTAAGGCTTTCACACCAATAGAGGGTCTGATCACATAGGCTATACTAGATATGCAAGTAAAATAACTAGTCTATAAGAATAGTATATATGAGTGTGTGAGATGTGATTCCTATCAATCCTATATATTCATTTAATCATGCATTATAATTAAGCATTCAAAGTACATAAGTTTAATTAAATAAATGTGCAAAGACAATCCCAAAAATGATCATATATTAGCTATGTGCCTACTCCACTCCCTATTGACACACTCCACCCTGGAGTGTACTGGATTTCACTATCCAGTGGTTTTAAATCATGATAACCATAAACCTTCACAGCCTACGCAAGGTATCACCTACACAAGGCAATCAACACATGCCTACACAAGGACTTTATGTGTATTTTCCCCTCAGAGGCCTATGAACGGTCTTAGAGAGTTTGAGTATCAAACTCTGAATCTCAATCCTACACAAGGAACGGTTTTCAGATCCTATGGACTCTAATAAATTACTTCTATGTAGGTGAGCCTTGTTTAGCACATTTTGAAGACGATCTTCCTTATTGATGAAGATTCTTCAGCTGCCTTAATCTGCAAGAACTGTAGATGTTCCTTATGCAAGTTTCTGCTTGTTGAGTCAACATATTTTGGTGAATCTCCTCTATTAAATGTGAATCTTTAAGTGTGGATAAGATTCTCAAATGTCAAACATTCACATGATTCCAACTCAATGATTTTCCAATAAACGGGCTGCTGGAAGATCCTTGAATGGTGGAGGTCATTCTTCAATACAATCTATTAATATTTCAATGATTGCATTTAAGATAGGGTTGAAGGATGAATTCCCATGAGAAAAGGGATTTTAGATGGTGGGTACTTTCATATAGCAATTACTCTCTTAAATCTCACTATTTTTCCCTATACAAACAAAGAAACCAAGCCCCTGTTTATAAAGTTAAAAATTTCAACGGTAAAAAAAGGGCAGATTCTATCCATGTTCAATTTCATTGAAAGTCATTATCGATGTCATCGAGTAATAGTTCGATAGAATTGGTATTTTCCCTATAATTGCTTGGAGCTTGCTAACAACCTCATTCAATTGTTTGATAAATCGAACATGCTTCAATGTCATCGAAATTTAAATTTTGATGTCATTGAAGGTGATTCGTTGAGATCAAAGAGTTCAGTTCATTTTCAATAAAACACTCTGACAAGTCTAGTCCATTTTTTATGTCATCGAAATTTGAATTTCGATGTCATTGAAGAGTTCACGATTTTCCAATAGAACTCTCTGGACAAGTCAGGTATTGGTTCGATGTCATCAAAATTTAAATTTTTATGTCTTTGAACATAGTTCAACTCACCGATCAGTTTAAGTGAATTTCAACCTAAGCTTGCTGGATATATGAGTGTTATTTTTTTATGTCATCGAGATAAGTTTGATGTGTTCGAACATGTAAGTTCAACATCATCGAACCATATTCGATATCATCGAGATTTGATCCAGATTATTTGGTTTGGTTTCTCGACATTCTCAATGTCATTGAAGGTTTTTCGATGAAATAAAAGTTGCATAAGACTTGTGATTTTTTTTCATTTGTTCTTGCAACTTGCTTTTATATTTTCTAACCTTCCAGAGATGTTTTCTTAGTTGATTTTAGGATGAATTCGAACATTTTTAAGGGGATTATTACCTGAGGTGGTTTGGTCATGGGATGTGAGGTTTATTTTACCTTTGAAGATATTTGAACACTTCCAATTCGTAGAGTCTTCTACTTGTAATCTTTCATGTAGGTCTCACTAGACTCTATGACTCAACTATCATGTTAACTGACTCCCCCCCCCCCCCCCCTTAAGACATTGATAGCTCGCCTTTTCAATATTCATAGGTAGATTTGGTGTGAGGCACTCACCACCTTTATAGTGATGTTATCTATAGGGCCCACCATGATGTATGTGTTTTATCTTTGTTGTCCATTTGTTTCTCTAGCTCATTTTATGGTATGAACTCAAATTTAAATTATATCCAAAGCTTAAGCGAACCAACCATACCACGGGAAATAGTAGGAATTAAACACCCATCGTTGAAAACTTCTTGGTGGCCATGGAAGTATTGGTTCAAGCTGTTGTTTTTGTTTTCCATTCATCCAGGTTTGTATGACCATATTAATAGGTTGGATGACAAATAAACATCACTGTAGACTATACAAGTTGGATGACAAATAAACATCATTGTGGCCCATATGAAAGTTTCAACTGTGGACTTCATTATTCTCACGTTTTTCTTTGGTATTGTCCAGTTGAGCTTTGGATATGCATTAAATTTGGTCTCATTCCCTAAAATGAGTTGGAAAAATGGGTGGATAGTGTGGATAATACACATACATCAAGGTGGGCTCCATAGAGTCTTAACAACACCATAAAGGGTTGTAAGTGAGCAGCTCACTGTGAAGGGTGGTAAGCGAGCACCTCACTACAATGAGCTCCTGTCACATTGCGTAAAAAAATTTAATGTCAGGGGGTGGTCCAACTCAAGTGGGCCTTACAGTCATGCATTTCCAAAATCCAACCATTAGGTAGGTGACTTAATTTTAGGCTTAGTGCATAAAAACCAACCCTAAATTTAGGTGGATCACAAGATTGGAAAGTTTACATGATGACACTCACCCTCCAAACTGTTTCCCTAGGTGTGACCCACTTGATTTAATTTAAGAAAACTATCTAGATAGTTTTCAAACTTAAATTTCCAATAATCTTGAAATCTTTTTTTTTTCTTTTTTAAAAACTATTTAGAACTATGGTTGCATCCAACTTGTTATAAATACATTAGGTAGTAGCACAAAAGAACACCCATAAACCTAATTTGTTAGCCATTATCCATATAAATTTGAGTCATCATATCCGGACTAATGGCCATGATCTTGTACATATCTGTTGCACATGAACCATGTTGGCTAGAACATGTACAAAAGCTAAAAGTTTTGTTCACAAGAGTTAGAACCTGCATGCAAATGTTTTTTGTCATGGACACATGCCATCCAATCACACATGCATTAGGGGAGATCCTTGCCTTCCACAAACCATCCCATGTTTGTTAACGCAATCTACATTATAAAAGCCCAAGTAACATGTGTTTGTTATATATATTCACTATGATCGTCAGGTAGCTATTGCAAGGGCATGGTAAAAGTAGACACATTAGACTCTAACATAATATTGTGAGACACTTGTTGAATGATAGATTCATAGCTGTTGATTTTGTAGAGTCAGAAAAGAATTTAGCTAATCCATTGACCAAATGACCATATAAAGGATTAGTCATAGAAACATTGAAGGGAATAGGGCTGAGCCTAACTGAATGAGATACTTGGTGTCAGTGAGCATCAGTTCTGAGGCCCTAACAAGTACCACCCAATGAGTGGCACTAGTTTCTTTGAATTCTGATGTTGTATATATGCTCCGACTTTGTCAATTTTCACTTTCCTACTTAACAAGACTCATCTTTACTTTGAGAAACATGCCGGTCCCTTGTATTACGCGTTTGCCATCTTCCTTAGACAACAACCAGCTTCTTTACATGACAACATTTTACCGAGCGTGACAACTAGGTTTTTCATGTGGCAGTGAGTTCTCATGAACTTTGGAGTATTCCCCTGCGCGTCGACCACAAGCCTTGCGATGTAGCTGGCACGTCAGGACAACCCTTTGCGCAGCGCCTTCATTGGTTTTCCTCCGCGCCTCTTATGTCTTAGTTATGCTGTCCGTGCACCATCTTTTACGGCAGCTTAGGGGCTTGTGCGAATAGCCTAGGGACTAATGTGGAGCCCCGTGCGATAAATCATGACTTGGTTACTGATGCTTCCTCTTACGGTTTATGCAAGTCACAATGGTAAACACCTGGCAATCTTCAGGAAATGTCTCAGAGCTTCCCTCCACCAGTGGCCAACCTTCTCGGCGCGAAATGAGGCCCTCCTGACTTTATTGGGCCCTCGACTTTGCAAAACCCAAACAGTAGTTGCAGATCAGCCGAACTAGAGAAAAATTTGTCATTTCGAGTTCTTAGGTGCTAGGTGAGCGCCACATATGGCTAGATGAGATGGTGGGCCATCAATACTACTTGGTCCACCATAACTACTCTGTTAGCCTAGGTGAAGCCGCCGCACATTGAGCCTAGTTCTCCGACCGACCTTAGTCACTTAAAAGAACGCAGACACAAATCTGCTGCTGTCGGGACGTTAACTCTTCGTACAACACTGAATGCACAGTCTGGTTCTAATAAGCCCGATGATACCTTGGAAGGCTGGGTTACCTTTGGTGATGTATCGATTTGGGTGAGTAATGATCCTTTAACTGCATAACGGGATCAAGTTGCCCAACAAGGCAGTGCTTTGCATGGGTCAGTTGGCGGTGAAGATCAGGCCGCTGATGCCTGAGGAGTTCAAGACCATGTCGGGCCTCTACCTCCATCCAGTGATCTAGAGGGTAATCCCTCACTTCCTTTGACCCAATTGATGGGGGGATTCTCACAGGTCAAGATCATGATCGGCCAATGGGGTATTGTCCGTTGTCTTGGGAAGCATGTCAAGGAGCTGTCGAAGATGAAGGCTGCAGCCTGGGAGAGCGGCTTCGACTCGGACGCATAGGTGCCTATTGACGAAGACAAGAACACAAATAAAATTGGCATCGAGGGTGGTCAAGGTGTTGGGTAAAGTCGAGAAGAGGGAGAGATTGACCAGAGGGATCAATGAGAAAGCATCGCACATGAGCCCATCAACATCAACCGCAGTGAGGGCGAACCAGTGGGAGCTAGTTCTGGTGAAGAGCCCAGACTTGGAGCTGAGGAGGGTCATGCCTAACCATCACCAGTGAACATCGACTCCCTTACCCAGTTAGTCAAAGATCTGGATGAGGAACTGGTGGACTATTTGGGTGAAGACTATAACGCGAGAGGAGGTGACTTGGATGTGGATGATTATGCAGCTGAGTTCCAAGGCATTGCCAGCAACTCTGATGCCGACCTCTCAGCCATATCATCCCATCGCGATCAGGGGACTCTGGTCATCCCTTCTGCTTCTTCATCCTCACCCAACGCATCCCTAGACCACTATGTTCTGGCCCCCGAGGTGACTGTAAGCAGTGTGGCACAAGTCATGCAAACTGCAGAACCTCTTCCTTCTGCCATACCTTTATCTACGAGACCAATAGTTCTCCTCCGTGGATGATGAAGTATCGCTAACGCCTTCACCAATTGTTGAAGGACCTTCTGCCCCGACCCAGATTGAGAGAACGGAGGAGCTCACCAATGTGTCTCGAACCCTTCGTTGGTGGTTGACCTGCCCTTCATTGCGCCTTCTGCTGGTCCATCTACCGACTTAGGTACATGCAGCGCTTCTAAAATATTTTCCTTTGGTCTTTTATTTTCCCTTGTTCCAGGCACATCTTTTTTACAGTCGCTTTAGCTGGTGCCGAACTTGGCGCCCTTTCGAGTGTTGTCGGTCGTGTGGAGCTTGTCATCCCTGCTTCGTGAGGCTTAGAAGATATCAAAAAGTCAAAAAAGGAGTGTCGAGGGGTCTGCCGAGTGTCCTTGCGAATTCACTCCAAAATCCTAACAATGGCTCGTGCCAGGGACAGTAATGAATGCGTTGGCAGCTTCTGCCACTTGGGCAAGGCACTACAAGAAAGAAAAAGGGGCTTTAGCGTCACTTCAAAACTGAGTTAAAAATGAAGGCTAACTTTTAGTCTCAGTTTTACCTCATTTATTTAAACGGGGGTTGATACTCACATGGTTAAAGGCTTTAGTCTCAATTTTAACAACTGAGGTTAAAATGACTTATAGCCTCGGTTCTTCAAGTGAGGTTAAAAACCTTTTTAGCTTTAGGTTTTTTCGAAATGAGGTTAAATTAAAATTTTAGCCTCCATTGTTTTCAACTAAGACTAAATTCAAATTTTAGCCTTAGTTGCCTCCAATTGAAGCTAAATCTATTTTTAAGCTCAGTTCTCAACAACCGAGGCTAAAGCCTTTAACCACGGGAGTTGTAATCTCAGTTTAGATAACTGAGGCAAAACTGAGACTAAAGATAGATTTAGCCTTTGTTGGCATCAACTGAGGCTAAATTCAATTTTTAACATCATTTATCAATAACCGAAGCTAAATTTAGTTTCTATCAACAAAAGCTAATGATATTATAATCAACCAATGATTGAACCTATGCATGTTTCACCCATTTAACATCCATCAAGACAACAATCAGCACAATACCAACAAAATAATTACTGGTATATTTAAAGTTTTCAAAACAAACTGTTTCAGTAAGGTCCCGTTCCACATGAACTGTTTCAATAAGGTCCCCTTCCACGTAACTATTTTCTCTTAGATCACTTTTAAGAGAAAATCAGCTTGATTTTTAGGCCAAAACACCCAAACAATGTAGCCCACCTGATCAAATACGCATGCCACATTGGCACGTGTAAACTCTTCTGACTTGTGTGATGATATGTAGCCCACCTATGACAACCACCTTCTTCCCCTTTGTAGATATGTATTTCCCGTCCTGCAGATTGCTGTCCAGCAAGCTCTTGGTATTTGCATGAAGAAATTCCATGGAGAAATGGATCCCCGAGAACTCCAGACCAGGAACAGGAAGATCCCTGCACAGTAACAAGCCATAAGAACCTGCTTGATTTTTGCCTCCCAGAAGAACACTGATAATGATGAAGAACGTATAAACTACAAAACTTGCCATATGAGGAAAGGATCTTCAAAGTAATTGAAGAAATGAAGAACGTATAAACTATAAAACTTTCCATATGATGAAAGAATTTCCAAAGTGAAGGTTATCCCCAAGAAGCAATGCTTGCACCACTTGATCCACATCAGTCGCTCTCAGAAGAAACTGAGCGAGAAGCTTCCTCTCTGATTCTAAGAGAAGTGTCTCCCTAACCTAGCAATAAGTTCAAAAAAGAAATGTATAATCTGTAACATCCCGAAAATCGGGGGGTCGAGGAAAAAACCAAACTCCCGAGTTCCAAAATGTTATTTATGCAACATAGATATGTATGATTGAATGTTGTCTGTGATCATGTATTGAACATGAGTGAGATTAAGCTAGAACAGCAAATCACGCTCCAGAGACGGTTAAATTTATAAGCGGAAGACTGTCATAGTATGTATAACATATATAAACTGTTGTATGTCTCCAGAGTGTGAATACGTTACCAGGTTATATACATACATGTATACTCCAAAAGTAAACCAAAAGGATATACATGAGTGCTCTAAAAATATAAAATGACAAGTGTCAAGGCAACAAATCAACCTCCCTGTAATCCCGTCAATCAGATCACGCATAAAGGAGAGATCCTCCTCATCATCATCAAGTCCAGCACCGCCTCGCAGGCCGCGTCATCATCTGCAATCACAAAAGGGACTGGTGGGTGTCCGGAAACACCATCCCGTAACGTGGGAGTGAGTAGCTAACTCAGTGGAATAATATAGCAAGGATTAACATGTTCTCAAATCAATCATGCGATAATAGTAAAGCAGTAATGCAAACATTCCTAATACTGTTGTTAATGCAATTATGACATGACGTGATGTATGCCCTCACCGACGATCTCCCTCATACGGCAACATCTTACGACCGCGGCATGCCACACTCCCTAGAGTGCTCCACATCTTCCAGGCACATGCAATGTTATGGTGATATGATTTTCGAGTTGTTATTAGTCCATTCAAACAGCAGGATTGGGAAACTAAGGTACTTCCCTTGTATCAATCCCAACACAGATCCTGTCTAGGGTCGTCACTCCTAGTAATCTCATACGATGTATATTTCGTAGGTCACTGCAAGGGCTGCCAGGGCTGTTGCTCGCACTCGTTGCACCGCTCCCCCATCACCTTATCAAACAGGCCTACTGTACTCTACTGCAACGGAAGGGTTGTCGCCTCCCGTGGACTCAGAATACGCTCGCGGTCACTACAAAGGACTCGTCGCCTGATCAGTGTAGGCCGACAGCAAGAATATAGTGTCCCATACCACCATAATCTGCTCACGAGACTAGGTGCTCACTGGTCACTACGGGGAGGTTTGTGGCCCCAGCGTAGGCCGACAGCTCGACCACGGTGTCCCATACCACCATGCCCGGCTCATGAGTCTTCGTGGATCAAGGTACCATGGTTAACAGGGTTTACAATGGTAAGTTCAGTACCCTAGGTTCAAGCAGTTATGACTCATACAAGGTGAACATACATCGGCCAGTCGGGTTGCTTGACGGGCTCGACTAGCGCGATCGCGTCTCAAGTCGAACGACATGAAGTGCGTAAAACACTTCGCGTAGCCTAACCACTGCCGTCAACCCCAAACACGAATCGCGTTCATCGACGCGTCGTTCGTAGCTATGACCAGCCAGCCACGAATTCGCTCAGTTACCGACTGCCTGGACTAAGTCTAGTCCCAAACATTTATGGAATCACATTAGCAATTTATGTAAGAGTGTTGGACTTGAAATACAATCATGTGAGCATGTTAACACATGTTATAACATTCAACTTAAACAAATCTTCAACACATACATTCCATGCATTGTAATGAAATCGTGCATAAAGTCAACATGTAGGAAACCATTTAGGTCAGCATATTAATTGAGAAATCAATCTCAAACTATCTCATAACATCATTTAATTCAATACATACTAATACAAACATTTATACAAACACATACACTACACACTTAAGTCTACATATAGTATGTCGACCCAAAGTGCGCAATTAGGCGGATCTCTTCGCCAAACTAATTATGCACGCATTCCTAACTTCCTAATGCGACAACAAACCATGTCAATCACGTCAGCAAAATATGAATGTACACCGTACTTCCTACAAATGACTAAAATGCACTAAATCTCATATTCTTCGTTAATTTACGAAACAGGAAACGGAGAGCATGTTGTACATGTCAAACGACGATGCCGTCGATAATCTACTATTAAACGTCATTGAAAGCTTTGAAAACAGTCAATCAAAGCGTCTAAAATCCGCACCTTGTCTCTTATGGATGTTGAAATTCGAACGGAGCGTATACGCTTCGTCTACAGCGATAAGAGAACCTGTTTTACGAGATTTACTAACTATCAAGCTATTGAATGGAAGAAACATCAAATCAGCAACTTTCTAGGATTTTTCTTACCTGAAAACGCGGAGGAATCGCCGGGAAAGTGATCGGAGTGCGTTGCCTAAGCACGTACAGCAGCAGCAACAGGTGGCAGGAAGATATCTCCCACCTTCTCTCACAAACTCTCACCTTTTCTCTCTCCCAATCTAGGGTTTTTGCAAATTCGGATGGGAGAGAGGAGTGAGGGTTTCAAGCCCTTTTATAAGTCCAAACTTGCCCGAAATAGGCTCGGGAACAAGTTTCACTTGAGGGGTAACCAAATCGGGGCTGTTTCGGTCCAAAAGATGCTTTCTGGTGGTCCCCTGGTCGAATGCGATCAGACTTAAGCTCATGCGTACCAGATATAGCACGTATTAAGTTTTCAGTCTGGCAGGGTTCGCAGATCGCACGTGGCGGACCAGTTTCAGTTCAGCGGTCACTGCACGTAGATCAGGGCTGAAAGTCTCATGATATAAAATAGAAATTTCTCCTGATCCGAGGGTGTAATCTGGCTGAATTCTGACGGCCAGAACACTCAATACTGACGCGTCAAGTCGTGTGCCAGATTTGAATTTGAAATTCCAATTCTGTCCCTATTCGCACTCTCTTCGGTCTGGGCTCAATGAAATGGCCTGTGATTATCGGTTTGACTTGATTTTCGAAATGAGTGTCAAGTCCAGCTAGACGGTTCTAACGGTCTAAGATAGGAGATATCGGACTTTCGACGCGCGGTCTAGATCCAATACAAAATTTCAAAGTGGTCCAGAGAACAAACCGGCTTAGAGTTTGATCCGAGGTTATAAAGTATTATAGAGTCATTGGTTCTACTCGATTTGGGTCTTGTAGAACGTATTTAAAGTGATCAGGGACTATTTCCCAGCTACTCCAGTGTTGCGCTAGCTAACTTACGCTTATTTTCCAAAGGAATTTATCCTACGTGATTTCTTTGGCTATGGAATTGGGTTTTGAGCGATTTCTCAGGTGTTTTAGTTAACCCATTTCCTAAGGACGTCTAATCCCAGATTAGCCAAAATCCGGGGTGTCACAAAACAACATGCAGAAAATGGTGAAAACATCAAACTCCAAAACAATCTGCATGAACAGAATTGCTATGATTCTAAAAGGATAGACATAACTATGGTTACCTCCAAAGAGAGCACCCCAGTCAGATCCTCCAACCCAAATATTTCTCGTGGAATAGGACAGACATCAGCCAAGCCCCTATTCGACCTACAACCAGAGTTAATGAAAGGAGCTTTGTTCCTCCAGGTTATCCCAATCTGCTCCCTCTTGGCCACGACTTTCTTTTGGGTCACATCCCAGTCTAGAGAAATACGAGGCCTCATGTTCAACACATTTTGTGATGATTTCACATTCTTTTTCTTTTTTTCTCTGTACTGCTCCTTCAAATTGCAACTAACAAGGTTGGCAGCATTCAACCACTTTTTTCTTGACCAGCTGCCATTAAGTAATAAATCCCACCAGAAGTTTATATCATCCTAAAGGCTGCTTTCCTGATCTCTCTTGCAGAACATATGCACTGGATACCTTAATTGACAAGGCATATATCATTAGCCAACGAAATCATAGTTTATAACAATCTTCCATAATTGATATGAGATGCCACAAAAAAATACACAGGGATCCCAGTGACCTAGTCATCCAAGAAATTCTAGAGTGTATCTATTGGCATCAGAAGCTTCACACCTACCAAATATCCGCAGTGAGATACCCAGACCAACTTGCTATAACAATTAATCAGTACACAAAACAGCCAAAACCATGTTACAAACTGAACTGTGGCTTTTCCTTCTTTCTTTTTTTCTCTTATTTACTTGATGGAAACTGCAAATTCTGTTATACCATTATTATAAATTGAGCATAATAGGTCTAATTTGAAGCACTGGAATAAAGAATGAACAACATAAGACAAAGCAAACTATATTTTTGAATGGCAAACCACACATATTTTGATAGTATTTTAAGGTGAAGTGGGATTGCAACAAAATTCCACTGAAATGATCTGCAAACACCATGACAAGGAGAACTGTCTTATTACACGACATGGTTCACATTGGAAAGATCTCCTTCCACATGTAGATGGAAAAAAAAAAAAAGACAACAAAGATCAATTAATAAATAAAATACAGCATCAAAATAGACATTTGAGCCATGCCTTAAAAATACCAAATGTTAGACTCTTCCATACTATATCAAATGCCGAACTCATACCTGGTGGCAGAAGGGAGTTCCACAATCCATGCAACGGGCCAACTAGGTCTTCAACAGTTGGCCTGGCTTGGACTCCACTATAACCTCTTCCCAGTCATTCATTTGGACATCAGGGTCCCTGTATGAAATTCTTTCCCATTCATAAGCAAGAAAGCCTCGATGCTTGACAACATCTGGAACTTGTGTCAGCCTTTGCAATGGCTCTTTCTCTTCCACCTTCTGTTCATTACAAGTAGTTATGTCAGATCATTAATCAGAACCATAAAATGAAATGAAAGCTTAGCAAATTGCTAGAGAACCAAAGTTACCTTGCTGAATACTGTTTTTCTTTCTTCACGACGACCCTCAGATGTTGGCAAGAAGAACATCCCAACAACATCAAAATCATTCTCAGTGCACTCAAAGAATGATTCCAAATACCTGCAGAAAAATTGACCAAAATAGAAGTAAAAAAATATGACTTTCTAACTGGAGAATACAATGACCAATAACATGAATATTTAATCAACTGAAAGGTGGTCCTTAAAAAGTACCTCAATGAGTTGACATCAGATGAATCATCCACCAGTACGGGGGCTAGTACAAAATGAGTCCTCTCTTTGAGTTGTAACAAGGACAACGTCTTTGTAAAAGAATCCACATGCTTTGCCAGGCCCTTGGACTGAGAGAGAAATAAAACAATGTTCTGAATTTGCTCATGAGAAACAGAAGCAGGCTTTGTACATAAATCCTCAATATGTGCCATGCAGAAATTTTGCCCTGGAAAAATGACCAAGATTTAAATGCAAAACACCATGGGAGAAAACAAATGCAATAGGAATCTTTGTTCAAAGGTATCTTAGAACAGATGTTTCAAAACTTATCTCCAAATCAAGCAACTCAAGGAATGCTAAAAACACAATTCATGTCATACAAATACAACATGTCATTCATGGAGCGTGTGATACATTCCTCCAAGCAACTCAACTTACCTCTGATTCTGAAATCTGTATTTCCTGAATCTGACAGAGCAAGACCAACATCAATTTTTTCGGGTGTAGACAACTGCAATTGCTTGGAGAGACTTAGAAATCCTTCACTCATCACTTCTCAGTGCTTCACAGAAAACTGTGGCGAAATTTGGTCTACCCAAAAAGTATATAAAGATAGCTGATAGAAGATATGGCTTTGACCGAAAGTCTTCACTCTGAAATTTCACTTGATCTAAGCAGGCTTGGAGCAGTACAATGCTTCCCTCATTCCCATATTCAACAAACTACGTAGCAAAAGCAGATTGTTTTACAACTACAAGTCTAGGAAAGAAATGAGATAGTTACAACAGAGTATAAAGAGAATTGATATCTACAGCTACATGGATTGATTGCTAATCTTTTACTTTCTACTTCTTTTAAAAAGTGGTATAAGAGATGACCATAACTCACGGTTCTTTGAAAGCACTAGATAATTTCTGGTCTTGTATTACAAATTTGAAAAATGCAGTAAAGGGCATGGAAAGAAGGCCACCAGTTCTAATGTTGCTAGTTCTGCTTTGCAAACTTTCATACTCTAATGAAGTGTAATTGAAAGGATGATTCGTGGTCACTAAAAATTAGAAATTTATTGTGAGAGCCCATGGCATACAAGTAATTCAAATTAAAAAGAGAACATGATAGGAAACTTTGCATAGATATGTTAAGATAGAGGCAATTACCAGCCGCCCAGATATTTCACGCAATGCTTCTGCCCAGCGAGATGTCGAATCAGCCATCATGCTAATATTGTAACCCATATCTCGAAAGTACTCAGCAATTGTGATGCCTGAAATATCATGTCAATAGAACATAAAGCATTATATTTGTAAAAACAGAAGGGCCACCACAATACTAGAGAAAAGAAATTCCAGCATTAGAAAATAACCGACACATGAGAACAGTTGAGCATCAGCAAGTTTAGTACAAAGTTAAATGTGCACAATGATACAATGGAGATGCTACAGTCCAGTGCCTTGGGGATCTGAAGTGTGGTTTTGAGAATTGAAGCTAAGCTTCAGTACATTTTGAGATCAGATGAGACAAGTGGTGAAATCCTCCAATGAAGCCATTTGCATCAAGTTTATATAAAAGTTCTAGTGAAATCATGAAGAACTATAGTAAGCACAACGGTATGCATGAAAACCCCCTTAGAAGTATCAATATCAACTACTAGAACTTGTGGAACCGGTAAGATTCATGGCTTGTCTGCTTATCCTGAAATAAAAATAGACCATCATGATACACGACTATCTGAAGTCTGAACACATTCCTGTCTCCTATTTGGTCTTTAGACTCAGCCACATATTATCAAGCATAATAATGGCCTCTAGAATTCTTAATGACGTCAATTGCCATTGTTTTATAGCACAAAGTCTTGGCTCTATGACTGGTCTTCCGAAGATATCACAGTAGATATTGCTTGCATGTTTGCAATCTAGAAGAAAACCACTCTAAGCATATATAAAAGAAACACCCAATAAGTTACACCTCTACAGGCAGCAAAACCAGCGTATACCTGTATATATGGATGCCTCCCGGGCAGCGACAGGCATGTTAGAAGTATTAGCAACAAGTGTTGTACACTTCATGACAGATTCTTCATGGCCATCAGGCAATGTCATGGTCAATTGAGGGAAATCTATAAGAACCTGAAATTGGATAAATAAGTAATCAAATCAATATGCCAATAGAAAATGAAATCATTGACAAAGGATAATAAAGAACAATATAACTGCATAACTTTGCCATTTCATTTCCTCTTTCTCCACAGCCGACGTATACAACAGTTCAGAATTAGAGTACTGCACACAAAAATTAGTCTCAAGAACCTCATCGATCAGAACAATTTTCCAACATTTGAATGTCCAACAAGGACTCCATGTGAAAAAAGAACTGATGAGTTTACCTTCGAAAGGGCTTGACTAATCACTGTTTTCCCACAACCAAACGCTCCAGGTATAGCACAAGTTCCGCCAAGTACTGAGGGGAACAGGGCATCAAGAACACGCTGCAGAAATTATGCAATTAACCTTTAGAAAAAAAGTTTAAAATAAATTATTAAAACATGGGAGAAAAAAAAAAAAAACAAAACAAAACAATAGAACATGAGGCAATAGATTTAGTTTATCATATTACCTGGCTAGTCAGGAGGGGTATCAGCAGCAAGCTTTGATGCAACAGGCCTTTGGGCACCTGAAGCATAGTAAACTGCTTTTTAACGCCTTGAAACTCCCACTCTAACACAGTGTCCTGTTAATATATTGAAAAAGTCCCAAGCATAATAAATGTGTGATTCACAGTAATGTTAACAAGATGTATATGTAAAAGTAAACACCAGATATGAATTTCTCAAAAACATGTAGATTATAAAAGTAGGAGCCCTAATCCCAAGCACATGGGATCTCAAAGACTACCAATATTAGGTATCAGAAATCTGCACCATGTAATGTGTGGGCAATGAAGAAAGAGATTTAACAACCCCAGTTAGCATATCTTCATATGCACAATTTATTTATTTTTGGAGAGAGGTTACAAGAAAATTTCAACAACAAAAAAGGCACTGAGATGGTAGCAGATATGGCCCAAAATTTCATATACAGTCTTACAAACATAGTTAGAAAAATGCTATACAGCAAAAGAACGTACCGAAAATGTTCACATTTAATTCGGTATCAACGCTTAAAAAGATGGTATAAAAAATTTGGTCAAAGAAACAGATTTGTCAAAATAAAATAATTAGAGAATGAAAAGTTTGGCTTTAATACAGGCTTTAACTAAAAGAAAATAGAGCAAAAAATAAAAATAAAAAGTGGCTATATGTAGTTACATAACCAGATGTGTGTATACATTATATAATTTGAACTGAAATACAGATTTGAAATTAAAATGGTTAAAATTTCTCTGTGCATCATAGGTGATTAAATAGTGGGATAATACCATGCTTTGCCTCTATCAAATATTTTCTTTCCAAGCAATTCATGTATTAATTGATTCCTTTCTATTAAAAGTTTCCACTTTACACCTGATTGTATCAAAGGATGGTATTTGAATCACCCTCAAAAGGGGAGGAAGCTCACCTGATTGGAAGTTAAAACCCTTCCTCTATCCTCAAATAGTGCAAACTGCAAATCAGAGTACCTGCTTCAAACGAATAACCAAATTGAGACAAAATCGAAAAGGAAGGCACCATGTATCATCATCTCAAAACAAACATAAAAAAGCAAAGCTTCAGACAATTGGATCTGAAAGCAAAACATATCCATAAAAAATAATCGGATCAAAATCCAACGAAATCTATCAAAATTGAGAGACAAGAGCTGGATTCAAATAAAAACAGGTCAAGCACCAAAATCGAGAAAAAATAATAATAAATAAACCCTAAGTGGAAAAAATTGGAAAAAGGCTCACCGTCTTTTAAGGATCTAATGATTGGAGAGAGAGAGAGAGAGAGAGAGAGAGAGAGAGAGAGAGAGAGAGAGACTGTAGATCTGACGAAGACGAGATAAATATTAGAGAAGATAGAGAGAAGAGCTAGGGTTCGGTGAGGTGAGGAGCTGTGATCGGTGTATATGCCCCTTGTTTTTCTAGCCTGCACAAAAATCGACAATGGAGGAGCAAATTTCGCAGCAGAGAATAGGGTTTTTCTCTCAGATCGAACACCAAACCCTAATCGTTGATATTGCAAAGCAAAAACTGCTCAAATCCAGCAAATGAGCTAGAAATGATAGGATTTTCCACTTCGTGAGCAAGATTTCAGTGAAATCAGCAAAAAAAACTCCTCAGATTGAACAAAAAAAATGTGAAAATTGGATTTTGAACGGCCAAATGGGGAAAACGCACGAAAATGAGAGATTTCTGCCCCGATTTCTGATTTTTGAGTGAATTTCAGTTGAGAAATCAGCAGAAAAAAGAAGAAGGTGAGAATGAGTACCTGAAATCGGCGAAGAGATTGCTGGTGTGGAGGACAGAATTTCCTTTCGGAGCTGAGGGATTTTGAGAGAGAGCTGAGGGAGTATGAAATGACTTGATTTTTTTGGCCAAAAGATCCAGAGGATTTTGAGAAGAGCTGAGGGATTTTTTTTTATAGCTCATCTCATGTAAGGCTCAAATCTCAAACACGTGTTACATTGAGAAAACATGCACTCACGTGTACAGAGCTCCCACACGCTTGTGAAATTCCCACGTAGTGATTAGAAGCATCCGATCAGTCTATTCGAGCCATTGGCTTTAAAGGTTATAGCCCACTGGATGAGTGGTATAGATCTTATAAAACATTTCCACGTGTTTCATGGAATTCGTGTGGAGAAGCGAGTGAAATGCAATTAGCATTCATCGAGCAAGGAAGGCTAGGTTTTAATAGAATGTGGGTCCCCACACGACGACTACCGTGGTGGGCCTGGTCCCCATTGACTGATGGAACACGTGTAACAGATCAACACCATTCATGCATGGGTTGATCAGGCAGACCCTACTTGTATGTGAAAGATGGGCAGCTAAAAAAGAAATCCAACCGTCCAAATTAAGTTGTCAGTGGGCCGTTGTGGACCATCGTGATCTTGCATTCGGTCCACTTTAAGACTGGGCTTGGAAATAAACTTAGGCCAGTGGTTTGGGCCTGGGCCATAAATTTAGGATTATTTACTAATTGGGCTAGACTTGGGCTTAGTCTAGAAGCCCATTTAGAGTTTCAAGGTATTTTTGTCATAGATCATGCATGGTGGGCCACAGTTAATGAACATTCCAGATCTGTCAAAAAGGACACTATTTTTGCATTGGTGGAGGATTCTTACAGGTAATAACGGTTGTGATTTCTTCAAGATGGATCTGGAGTGTACTTTTCATCCACCTATGAATCAGACAGAGCAATGTCCAGATGGAACATGGCCCATTCATAAAAAAATTAGACCTTTCGCCTCGGTTCGTATGGAACTGAAGTTAAAAAGTAGACCTTTCACCTCAGTTCCTATGCAACTGAGGCTAGAATGTAGACCTTTCGCCTCGGTTCGTGTGGAAATGAGGCTAAAAAGTAGACCTTTCGCCTCGGTTCCTATGCAAGTGAGGCTAAAAAGTTGACTTTTTGCCACGGTTCCTATGTAAGTGAAGCTAAAAAGTTGACTTTTTACCTCGGTTCCTGTGTAATTGAGACTAAAAGGTAGACTTTTCACCTCGGTTCCTGTGCAACTGAGGCTAAAAGGTAGACTTTTCACCTTGGTTCCGGTGTAACTGAGGCTAAAAGGTGGACTTTTCGCCTCGGTTCCTGGCAACTGAGGCTAAAAGGTGGACTTTTCACCTCGGTTCCTATGCAACTGAGGCTAAAAGGTAGACTTTTCGCCTCGGTTCCTGGCAACTGAGGCTAAAAGGTAGACTTTTTACCTCGGTTCCTACGCAACTGAGGCTAAAAGGTAGACTTTTCGCCTCGGTTCCTATGCAAATGAGGCTAAAAAAAATAGAGTTTTCACCTCGGTTCCTATACAACTGTAACACCCCAAATTTTTGCCAACCTGGAATTAGACGTCCTTAGGCAATGGGTCAACCCTATCACTTTCAAAACTCAATTTCAAAGCTAGAGAAATTACTTTTCAACCCATTTCCTTCAAAACTCACCTGTCACCACCTCATTCTTCAAACTTCTCCAAGTACTCTCATATTAGACACGAATCCGCAAGTTTAAATAGTAAAGAACTTTACTTAAACTAAAACTCACTGTAAACGGTCGTCGAGATTGAGTCCGTGCATACTCCTGATCACACACAACGACCCCAAATCACTTCTAGACCATCAATCGAAGGGTTTAGACCATGTTTCATTCCATTCCAAACCTAGAAATGAATGTCCTTAGGTGGTAGGTTAACCCCAATATCTTACACTCAATCTCAAAGCCTAAAACCTCTTTTTATCCAATTCCTTCAAAATCTCACCCTCCACCACTTTATTCTTCATTTTTTTAAGAAAATTCATAATACACACCAATCCTAGGGTATAAATGAGGAAGAACAATACTGAAACTAAAACTTACCATAAATAATAAATAAATGGATAAAATGAGTTTTGACCCTTAACATTTTGGAATCTAACAAAATAAATAGGTTAGTTAGATAGATTAGCGTCTCCTACCCCAAAATCATATGCTACACATCACATAAACTCATTCTAATTTGTAAATTGGCCCCCAAAATGCCTCAAATGGAGTCGGGGGCCAAGCGGAGCACTTATAAGGGGACTCAGGGTGGGCCCCACACCTTTTTGGGACCTGGGGGGCAGGAAGACCTCTCCCAATGTCACGTCCCAAACTCAGAAACTGGGCTCAAAAAATTCTCGATCACCGAATCTGGCGTCGACAGCCTCTGTAGAACCCCATTCTCGGTTCCTAGCGCCCATTCGTCAGGTTCCGATCCTGGGATGCTACGAGGAGGATTTTCAACGTCAGTTTGATTCGTAATAAGCATAACCAACGACATAACCTACAAACAACAACCAAGAACTCTATTACATTTCCACTATGATAAAAAACTTTACAAGTACAATGAGCATAAAGGGAAATACAATGGTAAAGAACAGAACTCCAAAACGATCTGCAAGTGCTCCTGTCTCAGTGCTGCTGCGCCCCAACGTCACCTGCATGCAACGGTCGTGCATAAGCTTATAGAAAGATTAGAGGGTGGTAAAAGTGTGTGCGCAAGGTAGTAATATGATCATGCAATATCAGAGTAATGCGAAATATGCAGATGGATCCATAATATCATGAGCCGTACCAAGGCTATGCGATGCAAGATGCAAGTCAAGCATACAATCCTCATCTAAACCTACATGTCAATACAGTTCAACTCTGGGATATCACCAGAGTCTAGTATACTCTAAACCTTATCGCCACCATATCGCGCGCAATAAGGTAAGTGGAAGAGACCTCACTATCTGTCTGCCAATATCAGACTCGACTAGTCGATAGCGGACCCATTCCTCGAGCAGGTCAGACTCAGCCTAGCATTACCCCCTACTCTCAGGCGGGTAAGGCCGCACCCCTTTCCAACCGACCACGACACAGTGGAGAGCGCAACCATCTGGTAATCGGCACTCAACGCTCATCTACCCACTCAGTCTAGATGTTGGAGCAACCTCTTGGTACCATAAGGGTTTAGAAACTTTCACCCAGGGATATCTATAGCACCCCATGTAGAACAAAATTTCTGGAATCCAATCTTGTCAACCACGATACGTCTGTGGAGGCTACGACCTCGATGTCGCTAGGGCGTACAGTAACCATATCACACAATGCGAAATGCATGAATCACACTATCCAATCATGCAACAAATCCTACGCGTATCGTGCGCTCATGCAGGGCAACACCGCCTAATCGGGGTCCCATAAATACCCGAAGGAATATATTATGATCAGTCACACCTCATATCAACCACACATATGATGCGTATGATCATGAGTCATGGAACTATACTAAACATGTTATAATGAGATGGACTATCCTTACAATGCAGATGGGCCTAGACGGCCTATACACAATAAGTACGAGCCTAACACTAGGCCCTAAGGAGAGTCGTAATGTGGACATCTAACCAGCATTACACTCGCAATGTGGACGCCAAACCAGCATTGCTCCCAAGGCACGATTATCGTAAACATTGTTTCATAATTGGTGTTGGGGTCACACATTGCAATGGACCTTAGGTACTTCCCATTGGGTCTTAAATACATCAAATGGGACACGTCATATGGGCCTTTTATTCATCAAATGAGCCACATAAATGGACCACACCAATGGGCCTTAGGTATATTGTAATGGGTCATAACCCATGGGCCTCAGAGTACATCATAATGGGTCAAATCACATGGGCCTTGTGTGTCTTAAATGGGCCTAATCCCATGGGTTTCATACATATCAAATGGGCCTAATCCTATAGGCCTTATCTATCAAGTGGGCCTACATCCATAGGCCTTATATATCAAATGGGCCTAAATCCATAGGCCTTATATGAGTCAAATGGGCCTAAAACCATAGGCCTTGGAATATATCAAATGTCTAATCCCAGGGGCCTTATAATATGCCAAATAGGCCTAATCCCATGGGCCTTGGAATATATCAAATGTCCAATCCCATGAGCCTTATAACATGCTAAGATGGGGTCCACACGGACTATGGATCTGGCCCATTCTTAAACTCATTTCACAAAATGAGCTGTTAAAATGGATGGGCAGATTGGATGCAACACCTGCATCAAGGGTGGGGCCCACAAGGCCCACCATCAGGTAATTTACAAAATATAATATAATATATATATGTATATATACATATATATATATATATATATATATATATATATATATATATATATATATATATATATATATATATATATATACAATATAATATATATATACACACACACACACATGCATAACCCCACACATACACACACACCCACACGCATGCACACGTACACACGCCCACACGCATGCACACGTACACACACACACCCAGCGGGCTCCACCATCCACTGGACGGTGGATACAATACACATACATCATGGTGGGTACCACCGTCCTCCTGGACGGTGGATGCCAAATACACATCACTGTGGGTCCCATGTGGGGCCCACCTTCATGTTCAAATGCCATCCAAGCCGCTGATAAGGTCACTTGGACCTGGGTGAAGAGAAAACACAAATTTCATATTGATTCAAAACTTCTGTGGGCCCAAAAATAAGTTTCAATGGTAGAGGTTCGATCCCACTGTTTCGTGTGGTGTGGGCCACCTGAGTTTTAGATCGGCCTCATTTTTGGAGGAGGCCTGCTTCAGGGGGGGACCCGCCATATGAACGATGTGGATAAGACATATATATCATGGTGGGGCCCACACAAACAGTCGTGGGTAGCTGGCCGCCCGCCCGCCCGCCCACTTGCTGCAGTTGCTGTTGCAGCGTCAGAGAGAGGCAGAGCCTCTATGTTGGTTTTTTTTTAAAAATGGAAAACCCTTTTTTTTGGGTTTTTCACACCTGGGGCCCGCATCAAGTAGATCCACCCCATCCATTGGCTTCAGTGGCTTAAGACCATCTCAATGAGTCTAATATCCGATATTTTTTCGGCGAATAGAAATGCCAGGGTGTCTTTCAATGGTTGAATCCCCTATTTTGCAGGTTATGGCCCGCCTAAGGCTTGGATGGACCTCATTTTTTAGCTCAACGCCTCAAATAATCTTGAGAACGGAATAGACGACGTGGATTGAATACATTCATTAAGGTGGGGCCTATGCGAGTGGGTCACCCAAAAGCTTGGAAGCAAGCTTATATTTGTGTTTTCCTAACCCACGTCCAGCGTACGCTGGACGTGCATGAAAAAAATACATTAGGGGTGGGCCCCGCTTAGGTGGGCCACTCCATGGAGTATGATGTGGATACCACACAACAACATGGGCCCCACTTGTAGATGGTTGGATAGAATTCATGCCTCATGATGGGGTCCATTCAAGTGGGCCACACAACCCTATTATATCCTCATAAAATAAAATAAAATAAAATAAAAAGAAATAAAAAGGGAGAGAGAGATGGAGAGTGGGACACGCGTGTGATGGAGGGCTCCGCCACTATGAGCCCTCCCTTGAAGGAATTATACAATCAAATGGGTCCCTTTACACATGGGACCACCTAAATCAAAAATCAACGGTGGGGATCCTTTCCCCACCAATATGGACGGTCTAGATGACCTTCCTAATGTAATAAAATAAACATCATGATGGGATCCATGGAGAATGGCCCCATCATGGATGATCATGATGATCAAAGTGGTCCATCGGCCACAACTTAGGGTCCTAAGTGAGATCCAAACCATGGATCGGTTGGCCTCACTTGGCCCATCTTAAAAACATGAAAAACTACTAACATTAAACACCCACTGTTCGATCTTCTTGCTCCTATGGGTTCCTTAGCACCTTAGCTTTGATTTCAATGGATGAGATGAGGAATGGATGGCTAGGATGGGAGATGATGGGGTAAGAAAGTGGGCCACCTTGGAGTTTTTGGAAGAGAGGGAGAGGCTTGGAGAGTTCATACGTATGGAGGGTTCTTGCTTGATTTTTTTTAAAAATGAAAAAGAGAAAGAGTTGTAAAAGGGAGAGAGAGAGTGATGGGTGATGGAGTGATGGATGGGAGAGAGATGGGTGTAATAACTTTTTGACTTTGGTAGCCTTTTGTGTAAGAAAAGCATGGGTTTGTAAGACCTTTTTGACTTTTGTGGCTTATTTGGAAAAAGGTGAAAGGTGATGTGTACTTGACATGTGATGTGATGAGATTGATTGATTGATGGGATTGATGTGACATCTCGTAGAGGTTCTCTTAGATTTTGTAATGTGCGACGTTTTTCTCGTACCAAATGTTGGCCCACATCTCTTGACCAGGGTATCGCCTCGGCGCGCAAGTCGCGGCATTGGAACCGCATCGATGGCGCGGTCGCTATGATAATGGTCTTGGGTTGAGTCGATACAGGTTGACAGCATATGAATCAGGGTCACGCGTGAATATCGTTTAAGGGTCGAAGGTTACTAGAATTTGACCGGTAAGACCCCGGAAGTCTATGGAACGGTACAGACTAAGATACGGGTCTTACACCCAAGGCGCTAACCCTCGCCAGTTGGCCCAGTGGTCGGCGAGGACCTTGTCGGTTCGGCGAGGCCTCACCGCTAAACAGGCTCAGATGGGACCGGGCTTCAGGTCGATCATGTTTGGGGGCTAGGGAAACTCCTTGATGTATGAGCCGTCGATCAAAACCCCTCCAATCTACTAATTCTTTCACAAACCACCCCTCCAAGCTTTTCTTTTCTTAAAAAATCTCTCAAATCTCTCCAAAATTCTCTCTCCAAACTCTTCCTTTTTTCATTTCCAAGCACCCCCACTCCACTCTTCAAATCTCATCTCAAACAGAAATCATTATAGGCTACTTCCTTTAGAAATTAGATGAAACTAACTAAGTGTTAGATTATACGACCTGTGAAATTATCACCAATTACTTTAAATATGATCTACTAGAGCTAAAACGTGTAGAATAGTTGACGCTACAATACCCTAGAACTTAGGATCAAACTCTAAACCCGGTTGCTCACGGGAGCATTCGGAAACTCCATATCGGATCTGGACCGCACATCGGAAGTCCGATTACCCCAAACTTAGACGAATATGACCGCCTAGTTAGACTTGACAATCACCCCAAAAATCAAGTCCAGATGATGTCCCACAACGATTTTCTTGAGTCCTGAGTGAAGGGTGTGAGAAATATTAGAAATTAAATAAAATTTATGAAATCTGGCACGTGTCGCTTGCGCATCTTTTCTAGGCGTTCTGACCTTTCAGAATCTAATCTAAACTCACCCTCGGATCAGGAGAAATGGCCCACTGTAACACCCCGAATTTTTGCCAACCTGGGGTTAGATGTCCTTAGGCAATGAGTCAACTAAAACACTTAGAAAATCGCTTAGAACCCAATTCCATAACCAAAGAAATCACTTAGGATTAATTCCTTTAGAAACTAAACATGAGTTAGCTAGCGCAACGCTAGAGTAGCTGGGAAATAGTCCCTGATCACTTTAAATACGTTCTACAAGACCCAAAGCGAGTAAAACCAATGACGCTATAATACTCTAAAACCTCGGATCAAACTCTAAACCGGTTTGTTCTCGGGATCTCTTTGAAACTTTGTATTGGATCTTGACCGCACGTCGAAAGTCCGATATCTACCATCTTAGACCGTAATGACAGCTTGGTTGGACTTGACAATCATTTCGAAAATCAAGTCTAACCGACATTCAGAGGCTATTTCATTGAGCTTGTAGTGAAGAGAGTGAGAATAGGGTTAGATTTGGAATTTGAAATTCAAATCTGGCACACGACTTGACGCGTCAGTATTAAGCGTTCTAACCATCAGAATTTAGCCAAATTACACCCTCGGATCAGGAAAAATTTCTATTTCATATCACGAGACTTGTAGACTTGATCTAGGTGCGATAACCGCTGAACTGAAACTGGACTGCCACGTGCGATCTGGGAACTCTACCGGTCTGAAAACTTAATGTGTGCTAGATCCAGTATGCATGAGCTTAAGTCCGACCGCATTCGGCCGGGGGACCTCCAGAAATGCTCTTTTAGACCGAAACAGCCCCGATTTGGTTACCCCTCAAGTAAACATTGTTCCCAAGCCTGTTTTAGGTTATGAAAGGGGCTTAAACCCTCACTTCTCTCACCCATCCAAATTTGCTAAAAACCCTAGCTGGTGTGAGAGAAAAAGTGAGAGATTGTGAGAGAAGGTGGGAGAGATTTTCCTGCCACCTGCTGCTGCTGCTGTACGTGCTTAAGCGACATATCCCAATCGCTTTCCCGATGATTTTGCCACATTTCAAGGTAAGAAAAGACCCCAAACACTTGCTGATTTAAGGTTCCTTCGGTTCCTTAGCATGGTAGCTTATAGATCTTGTATATTAGGTTCCCGGTTCACCGTAGACGAAGCGTACACGCTCCGTTCGAATCAATACACTTCTAGGATAAAAGGTGCGAATTTTAGACACTTTGATTGGCTGTTTTCAATGCTTTCAATGTCTTTTAATAGTAGATTATCGATGGCAACGCCGTTTGACATGTACAACATGCTGTCCGTTTCCTGTTTCGTAAGCAGACGAAAAATATGAGATTTAGGGCATTTTAGTCATTTGTAGGAAATAGTGTAAACATCCATATTTTGCTAAAATGATTGACATGGCTTTTTGTCTACATAGTGTATGTCGCCTTAGGAATGCGTGCATAATCTGTTTGGCGAAGAGATTCGCCCAAATGCGCACTTTGAGTCGACATACACTATGTAGACTTAAGTGTGTAGACTAAGTGTTTGTATAAATGTTTGTATTAGTATGTATTGAATTCAATGGTGTTTTGAATTAGTTTGAGATTGAATTCTCAAATAATACGCTGATGTAAATGATTTCCTTCATGTTGGCTATATGTATGATTTCATTATATGTATGAAATGCATGTGTTAGATGATTTACTTAAGTTGTATGTTATAACATGTGTTAACATGCTCATATTTTTGTATTTCATTTCTATTACTCTGATATGATTGATGAAGTGGATTCACAAATGATTGAGGCTATACTTAGTTCAGGCAGTCGGTAACCGAATCAATTCGTGGTTGGCTTATCTTTGCCACGAACGACGCATCGATGAACGCAAGTCGTGTTTTGGAGTTGGCGGTAGTGGTTAGGCCACACGAGGTGTGTTATGCACTTCATGTCGTTCGACTTGAGATGCGCTCGTGCTAGTCGAGCCCGTCAAGTAACCCGACTGGCCATTGTATGTTCACCATGTATGTGTCATAACTGCTTGAACTTAGGGTACTGAACTTACCATTAAAAACCCTTACCTTGATCCACAAAGACTCATGAGCCGGGCATGGTGGTATGAGACACCGTGGTCGAGCTGTCGGCCTACGCTGGGGCCACAAACCTCCCCGCAGTGACCAGTGAGCACCTATGACTCGTGAGCAGATTATGGTGGTATGAGACACTATATTCTTGTTGTCAGCCTACATTGATAAGGTGATGGGGGAGCGGTGCAACGAGTGGGAGCAACAGCCCTGACAGCCCTTTGTAGTGACCTCGAGCGTATTCTGAGTCTATGGGAGGCGACGACCCTTCCGTAGCGATAAGAGTACAAGTAGGCCTGTATTGATAAGGTGATGGGGGAGCGGTACAACGAGTGCGAGCAACAGCCCTGGCAGCCCTTGCAGCGACCTACAAAATATACATCGTATGAGATTACTAGGAGTGACGACCCTAGACAGGATCTGTGTTGGGATTGATATAAGGGAAGTACCTTAGTTTTCCAATCCTGCTGTATGAATGGACTAATAATAACTCGGTAATCATATCACCATCACATTGCATGTGCCTGGAATATGTGGAGCACTGAGCAGTACGCAGGCATGCCATGGACGAAGATGGTGCCGTATGAGGGAGATCGTCGGTGAGGGCATCCATCATGTCACGTCATATTGCATTAATAACAGTATTAGGAATGTTTGATTCATTGCTTTACTATTATCGCATGATTGATTTGAGAACATGCTAATCTTTGCTCTATTATTTCACTGAGTTAGCTACTCACTCCCACATTACGGGATGGTGTTTTCGGACACCCACCAGTCCCTATTTTGGTCGCAGATGATGGCGCTGCTTGAGAAGCGGAGCTGGACTTGATGATGATGAGGAGGATCCCTCCTTTATACGTGTTCTGATTGACGGGATTACAGGGAGGTTGATTTTTTTCCTTGACACTAGTTATTTTATATTTTTAGAGCACTCATGTATATTCTTTTTGTTTACTTTTGGAGCATACATGTATGTATATAACCTGGTAACATGTTCACACTCTGGAGACATACAACAGTTTATATATGTTATACATACTATCACAGTCTTTTGCTTGTAAATTTAACTGTCTCTGGAGTATGATATGTTGTTTTGGCTTAATCTCACTCATGTTTAATACATTAACACAGACAACATTCAATCATACACATTTATGTTGCGTAAGTGATGTTCTGAAACTCAGGAGTGGAGTTTTTACTTGACCCCTGATTTTCAGGATGTTACACCCACTCATGTCAACGCACTTGCGGCCCTGATCGAGTGCTGGTGACTGTTGAACTGAAACTGGTCTGCCACGGACGATCTGGAAATTTGATTGGACTGAAAACCTAACTGACTAAAGATCCGATGTTATTGAGCTTAACTCCGACCGTATTTGATAACAGGACCTCCAGAAATGCTCCGTTGGATCAGAACAAGCCCACTTTGGTTATAAAATAAGTATACCTTGGCCATAAGGCCATTTTCGTCGCTTTTGGACTTATAAAAAGGGCTTAAACCCTTACTCTCTCATTCCATACGAATTTTCTAAGCCCTAGAAAAGAGAGAGAGAAAGAGTGAGAAAGTGGGGGAGAAGATGGGGTTTTTCTTCCATGGATTCTTCCCTGCTACCTTTGTGCTTCAACGCCGCTTCTGCACTGCCATTCCGATGCTTCCAGCTCCATTCTTAGGTAAGAAATCATAACCCTAACCTATTTTAGAGTTCCAAATAGCATAAGTGATGATGTAGCTAACCTATTTCATGGTATAGGTTACCGTTGAGCCGTTGACAAAGACTTATCGTCTGAATCAACTCTGTTTCATAATTTCTGGTTTAAGGTGCGGACTATATACGTTTAGATTATGATTTTCAAGACTTTCAATGTTAAGCAATGATTTATTCTTCCTTAGGATGCTATTTCACATGTACAAAGTGTTGTCCATTTTGATTTTCAGTTATACGTTAATTATGTTAATTATACTGTATTCCTCGTATTTGTAGAAAATACCATATACGTATAAAATTCAGATTTGTGCTTGCCATGATTAACTGCCGTCTATGTATGCTGGATGTATGTGTAACAACTTCTGGGCTAAAGGTTTAGTCCAAATACATGATATACCAATATACGATATGTAGTTAGTATGTGTAGCCTAAGTGTTTGTGAAAATGACCGAATGAGTATAGACTTTGTAAGTGTGCTCGCCATGACAGACTATCGTGGATATATGATTGTTGTATAGGCGATAACCCTTTGACAAAAGGTTTTTCCCTAATACGTATGCTAATTAATACATAATATGTATTATGTAATAGGTGTAGTCTAAGTGCTTGTATAAAATGTCTGAATGTGTTAGTAGTTGGTGAATTGTGATTTATAAGGGAGTTGAGATATGAATCCCAACTACCTTAGTTGTGTGCATGTTTACATCCATGGATTGTACATGATTCATGTTTAGCTGTGTGTATGATTTCCTTTATGTACTATATATCCATGTTTCCATAGTATGTTCAAATGGCTGTAGGATAGATTTATTTATTCATTACTACCTTGATAATCTCATATGCTTATTTATTGTAATTGTACGTATTTGGGACTATGAAATAGTCCAGGCAATTGGTAATAGACTCTGCTTGGTGGCTGAGATTGTCTCGCCACTTAGGACATGTCTCGACGAACCCGAGCCGTACGTTGCTTGTCGACAGTGGTTAGGCCATGTCGAGTGCTTGCGCATTCATGTCGATCAACTCAACGTGCGTTCGTACTAATCGAGCTTGTCCAGTAACTCGATTAGCCCGATGTTTGTTCACCATGTTTGGATGCTACTGTTTGAACTTAAGGTACCAAACTTACCATTGGAAAGCCCCTCTAACCTTGGTACCTCGATCCCCTAAGACTCATAAGCTGGGCATGGTGGTATGGGACACCGTGGTCAAGCTGTCGGCCTACGCTGGGGCCACAAACCTCCCCATAGTGACCAGTGAGCAACCCAGACTCGTGAGCAGAGTATGGTGGTATGGGACACTATATTCTTGCTGTCGGCCTACACTGATAAGGTGATGGGGGAGCGGTGCAACGAGTGCGAACAACAGCCCTGACAGCCCTTTGTAGTGACCTCGAGCATATTATAAATCCGCGGAGAGGCGACGAGCCTTCCCGCAGTAAACAAAGTATAAACTAGGCCTGTATTAATAAGGTGATGGGGGAGCGGTGCAATGAGTGTGTACAACAGCCCTGACAGCCCTTGCAGCGACCTAGAACTGTACTTCGTATGAGATATGCTAGGACTGACGACCCTAGAATGGATAATTTTTTGGGTATTGATATAAGGGAGGTACCTTAGCTTCCCAATCCTGCTGTATGAAAAGGACTAATAACAACTCGGTAATTATGTTCATATCGCACTGCATGTGCCTGGAAGATGTGGAGCACTGAGGGAAGAAAGCATGCTATGGATGTAAGATGGTGTCGCATGAGGGAGTATGTTGGCGAGGGCATACATCATGTCATTTCATCCTTGCATTAATTACAGTATTTAGGAATGTTTGATTGTACTGCTTTATCATTACTGCTTGATTGAATTGATAACAGGTTAACCTTTGCTGTATAGTTTCCACTGAGTTAGCTACTCACTCCCACGTTATGGGACGGTGTTTGCAACACCAACTAGTCCCTTTTTTTTTTTAGTTTTAGATGATGGCGATACTTGCGAAGCAGAGCCGGACTTGATGATGTTGAGGAGGATTTCTCCTACATGCAGGTTCTGATCGATGGGGTTACAGGGTTAATGATTAGATGCCAATACACTTGGTATTTTGCCTTTTATTTAAACACCCATGTATATTCTTTTTACTCATCTTTGGAGTATACATGTATATAGTTAACCTCGTAACATGTTCACACTCTGGAGACTTACAATCAATTATATATTTTATGTATTTATCACAGTCTTCCGCTTGTGAAATTTAACTGTCTCTGGAGTATGATATGATGTTTTAGCTTAGTCTTAATCTTGTTTAATGTCATTCTACAGATAACATGCATTCATCATTATCTATGTTGCATAAGTGACATTTTGGAACTCGGGAGTTGGGTTTCTACTCGACCCCCAATTTTCAGGATGTTACAACAACTGAGGCTAAAAGGTAGACTTTTCGCCTCGGTTCCTGATAACTAAGGCTAAAAGGTAGACTTTTCGCCTCAGTTCCTATGCAATTAAGGCTAAAAGGTAGACTTTTCTCCTCAATTCCTATGCAACTGAGGCTAAAAAATAGACTTTTCGCCTCGGTTCTTATGCAAATGAGACTAAAAGGTAGATGTTTAGCCTCAGTTCCTATGCAACTGAGGCTAAAAGGTAGACTTTTCGCCTCGGTTCCTATGTAACTGAGGCAAAAGATGAACTTTTAACCTCAATTGCTTAGCAACTGAGGCTAAAAGACACTTTAGCCTCCATTTTTTCAATTGAGGCTAAAAAATTGTGGCTAAAGGCCTATTTTCTTGTAGTGAGGGTTGATATATCTGTCCCTATCATAAACTGGGAAAAAGCTACTGATAAAAGCCGTAACTAAAGTCCTATGGCTATGGTTAGAGTTCGTAGCACAACCGTAGCCATTGGTGATGTAGCCATAGCTCTTAAAGATATGGCTACAGATGTTATCCATAGCCATAAAAACAATAGGTACGAATTAAATCCGTAGCAATACTTTTTGTAGTTCTAAAGAATATACAGTTATGGATTATATCTGTAGCTAAAAGTAGAGCGACAACCGTAGCAATAGGCTGAAATTAAGGACAACTACGGTTTCTAGATAAAGGGCTACGGTTAATAGCCGTAGCTACTACCTTTTTAATTTAATAAAATATAATAATGGCATCTCTTACCATTGTAGTACATGCCCTAATAGATCAACTCATATAAGCTAATATAGATAAATATTTCATAGCTAAATTATTCATTCATTCATTTAATCAAATACAGTCATTCATTTTAATCCATTCACAAAAGTACAATGCCAACATAATAGTTATATGTCTATTTAAAGTTCTCGTCGACAGCAAGATCCAATGCCTTCTCACAGCCAAATAGATTGTCAAGAATTGCAAACAAGAACTCCATGGATGTGCTTCTATTGGTTATCAATTTGCCATCAACTAACACTCTATTCTCAGCTTCGCTTTGATCTGAAAGCTATTGCACATGGCTGAAAATCAATTTCATCATACAAACATGTAGTCATACGAAAAAGCTATGCCCCGAAACTGAAGAACTAAATTATAGAGAAAGATGACAACGAGATGACATAAAAAAGAAAGAAAATACTTGGGCGCATACACTGATCTTCTCATTTCTGAACATGCAAAATTTGCAACAGCCAAAGACAAAATAAACATTCAACTATTCAAAATACCAACTAATATAGGTATAGCAATACCAACTAAATTTGCAAAAATAGAATAGATCAACCATTTCAGCTAAACTCAGCCAATGACTTAGGTAGAGTCATTCACATGGTCAAGGTGTCCATTAGTAAAAGTTAGGGTGCTTCAAAACTCCCACCTCTAGTGGGGAGAGTAATGCCTTCAACCAGGACACTTTACATGTTACCCCAAACATTTTCCAATTATCTAACTTAAATATTAAATCATGAAGTTAAGCTGAGCTTAAAAGCTTTTGAATTATGCTTGACAATGATGTAATTCCAATTCCAAACCCAACCCCTGATATTAATATTGAAGAAGATAAAACCCTAATTTGATCATTTTCAATTCAAACATTAATCACAATTCAATCAGATCAACAGAGAAACAAACCCTAATATTTAATGAATTTCAATTAATTTTCTCCTTTCCTATTCTCGTATTTAACAAATTCGGGTTTATTTTTTGTCCTTCTAATGGTAGGAAAAAAAATAAAGAAAGAATTATATATGGTTGTAGAATAGAAAATCACTATAAAGATGAAAGGAAAAAAACATCACAATTGTCACATCACATACCACATTGGACTTTCTAGATAGTGAATGTTTACATTCTCATATGTTTGATATGTTTGGGTTTTTCTTCTTTTCAAGGGCAAAATAATGGAATTACACATCAATGAGGACATGTACAATAGACAATCATTGGAAAGATGAAAGAAGAAGATCCAAAATCTCACCTTACATGCCATGATGGTAGTCGATCCTCATGTCGTCTTGCAGCGCCTCCTCCAATGACAAAGAACCATTGTTGAACTCATCTACTCCTACAGCAATATAAACAAGCATAAATACTTCTCTATGTAAGTAGTCTATGATTGTCTATACAGTGTATACAGTGCCAATAATGAGATAGTGTCTTGTTACAAAATGAGAAAGTAACAAAGCATTCTAGGTAGTACTAGTCCACTGTTACAAAATATAATAATAAATAAATAATACATACTCATAAAAATAAATTTGTGGTAGGGGTGGTCAATAGGCTTGGTACAGGTGTTTCCCATACCCACCAATGGGAACTGTACCCATACCATCATAGGCCTTGAATGGGGATGGGCACTCTTGCCTGTTTAAGGTATGCCGGGCACTTATTAAGGTATCAAATATCGATTCATTGTTTAAAGTTTTAAAATAAATCACAAAAATCTAGAAAATAAAACTAATGACATAAAAGGAGTTCAAAAAGAATAATTTGAAAATCAAAGGACCTTCACAAGGAGACATGCATAGTGTGACGAGATGAGTCACCATAATTTTCAAATTTCTATTAGTTAATGGATCAAATTTTGATCATAGACCTGAAAATCATTATTAACTTTTCAAGGTTTTTTCCTGCAACAGCTATACCAACATTTTCAAGATTTCAACTTGCATAAAACCAACATGCATATAAATAAATAAATAAGTCTCCCTCAAAACATAGTTGACTAGCTATAATTTTACTACCTTCTATATACAACTTTGTAACATCTCCACTCAATGAAATTACAAAGCTTTGGGCCTCGGTTAAGAATCAATCCACTGAGTTCCCGGATTACCTTCGAAATACAATCAGTTTAGAAAGTAGGTAGTTATGTGAAGCTGGATGAAAAGCAGTGAAACAAACATTGAACTTTAGTTCCTAAAAATTCAAGTGCTTGTTCCCATCAAGCAAGCTTTACAAAAGGTGAATTTTCAATTTTCTAAACACTTGCTCTCCCTGCTGCTGCTTGGAATGAAGATTGATTTTATTTTTTATTTTCCTTCACAAAGAAGGCCAAACAGATGTTAATGCATGAACAAAACAACAACCACAACCACAAAATTTTAAAACAATTCCAAGAGAAGATGTAGTAGTTCAGATGAAGATGGGAAGATTTATAAAAGACGGATTCCAAATTTCCAAGGAATTATTAGAAGAACCATATTAAGATGATTCCAATATAAGAAGTCTCTAAAATAACAACAACATATTGTTCTATTTTTTTAAGCACAATTTGTTCTTCACATCCCTAAATCTCTAAAATAACAACAACATATTGTCCTATTTTTTTAAGCACAATTCGTTCTTAACAGAGAAGGCCCAACAGATCCTCAATGCATGAATGTAACCGCAACCGCAATCGCAACATTTTAAGATGATTCCAAGATAAGAAGTATAGTTCTAAAGGAGATGAGAAGGAAATTATCAGTCAAATGTATTTGAACTTAGGAAGATAGAAAAGAAAAAAACCTCTGTTGTTTCAACAGAAGCCAAGTCATCACCATCATCGTCATCATATCCTTGCCCAAGCTATTTAGGTCAACTTAAAAAATCCTGTTTCACCAATCATTCCTAGATAAAGGCCATTTCTCAGTAACTAAACAATCTTCATATCCCTTCCCACCACCTCAAAATCCATGTTGTTAGGTCTTCCTCTCATCCTCTTTTTAGACCCTTCAAAATTTAAGGTTCTTTTCCTTATTGTGCTCGTCATTGGACTCTGTTGCACATGATGAACCATCTGACTGCATCCTCCATTTTATCTCCTAAGTGAAAACTTTCAGGATACATCGGATTACCTCTTCCTTAATTTTATTCTATCGTCCATATTCTTCCCACACTTCCACCTGGTGCATGTTTGCCTTCTGACAGCCCAAAACTTAGTTAAAAAAGTATTGTTGGTAACATAGTTTGCTCATAACATCTTTCCTCAAGTTCCAAAGGCATGTGACAAAAAAATCTAATATCATAGAAGGGTAATGTGTACAAAATCAGACTAAAAAACAAGTATCATGTTGAAGTTTGAAAATGACCTTTGCTCACCAGATGTTTGATCAACTCTGTTAGAAGCTTCTGACATTTTGGACAATAGAGAAACCGTACTTTTATGGTTTTACTAGCCATGTTTCTTAAAACACACTCCAAGTATGAAGCTCCTCCGGAGTGAAGTCATCCTAGTGCATTTAAAAATGGGGGCAGAATTATCTGTTTTGTAATCCAAACCCAATGCCATAAAGTTCTTATGGAGCCTTACATTTTTATCAAAATAAGACCAAGTTAATAAAACAAAAAGGAGAAACTAGAACGAAATCAGAGCTTCTTAAAGGGTTTCATCTTAAGAAATTTGAAACAGGCCTATTATGAAAAGAGAGATTTCATTTCTCCATTTCAAATGGAAGGAATTCCTCAAAGGCCCATTTATGAAAAGAACAGTTATCTATGGATGTTACCATATTTTCTTGGCATAGCATTTGCAAGTTTCCTTGTTTTGTTGTTGTAAGGAATATATATTCTCCTTTGAGCCCTAACAATAACAACACAAGCCCCATGAAAATTGTAGAAAGAAAATAGAAATCAAAGAAATAATGCTCATAATAGAGCTCCTAACTTTTCACCTGAATCTATCAATGCATATATAGGATAAAGGTCTACAACTTGATTGCTATCAACACTGCTAGGCATCTAGGCGGCATTATTTTTCTACAAAAAAGGGACTCAATGAAAAACATATATACCCAAGAGCATGGCATCCACCATTAAAACCAGTATGAGAAAGTGTAAGTGCTGTGGTTAGAACCCTCTTTGGTTGTCAAATTTTGTGTGTCAAACCTCTATATGTGTCTTGTGTTGTTATCTCGTTGTATATGTTTGAGACATCTATACTTCGAGACACGCCGATGAACTTCTCAAGCTAGTTCAAGCTACATATTTGATGTTATTCAAGAACAGTTCAAGTTCATGAAGAGTTCAAGTTCAAGACTTAAAGTTCGTATATTCAAGGTCAAGCCTCTAGCATAAGATAGGGAACTGAGCACAACGCATACTTACTGTTGGTGACTTCAAAGCTTATGAAGTGTTCAAGTTATATTAAGTTGAACTCAAGCTTCATAAAGTTCAATGTGTTCAAGCTACATCAAGAAGAACTCAAGCTTCGTAAAGTTCAACGTCTAAGCTTATGAAGGTTCAATGTCCTTGTTGAGCTTAGATTGACCTTAGGATGACCTTTAGAGTAGGTCATTTTGGATACATAATTCACATATTTTCTATAAATATTTTTATTCTATTCTAAGAGTAGTCCTGGACCTTGTTCGACTAGTCCTGACACTAGTTCGACCAATCCTAGAAAATCTAAGACCAGTCGAAGTTTTGTTACAAATTATCAAATTTTTTCTGTTCGGCTACGACTAGTCCTGGAGTCTGCTCGACTAGTCGTGGGATGGTTACGATTCGACCTTCGACCAGTCGTGGAACCACCATTCAAACTCTAGCAACTAAATCATGGGTTGCATGACTAGTTGTGTGAGGTCCACGACCAGTCATGGATGGCCTTCGACTAGTGGTGGACTGCGCACGACCAGCCGTGTAACGGTTTATCCAATCACGCTCGAAAATTTCAAAAATCCATTTCTTCTTCGACTAGTCGTGGTGACCCTAGGACCAGTCGAAGACGACTTTCTCCAGCTATAAATAGCACATGAATTTCAGAGTTTTTCATCAAAAATTAAGTGAATTCGAAGCTCCACTCTGAGATAAGTTTGTGTCTATTCTTAAGCTATATTGTGTATAATTCTATTTCCTTTTGTTAGCTTTTTTCAATTTGATTTGATTCTATATTCCAATCAGATTTGAAAAGAGGAAATATTATTTTTCTTCTTCTGGGAATTGAAATCAAATAGAGCTAGCCCAATCTGATTTAATTTAAAATCAATTAGAACTTAGAACCATTATAAAGTGAGTATTGGACATTGAACATTCATATTTGAACATCTACTCCAATTGGTTCTTCCAGGTTACTACAAGAGGAGAAATTCAGGTATTTTACAATTCTGTAAAATTTCCATTCTTTTGGTTTTTATTTGGAATTCTCCAGAAAAATTCCATTTGTTGGTTATCTGAGGAGAGCCAGAAAACTCAGAATAGTGTGGGTTTTTGGATTGTGTAAGCCCAAGTTAAAAGACACAATTGTGAAGATTTTATGTGAACCGGTGAAACCTACTTTAATAGTGAACGCTAATATCCCTGTGTGAGAATATTAGGAGTGGAGTAGCATTCTGTATGGCTGTTGTAAAACAGTTGGTGTACACACAGGCGAACCACTATAATTCTTTGTCTTGTGGATTGATTGCTTGCTTAATTCCTTATTTTTTTATCATTCAGTTTCGTGGAATATACATGTGGATGTGAATGCTGTAACTATTTACATTTTAAGCAAGTGTGGGGAATGTTATAATAATCTAGAGATTTACTTCAGCATTTTATACTTTTATCAATCTGTGCTTCAATTCCAATAATTATTTTAGTAAGGTGACCCTGCCATTTTTATGGTGCATGGTTGTCCTTAAAATAATCAATTCTTAAGATTCCAATTTCTTTGCTATTTATTTTCATATTGAGTTTTTTATTCAAAAGACGTTCTAGAAATAAGGTTGTCCTACCATAAGCCCTTGTTGATTATGGTGTAAGGTTATCCTTAGAACTGAATTTGTATCAACCTCTCAATGCTTGTTTATTAAAATTGATTTAATTTCAGCATTGTGAATTGATTTAATTTGTAAGGTTATTTCTTCAGTTTAATCCACTGTATTTATTCTTAATTTGGCATAGTCCTATTCACCCCCCCCCCCCCCCCCCCCCCCCCCTGTAGGACATATAGCTTGGCCATTTCAAGTGGTAGCAGAGCCTAATAGCTCGTTCTTATTGTTTGTATTTTGATTTATTTCCTGAGCTAACGATCAAAGCTATAAGATGTCAAATTTGATAGCCTCTCAGTCACTAGGCCTCCACCATTTGATGGCTCCAACTATGCTTATTAGAAAGCTAGAATGAGGATCTTCCTCAAATCATTAGATGAGAGTGTGTGGCAAGCCACAGTAACCGAATGGAAACCCCCTACCACTGAAGTAACTGGAACCGACGGTTCAAAAACAATGAGAGTGTTTCCTTATTTCTCATGGACTACACTTCAGAAAAGTGAGAATAGTGCCAATGCTAAAGCACTAAATGCTATCACTTGCGCACCATCACCGGATGAGTTTAAAAGAATCATATCCTGTGATACTGCAAAGCAAGCCTGGGACATATTAGAAATGACACATGAGGGTACATCAATTGTCAAGAAGTCTAAAGTCCAACTCCTTACAACTAAATTTGAAGAAATTCATATGGAGGAAAATGAAATGTTTATGGACTTTTACACGAGACTGAATGACATTGTAAACTCAATTTGGGATCTTGGTGACAAAATCCCAGAAAGCAAAGTGTGTGCTAAGATACTACGCTCACTTCTTGAACGGTTCAACTCTAAAGTAACCGCGATCCAGGAACTTCGTGATACAGATAATATGAGGGTAGAAGAACTAGTTGGTTCTTTACAAACTTATGAATTAAATTTTAAAGCTTCTAAAGGTAAATCTATTGCTTTAACATCTTCTAAAGGAATTTCTCAAGAAAACTCGAATTTAGAAAATTCAGAAGATGATATGGCACTTTTAGCTAAAAAGTTTTATAAGATTTTTAAAAGTAAGAAAAGGGTCGATTTCCAAAAGACAAATGAAAAGAAATGATCTATACCAAAGTCTCAAACTTGGAAATCTTTGAAAGATAGTCAATGTTACAACTGCCAAGAATATGGGCATTTAGCAAACAAATGTCCTAAAAAGGACAAACCCAAGAAGAAGGGTATGTTGGCTACATGGGACGAATCATCCGATTCTGAAGACTCTTCTGAATCAGAAGATTCCGAAACTGAGTTGAGCAATGATGTAAAAGCCCTTATAACTTTAGCCAAGTTCACATTCTCAGATCACGATGATTCAACTAGTGAAGAAAATATGCATAGTGATCATGAAAATGAAGAAGATCTTCAAGATGCTTATAATGCCTTATATAAGGAAAGTTATAAAATTGCGGTCAAACTTAAACTCCAAAAAGAAAAGTTTACAAAACTCAAAGAATGTTTTGAGACACTTGTTTTAGAAAGGACACAAATTTCAGATTGTCTTGAAAAATCAAAATGTGATTTGGAATTCAAAACCTCCCTGATTGAAGATTTGAAATCTGAAAATGAGAAACTTAAGAATAAAGTATCAGAAATAGCGGTGAAGACCGCTTGAGTTGAAGTAGGAATATGCCAATATGTCCTAGAGGGGGGTGAATAGGACTTTTTAAAGATTTATAAGTTATATTTCAATCCGATCACACTAATCCTATCACAGAGTACAGATTAGGATTACTCAAAAATTAACTATATTGGCTTCCAAGCCTGATAGAGGATCCAATCACAAATTACTTGTAATAATAAAAAAAAACTTTATGAATCAGATTGTGATGGATATGACTGTGTGTGCACAAGATGTGATTTCAGATAATCATATATAAAGGCATATAAAGAAATCACATAAATGAAAGAAAATATCAATCTCAAACACAGTCGTTTTATAGTGGTTCGACTACTTGTCTACTCCACTACCGGCTTCCACACTCAACCCTTGAGTGACCGGATTTCACTAAGGAGGTTTTCCATGGTTCAGCTCAAACCTAAGGTTTTAAATCAGGTTCACCTTCAACCTTTACAGAGGTTTCTACTCGGTTCACCTCAAACCCTGGAGTTTTGCTGGTGCACTCCTAACCAGATGTTTATGCCCACACAGAGTAAGGGTCCACACAACGCACTCGGATGTTTATGCTCACACAGAGCAAGGGTCCACACAACGCACCCAGGGACGTACACTCCCGTCGGAGGCCTCCTTTGAGGACTTCAAATGGGGAGCAACACCTATGACCCAATCTTAAAAAGGAATGATCATAAATGTCCTCTGGACTCTAAGTACTTACAGATAAGTTGATGAGTCTCTTTTAGCTCAGTGATGAAGATCTCCTTCTTGTTGATGAAGAGTCTTCAGCTTCCTTGATCCGCAACATAAAGATGTACCTATACTAGGTTTAGGTTTGGTCAAGGTTATGATGGAGTTCACTATCTGAAGATTTTCCTATAAGGAAGATAAAGTGGTTCCAATCATTTATGCATTCAAGGCATTCCAGCTTATTGATTTGCCATTAAAGTAGTAGCTGGAGGATCCTTGAATGCGGAAGTTCATTCCCCAATCCACTCTATGAAATATCAATGATGAGGGTGGATTGGAGGATGAACTTCCTGAGAGAAAGGGCTTAGGATAAAGGATATAAAGTTTAAGACACTCAAAAACACTCTCTACTTTCTCTCACAGCAATAAAGACCAATCTCTCTATTTATGGGCAAAAAGTTCCAACGGATATAAACGGTCATATTTATGATAGAGTTTGATATCATCGAGCAATCGTCAATATGATCGAGCGTATACTCTCGATTGTATCGACATACCACTCGATGATACAAACTCAAATGTCATTTCACTTTTGGAAATCTTTTGCCAACTGGTCGATGAGATCGATACACACATCGATATTATCAGATTTTGAACTCTGATTCTATCAAGAGATGGATCGATCTATTGACAGGTGAAAATAAGAGAGAAGCCTTGAAAAATTTTAAGTTCTACCGATATGATCGGAGAACAGTCGATGTCATCCGAATTTGTATATCGATGATATCGGAGACCATGTCGATGGGATCGATAAATCGTATAGATTTACTTATAAGCTTGTTGGACAGTTTATTTCTGATTTCGATTCAATCGACAAGGTCTCGATATGATAGACATATGAATATCGATTTATCAACTGGCACCTCGATCAACATTAAAAACAACCTGAAATTTATGCTGGAGAAAACATGCGCCCATAATCGATATGATCGATTGACTTCCGATATGATTGATTTTTGAGTTCAGATTGAATCGGACAGTCATCGATATATCGAAGCTTATGTTAATTTTCTTGAAAAAAATAGAGGTGACGGAAAACAGTCTGTCGATATCATCGATCCGCTTCAGATATGATCGATATTCGAATATTGATGATATCGACTCATAAGTCGATATATCGATAAATCGTCCAGATGATTGTTTGATTGCTGGACGCTTTTTGTTCTCACTCGATTGTATCGATTGAGATGCCGAGGACATCGACAGAGCTGGTCGATCATATCAAAAGGGAAATCGATATAATCGACAGTGTAAGAAAAACTTAAAGATTTTCCTATTTGATAAAAAGTTTTCTTACACAAAAACCCTAAGATGTTCTAGTTCATTTTAAGGGTTTTAATCACCTAGTGTTTTGTGACATGGGATGTGAGGCTATGATTTACCTATTGCGAGCTTCCACACATCCAGTTGAGGCAGATACTTGACTTGATCTTCTTGTCAGGCGCTGTTGTTCAACTGACTCAACTTACAACATAATTGACAAACCAGGGCACTTAGTAGGTGCACTTTCAGTATCCTCTCTTCTGAGTTTGAAGGACACATGGAGATATGCCCAAGGTGATCCAAAATTAGAAAAATTATTATTAGGATCAAGAAAATGTGGCGATCGATCTAAGTTGGGCTATGATAAGAATATACCTCCCAAACAAAAAAAAATACTCCTCTCAAATTTGTGAAAGGAGAAGCCTCAAACTCAAAAGAGAAAAATACTTATCCAGGTTTTTCTAAAAATACAAAGACTTTTCAAAAACTGAAAAGCAGCCATGTAAATTTCAAAAATCAGAATAGAAACCCATTAGCAGAAAAGATAATTGATTTACTCAAGGAGCTCTTGAAATTTAACTCGGTAGGTCATTCTTACAACTACAATCAAAAGAAGACCAACTATACTCCTAAACCCAAAACAGTTCTGAAATGGGTTCCTAAGGGTGCCTGCTTGGTTGCTCACACTGCTTTCAAAGCAACAAGCCATTCAAAGTGGTACCTAGATAGTGGATGCTCCAAGCATATGATAGGGGACAAAGCTTTGTTCACTGATCTTAAAGATATGACTGATGGGTCAGTCACATTTGGTGATGGAAGCAATTGCAAGATTATTGGTAAAGTTACGATTCAACTTTACAACCTTCATTTATTTAAAGATGTTTTATATGTTGAGGGGCTGAAACACAACCTGTTAAGCATAAGTCAAATATGCGATAACAACCATAGTGTTAAATTTTCCCATCAAGGTTGTGAAATCATAAATAAAAAGGGTTTTGTAATATTAACTGGTCGCAGAACTTCTGAAAACCTCTATATTGTAAGTGATGGTAGCTCATCTAACCAAAAGTGCTACATGGTCCATACTAATGAGATAGAATTATGGCATAAACGCCTTGGACATGTGCATTACTGAAATTTATACAGATTGAGCAAAGGAGAACTAATTAAAGGTCTACCTAAGTTATAAAAAATAGATAAAATATGTGGTGAATGTCAGTACGGTAAACAAAATAGGAGCTCTCATAAAAAGGTGAACTCCAATGTCACATCTAGACCACTCGAGCTTCTCCACATGGATCTTATAGGACCAACAAGAATGAAAAGTCGAGGTGGAAAAAAGTACATCTTGGTTATCGTAGATGATTATACAAGATACACTTAGGTTTCATTTTTGAGAGACAAATCAAAAACCCTTGATGAAGTGAAAAAGATCATCAAACGAATCCAAACTGAAAAATGTTCTCAAGTCAGTAAGATCCGTAGTGATCATGGATCCGAATTTGAAAATAGCGGTTTTGAGAAATTTTGTAGCGAACAGGGAATATTACATGAATTCTCTGTACCCAAAATACCACAACAAAATGGTATTGTGGAAAGAAAAAATAAAGTGCTTTAAGAAATGGGAAGTGTTATGTTGAATAACATGAAGCTCCCTAGAAATCTATGAGCTAAAGCTGTAAATACTGTCTGCTACATTATTAACCGTGTTTATACTTGTAAATCAAATAATAAAATGGCTTATGAAATGTGGTTTGACATGAAGCCTACTGTCAAATACTTTCGTATTTTTGGTAGTAAGTGCTACATTTTACATGACCGTGAAAACTTGGAAAAGTTCAACACTAAAAGTGACGAAGGGACCTTTTTAGGATACTCTTTAAACAGTCGTGCTTATCTTGTTTTGACCAATAGGACTGGTGTGATTCAAGAATCAATCAATGTGGTCATTAATGATCACCTGAATACACTTGCCCCTAGTTCAGACAATGATGAAGTTCTTGTAATTAAAAAATCAGATACTTCATCAAGTAAAATTAATTCTGAATTAAGGACTGTTAAAGATCATCCAACTACTCAAATTCTTAGAAACCCTCTCACTGGTGTGCGCACTCGTAGACAAATAGAAGACATATGTAATTACGTATGTTTTACATCCCAAATTAAACCGGTAAACGTAAAAGAAGCACTTTCTGATGAAAACTGGATAGTTGCGATGCAGGAAGAACTTAATCAATTTGTACGTAATGATGTTGGTATCTTGTTCCTAGACCTACAGATAAACACATTATTGAAACAAAATAGATTTTCAAAAACAAGTCTGATGAACTTGAAAATATTATTCGAAATAAAGCAAGACTAGTTGTACAGGGGTACACACAAATTGAAGGCATCGATTACGATGAAACCTTTGCCCCTGTAGCTCGTCTTGAATCTATCAGACTTTTTATATCCATAGCATGTTTCAAGAAGTTTAAATTTTTTCAAATGGATGTAAAGAGTGCCTTTTTGAATGGTGATTTACATGAAGAGGTATATGTGGAACAACCTCCAGGGTTTGAAGACCCTAAGTTTACTAATCATGTATATCGTCTTAAAAAGGCTCTCCATGGTTTGAAACAGGCTCCCAGGGCTTGGTACAAAAAATTGACAAAGTTTTTACTGAGTCACAATTTTCAAATGGGTAGTGTCGATAAGACGCTCTTTGTTAAGAAGCATAACGATGATATTTTAATGGTTCAAATCTATGTTGACGATATTATTTATGGATCAACATGTACTTACATGACTGTTGAGTTTGCAGAGTTAATGAAATTAAAATTTGAAATGACCATGGTTGGAAAATTAAATTATTTCCTAGGGTTGCAAGTAAATTAATAACCTGATGGAATTTTCATTTCTCAAACCAAGTATGCTTTGAACTTGATTAAGAGGTTCGGATTTGAAAATGGTAAGAATTTTAATACACCTATGATTACAACTCTAAGACTTTCAAAAGACTCTACAGGTAAAGATGTAGATCCTAAGTTGTATCGTAGTATGATTGGTAGTTTGCTTTACTTACCTGCAAGTAGACCTGATATTGCTTTAAGTGTTGGAATTTGCGCTAGATATCAGTCTAATCCTAAAGAATCTCACTTAATTGCTGTTTAAGCGAATTATTAGATATGTCGCAAGTTCAATTAACTTGGGTCTTTGGTATCCTTTTGATACTAGTATTCAATTGGCTGGGTATTCAGATGCTGATTGGGCCGGTAATATCGATGACAGAAAATCAACCAGTGGTGGTTGTTTTTACATTGGAAACTGCTTGGTTTCTTGGTTTAGCAAGAAGCAAAGTTCTATATCACTCTCAACCACTGAGGCTGAATACAATGCAGCTAGAAATACATGTACACAACTGGTTTGGATGAAACGAATGTTGAGTGATTATGGTATCGCACATGATTCAATAGTTTTATACTATGATAATTCCAGTGCGATAAATATTTCAAAAAACCCAATCCAGCATTCACGTACTAAGCACATTGACATTAGATTTCATTATATTCATGAATTAGTGGAAGAAAAAGTAATATCCTTAGAATATATTCCTACTGAGACTCAACTTGCTGACATATTCACTAAACCGCTCGACAAAAATAGGTTTAATAAATTAAAATTTGATCTTGGTATGTGTAATTTAAAATGATTGATTATGCATCTCTGTAATATAGTGTATATATGTTAATATATTAATAATTTTTATTTCAAATTTTGATGAAAATTACATTTTTTTTACGGTACACGACCAGTCGAGGATGTACTCGACCAGTCATGCCACGACCGGTCGAGGACGACCCATGACCAGTCGTGTAGCGCGCTGATTGCTTTTATTTAGGGATAGTCCTTTTTCTTCTTCATTCTAACCTCCTCTCCAACGAGCCAAGCTTCGACTAGTCAAACCCCTGTGTTCGATTCCTTCAGGTTAGAGCATTTTGGTTGTTTTTCTTGAAGATTCATTGTCTTTTCTCTTCAATATCTTGATTATTGTTGTCTATTTCATCTCTTTCTTCAAGATTTTTGGGTTTTCTTCCTCATTTGCTGATTCTAGAAAAATCCATCTTCATTTTCTTGAAATTTCTTATATTTCTTCAAGAAAATGGACCTTAGAGCTAAAAAGAAGAATCCTAGAGGTGCTTCTTCTTCTCGATCTAATGTTATCACCAGACGACACCTTAGGGTTGCCGAAGATGATCCATCATTTGTTCGTGATTTGTGTATGCGCAATGTAATTGTAGAAAAGGCCGTTGATTTCAATCATATTTCTCCTTTCAATCTTTTTCCTCTCCTTCAGTCTGTAGGATGGGAAAATATTTTACGCTAAGGAGGGCCGACATACCAATCCATAGCGCAGGCCATGATAGCATGCATTACTGAATTTTTACTTGAACAACTAACTTTCTCTATTGCTACAAGAGAAGGGCCTTTTCATATTGATCGACATTTAATCTCAGGCCTCATGGATATTTCTATAAATGATGATGGTGTTCATCCTAGTGCACTTGCTGAGAAAGTGTCAGAATCTGAAAAATGCATTTTTACTAGAGTTTTGTGTAACATGGATGCACCATGGAATCGTACTGGGAATGCCCTCACAACCAGGTATTTTTTGCCCAGATACAGAGTCTTGCATCATATTTTCACTTCCATTCTATATCCCCGTTCAGGGAACAAGAATGAGTTGACTCTGCTTATGGTTCGCATTTTGTATTCAATCGTCACTAGTGTTAATATCTGTTTGCCCTCTTTGATTTGTTACTCTATCATTCAATTCCATATTCATCCTGGTCACAGTGATATTCCATTTGGATATTTGATGAATGTGCTAGCAACTCACATGTTGGTAGCTATGCCCATTGGAGAGGCACCTATCCAACACCTTATTTTCAACAACTCCAACATAAACAAAATGCAATTGGATTTGGCTCGAGGACAAGTTGATGTTGGTGCGGGTGGAGCTGCTACTGAAGCAGGGAATGATGAAACGGGTGATGCTCCTCCTCCAGATGATATCAATATAGACGATATTTTTAATGAAATTGAGTCTGACTCTGGGAATGATCCTGATTATGAGCCATCTGATTTTGATGCACGTTTGAGTGCATTAGAAGCGAAGGTAGAACAACTGCATGTTGGCCAAAATGTCCAATTCAAAAGTATGCGCAAATATTTTAGGCGCTTACAAAAAGGCCTTCATCAAATTGATCCAACCATACCTGCTCCATCTTCTGGCTCAGATTGAGGATTTTGTTCTTTGGTTTGTAATACCTATATGACTTTGCTTTCTCTTTGGTTATGTGACTGAGTTCTTTGACTTGACTTGATAATGTTTTATGTCATGATATTCTGACTCCTCTATTAATTATCTTGCTTTTGATTCTTCCTTTGTCATATTTTTGACAAAAAGGGGAGAATTGTGTGATTTGTGATGATAAGTGTGATTTGTGATGATAATTTTGTACACATATGATGCACATATGATGAATTTGATGATTGATAGGTGTACTTCTCAGGGGGATTTGTTATACTCAGGGGGAGTTTATCTCATGTCAATGTCAACCGGTGCATGATTCTTTATTGATACTTATGATGCTTCTCTTATTGTATTTTATGCATTGAATACAAGAGTGTGTTTTGTCACAAATTTGACAAAGGGGGAGATTGTAAGTGCTGTGGTTAGAACTCTCTTTGCTTGTCAAATTTGTGTGTCAAAACCTCTATATGTGTCTTTTGTTGTTATCTTGTTGTATATGTTTGAGACATCTATACTTCGAGACACGCCGATGAACTTCTCAAGCTAGTTCAAGCTACATATTTGATGTTATTCAAGAACAGTTCAAGTTCATGAAGAGTTCAAGTTCAAGACTTAAAGTTCGTATATTCAAGGTCAAGCCTCTAGCATAAGATAGGGAACTGAGCACAACGCATACTTACTGTTGGTGACTTCAAAGCTTATGAAGTGTTCAAGTTATATAAAGTTGAACTCAAGCTTCATAAAATTCAATGTGTTCAAGCTACATCAAGAAGAACTTAAGCTTCGTAAAGTTCAACGTCTAAGCTTATGAAGGTTCAATGTCCTTATTGAGGTTTGATTGACCTTAGGATGACCTTTAGAGTAGGTCATTTTGGATACATAATTCATATATTTTCTATAAATATTTTTAGTCTATTCTAAGAGTAGTCCTAGACCTTGTTCGACTAGTCCTGACACTAGTTCGACCAATCCTAGAAAATCTAAGACCAGTCGAAGTTTTGTTACAAATTATCAGATTTTTTTTGTTCGGCTACGACTAGTCCTGGAGTCTGCTCGACTAGTCGTGGGATGGTCACGATTCGACCTTCGACCAGTCGTGGAACCACGATTCAAACTCTAGCAACTAAATCATGGGTTGCATGACTAGTTGTGTGAGGTCCACGACCAGTCATGGATGGCCTTCGACTAGTGGTGGACTGCGCACGACCAGCCGTGTAACGGTTTATCCAATCACGCTCAAAAATTTCAAAAATCCATTTCTTCTTCGACTAGCCGTGGTGACCCTAGGACCAGTCGAAGATGACTTTCTGCAGCTATAAATAGAACATGAATTTCAGAGTTTTTCATAAAAAATTAAGTGAATTCAAAGCTCCACTCTGATATAAGTTTATGTCTATTCTTAAGCTATATTGTGTATAATTCTATTTCCTTTTGTTAGCTTTTTTCAATTTGATTTGATTCTATATTCCAATCAGATTTGAAAAGAGGAAATATTATTTTCCTTCTTCTGGGAATTGAAATCAAATAGAGCTAGCCCAGTCTGATTTAATTTAAAATCAATTAGAACTTAGAACCATTATAAAGTGAGTATTGGACATTGAACATTCATATCTGAACATCTACTCCAATTGGTTCTTCCAGGTTACTACAAGAGGAGAAATCCAGGTATTTTACAATTCTGTAAAATTTCCATTTTTTTGGTTTTTATTTGGAATTCTCCAGAAAAATTTCATTTGTTGGTTATCTGAGGAGAGCCAGAAAACTCAGAATAGTGTGGGTTTTTAGATTGTGTAAGCCCAAGTTAAAAGACACAATTGTGAAGGTTTTATGTGAACCTGTGAAACCTACTTTAATAGTGAACGCTAATATCCCTGTGTGAGGATATTAGGAGTGGAGTAGCATTCTGTATGTCTATTGTAAAACAGTTGGTGTACACATAGGCGAACCACTATAATTCTGTCTTATGGATTGATTGCTTGCTTAATTCTTTATTTTTTTATCATTCAGTTTTGTGGAATGTACATGTGGATGTGAATGCTGTAACTATTTACATTTCAAGCAAGTGTGGGGAATGTTGTATTTATCTAGAGATTTACTTCAGCATTTTATACTTTTATCAATCTGTGCTTCAATTCCAATAATTATTCTAGTAAGGTTGCCCTGCCATTTTTATGGTGCATGGTTGTCCTTAGAATAATCAATTCTTAAGATTCTAATTTCTTTGCTATTTATTTTCAGATTAAGTTTTTGATTCAAAAGACGTTCTAGAAATAAGGTTGTCCTACCATAAGCCCTTGTTGATTAGGGTGTAAGGTTGTTCTTAGAACGAAATTTGTATCAACCTCTCAATGCTTGTTTATTGAAATTGATTTAATTTCAGCATTGTGAATTGATTTAATTTGTAAGGGTATTTCTTCAGTTTAATCCGCTGTATTTATTCTTAATTTGGCATAGTCCTATTCACCCCCCCCCCCCCCCCCCCCCTCTAGGACATATAGCTTGGCCATTTCAGAAAGTAGACCCATTAACTTGATTTTTCTCTCAACCAGGAAAAACTGGCATATACATAAGAGGATGAGGCCAGACAATAAAAAATACCAATTTAAAATGCTACCAGCAAAGCAGAATGTAAAATGTACCAATCACTTTCATAGAGAATGACAACATTTGTAGTGGCAAGGTTAATATCCAGCGCCTACGAATCAGCCTGATCCAAATCTTAAATGGGCCGCAAGACCGTGCATTGAGATGAACGTCCACCGTTGATTAAGTGGGGGGGGGGGGGGGGGGGGACCCACTATGCTGTTTATATAAAAAACCACCAAACTTGTGAAATTCAAAGTGTTAAAGATTCAAGTATAATTTTGCATGTTTAGTTGTGCAAAGTAGCTTGAACCATTCACTTTGCTGTGATGGTTTTAACAACTTTCATCATTATGAAGTTTTTAATTTGAAGTTCTCAAATTTTGAAATGATTGAATCGCACTCTAGGCGATCAAATTCCTCTCAAGAATTTCATCAAACACCCCACGTTCATACCCATTCTCTTCAGATTTCGCATAGAAATTCAACAGCCTGGTCTGCATGAATGGGCTTAAGTCGAGCCTGTTGAGGAAAACATGCGAATGGATTGCAGGCCTTCTTCGAGTTTTTTTGAAGACCCATGTTATTTGCCTGATCTAGTTTCTTAAAAAAAAAAAGGGAGAAGCCTAAATACTCCATAGAAACCACCACTAGAAATGTGAAATATCCATAGAAACCTCCTCTAAAAGTAGAAAATGTGAAACCTAAGAAAAAAATATAAACAACGCACCCAAATCTACTGATTTGAAAAGAACCTCTAATAAATAGCCTCAGAACTCCCAATCAATAAGCAAAATCGTCAGAAAATAAACAAAACTCATGTTAGATTTCCTAAAACAGAATGAATCCTCTCCTCAAATCATCATGAATACAAATCAAAGAAATTAGGGCCGAAAAAGATAAAATAACAAAAGAGAGAGAAAATTACTTTTTGAGATCTGCTACAGAGATATAGATAGATAGATAGAGAGAGAGAAGAGAAGAGAGAAAGGGAGGGAGAGAGAGAGACGCTTCACTTCTCAGTGCAGATGCCACACTAGATCCAGCATTTGAGAGGAAAATGGATGGACGATGGTAGCCACAAAACCAAACAAAAGGGAGAGTGGAGGGAAATGAATCATTTCGTGAGAGGGGGGAAAAGAAAAAGGCAGCGCGGTTTTCGTATTTTTACCTGCTACGGTCTTGCTACGGTTTTAAACTGTAGCTAAAAATCCTCTAGACCGTAGCTATTGCACTATCCTTTGTAGCCCCTTTATGTACGCATGTTTGACGAGTTTTGGACGAACGGTCTTATCAAGGGCTTTGTGGGGTCCATCGTGATGCATTTCATATATCCACTCCGTCCATTAATTTTGTAATTTTTTATAGTGAATGACCCCAAAATCTAGGCAAATTGAAGGTCCATTTGAACCACACCATCAATCAATGGTAGGTATTAATCTCCACTATTTCCTGCCGTGTGGTCCACTTGAGGGTTCGATCTACTTCCTTTTTTGGGCTCTTGCCCTAACATTCTCTTTCAAAAAGAATAGACGTATTAGATGGAGCACACACATTTTAATGGGCCTTGTAGAGTCCCTTATGTGGCTATCCTAGGTTGTATGAATGTGTGGAGGAATTAACTTTTAGCTACGGTTTTGGCATTTTTAGCTATGGATTTAAGTCGTAGCAATCTAGCTATGGTTTATGTCTGTAGCTAAAAACCCGAATAGCCTGTAGCCTTTGATCATTTTTTTGGTAGTGTCTGATCAACCACTCTATCTCAGCCTTTTACAATTTAACTACACATTTGGCCATTGTGAAGAATGTGGAGGTTGACCCAATTGTGGAGGAGAGGAGACAAGTGTTGTAGTCTTTTCTTCGGGAGCATAAGGGACATTGTCAGTCACCTTCCACCATTTAGAGGAGCTTGAAAGATAATGAGGCTAATCATCAAGAATGTGCTGCTCGCAAAGTTTCACCCTCGATGAGTGCCTCCTTTAGCAAATTAAGCAACATGGTGAATAATTTGTCACTCAATCCACCAAAGTCACTTCACATGATATAGTCAAACAACAAAAGATAGCTTGGTGAACTTCTTGCTACTTGGGTATAATTCTTGATCTGTGTTTTACACCAATTTGAAAAATTGATGTGCTTCAATATTAAGCCTCAATGTACATCCATATTCTGCATCACTCTCTTGACCATTCAGGAACAAAAAACCAAACGCATTTTATAACAATCCATGCATGGATTCGTATCATCACCTTTAACATTTGCATTAGCATGCATAAAAGAATATATAACTTCTCCATGAAAATGCTAATGGGTGTAACTCGTATTAAATTTTTCACACACAATATAATCATATGCTTCTTATTGAGACACCCAGAAGTTGTTGTTGCATTTCTTACATGGACATATGATCATCCTTTCATTGTTTGCATTTGCAAATGCAAAATCTTAGAATTTCACAGCTCCACTTAAGTATTTGTTGCTCACCCTAAACCATCTAATAAAATTGAAGGACATGTAAAAAAAATGCATCTTAACCATTGGGCCATAGAATAATGCAACTAAAACGCTACGTAGTGTAAGCTATGGGGCACATAACATAAGCTATAGAGAATGTAATGTATGCTAGGTGTGGCGTAGTGTAGGTAGTGTATGTAGCTTACACTATTTAAAACACTAATTAGAATGAAACAAGCACCATAATCATCATTTCTTTCAATGGAAGATGATCAGGTGACTATATTTCATCTCTATTTCATTATCCCTCTTTTAATTATATCAAATCACTCACTTGATGCAATACATTAAATTCCATCGATTACTCGACTTCTGACCCACTTTTTGTAACGCCCGTGAAAAATCCGTACTTGGGCTCGAGTACCAACTCGACCCGAAATCGCGTAGAATTAAATTCCATGGAAATTAAGCGTAAGTTAGCTAGCGCAACGCTAGAGTAGCTGGGAAATAGTCCCTGATCACTTTAAATACGTTCTACAAGACCCAAATCGAGTAGAACAAATAACTCTACAATACTCTATAACCTCGGATCAAACTCTAAGCGGGTTTGTTCTCTGGACCACATTGAATTCTTGTATTAGATTTAGACCGCGCGTCGAAGGTCCGATACCTCCTATCTTAGACCGTTAGAACCGCCCAGCTGGACTTGACAATCATCTCGAAAATCAAGTCAAACCGATAATCACAGATTATTTCGTTGAACCCGGACTGAAGAGACTGCGAATAGGGACAGAATTGGAATTTCAAATTCAAATCTGGCACACGACTTGACGCGTCAGTATTAAGTGTTCTGACCGTCAGAATTCATCCAGATTACACCCTCGGATCAGGAAAAATTTCTATTTATTATCATGAGACTTTCAGCCCTGATCTACGTACGGTGACCGCTGAACTGAAACTGGTCCGCCACGTGCGATCTGCGAACCCTGCCAGACTGAAAACTTAATACGTGCTACATCTGGTACGCATGAGCTTAAGTCCGATCGCAATCGACTAGGGGACCACCAGAAAGCAATTTTTGGACCAAAACAGCCCCAAAATGGATAGGCACCAAGTAAACTTTGTTCCGGAGCCTGTTTTCGGCATTTTTAAGCTTATAAAAGGGGTTGAAACCCTCATTTCTCTCTCCCATCCAAAAATTACAAACCCTAGAGAAAAGGAGAGAGAGTTTGAGAGAGAGAGTGGAAGGGATTTTTCCCGTCTCCGAGCCACCGATTGCTACTGCTCCAGCGACTCTTCCCAATCACCTGGCTGGTGATTTCTCCGTTCTTTCAGGTATAAAACAACCCTAGAACTTGCTGATTTGGGGTTTACTTAGATTCACGACGTGTTAGTTAACTTAACTTGTAAAATAGGTTCTCCTACTGCTGTAGACGAAGCGTACACGCTCTGTTCAAAATCCCGCATCCGTAAGAGACTAGGTGAGGATTTTAGACGCTTTGATTGACGGTTTACAACGCTTTCAATGTCGTTTAATAGTAGATTATCGACGGCATCACCGTTTGACATGTACAACATGCTCTCCGTTTCCTGTTTCGTAAATTATTGAAGAATATGAGATTTAGGGCATTTTAGTCATTTGTAGGAAGTACGGTCTACATTCATATTTTGCTGACGAGATTGACATGGTTTGTTGTCGCATTAGAGAGTTAGGAATGCTTGCATAATTAGTTTGGCGAAGAGATTCGCCTAGTTGCGCACTTTGGGTCAACATACTATATGTAGACTTAAGTGTGTAGTGTATGTGTTTATATAAATGTTTGTATTAGTATGTATTGAATGGAATGATGTTATGAGATAGTTTGAGATTGATTTCTCAATTAATATGCTGACCTAAATGATTTCCTACATGTTGACTGTATGCATGATTTCATCACATGCATGGAATATATGTGTTAGAAGATTTGCTTAAGTTGAATGTTATAACATGTGTTAATATGCTCACATAATTGTATTTCAATTTCAATACTCTCACTTAAATTGCTGATGTGATTCCATAAATATTTGGGACTAGACTTAGTCCAGGCAGTCGGTAACCGAGCGAATTCGTGGCTGACTGGTCATAGCCACGAACGATGCGTCGATGAACGTGATTCGTGTTTGGGGCTGGCGGCAGTGGTTAGGCCACGCGAAGTGTTTTACGCACTTCATGTCGTTCGACTTGAGATGCGATCGCGCTAGTCGAGCCCGTCAAGCAATCCGACTGGCCGATGTATGTTCACCTTGTATGAGTCATAACTGCTTGAACCTAGGGTACTAAACTTACCACTGAAAACCCTGTTAACCATGGTACCTTGATCCACGAAGACTCATGAGCCGGGCATGGTGGTATGGGACACCGTGGTCGAGCTGTCGGCCTACGCTGGGGCCACAAACCTCCCCGTAGTGACCAGTGAGCACCTAGACTCGTGAGCAGATTATGGTGGTATGGGACACTATATTCTAGCTGTCGGCCTACACTGATCAGGCGACGAGTCCTTTGTAGTGACCGCGAGCGTATTCTGAGTCCACGGGAGGTGACGACCCTTCCGTTGCAGTAGAGTATGGTAGGCCTGTATTGATAAGGTGATGGGGGAGCGGTGCAACGAGTGCGAGCAATAGCCCTGGCAGCCCTTGCAGTGACCTACGAAATATACATCGTATGAGATTACTAGGAGTGACGACCCTAGACAGGATCTGTGTTGGGATCGATATAAGGAAAGTACCTTAGTTTCCCAATCCTGCTGTTTGAATGGACTAATAACAACTTGGAAATCATATCACCATAGCATTGCATGTGCCTGGAAGATGTGGAGCACTCTAGGGAGTGTGGCATGCCGCGGTCGTAAGATGTTGCCGTATGAGGGAGATGGTCGGTGAGGGCATACATCACGTCATGTCATCTTGCATTAACAACAGTATTAGGATTGTCTGATTTACTGCTTTACTATTATCGCATGATTGAATTGTGAATATGCTAATCCTTGCTCTATGATTCCACTGAGTTGATCACTCACTCCCACGTTACGGGATGGTATTTGCAACACCCACCAGACCCTGTTGTAGATGCAGGTGAGGCTGAGATCCAGGAGGTGGAGCCAGACATCGACGAGGACCAGGACGAGTTCTCGTACATGCAGTATCACGATGGCTTCCCGTAGGCGACCTGGATCGATAGGGCTTCAGTGGGACTATTTGAAACATTGCATTTTTGTTCATGTACATATATATGAGACTCAGAGATGTATTCATACTTTAAAGACAGATGAGATTTACTTTATTTTTCCATATAGTGATATACATATTGTTTAGTCTTCCGCTTACTTTTATCACTGGATCTGAAGTATGAATTGCAGTTTTGGTATACTTTTACTCATGTGAATGCTTTAAATCAGACAACATTGAATCATAATCATTTTTGTTGCATAAGTGACGGTCTGGAACTCGGGAGTTGAGTTTATGCACGACCCCCAATTTTCAGGGTGTTACACTTTTAAACAAGGAAGCTATGTTGTGTAAGATGGTTCACTATTATCATGGATTTAGGAATATAATAGAATCCCTAATGGTATTTCTAACTAACTAACTAAATCAGTCACACATCCAAGACCAGATAAATTGTAATACTTTTATGTTCTCATTTAAATACCCACGCTGAAATTTCGGCAACACTCCCCATGTCTCTCCAGATACGTTGATCTTGTATTTTATTCTCACGTCAAGTATCCCCACAATGTGAGGATATTTAATATTAAAAATAAATATAAGAAACGTAACCAGAGATAAATAGAGAGATGCAATGTAGAACAAGCACGAACATTTAAATTAAGAAATCGAAAGCATTCTAATATATCCAACTTTAAATTGTCCAAATGTGGGACAACTTGAGAATTTCTATGCCTCCGAAAGCACGCTATATTTATGCTTGGCCATATAGAAATTCTTAAATGGGAAAATGATTGTCCTATACTTAAACAATTCCATAATCAATTACAATTGACATTCATCATCTAGCTAACTAATAACAAAATGTGTTCAAAATGAATAAACAAATTTTATTTTGATAAATTAACCCAGTAATATCTACTACATACTAGTAACATACAAGTAATATTGGGGCACCATACCATTGGCTACAAGAATATCATGTCCCCTTAAAAATAAGTCCTCTAAGAATAACACACACACACACACACACACACACACACACACACACACACACACACACACACACACACACACACACACACACACATATATATACACACATATTAACATTCTTAATAACAAGTATAATTCATCATCCAACTAACTATTAACAATATTTACAAAAATAGAAGATACTTAACCAAGTCTGTATAATAACTTGCAACTTAACTTGTTGGGAACCATCGCGCACTGTAATGTCTTACAATAAAGCGGGTTTTTAGAAGTTTCAAGCTAGGCCTTTAGGAAAGCATATAAATGAATTGATAAAAATATAAATTAAGCAAGATCAATTATTTGTAAAAAATATCGATAAATAATGCCCGAAAACTTTCTTGATTTTCTTAATGGAACAAACTTTGCACAAATTGCTAACATAATTGGATGGCCTAATATAAAACCTTTATCCTCAACTCCTATAAGCATATCAAATTCAATATCAAATCCATTAAATTAAGTACCTTCATAGGTATAAGCATAAAATAGGACTAATAAACGACAACATAAAATATTGCACTGATAAGAAAAAGAGACTGAATTCAGGTAGGCCAGACCATTTTTAGGCAAGATTTATGTTGTTCACTCTGTTGTGACCCAATTGGGTTTTGGATTAGCTAATTTATGATGTCTCCTTCTTTGTGTCTTGAATATATGTATACGTGGAATAGAAGAGCACTATCTAGAATCTATCTATTTGCAACAAAGGCTCCTTGATTCTCCAATGCTAAGGTCGTGGATGAGCTACTCAACAAGTAAATGTACAACTAAATTGGGTTGACTCGAAGACTCGGCTGAGTCTTCATATATTTGACCCATTGAATCAGAACATGGGATAGTGTCATGATCCCTCTTTGTGTCTTGAATATATGTATACGTGGGCTAGAAGAGTACTATCTAGAATCTATCTATTTGCAACAAAGGCTCCTTAATTCTCCAATGCTAAGGTCGTGGATGAGCTACTCAACAATTAAATGTATAGCTGAATTGGGTTGACTTGAAGACTCGGCCGAGTCTTCATATATTTGATCCATTGAATCAGAACATGGGATAGTGTCATGATCCCCCCCCCCCCCCCACCATTTTGTGCAGATAGGGCCCATGGATCAGTGGTCCAAACCATTGATCAGAGAATTATGAATTGGAGATTTCTCAAAAATCTCTTGTATCAACTGTTCGGTGGTAGACACATTGCATTTCAAAACTGAGATAATGGGTTCGAGTGCCCATGTATGGTGTGTGTTATAAATAATAATAATAATAATAAAAAGAGTTCATGATCCTTACATCGCTAGCATAGAAACAAATTCTAAGAGAAAAAAGCACAACAATGGTTCAGAAAAATAGTTAGAACTGGATATATGGATCGTCCAGTCTCCAAGAGATCAATGGTCTCAATAGCCATACGATGGGGCCCACTTGTAAAAAATCGGCACATGACAATGTGCACATGCATGTGCACCAACATGGACACATAAGTTAAAATATGAATAATGCAAAACATGAATACCCAATAGCATGCACATGGCAATTATACATGCACCTTAAATTAGACCGTTCATGCCACATGCCCCAATACAGGTGGGCCATAAACTTTTTTTTTAAAAATAAAATTAAAAATCACAGCAAATGTATGGATTTACCCATGCGAATAAGAAAGGCCGAATTGCCTTTTGACCCATTTGGTCTGAATTTTAGGCCATGACCCACTAAAAATGGGTCCACATGTTTGACAATTTAATTTCAGGTAAATATTTGTTATGCCAATAGTTTCCCACATGCATATGGATCATCACACTCATAGGCTAGAGTATTAAATGAATAAAACTGAAATTAAAACATATAGTAAAAGAACATTTCATATTAAAACATATATTTAAAGTACATTTGACATAATTTCTAAACAACATAAATATTCCAAGAGCTCAAGAAGTTTGAGATATTTATATATTGTTCCTATCACGCCCTAAAGTCGGAAGCCAGGCTTATAAAATTCTCGATCACCGAATTCGATGCCAACAGCCTACATAGCACCCCATTCTCGGCTCCTAGCGCCCATATGCTAGATTTCGATCTTGGGATCCTACAAGGGAGATTGTTTTTCCAACGTACATTTAACTCATAATAAGCATAACCACAAGTTTACCCAAATTACAAAGGCAACATCATTATCACATATCCATTAATATAAACAGTTGCATATAGTGCTGAAAGGAAAATACATATATCAAAAATCAAGCTCCAAAAGATAGTAACGTGCTCCAAGCTAACTTTGCTACAACCTAACGCCACATGCACACATCTATCGTGTATAATCTTATAGAAAGCTTAGAGGGTAGTGAAAGTGTGTGCGATGCACGTGCCAAGTAAATAGATATCAGAGTAAGTGAAAATACTGGCAAGTCCATAAATACCATCAACCTTATCCAGGCTATGCGATGAAAAAACATAATAATCTAATATCATATAATGAGGAAGTAATGTAGTATATAAATCTTGATGAGTCCACAAATACCGTCAGGATCATCTAGGCCATATAAATGTTAAAACATTGTAAGACTCGTATCTTTGTCTGTACCGTTCCGTAGACTTTCGTGGTCTTACCGGTCGAATTCCGGTAACCTTCGACCCTTAACCGATATTTACGCGCGACCCTGATTCATATGTCGTTTAACCCGTATCGACTCAACTCAAGACCATTACCATAGCGACCGTGCAGTCGTTGTGGTTCCGATGCTACGACTTGCGCGCCAAGGCGATACCCTAGTCAGGAGATGTGGATCAGCGTTAGGTGCGAGAAAAAACGCCACGCGTTGTGAAACGCAAGAGAATCTCTATGAGGTGTCACATCAATCCATTAATCCATCACATGTCAAGCACATGTCAAGTACACATCACCTTTCACCCATTTCCAAGCAACCACAAAAGTCAAGAATCTCTTACAAAGCCCATACCCTTCTTACACCTAAAACCCTCAAAGTCAAAAAGTTCTTACACCTCCCATGCCCTTTCTTAACACAAATGGCCACAAAAGTCAAGAAATTCTTATACACCCGATCACTCACCACATCCATCCATCACCCATTCTCTCTCTCCCTTTACAACTCTCCTCTCTCTTTCTCATTTTCAAACATATCTCCAAGCAAAAAAAATCCCATACGTATGAGCTCTTCAAGCCTTCCCAAGCAACAAAGGTGACCCACTTTCCTACCCCATCATCTCCATCCCAACCATCCATTCCTCATCTCCTCTATTGGAATCAAAGCTAAGATGCTAAGGAACCCATATGAGCAAGAAGATCGAATGGTGGGTACTTGATGTTAGTAGTTTTTCATGTTTTTAAGATGGGCCCAAGTGAGGCCAACCGATCAATGGTTTGGATCTCACTTGGGACCCTAAGTTGTAGCCGATAGACCACTTTGATCATCATGATCATCCATGATGGGACCATTCTCCATGGACCCCCATCATGATATTTATTTCATCGCAATAGGAAGGTCATCTAGACCTTCCATATTGGTGGGGAAAGGATCTCCACCGTTGATTTTAGATTTCGGTGGTCCCACATGGCTTTAGGGGCCCACTTGATGTATGATTCATTGCAAGGGAGGGCCCATAATGTCGGGGGTCCCTCCATCACAAGCGTGTCCCACTCTCTCTCTCTCTCTCTCTCTCTTCTTTTCTTTTTCTTTCTTTTGTGATGATGTAGCGCCTAATGGCCCACTTGGTTGGACCCCACTTGATGTATGTATTTTCCCCATGCCCTCCAACCCCTTTTTGGTGGCCCACATCTATAGGTGGGGGCCCACCTCAACGTACTTATTATGGTCCAGGGACGCTGGACGTTCCCTGGACGCTGGATGGAAATATAAAAAAAAGGAAAAAGGAGATTTTTAGGGTGGGCCTCTTGTATAGGCCCCACCTTAATGTATGGGTTACAATCCAAGCCATCTATCCTCTTTCCCATATCATTTTAGGCGTTGAGCCAAAGAATGAGGTCAATCCGATGATCAGGCAGGCCATACCATAGAAAACGGTATTTCTTACCCTTCAAAGGCCCATCTTGTTGTTTCTACACGCCAAATAAATACCAAAAATTGGACTTGTATGACATGTTTGGGCCCTAGAATCTATTGGCCGGAGTGGATTTCCAAGGAGTGGGCCCCACATGTGGAATTCTTTAAAAAATAAAAAAAAAAGGAAAGAAGAAGGAAGCAGCGCTGCTGCTGCTGTCAGAAGACAGCAGGCGCTGCCTGCGCTCTAGCGGGGGGGGGGGGGGGGGGGGGGAGACCAACTGCCCACGGCTCTAGCCGTGGGCCTCACCATGATTGTAAATTTTATATCCACACCGGTTCAGCGAGGTGGGCCACCCTCAGTAATGGGCCCCCTCCGAATTTCAGCCTCATCCATGGCTCGAGTGGCCCACACTGCAGGGAATAGTGGGATTGAACCTCTACCATTGAAACATTTTTTGGGCCCCACATAAGTTTTGAATCAATCTGAAATTTGTGTTTTCCCTTCATCTAGGTTCTGAGTGACCTTATGATGAACAGATTGAATGGCGTATAAACATTGTAGTGGGCCCCACATGGGTCCCCACAATGATGTAGGTGTTTTCACATCCACCGTCCAGGCGGACGATGGTACCCACCATGATATATTTGTTCTTCATCCACCGTCCAGCGGATGGTGAGAAGCCCTCCACGATGCATGTGCTCTCTCTCTCTCCATGCTGTCCATTTATATGGACCCACCATGATGCATATGTTGCATCCTGTCCGTCCATCCATTTTGAAAGCTCGCACATGAGCTAATGAATGAGTCAGATTATTAGCTCATGTGGACCTCCCCACCCTTGATACAGGTGCTGCATCCGAATCTGTCCACCCATTCTATAAGCTCATTTTATGAAATGAGTTAAAAAAATGGGCCAAATCCATAGTTCGAGTGGACCCCACCTTAGCATATTATAAGGCCTATGGGTTTAGTCCCATTTGATTCATATAAGGCGCCTATGGGTTTAGTCCCCATTTGATATATAAGGCCTATAGGTTAGGCTCATTTGATAAGGCCTATGGATTTAGGCCCATTTGATACATAAGGCTCATGTGATTTGACCCATTATGATGTACTTTGAGGCCCATGAGTTATGAACCCATTGCAATGTACCTAAGGCCCATTGGTGAAGCCTAGTAATGCGGTCCATTTGATAAACGTAAGGCCCACTAATGTAGCCCATTTGATGTAATGAAGGCCCAATAGGATGTACCTATGGTCCATTACAATGTGTGAACCCAACATGGTTTGTGTAATGATGTTTACTATGGGATATGGCTTGGGAGCAATGATGGTTTGATGTCCACATTGCAAGCCTATAATGTTGGTTAAACGTCCACATTACGACTCTCCCTAAGGCCCATTGATAGGCCTGCACTTGTTGTGTATAGGCCGTCTAGGCCCATCTGCGTGGTAAGAATGGTTCATTACCTTATTTGCATGTTTAATATAGTTTCATGACTCATGATCATACGCATCATATGTATGCTTGATATGAGAAGAGACTAGTCATAGCATATGCCTTCAGGCAGATTGTTTATGGGACCCCGATTAGGCGGTGTTGCCCTGCATGAGCGCACGATATGCACAGGATTTGCTGCATAATTGGATAGTGTGATTCATGCATTTCACATTGTGTGACATGGTTATTTTACGCCCTAGCGACATCGGGGCCGTAGCTTCCACAGACGTATCGTGGTTGGCAGGATTAGATACCGAAAATCTTGTTATACATGGGGTGCTATAGATATCCCTGGGTGAAAGTCTCTAAACCCTTATGGTACCAAGAGGTTGCTCCAACATCTAGACCGAGTGGGTAGATGAGCGTTGAGTGTCGATTACCAGATGACTGCACTCTCCACTGTGTCGTGGTCGGTTGGAAGGGGGTGCGACCTTACCCGCCCGAGAGTAGGGGGCAATGCTAGGTTGAGTCTGACCAGCTCGAGGAATGGGTCCGCTATCGACGAGTCGAGCACGATATTGGTAGACAGATAATGAGGTCTCTTTCACTTACCTTATTGCGTGCAATGTGACGATGATCTGGTTTAGAGTGTACTAGACCCCGGTGATATCCCAGAGTTGAGCTGTATTGACATGTGGACTTAGATGGGGATTGTATGCTTGACTTGCATCTTATATCGCATAGCCTTGGTATGGCTCTTGATATTTACGGATCCATCTGCATATTCCGCATTACTCTGATATTGCATGATCATACTACTACCTTGCACACACACTTTCACCACCCTCTAAGCTTTCTATAAGCTTATGCACGACTGTTGCGTGCAAGTGACGTTGGCTCGCAGCAGCGTTGAGGAAGGAGCGCTTTGCAGATTACTTTGGAGATTTTATCCATTATCATTGTATTTCCTTTTATGCTCATTGTACTTGTAAAGTTATTGATCATAGTGGAAATGTAATGAAGTTTTTGGTTGTTGTTTGTGGGTTATGCCTTTGGTTATGCTTATCACGAATCAAATTGATCTTGAAAATCCTCCTCGTAGCATCTCAGGATCGGAACCTGGCGAATGGAAGCTGGGAGCCGAGAATGGGGTTCTACGGAGGCTGTCGGTGCCAGATTCGGCGATTGGGAATTTTGTGAGCCCGGTTTCCGAGTTTGGGGCGTGACAAACATAGCAACCCAAAATGACATATGCCGCAGATGTAATGCAATATGAGGTGCGAATGAAATGACCAAAATAGAGTGTGAAGTTGGGATGATAGTACGTAGTGTCATAGGCCATGAGGTCCATTACAAGGGACTTTTATCTAAACCAGTCCCATTCCTAAATTTGGATAGTCAGACTCAATGTCGTAGACTCCTAATCTTAAGTTAGTCATGCGCTCCAACCGAAATCCTGGCCATTGCAAAGGTACACATAATAATTAGTTATGCACCACCAACCCGAGTGGATACCGAATGAATGAATAAATGAGTATGCAACTCATGCTCAATAAGTCCACATATTAGTACCATACATCTCTGGGATCATCACCGTGGTTTATTATACTCTAGCCAGCTTGTCGCCACTATCCGAGCTCACAACTGAGTAAGTGAAAGAGACCTCACTATTCGCCTGCTAATATCGAGCCTGACACGTTGATATGTAACATCCTGAAAATTGGGGGTCGTTTATAAACTCAACTCCCGAGTTTCAGACCGTCACTTATGTAAAAAAAATGATTATGATTCAATATTGTCTGAGTTGAAGCATTCACATGAGTAAAAGTATACCAAAACTGCAATTCATACTCCAGATCCAGTGATAAAAGCAAGCGGAAGACTAAACAATATATATATCACTGTATGGAAAAACAAAGTAGATCTCGACTGTCACTAAAGTATGAATACATCACTGAGTCTCATATACATGTAAAGAAATAAAATTAAATGTCCAAAATGGTCCCACTGAGGAGTCCCGTCAACCCAGGTCACCTAAGCAAAGCCGTCGTGATACTGCATGTATGAGAACTCGTCTTGGTCCTCATCGTAGTCCGGCTCTACCTCCTGGATCTTTGCATCACCTGCATCTAAAACAGGGTCTGGTGGGTGTTGCAAACACTATCCCGTAACGTGTGAGTGAGTGATCAACTCAGTGGAATCATAGAGCAAAGATTAGCATGTTCACAAATCAATCATGCGATAATAGTAAAGCAGTAAATCAGACAATCCTAATACTGTTGTTAATGCAATATGACATGACATGATGGATGCCCTCACCGACGTTCTCCCTCATACGGCACCATCTAATACCCGCGGCATACGTGCATCCTGCTCAGTGCTCCACATCTTTCAGACACATGTAATGTAATGGTGATATGATTGCCGAGTTGTTATTAGTCCATTTAAACAGCAGGATTGAGAAACTAAGGTACTTTCCTTATATCAATCCCAACACAGATCCTGTCTAGGGTCGTCACTCCTAGTAATCTCATACGATGTATATTTTGTAGGTCACTGCAAGGGCTGCTAGGGCTGTTGCTCGCACTCATTGCACCGCTCCCCCATCACCTTATCAATACAGGCCTACTGTACTCTCACTGCTACTGAAGGGTCGTCGCCTCCCGTAGACTCAGAATACGCTCGCGGTCACTACAAAGGACTCGTCGCCTGATCAGTGTAGGCCGACAGCTAGAATATAGTGTCCCATACCACCATAATCTGCTCACGAGACTAGGTACTCACTGGTCACTACGGGGAGGTTTGTGGCCCCAGCGTAGGCCGACAGCTCGACCACGGTGTCCCATACCACCATGCCCGGCTCATGAGTCTTCGTGGATCAAGGTACCATGGTTAACAGGGTTTACAATGGTAAGTTCAGTACCCTAGGTTCAAGTAGTTATGACTCATGCAGGGTAAACATACAACGGCCAGTCGGGTTACTTGACGGGCTCGACTAGCACGATCGCATCTCAAGTCGAACGACATGAAGTGCGTAAAACACTTCGTGTGGCCTAACCACTGCCGCCAACTCCAAAACACGGCTCGGGTTCATCGATGCGTTGTTCGTGGTAAAGATAAGCCAACCACAAATTCGCTCGGTTACTGACTGCCTGGACTAGGTATAGTCCCAAACAATTATGAAATCACATCAGCAATCATATTAGAGTATTGGAAATGAAATACAACCATGTGAGCATGTTAACACATGTTATAACATACAACTTAAGCAAATCTTCAAGCACATGCATTTCAAACATATAATGAAATCATACATTTAGCTAACACGTAGGAAATCATTTACATCAGCATATTGATTGAGAAAACAATCTCAAACTAATTCATAACACCATTTAATTCAATACATACTAATACAAGCATTTATGCAAACACTTACACTACACACTCAAGTCTACATATAGTATGTCGACCAGAAGTGCGCATTTAGGCAAATCTCTTCGCCAAACTAATTATGCACGTATTTATAACATTCTAATGTGACAATAAACCATGTCAATCACATCAGAAAAATATGAATGAAATCAGTACTTCCTACAAATGACTAAAATGCCGTAAATCTCATATTCTTCACCGGTTTACAAAACAGGAAACGGACAGCATGTTGTACATGTCAAACGGCAATGCCGTCGATAATCTACTATTAAATGACATTGAAAGCATTGAAAACAGTCAATCAAAGCGTCTAAAATCCGCACCTTATCTCTTATAAACGTATCGTTTCGAACGGAGCGTATACACTTCGTCCACGGCGACTAGACAACCTGTTTTACAAGATGCATCAACTATCTTGCTACGAAAACGAAGGAACACTAAATCAGCAACTTCTAGGGTATTTTCTTACCTAAAAATGCGGAGAAATCACCGGCCGGGTGATTGAAGTGTGTTACTAAAGCACTTGCAACAGGTGGTGCAACGGCAGGTAAATTCTCTCCTACTCTCTCTCACAAACTCTCACCTTTTCTCTCTCCCAATCTAGGGTTTTTCTCAAATTCGGATGGGAGAGAGGAGTGAGGGTTTCAACCCCTTTTATAAGCCTAAAAATGCCCGAAATACGCTCAAGAACAAAGTTCACTTGATGCATATCCATTTCGGGGCTGTTTCGGTCCAAAAGTACATTTCTGGTGGTTCCCTGGCCAAATGCGGTTGGACTTAAGCTCATGCATATTGGATCTAGCATACATCAAGTTTTCAGTCTGGCAGGGTTCGCAGATCGCACGTGGCGGTCCAGTTTCAGTTCAGCGGTCACCACACGTAGATCAGGCCTGCAAGTCTCAAGATATGAAATAGAAATTTTTCCTGATCCGAGGGTGTAACTTGGCTGAATTCTGATGGTCATAATGCTTAATAGTGTGCCAGATTTGAATTTCAAATTCCAAATCTGTCCCTATTCGCACTCTCTTCAGTCCGGGCTCAATGAAATAGCCTGTGGTTATCGGTTGGACTTGATTTTTGAAATGATTGTCAAGTCCAGCTAGGTGGTCCTAACGGTCTAAGATAGTAGGTATCGGACTTTCGACGTGCGGTCTAGATCCAATACAAAGTTTCAAAGTGGTCCAGAGAACAAACCTGCTCAGAGTTTGATCTGATGTTATAGAGTATTGTAGAGTCATTTGTTCTACTCGATTTGGGTCTTGTAGAACATATTTAAAGTGATCAGGGACTATTTCCCAGCTACTCTAGCGTTGCGCTAGCTAACTTACTCTTATTTTCTAAAGAAATTAATCCTACGCGATTTCGGGTCGAGTTGGTACTCGAGTCCAAGTATGGATTTTTCCCGGGCGTTACATGATAGCAGACCCATTCCTCAAGCTGGTTAAAGTCAACTTAAATATTGCCCCCCTCACTCAAGCGAGTAAGGTCACACCCCCTCCTAACCGACCACGACACAGTGGGAGACGCAATCTACTGGTATATGGCCCTCATGCGCTCATATATATCCACTTGGTCTAGACGTTGGGCGTCTCCTGGCCATGAAGGTTTAGAGATTTTCACCCAGGAACATCTATGACGCCCGTCGGTTAGAACCAAACATTTTTAGTGTCCTAACTGGCCATCCATGATATGTTGTAGAGGTCACGACCCTGATGTCATTAGGGTGTATGGTGGTCATATCATAAAATGCAAGATGCATGAGTCATACCATCCAGTCATGCAGTAATCTTACACATACCATGCGTTCATGTGGGCAACTCCATCTATCAGGGAGTCCCATAAACAACTTGCCCTATGACATATGCAATGGTCAACCACACCTCATAACAAACATGCAGATGATGTGTATGAGCATGTATCATGATGCTATGTTATGCCATACTCATAATCAATATCGATAACCTGCACCGATAATCAGCCAAACAAAGTACCTAAGGGAAGGTCACAATGTGGACATTTAACCATCATTTCCCATTAATGTGGACATTTAACCAACATTGCTCCCAAGGAGTGGCCCTCATAGGGCCAATCATATAGTGGGCCCATGGCCTCACACAAGGGACTCATACACAACATAATGGGCCTCACACAAAGGGCTTAATACACAATATAATGGGCCACATACAATCTCAACGGGCCTCATACAATCATAATGGGCCTCATAAACATCAAGTGGTCTGCATCAATGGTCCACACCAATGGGGCCACATATACATAAAGTGGGTCACATCAATGGGCCACATATACATCAAGTGGGCTGCATCAATGGGCCGCATATGTATCAAGATGGGTCATAATATAGGGGTCGTACCAACAATAACAGTGGTTATAAGGAGCGAAAGATCATCTGGACCATACCATAAATAGCTGTGGTGATAATGATGTCCACCGTTAAACAGTTCACAAGGCCGAGGCCCACCATAACGTCTACTTCCATCCAATATATGCACATGGTCACAAAGACCTGAATTAAGTGGAAAGACAAATATCATATTGATCCAAAGCTTCTGTGCAACCAAAAGGGTGTTAAGGGTAGCCGTTCAATACCCTCACTGTTTTCTGCAGCATGGTCCACCTGATAAATGGACCTACCTCATGTTGTCTCAAGCCTTAAGATGATCTCATCAAATGGGATGGACGGTGTGCAGATGCAACCCATACATCTAGTGGGGTCCATAGATAAATGGCGTAAATGAAGCACTACCTCATGGATGGCCACTGCACGAACGATGCAGATACAACACTGCATCATGGTGGTGCACAAGCCTTGCCACTGGACAGGTGATGTAGAATACATACATTAAGGTGGACCCTACCCTCCACACGTGCAGAGTGGGTCCCACATGAGATTTAGATCTAACTCATTCTCTTTGAAATGCTAAAAAAAATGCGTACAATGGCTGGACAGTATGGATTTAATACATACCACATGTGTGGGTCCCACAGGACCATCTAGGCATGGATGGCCTGAAATATAAAACATACATCACGGTGGGGCCGAACATGGCACTGTCTAGATGGACGGTGTTGATGAAACACATGCATTGAAGGTGGGTCCCATAGAATTTGCTGACATTATTGGTAACAACAGTTGCTGTGTGGGACCCAAAATGGATGGATGGTATAGATATATAATACATATATCAAGTGGGTCCCACCCCCACATGTGCCACATGTGTGGGGTGGGTCCCACATCCCAGAAAAGTGGACGAACGGATGGATATGAAACACATATCTCAGTTGGATCCTACAGACCTTACTGACGTCACAACAATGGGACCCACAGAGCTTGGTGGTGTCAATACACTAGATATATGACTAGTGTGAGGTACCTATCCAACCTGTTTTCCAACATATGGGATTGGACGGTGTGGATTCAACACATCCATCATGGTAGGCCCCAAACCCCACACATGCAAAGCGTGCGAGGCAGGTCCCACCGAGTGGATGAACCATATACATCAGGGTGGTCTCCACCTTCCTGATAATGGATGGTGTGGATAACACATATATCATGGCTGGCCCCATACATGGTAGTTGGGTGCCACACCTACATCACAACGGACCCACTGTCCAGCTTCTCTAGACGGTAGGGATAAGGCACATAAATCACATGAGATCCATGGAACTTTGATGGCTGTAATATAGCAGCTATATAGCTGGTGTCAGATGCACCAGCCAATCATCTTTCAAAGTGGGGTGCATCTCCTAGACAGTGTGGATCAAGTGGGCCATACAATCATCATCATCATCAAGAACAAAAGAAAGAGAGAGAGAGAGAGAGAGAGAGAGAGAGAGAGAGAGAGAGAGAGAGAGAGAGAGAGAGAGAGAGAGAGTAGTAGAGGGACCCCAACACTATGGGCCCCTCATATGATTTCAACACATACATCAAATTGGGTTCCATCACAAGTGGGCCATCAAATTGAAAATCAACGATAGATCACCCACTGATTTCCACTTCTTTAGGCTCCATTGACTCCTTAACTCCATGTCTTTAACTTTGATGGAAGTAGATGAGGATTGCATGGTGGAGATGGGAGATTAGGGGGTGGGAAGTTGGCCACACCTAGCTTCTTGTCTTTCCTTGACGACCATGAACGGTTGCTCTCTTCTCTTAGTGCTTGGGAGTGAAGAGAAAATGAGATAGAAAGAGAGAAGTAAGGAGAGAGGGATGAGTGTGATGGGCGAGTGATGGGTGTGTAAGAGATGGGACGGAAAGGTTGACTTTAGGGATGGGTTGTGTACTTGGAGATGGGATAGAGTGATGAGTTGTGTGCTTGACTTGATTGATTAGATGGGTTATAGAGATTCTCTCGAGATTGCAAATGTACGACATTTCTTCAAGATAAATGCAAGCCCACATCTCTTAGCTTAGGTATCACATTGGTGCACAAGATGCGGCGTTGGAACCGCGGCGATGCCGCGGTCGCATGGGTATAAGTCTCGGGCCGAGCTGACTCATATCAACAGGATATGACTTAGGGTCACGCGCAAATGCTATCAACGCATCGCGGGTCATCGAAATTCGACAGGGAGGACCGCGGAAGCCTACAGAACATTACGGTGTAGGATACGGGTCTCACAGTTCCCATTAGGTGGAACTATGAAAAATCAACCCAAGCATAATACATGATAATTAGATAAGAAGAGTTTGATGGATCCATCTATATTTGCCAAAGAATCACTTAGCCTACCACCAGAAGATGGGTCAACTTGCATTGATGGGATGATCCAGCCAATCAATGAAAGACAACCAAATGAAAAAAATAATAATAAAAGGGGGAGTAAATCACCCACATACATCTCTCAAGAATCCTTATATAAGACTGGATCATGTGATGATTGAGACTTTAGTAATCTAACAGCAATAGTGAGAAAGGAAAAAAAATTCAGTTACAGAACTACACACTCCCTGCCTACTAACAATAACACAATCAAATAAACACAACATAATCAAGTTGTTTATTTTTTTTCATCTAATGCAAACTTTAATAATAATAATGTTCTTTTATCCACCATGCACTCATATGATATCAACCAAAAACTAGAAATTAAGATGAACCAAGTCCCTATGCTCGATCAAATTTCATTTAAATTCAACAAATGAATACTCATTCTCATAAATCAAACATATATAAAAGAAATTCCACATTATTTTAAGCATCACACATTCAACAAAAAAAATAATAATAATAAATTGATCCAAATATAGCTCAACACAAAAGATTGAACAACTCTGTTCCAGGCTGATGCAATACTTTAAAAACTTATTAGATTCACTTGGTCAGCTAATATATTCCCTTCAAAAAAATTTCTAATTAAGGGTTTTGAATTTTTATTCCTTAATTAGTGATTTTCAGTTTTTAATATATAATCCACAATTCGGGAATTGACACTACAAATCCCTAATTATGGATTTGAAATTCAAAAATTCCCAATACACGAATCATTGCACAATGCTACTTAAGGATTAAAAAATGCCCAAATTTATGGGATATGGATATATAAGGAGAGAGATAAAGAAAGGGGGGAGATACGAGATGTTGAACAATGCTCCTTGATGTGTTGGGCCAAAGAAAATAACAAAATAAAAGAACAAAATATCCCTAGAAAGAGATTGAAAGCAGAAAGGGAGGGGAGGGAGGGAGGGAGGGAGGGAGAGAGAGAGAGAGAGAGAGAGAGGGAGGGAGAAAGTTGGGGCTGGAAGAGAGGGAGAGGGTTGAATGAGGGTTAGAATTTTTTATTTTTTTTTGTATTTACAGGGATCCTTTGCGGCATCCGATTTTAGTTAGCACCAGCAAAGGGTCCCCCGGGCATCAGCAATGCTCAGTTTTGTTGTAATGCATGTCTATGCTGGGCAATATACAACGTGTGGCCCACCTTGATGTATATGTTGTATCTTGAATGTGGGCCCCATAGTGGTGGGGTCCACTTCACATGATCGTTCCCCCTCTCATTTCTTTCCCCTCTCCCTTTGCCTTTTGGTGATCCAATTGGGTCTAACCAAGGTAGTCCATGATGTGCCCTACCGTGATGTTTATTTTCCATACAACCCGTTGATTTGGTCACTAGGACCTGGATGAGGGGGACCACTTGGTGACTACTTGATCTAAAACTTTTGTGGGCCCCATCTCTGGAAATAGTGGGGAAGGCAACCATTAAAACCCTACTGGATAGCAACGCTATCCAACATGTTACACCTGTAAATTCCTTGATATCCATGTGTTTTCTAGCTTAGTGTGTATGGACTCACGTGGTAGACTGAGTGAAAGATACCTTGTTTCAACATTGAGGTATTGGTATCGATCCCTAGTAGGGGTGGCTAACAATGAAGTGTGAACTGACAGTGGGGTGTACTAACAAGCTAACAGGAAAAAAATTGTATGGGCTCAAGGGTCAGTGGGGGCCATACAACATGCGTGTACGAATACACACTGTCCAACCCTTACAAATAAGGTGGATCTAAATCTTAGATGGACCGCATTTCAAGAAGTAATGGGGATTGATGTCCACTGTTGAAACTATTTGTGGGACGACCATAATGTTTGTTTGTCACCAACCTGACCAGTAGGGCCCACCGTGGACTCCCAACATGATGTATTATGTTACTCTAGCCATGGAAATGGGCCACGGGCCCTGCTGGGCACATAAAAAATGAAACAGATCTACTGCTCAAGTGAAATGCACTCGGGGTTGGGTGTGTAAATTTTTTTGTTTGTTGACCAATCTGAGGGCCGTGGGACCCACTGTGGATTCCCACTACGTGGTAAAGGCCCCTCCCAAGGCCATCCGCCCATTTAATGTAAGGCCCGTATCCTAGACCGTACCATTCCTTAAACTTCCACGATCCTCACCGACGATTTCTGGCAACCCGTGACTTGTAAACAGCATTTGTGCATGACCCTTAGTCGCATCCCATAGATCTGAGTTGACTCGACTCGAAACTTATACCATAGAGACTGTGCCGTCGCCTCGGTTCAAATGTCGTGTCATGCGCACTAATGCGATACCCAGGATAGGAGTTGTGGACCCACATTTATTTCGAGGAAAATGCTATAATTTTTTATTTAAACCAACCTGATTTAAATGATTTTAAACTTATAAGTATACGACTCAAGTGTACACACGGTACGTATTACGAGATCGTTCCCACGAGGACTGGTTGTCACAATTCAAAATTTATGATTCTTCTTAACTAATCCAACAAATAGTTTAGCGAACTAATAACAAAAATTTATGAAAAATAACTGAGAGCAAGGAGGAATGCAATCAATGAGACACTAGGACATTTGAATCCACCCCTAATTATCCTAACCCTTGTTTTACCTGTTGAGTTCACCCTAATTTAAATTGATATAAATTTAATAAATAAAGAACACTCTTAGCCTTGGTCAGGCACATAGAATGTATAATTCCCTTAAAGCATAAGGATCACATCTTTCCATCCATGGTCAGGCATGAAGAAATGTAAATTTCTATTTCTTTCTCTATAGAAAAACCTGTTCATGGTCAGACACAAGTACCTAGAATAAGATTCCAAACAACATCCAGATCTAAACTTTGGTTAAGCTCATAGAATGGAGAAGTACGGAGTTTTCAGTTAAGCACACTAGAGAAAGAAATAAATCAATCAATTCAGATGAATTCAACAATAAACAAGAATCATTCAAAATAAGGGCTTCATCTCAGCCCTAGTTAGAAAATTAACAATTCATGAAATTAATTAGAAAGAGAGAAAAATAAACTTGATAAAAGAAAAACATCCTTATCTTCCTTCTTCCTCTCTCTCTCTCTCTCTCTCTCTTCTCTTATTTCTCCCAGCCGAGCTCTCAGGATCTGGCTCCCCCTGCTTTCTCCACGTCCTCCTCCTTTTATAGCTGCCAAGGGTGGTGGAGGGCTGAAGTTGGTGGAAGAGTCTTTCGTAGCAACAGCCGCGTAACAACTTTATGTAGCCAAATTCGGGGCCTCTAAACTCCCGATTTCCTTGCCTGTTGTCCATAAAATCAATGTCTCCTGGGACGTTTTTGAATGCTTTACATGATGGATAGATTAGATCTTCCATCCTATCCTCGCCATGATCATGCAACTTCTGCAAAAAGCGGGCAGCCTCCGGTCACTGGAACAGAATTGCGCACTGAGCACAGTGGTGATGGTGGGGCCCACTTCATTGTTGTTTTGATCAATTCAAGCCGTCCATTGGATTTTTCTTGAAATTTCGGGCGAAGATGAATGGTTTTGAGGGTCCATTGATGGGGCCCAGAGAAGAAATCACGCTTTAATATTTCTGGACGTCACAGGGCAGCCTGCTTATGACCTCTGTAGCGAGCACGTGTGTATGCATAGGCACAAACTATCAGCATGGTTTTGATAGGATTTTCCCCCTCTACATTCTGGACGGTTTGGATCATCTGTACGGATGATGGAGGTGGCCCTCCAGCGTCCGTAAGAAAGACGCGGTCCGTTCGTTATAAAGGCTTGAAAAATGAAAACTTCCATTTTTGAGAAGATGGTCGGGTCAGCGTCTGCTGACTGCCTTAGTCAGTCCGGTGCACGGCATGAGCGTGTGTACTCCATGTACACACGTTGTACATGTGGGGTCCACTGCGATGTTTCTAAGAAATCCAATCCATCCATTCATTTTTTCTCCCCATTTAAGGGGTTGAGACCAAAGTTGAGGCATATCCAGATTGTAGGTGGGCCTAAAATTAATGGTTTATGGGATAATCTATCAGTTCGGGCACTTCTATAGTGATTTGAGGGTTGGAATTTTAGATGTACTGTTAATTTATCGCCCTCATCCCATGTATGAAGTTTTGAGCCGAATGGATGGTTGAAACCATGTGATCTTGCATCTTGGACGACTTTTGAGCATCATTAACGTGAATGGCTTAATTTTCTCGGATCCTTGGCATGTAAATTCTTCAATCTTAGATCTCTAGAGTCCGTCCCTTACTTTGGTGACTTCGGAGTATTAAATCCAAGCTTTTATTATCCTTTTTCAGTCCAAGCTCCTAATTACTCCCTGCAACAAAAACACGATTGGAATATGACGTTAAGCATTATCATGTATGTATAATCAGACAATAATCGGTGTCTAATATGTAATATTCGACCCTCATCACAACCCCCAACCAACATTTTTCTAGTCTCGAGCAAAACATACGAACAATAATTTCAGAAATAAAAGACAATTCCTGTAAACCCAAGTGGCTTGTGAACCAATAATTGAGATGCGAAAATTCTAAGATTCATGAATGGTGAACAGTATTTTTTTCCTGGAATCAAGCTCACGGTAAACTTCATAATCAAGTTCAAAATATTAATCCATTAATTAGAACAATTCTAAACATCGAGTTCCATGAGTGTATAGTGTAATCTCGACTTACAATCATTAAGAGATCCAATTGTCAATTGCATGATATCATTTGTAATTAACAACGAAAATCATGACAACTGAAACCAACACTTGCCTTACAGATTAACTTTTCAACTATCAGCCTTTGATTTTTTTCATGAACAGTAATGCCAAGGAAGGGAATCAAATCCTCACCTATAGGGAGCAAACCTATGGTAAAGAATGTACACCTAACCCTTTTCTCATGTCAACCAAGGGGAATTGAATCTTCACCTATAGGGAATAAACCTATAGTGAAGATTATTCGACTTACCCTTTCAGTTCTTCTCTACTGAACATGATGAAATTTTTTACTTTATTTTATTTTTTTTAGGCTGGTTCCTTTCGTGCTTAGTAATTACCAAGTTAAGCATTCAATGTGTAAGCGAGATGTGTTATGTGAAATCATGACTCAATCAATGTTTACAACTTCTAATCATGGATTAATAACTTAAACATAACTGTGAAATCTAACAGACAACTGAATCTAAGAGTCATAAATTACCAACATCACGTATCTTTTAATTTTAAATCCAAGATGCCCGTCAAAATCACTTCGAATTCATAAGAAATTTCAAAAAAAAAATTAAAATGTTCACAATTTTTGCTCAAGACCAAGAAAATACTGATTAGGTAACCTAATCTCCCACCCCCAACTTAAAATCTACATTGTCCTCAATGTAAAAGAAATAAGCAGGCAATGCATATGGGATAACGAAAGTAAAAGAGGAGTGATGAAAAGATAATATTTAGACAAAAGAATTAAGAGGTTTTTCAAAAATATTAGCGTAAGAGTAGGTCAGCACAAGAGAGAAATCAACAAAAGCAAAACAAAAATAACAAAAAATAAAATCCTACCTACACCACTTTCACAGGTGCTCTCAATTACATTTAGCATATGCAACAAGCCTTTAAACTCCTAGATCGCCCATACTGGATGAGTTGTAGTCTCGTGAGGGTTTGCAGCAATGTTACCCACAAACATTGAACTAGCTAACTAGGAAAAAGAAGTAAATGAAATAAAAGGCTAGGTTGCCTCCCAGGAGTGCTAAGTTTAACTTCTTCAGCTAGACAAGCAATGAAAACAAACATGAACCATTAATTAATCAATATTGATAACTTGGATCCTCCAAATAAATTTCCTCAACATCTTGATTAACCAGTCCCAGACTTTTTAGGAATAACTTGAACTAGGCTGATCCACATGCTACCAACGTCTAACAATTTAATCACCTCCACTCGAACAACTTCTTTCATGTTAGGGTTAAGCCTCGTTTGCATTTCACGCGACATTTCTGTATTTTCTTCAAGAACAGTATGATGCATCCACATAGTGAGGCTTACTCCCTTTATGTCTGTTATCGTCCACCCAATAGCTGAACATTAAGCAACTTGTTCTCTTGTTCCTTCTCAAGGTTAGAAGCTATAATGACAGGTAGAGTCTTAGGACCTAAAAATGCATATTGGAGATTCTCAGGTAATTGTTTAAGGTCAAGTTCAGGCGATTTATTAACAGACGGAACCAGTTTAGACTCAGAGAGTGGAAGAGGTTCCACTTTAGATTTCTGTTTTGTAGTTTCCATTATAGGAGTAGATTCGAGCAATGCATTAACTTCTTTGATAGAAATTTCTATGTCAAAACGCATGCCAAAATGTGTTAAGCAAGTCTCAAGTGCGTCTTCAGAAGATTGAAGGAAAGATTCATGCACTGGACTCTCAATCATGTCCACTTCAAATATATCATCCGAGTCTGCTAGTTGTTGTTTAACATTGAAAACATTGAGTTTTATCTTCATGTTACCAAAAGACAACTTCATGACTCCATTCTTGTAATTTATAATAGCATTGGATGTGGCTAAGAATAGACGTCCAAGAATAATTAGGATTTGACTAGTAGGATTCTGGATAGGTTGAGTATCTAGAATGATGAAATTCACTGGAAAATAAAACTTATCAACCTGAATTAGCACATCCTCAATAACACCACGGGGCACCTTAACAGATCCATCAACTAGTTGCAGTATTATTCTAGTTGGTTTTAACTCACCAAGTCCTAGCTGCTCATATACATAATATGGTAACAAATTAATGCTCGCCCCTAAATCAAGCAATGCCTTCTCAATCTTATGATCTCCTATGACACAAGAAATGGTGGGGGCTCCTGGATCCCTAAATTTAGGAGGGGTGTTGTTTTGAATCATTAGCTGAGTTCCTCTGCAAGGAAGACCTTCTTATGAACATTCATCTCATGCTTTTGAGTGCATAAATCTTTAAGAAACTTAGCGTAAGCAGGGACTTGCTTGATAGCATCAAGTAACGAAATGTTAATTTGACTTGCTTAAACATGTCCAATATCTCATTAAAGTTGTTTCTTTTCTTAACTGGTGCCAGCCATTTAGGAAATGGTGCTTTAGGCACATAAGATGACACATGAATGGTTCTTGGAGAGTCAGAGTGTTGTTGGACTTTGGACGCACTATTATATCTCTCCGCTTCATTTTGGTCTTCCGATTTAGAATTTGATTCATCCTTAGGCATCTCTACTTTGTTCTCAATCTGTTTACCAGACCCAAGGGTAATGATTGATTTGGCTTGCTCATGATATTGTTCTTAGTTTGAATTTGAGCCAATCTCATACTGTCCTTTGGATTTGCCACAGGTTGACTAGGAAACTTGCTCTTCTCTCTCTCACTCAATGTGGCAGCAAGTTGAACCAACTATATTTCCATCTTGGCAATAGATTGCGCATTTGCATGTAAGCTTTGCTGGTTTGCTAGTAAAGTTTGTTGGGTGTCTCTTTGAAATTGAAGTGAACTCTGTATAAAAAGATTGAGTGTATCCTCAAGAGATGGTTTCCTAGATTGTGAAGGTACTTGTTGATATTGCGGAAACTGTTGAAGCTGTTGACTACTAACTTGGGGGTAAGGTTGTATAGGAGGATTTTCAGATGGTCCTCCCTATTGTGGTCCTTTTGCCGAAGAAAAATTTAGATTTCTAGCCTACCCTAGGTTATAGGTGTCTGAGTAAGGATCATTCCCAGTTCTCCGAAAGGTGTTCATAGCATGTACTTGTTCAGAGAGAAATTCTGGAAATGCTGCACCAGATGGACAAGACTGTGTAGGATGGATGGAACTGGAACATATGGCACATGACTCTATTTGAGTTGTATTTGGAGGTCCATTGTTTAAAATCAAAGCATCAACTTTCTTTGTCAGGCTAGCAATCTTGGCATAAATATCTGGTGTGACTCCTATCTCATATATGCTACCTTTCTTCTGTGGTTGGGGACTTCTTTCACCTCTATTTGAATAGTCTTATTGCTGAGAATTTTCACACAAGACTTCAAAGAAATTCTCCACTTCGACATCACTTTTGGTCATGAATGACCCTCCACTGGTGGCATCAACCATGCAACGATTTTGGGGTGTCAAACCGTCATAGAAGTATTGAACCTGTTGTCACTTCTCAAAATCATGGTGTGGACATTTAAGAAGGAAGTCCTTCCATCTTTCCCAACATTCATGAAAGTTTTCATCCTCTTTTTGTGTGAAATTAGTAATTTCTCTACGGAGAGCATTAGTTTTGTGAACAGGGAAGAACTTGTTTAAGATCTTCTTAGATAGTTGATCCCATATAGTGATAGACCCAACTCCTAGAGAATTTAACCATGCTTTTGCCTTATCCTTCAAAGAAAAAGGAAAAAGGCACAAATGGATCGAATCAAATGAAAGGTTTTGAAACCTAAAGGTAGAGCAAATGTCTAGGAATTCTTTCACATGATGATATGAATCCTCCTTGTCTAAACCATAGAAAGAGGGCAATAATTGTATTACCCCAGGCTTAAGTTCAAAGTGTGCTGTCGTGGTGGCTGGTAACACTATGCATAAAGGTGCATTAAATTGTACAGGAGCTGAATAATCTCTAAGAGCTTTAAGTCCATTCTCGTCCACCATTTCAATAGGATGTTTCTAAATCTTCTACGAAAGGTTCTTTCTATTTCAGGATCAAAAGGTGCTAGTTCTATGTTCAGAGATTTACGTCCTAGTATAAACTGAATAACTACAATGTAGGAAAGAATACTAAACTAAACTAAGATGCAACCTAAGAGAAATAAAATAAGAACTAAAAATTATGAATTCCTAAAAACAAGATAAAACTATGTAAACAAGAATTGAAAGAAAGAACCTGAAAAAGGAGATGATCGATGACCGACGAATTGGGAACTCCTCCTTCGCTTTGAAGACAATTTTATTCTGTAGGTTCCTTCCTCAATTCTTGTAAACAAGAATAAAAATAAAAATAAATTAATTTTCCTAAAATAATGCAAGAAAAATCCTAAGGCTATGAATTATGATAAGAGAGAATCCTAAATCCAATTAGGCTGAAACAGTCTCGGGAAACAACACCAAAAACTTAATGTTTTATTTAAACCAACCTGATTTAAGTGATTTTAAACCGCAAGTATACAAATCAGGTGTAGACACGGTACGTATTACGAGATCATTCCTACAAGGACTGGTTGTCACAATTCGAAATTTATGATTCTTCTTAACTAATCCAACAAATAGTTTAGCGAACTAATAACAAAAATCTATAGAAAATAACTAAGAGCAAGGAGGAAAATTCAATCAAGGAGAACACTAGGAGTTTTGAATCCACCCCTAATTATCCTAACCCTTGTTTTACCTATTGATTCACCCTACTTCAAATTGATATAAATTTAATAAATAAAGAACACTCTATGTACTTGGTCGGACACATAGAATGTATAATTCTCTTAAAGCATAAGGATCACATCTTTCCATCCATGGTTAGGTATGAAGAGATGTAAATTTCTATTTCTTTCTCTATAGGAAAACCTGTTCATGGTCAAACACAAGCACCTAGAATAAGATTCTAAACAACATCCATATCTAAACTTTGGTTAAGCTTATAGAATGGAGAAGTACAGAGTTTTCAGTTAAACACACTAGAGAAAGAAACAAATTAATCAATTCAGATAAATTCAACAATAAACAAGAGTCATTCAAATTAGGGGCTTCATCTCAACCCTAGTTAAAAAATTAATAATCCATGAAATCAACTAGAAAGAGAGAAAAATAAACTTGATAAAAGAAAAACATCCTTCTCTCCCTTATTTCTTCCTCTCTCTCTCTCTCTCTCTCTCTCTCTCTCTCTCTCTCTCTCTCTCTCTCTCTCTCTCTCTCTCTCTCTCTCTTTTCTCCTAGCCGAGCTCTCAGGATCTGGCTCCCCCTGCTCTCTCCACATCCTCCTCCTTTTATAGCTGTCAGGAGCGGTGGAGGGCCGAAGTCGGTGGAAGAGTCTTTCGCAGCAATAGTCGCGTAACAACTTTACGCAGCCAAATTCGGGACCTCCAAACTCCTGATTTCCTTTCCTGTTGTTCATAAAATCAATGTCTTCTGGGACGTTTTTGAATGCTCTACATGATGGATGGATCAGATCTTCCATCTGATCCTTGCCATGATCGTGTAACTTTCGTTAAAAGCGGGCAGCGTCTGGTCGCTAGAATAGGAATTACGCACTGAGCATTATGGTGATGGTGGGGCCCACTTCGTTGTTCTTTTGATCAATCCAAGCCGTCCATTGGATTTTTCTTGAAATTTCAGGCACAAATGAATGGTTTTAAGGGTCCATTGATGTGGCCCAGAGAAGCAATCACGCTTTTACCTTTCTGGACGTCGCAGGGCAGCCTACTTGTGACCTCTGTAGTGATCACATGTGTATGCATGGGCGCAAACTATTAGCATTTTTTTGATGGGTTTTTCCCCCTCTACATTCTGGACGGTTTGGATCATCCGTACAGATGATGGACGTGGCCCACCAGCGTCTGCAAGACGGACGCAGTCCATTTGTTATGCAGGCTTAAAAAATGGAAACTTTCATTTTTAAGAAGATGGTCGGGTCAACGCCTGTTGACCGCCTTAGTCGGTCCGGTGCACGGCGTGAGCGTGTGTACTCTATGTACACATGCTGTACATGTGGGGTCCACTACGATGTTTCTAAGAAATCCAATCCATCCATTCATTTTTTCTCCCCATTTAAGGGGTTGAGACCAAAGTTGAGGCATATCTAGATTGTAGGTGGGCCTATAATCAACAATTTATGGGCTGATCTATCAGTTGGGGCACTTCTATAATGATCCGATGGCTGAAATTTTATATGTACGGTTAATTTATGGCCCTCATCTCATGTGTGAAATTTTGATCCGAATGGATGGTTGGAACCATGTGATCTTGTATCTTAGATGACTTTTGAGCCTCTTTAACGTGAACGAATTAATTTCCTCGGATCCTTTGTAAGATCCGTATCCTAGACCGTACTGTTCCGTCGACTCCTACGATCGTTCCCGTCAAATTTTGGCAATTCGTGACCTGTAATCGACGTTTGCGTACGACCGTAAGTCATATCCTATACATTTGAGTCGGCTTAATCTGAGACTTGTATCATTGCGACTACACCGTTACCGTGGTTCTAATGCCACAACTCACGCACTGATCCGATACCTAGACGAGGAGATGTGGGCCCGCGTTCAATTCGAGAAAAAATGCCGTGCATTGGCAATCCCAAGAGAATCTCTACAACATGTCAAATCAATCCCATCAATCACCTCTCATGTCAAGTACAAAGCACCCATGCTTCCTTTCTCCACAAGTTAAGCAACCCAAAAGTCAACCAATCCATCACCTCACCCATCACTCACCTCACATCCATCACTCACATCTCTCTTACAACCACCACACCTCTCTCTTTTCCTTCACATTTTCCAAGTAACAATCCCAAGCAAGAGAGTGCATGTCCGAGCCATTTCAAGAGAGAAAAAAATGACCTTGTGTGGCCCACCTTTCCCATCCCTTTAACTCTCATCCTAGCCATCCATTTCTCATCTCCATCATCAAAGTGAAGCATAAGGAGAGTGGCTTTCCAACGGACCACGAAGATCAAGTGGTGGGGTGCTTCCATAGCCTAGTTTTTCATGTTTTTAAGATGGGACAAGTGAGGCCTACCGATCAATGGTATGGATCTCACTTTGGACCCTAGGATGTGGCCGATGGCCCATCTTGATCATCAATATCATTCCATGATGGGGCCATTCTCCATGGACCCTATCATGATGTTTACCTTCCTAGCTTGTATATGGGTCATCTAGACCGTCTATTTTCATGGAGAAGGGATCTCCACCGTTAGATTTTAAAATTTTTTTGGGCCCACATGATTGGGACCCACTTGATTTATGATGTAGATCATGGAATGGAGGGCCTATAGTGTCAGGGTCCCTGCATCACGCATGTCCCTCTCTCTCTTTTTATTTTATTATTTTATGTATGATATTATGGCCTTATGGCCCTCTTGGATGGACCCCACAATGGAGCATGTATTGGATCTAAACCATCTAAATGTGGGGCCCACTTTACATATGTATTGTAACCACACCACCTCATCATGTGGTGGCCCACCTATGAAGGGCCCACCTTAATGGCATTGCATGCCCAAATAAAAAAAAAAGGGGGAGAGAGTCCGGGGACTCTCTGGACTTGGAAAGAAAACATAAATACTAGCTTGGTTCTACAAGCTTTTGGGGTGAACCACTTGTATAGGACCCACCTTGATGTTTGTATTCAATCCATGCCATCCATCCCATTCAGCGGATCATTTTAGGAGTTGAACTGAAAGATGAGGTTGATCGGAGTATCTAGTGGGCCATGGTGTTGAAAACAGTATTATTACCATTGAAATCTATCCAGATTTCTTCTACACACTAAAAGAGGCCCAATATTGCTCTTGATAGAATTTTTATGAGCTATGGAATCCAATGGCTGGAGTGGATTTCACGAATGCGGGCCCCACACTAAAAAAACTCAAGAAATCAGGTTTCAAAAAAGAATAAGGCAACAGACGCTGCTACTGCTAGAGAGGCGCAGGCAACGCCTGTGCCAGGACGGGCAGGCGGCCACTTAGGCAGGGTCCCACGGCTGGCCGTGTGGACCCCACCTTGATGTATATTTTGTATCCACACCATCCATGAGGTGGACCACCCCTTGAGGTGGGTCCCCTCCAAAAATCAGCTTGATCTAGATCTCAAGTGGCCCACACCACAAGAAATAGTGGTGATTGAACTCTACCATTGAAACCCTTTTTGGGCTCACAGAAGTTTCGAATCAATCTGATATTTTTTTCCCTATTCATCCAGGTCTTTGTGACCTTATCAACAAGTTGGATGGTAAATAAACATTATGGTGGGCCCCACGTGGGACCCATAGTGTTATATGTGTTTTATGCCCACTGTCCAGGCGGATGGTGGGACCCCCCTCACGTGTGTTGTATTCATGCGGTCCATCTATATGGGCCCATCATGATGCATGTGTTGCATCCAAGCCATCCAGCCAGTTGGAAAGCTCATGTTAAGGCTTGAGCTTAAAGAATGAGGCATATCTAGGATCAAGTGGACCATGTAGTAAAAGCAGTGGGGATTGAGCGTCTGCCACTTGGATACTTTTGTTTCACAGAAGTTTTGGATCACTAGGAAATTCATTTCCTCTTAATCCAAGTATGTGTGACCTTATGGCCAAATTATATATAAAATAAATAGTACATTGGGCCTTGAGAACTTTAATGGTGGAAATCATTTTCACCACTGTTAATTGGAGTACAGTCTAGTTAATCTTTTGTTATGATTCATTAACATGTATATTTATTATGGATGTACTCGTGGTCATCCGTTGAGGCCCACTTTGATAGATGTAAGGCCCATTTTATGAGGCCCATTATGATGTATTTCAAGGCCCATGGGTTATGGACCATTACAATGTACATAAGGCTCGCTGGTGAGGCCCATTAATACAGCCCATTTGATGAATGTAAGGCCCATGTGATACGGCCCATTCAATGTATCCAAGGCCCATGGGTCGAGGCCCAACGGGATGTCCTCAGAGTCCATTACAATGTGTGATTTCCCATGGTTCATGTAATGATATTTATGACGGGTCGTGCCTAGGGAACAATGATGGTTTGACATCCACATTGTAAGTACAATGTTGGTTAAATGTTCGCATTGTTACTCTCCTTAGGGCCCATTGATAGGCTCATACTTTTTACTAATTCATCTCTTTATAACATGCTTAGTATAGCCCCATGATTCATGCTCATATGCATCATATGTATGCTTGATATGAGGAATGTTTGATTATAGCATAAGCCATTGGGCTGAGACACTTACGGGACTCCTTATGAGATGGAGTGCCCTACATGATCGCGCAGTACACGCTGGATTACTGCATGATTTGACGGTGTAATTCATGCATCTCACATATGTGTGACTTGATCACTGCACGCCCTAGCGACATCAGGGCTGTGGCCTCCATAGGCACATCGTGGATGACCGTATTGGATACCGAATAACTTTATTCTAGCATTATGGGCACTTAGGATGTCCTTGGGTGGAAGTTCCAGAACCTTTTTGGTACCAGGAGTTGCTCTAATGTCTGGACCGAGTGGATACACAAGCACCTAAGTGTCGAATACCAGTAGGCCATGTCTCCCACTATATCATGGTCGGTTGGGAGGGGCTGTGACCTTATCCGCTTGAGTGAGGGGGCTATCGACGAGCCGGGTAAGCATTGGCAGACTACTGGTCAGGCGGATAGTGAGGTCTATTTCGCTTGCTTGACTGTACAGCTAGGGAGGTGGCAGTCACTGCAAAGTGTATTAGACCCCGGTGATATCTAGAATAGAATTGTACTGATATGTGTACTTGATGAGGATTGGCATGTTTGCTTTACATCTCGCATATGACATTTGGCTACATAGGCCTCGCATCGCATGACCTTGGTATGGATGGTAGCATTCATGGACTTACTGCATATTTTTGCATTACTCTGATATTGTAAACTTGGTGTTTGCCTTGCACACACACTTACACCACCCTCTAAGCTTTTCTAAGCTTATGCACGACCGTTGCATGCAGGTAGCGTTGGACAGCAGTAGCGCTGAGGCAGGAGCATGTATCAGGCCATTTTAGAGCTTTTTGATCATCATGTATTTCCCTTTCCTCATTGTACTTAAAGCTTTGATATAGTAGATATGTGGTGTTGTTGATTTGTGACTTGGTTATGCTCCATTACAAAAAAAACCATTCTGAAAATCCTCCTTGTAGGATCCCAGGATCGAAATCTATCATATGATTGTAAGGAGCCGAGAATGGGGTACTATGGAGGCTGTCGGCACCAGATTCGACGATCAAGATTCCTATGAATCCGATTTCTGGATTTGGGGCATGACATCCTTGGCATGTAAATTCTTCAATCTTAGACCTCTAGAGTTCGTCCCTTACTTTGGTGACTTCGGAGCACTAAATCCAAGATTTTATTATCCTTTTTCAGTCCAAGCTCCGAATTACTCCCTACAACAAAAACACGATTAAATTTTGACGTTAAGCATTATCATGTATGTAAAATCACACCACACATGTATGTAAAATTTGACGTTAAGCAATAATTGGGGTCTAATATGTAATATTCGACCCTCATCACACCACACATTGTGAATCTTAATAGAATCTCTACAATCTATCACATTAATCAATCAATCACAAATCAAGTACACAATCCATCCCTCTTTTACATAAGTCATCCCCAAAGTCAACTCTCTCTCTCCACCTATCCTTTTCTTACACAACCCATCCCTTTCTTACACACACACACCCATCTCTCTCTTACACCACGATCCCTCTCTCCCATCCATCAATCCATCCCATCTCATTCTCCACCATTTTCCCCAAGCTTCCATGAGAGAAAATCCCAAGGAGAGAAAAAAGAACCGAAGATCAAGGCCCACTTTCCTACCCCCTCATCTCTCATCCTAGACCTTTAAGCTTCATCATACTCCATTAAAATTGAAGCTAAGGATCTTAGAAGTCCAGGGAGCTAAGGAAGAGGACTATAGGTGGGCGATTTGTTAGATTAGATTATGTTTTTGATGATGGGGTAAGTGGGGCTATCGATTGATGGTATGGATCTCACTTTGGACCCTAAGTGTGGCCGATGGCCCACTATGATTCATATGTTTATCCCATGATAGGACCATTCTGCGTGGACCCCATTATGATGTTTATTTTTTTCCACTAAGAAAAGGGTCATCTAGACCTCATATTTTGGTGGAAATAGGGATCCCCATCATTGATTTTGATTGGTGGGCCCACATGTATTGGGACCTACTTGATATATGTTTTGTAATGCATGGAAGAGAGGGCTCATAGTGGCAGAGCCCTCCATCGCATGCCATCTCTATCTCTCTCACTATTTTTCTTAGATAATGATGTGGGGCCCACCTGATGTATACAATGCGTCCAAACCATCCATGGACCCCACCATGATGTGTGATGTATCCATGCTGCCTGTCCATTTGGACAGGCCTAGATGAAGAGAAAAATACAAACATCAGCGTGATCCTGAGTTAGTGGGGCCACATACGTGGATCCCACCTTGATGTACGTTGCTGCCCACCGTCCAGCAGGTCTGGACGATGGGAAAGACACAAATATCAGCTTTATTTGAAGCTGAGGTGGGCCACACGCGTGGACCCACTTGATGTCTACATTTCATCCATGTCATCCATCATCCCTAGACAGTGGGGCTTACCTTGATAAATGTGTTGTATTATCCACCATCCAGTGTTTAGATGGTGGGACCCCTTAATGCATGTGCATGATGCATGTGTATTATCCACCATCCATGTGGGACATGTGGACCCACTTGATGTATTTATTATCCACACACGTGGACTCTATTGTGATGTATGTATCTGATCCACACCATCCACCCTATTTCCCAGCTCATTTTAGGTGTTGAGATGAAAAATGAAGTCAATCCAAATCTCTCGCGGGCCATATTGTAGAAAGTAGTGGTTTTAGGTGATATAAACTGTTAGGGCCCGTTGTGATGTTTCTGTACATCAAAATATATCAAATATTAGGCTTGTTAGAACTGTCTTGAGCCCGCGAACCCAACTGACGGAGTGGATTCTCCTAATGTGGGCCCCGCCTATGAAAATCCACCAGAAAATAATATATATATATATATATATATATATATATATATATATATATATATATATATATATATATATATATATGGACGTTGTTGCTGCCAGCGTTCAGAGGACGCCGCAGCAAGCCGCGTCCTTGTTGATTGTTGAAGGGTGGAACCGTGGGTCTCACCATAGGTCCCAATGCAATGTATGTCAATCATCTACACCGTGCATTTTATGGGTCCCCTTTTAGAATGCGATGTCCCCAAAAATTAGCCGTACACGGAACTCAGGTGGCCCACACTAACTAAATCATGTGAAGACATATAAAAGCATTTATTGGTGTCCATCTAAAATTTTGGATGCATCTGGAACTTGGTCTGATCCCTTAGCCAAGTGGCCACACATAATGGATGGGCCGGATTTGTGAACCACATCTTGGTGGGCCCAACAAATGATTATAAACGTTTTAATGGAGGGTAAACCTCTCAACTGTGTGCATGGTGTCGCCCACATAAGCCACAGATTGAATTGATTCTAAGACCCAGGCCTCACCATGATGTGTGTATCATATACGCCCTGTCCATTCTTTCTTTTTAGGGTTGTGGGCCCCATTATCTTGAGAAGCCCACCCTATGTATGTGCCCAACCATGGGCTGCCTTATACAAGTCCACCATGATTTATTTGTTATATGCATGCCATCCATCAATTTTGAGGCCCACCTTGTTAGGCCCACCATGATATATGTTCTATCCAGGTTGTCCAGCAGGCCCAGATGGTCTAGACATCCAGCCCTTGGAGCCTATCATGATGTATGTGTTGTATACATGCTGTTCATCCCTTTTGTTAGGCCGTGGGTTACTTTATGAGGCTTAATATGATGTGCGTGTTGTGTACACACCATTCATCCATTCCTTGGACATTGTGGCTGTATGAGAAGCCCATGTGATGTGGCCTATTGTGATGTGTATTAGGCCCATGTGATGCGGCCCATTGTGATATGTGAGGCCCATATGATGAGGCCCATTATGATGTATGTGAGGCCCTTATGTGAGGCCATGAGCCCCACTATATGTTTGGCTCTACGTGAGCCACTCCTTGGGAGCAATGTTGGTCAAATGTCCACATTGATGGGCAATGATGGTTAAATGTCCATATTGTGACCTTCCCTTAGGCCTTTGTTAGGCCCATTCTCATCCTTTTCTAAGTGGGTTGACCCTAATCATTGGGCTCCATTGATAATTGCATGACCCATCTATTCTTATTGGTCTAACCCAAATTGATGGGCCCCCACATTATTAGTATGATCCATCTCACCTTATTAGGCTATCCTAATTCTTTGGGTCGCCATTGATGCTAGTATAAGTACCCAAACCTGGAAGCCCACTATTACGCCCATAAGTAGGCCATTTAGACCCATCCTTGTTATGAGGAGGATGCATCATCACCTCTGGCCTTAGGTAGAAGAATATGTGGTGTTAGATTTGCTATATTCACTGTTGGGGACCGATCCTCATGTTATAGATCAGATTTGCTATCCTTCTCTGAACCCCACTATATATAGGCCGATTATTGATTACGACTATATTAGTATATGCACAAAGTATGTTTTAGTATAGTATTATGATTGTATAAGGTCATTGTCAGGCTTATTGTGATTATATGAGGCCTATTTTGTGATTACATGAGGCCCATTGTGCGATTGTATGAGGCCCATTGTGTGATTGTATGAGGCCCATTGTGATTGTATGAGGCCCATTGTGCGATTATATGAGGCCCATTGTGATTGTATGAGGCCCATCGTGATTATATAAGGCCCATTTTGTGATTGCATGAGGCCCATTGTGATTGGATGAGGCCCATTGTGATCATGTGAGGCTCATTGTGATTATATGAGGCTCATCGTAATTGTATAAGGCTCATTGTGTGATTGTATGAGGCCTATTATACGATTATATAAGGCTCATTGTGATTGTATGAGGCCCAGGCTCATTATGATTATACGAGGCTAACGAGATTGTATAAGGCCCATTGTGTGATTGCATGAGGCCCATTGTGATTGTATGAGGCCCATTGTGATTATAAAAGGCCCATCATGATTGCATGAGGCCCATTGTGATTGTATGAGACCCAATTGTGATGCATGAGGCCCATCATATATGTAAGGACCATTATATGTCAGGTCCATTGTATGTGTGAGGCCCACCATGCGTAGGTGATTATTTCACACCACCCATTCACCTATACGAGCCATGGACTGTCTTATACCGGCCCACTATGATGTATGTGATTATAATCATGCTTGATATATTTCATGATACATGCCCATACGCATCACCTACATGCTTGTTATGAGGAGTGATTGAGCATAACATGTGCTATTGGGCTGATTGTTTATGAGACTCCCTGAGAGACGGAGTTACCCCACTTGAGCGCGCAGTATGCGCAGGTTTGATGCATGATTGGATGGTATGGATCATGTGTCTCGCATTTTGTGACATAATCATTTGGCACCCTAGCAACATCAGGGCTGTGGCCTCCACAGGCATATTGTGGATGGCCAAATGGGGCATAAAAAATGTTTAGTTTGAGCATATAGGCATTTTGGATGTCTGTGGGTGAAAATTACTAAACTCTTACGGCCAAGGGATGCTTCAACGTCTAGAACAAGTGGAGGACATGAGCGTCAAGTGCTAAATGCTAGGAGGCCACGCTTCCTACTGTGTCGTGGTCTGTCGGGAGGGGGTGTGGCCTTACCTGCCAGATGGTAGGGGAGGTAAACCTAGGCTAAGTTTGACCAGCTCATAACTAGGTCCACTATCGATGGGCCAAGATGATATTAGTAGGCGGATAGTGAGGTCTCTTCCATTTATTTAGTTGTGCACTTGATGAGGCGGTAAGCTGGGTTAGAGTGTACAAGACCCCAGTGATGATTTCAGAGATGTACGGTACTGATATATGAACTTATTGAGCAGGAGTTAACATACTCATTCATGCATTCATTCACTATCCACTCGGGCTGGTGGTGCATAACTAATTTGTTATGTGTACCTTCATAATGGCCAGGATTTCAATTGAGGTATGCGACCAACCTAAGGATAGGAGTTTACCACATTGAGTCTGACTAACCAAATTTAGTTATGTGAGTGGTTTGGATAGAAGTCCCTTATGATGAACCCCATAGCCTACGATACCACGTACTATCATCCCGACTTCACACTCCATCTTGGTCATTTCATTCGCACCGCATATTGCATTGCATCCTCAACACATAACATTTGGTTTACTATGCTTTTGTATTGTATAACCTGAATGAGGTTGATGGTATTATGAACTCGCCAAGATATGCATATTGCATTACATCTGTGGCTTATGGCATTTGGGTTGCTATGTTTCTACAATTATATGGCCTAGATGAGACTAATAGTATTCGTGGCTCTTTAGAATTGTATATTGTATTGCATCCTCGTTATCTGACATTTGGCTCATTATGACTCTACATTGCATAGCCGATCTACATTGCATACTCTGATATTGAATGACTTATAGCCTTACCAGTATTCCACTTACGCTGATATTTGAGTGCTTGACACTTATCCTACACAAACATGTACACCACTCTCTAAGCTTTCTATAAGCTTATGCATGATAGATGTGTGCAGGTGACTATAAGATGTAATTGAGCTGAGCCAGGAGCGTGCAACAGAGCTTCTGGAGCTTTTAGCATTTATCTTGTATTTTCCTTTCATGTATTATACTCAAGTTTTAATATTAGTGGATATGTGATGATGATGTTGCCTTTGTGATTTAGGTACACTTGTGGTTATGCTCCTTTACTTATAAAAAAAGCCACACTGAAAACCCTTCTCGTAGGATCCCAGGATCAGAACCTAGCATATAGGCACTGGGAGCCGAGAATGGGGTACTTCGGAGGCTGTCGTCACCGGATTCAGCAATCAGGAATTTTGTGAGCCCGTTTTCTGAGTTTAGGGCATGACATTTAATCCGGGGAATGGGTCACGACCCTTAGTGGGCCGTTCAAAAATGCAGTAGATCCAAATTTCAGGTGGAGTACACTACTAGACAGCTTGTTATTCCATCTTGTGGAGCCAACTGTGGGGTCCCACCTTGATGTATGCTTCAATCTATGCTATTCATACATCTTGATAAATTATTTTCACTGTGGCGCTCGGTATCAAGTGGACCACTCCAAAGGAAAACAATGATAATTGAATACCTACTATTCAAAACTTCCTAAGACACACTATAATGTTTATTTGTTATTCAAAACTTCCTAAGACCCATTGTGCCACCATGTTGCATGTGTTCTATCCATGCTATCCTAAGTGAACTCCGCCTTATATATGTGCTTCATCCATGCTGCCATGACAGGGGGCCAACCCATTGGACAATATATAGCATGAATGTTTTTCCACGCTATCAAGCATGAGGGGCCATTTAATTCGTGTGTTGTATATACATGTTGTCCATCCACCTTAACAACTCATTTTACAACATAAGTTCAAATTTGAGTTAGATCCTTAACATAAGTAGAACCCACGCTGGATAGTGGGTGCTGCCCACTCTGTATAGTGTGTGGGACCCCTTTGGATAATCATGTAGGGCCCGCATGTGGTCCCCTCCCTGATGTATGTATTACATACTCTTCGTGCATCCATTTTTCTAGATCATTTTACTGCATGAACTTAATTTTGGTACAGATTCGAGTCTCAACACTCTGATCCATAGCTTAAGTGGTAGACTGAGTGAAAGATACCTCGTTTCAACACTGAGGTCTTGGTTTTGATCCCTAGGGGTGGCTAACGGTGAAGTGTGAACTGACAGTGGGGTGTACTAACAAGCTAACAAAAAAAAGATTCGAGTCTCAAGTATGCCACATGGATGGTTTTCATCTCTAATGTGGACTTCCCTTAGGTCCCAAAAAAGATTCCTTATTTAAGCCCATCCTTTAGAACATTGTAGGGCCCACATTGAAGCCCTGTTGAGCCAACCGTGATTGATTCTGGACCTTACCCTGCATACACTCTATGACCCAGTACGAGGTCTATTTCCATGTAACTTATGACCCAGGATGCAATGGTGAACGACTCCCACTCTGCTTTGCCCATTTATGTAGCCCACCTTGATGTCTACTCTGCGATCCAACATGTGAGGCCACTAGCGATTCCTTGTGTAAGCCCACTCATGGGCCATGCTTGGTTTGGATATGGGCTGTCACCTAGAGCCTAGAAATATAATTAGGCCAATGGATTAAAGGCTAGGTTAGAGTCCGATTTTAATCCTTGATGTGTCCACATGACTCGCTATGAGTGGGACCTTAGCTTGTAAAACCCACCGAGGTAAGGGCATGAACGACTCATTAGGATTAGATCCAATGGGACCTATCTAGGCCGATGCCATTCTTTATAAATGAGAACATATATATGTATGATGTGGTGGATAACATGCTAAAGTACTTAGCCTAGAAGCTCCACGTAGATATATGCTTAGTGTATTGAATACTATACCCATTGATATGTTCACATGCATCATATGTATTCCTGACTATGGATGGTGATTGATCACAGCGTAGTCTCGGTCATGAGGCTGCAGTTGGTACTCATATCATGGATTATTTTGCCTAATGCAAGGTACACTTGCAGTTGTTCACCCTATAGATTAAGGTAGTCAGTGACTTGTACGAGATAGGGTCACCCGCGTGTTGCACGGATTGTATGACTAGTGCTTGGCTTGGATGTAACCCATGCATACTACATGTTATATGATACTTTTGCATCAACGGGACAACCTTCCCAATTTCTGACAAAGCTCACAAGTTTTGTAAAACTCATGAGTATCTCTGAACATCATGGGCCACTAAAAGCTGCACTGCAGAATTTTGGCCGTGGTTTTTTTAGCAAAAAAGTGACCACCACAGGCCTGAGAATGACAAAAGGAGATGACACTCTGATGTTCATTGTCCAACACACATCTCCTTAAAATTTGGTCTAGGTAATATTTAAACAAATAAGGTTCATCCCAAAAAAACTTACATACCACAACAAAGAACTTTTTCTTATCTTACACAATCTAATATGTTGGCATGAAACCTGTAGCAAGATAATTTGCAATGTCAACAAATCAAGGTAGTTGGGAGAGTTTAAACAATTGTTCATCAAGGAACATATCGTTTATCAGTGTCGACTCAAGGGAATCAAGGAGGTCAAGTCGAGAAAGGTGGTTAACCACTACGTTTTCTACTCCTTTTTTTATCTCGTATTTCAATATCAAATTCTTAGAGTAACAGGATCCATTTTATCAGGCGGGACTTATCATCCGTCTTAAAAGGAAGATACTTTAGTGTCGCATAAAATCTAATTATGTAGGACCTAAATTTGTCTAAAGCGAACACTATGGCTAAGAGTTCCTTCTTTATAGTAGAGTAGTTCACTTGAGTAGAATTTAGTATTCTACTTGCATAGTGAATAACATAGGGCTTCTTTTCTTTTCTCTAGCCTAACACCGCCCTAATAGTATAGTCAGATGCATCGTACATAATCTCAAAAGGGATGCTCCAGTTGGTGGCTGCATGATAGGTGTGGTTGTTAACATGCCCTTGAGCTTATTGAAAGCTTCTTGGCATTATTCAGTCCACTTATATGGTACATCCTTTTGAAGTGATTGTATAGAGGATGAGAGAAATTACTAAAGTCCTTTATGAATCATCTATAGAATTTGGTGTGTCCTAGGAATGATCGCATGTCACGTACGCTCTTGGTTGGAGGTAGGTTAGAGATAAGATCAATTTTTTCCTTATCTACCTCAATTCCCTTGGACAAAATTATGTGTCCAAGCACAATTCCCTTAGGAGCCATGAAATGAAATTTTTTCTAATTCAGAACCAAATTCTTTTCCTCGCATTGCTTCAGTACATATTTAAGATTTTTTAAACACTCGTTGAAGGATGGACCAAAGACAGAGAAGTCATCCATGAAGACCTCTAAATATTGCCCATACCATGTCAGAAAAAATACATAGTCCGAATGAGATCCTCTTGTAAGAAAAGGTGTCAAAGGGACATGTGAATGTTGTCTTCTCTTAATCTTTAAGGGTTATCTCTATCTGATTGTAGCTCGAATATCCATCAAGGAAGTCATAGTAAGAGTGACCGGCTAGCCTTTCCAAAATTTAATTAATGAAGGGCAGAGGAAAGTGTTCCTTCCTTATGAAGGTATTCAACTTCTTATAGTTAATGCACATTCTCCAACCAATAGTAACTCTAGTTGGCACGAGTTCATTGTTGACATTGGCTACGATGGTGATTCCGGTCTTCTTAGGAACTACTTGAGTTGGACTCACCCATTGACTGTCGGATATAGGGTATATAATACCCACATCCAATAACTTAATTACCTTAGCCTTAACCACTTCTTTCATATTTGGATTGAGTCGACGTTGTGGTTGTTGGGAGGTTTTTGTATTGTCCTCAAGATGGATGTGGTGAGTACAAATTAAAGGGTTAATTCCCTTGAGGTCCTCAAACAACTATATGAGAGCTCATTTATGCCCAATGAGAGTGGAAATGAGCACACTCACTTGTTCTTTCTCAAGATGGAAAGAGATCACCACCGGGTATGTCTCATATTTACTTAAATAGACATATTTAAGATCGGCAGGCAAAGGTTTTAGGTCAAGCTTCAATGCTTTGAGGTTGGACGGTAGAAGCACTACATCAGTTTCGGGTAACTTTTCAAAATGTGGCCTCCACCGGTTAACTTCAAGTACCGGCATAGCATCAAGAAATACATCCATCTCTCTAATCATATCATCATTTAAATCAGGGGAGTGGGCCAAGCACTTCTCTAGAGTGTCAAAGTATAGAGTCAAGAGTGCTCTTTCTTCCATGAAAGAATCGATCATGTTAATGTCGTGCATATCGTCATCATCCTTTGGCTGTTTGTTTATGTTGAAAAAAATGTTGAGCTCTAATGTCATATTTTCGAAAGATAAATTCATAATTTCATTACTACAATTAGTGATAACATTTGATGTAGCAATGAATGAGTGACCAAGAATGACAGGTATTTGAATGCTTACATTACGATGGGTTAAGTATCCAGGATAATAAAATCTACTAAATAGTAGAATTTATCAACTTGGACTAACACATCCTCAATCATCCAGAAATGAGCGATTGACAAGTTAGAATGTGGTCCGGGTGAGTTTTAATTCACATAGACCCAATTGTTAGTAAACCGAGTAAGGGATCAGATTTACGCTCACCCCTAAGTTAAGAAGTGCATGCTCAATCCGGTGTTTTCAATTACAAAAGTGATTGTTGGGCTACCGGGATCTTTGTATTTTTGTGGCACATCTTGCTTGAGGATGGCACTCATTTTTTCTGTCAAAAATATTTTCTTTTATATGTTTTAGTCTTTTGGTCGTACAAAATTGTAACGTCTCAAAAAAATCCGTATAAAGGCCTGAGTACCACCTCAGCAAGAATTCCCTAAGGACCATATTCTGTAGAAATTAAACAAAAATTAATTAAGTACTAAGCTAAATTAATCGGTAGATTAGCTTGAACCACTATCTATACAAACGACAGAATCCAAAACCATCAAAATCGTTAACTCAATGTTACTTAAAAACCTGGGAGAAATTTCAAAACCCAGTTGCTCTCGGGAGTGCATTGAAACTTTGAATCAGACTTGGACTGCACGTTGAAAGTTCAATGACCATGAAACTATAGAATTATGATCGTCTTATTGGGCTTGACGACCATTGTGGAATTCGAGCCCAAATAGTATCCAAAATCGTACAACTTGAGCCCTGAGCGAAGTGTGTGAGAAACGCGAATATCCTATGGAAATTCATTGAAACTTAAGTGAATTGGGGCATTACCTTGTAGGTGAAATTAAAGATTTCAGACTGTTAGTTTCTGACCGAACTTCACCCATGGATCAAGGAAATTTTCCTGCACATATCTGTATACTTGTGCCCTAGATTGAGTGACAACGACCGTTGATCTGATATAGGCCCGTCACAGTTGATCGGCCTATCTAAACACCCTGAAATCGCATCCTGGCCTAGATCCATTGTCAGGGAACTTACTCTATGACATAAACAGGTAATGGACCTCCAGATGTATCCCGTCTACCCGAAATAGACACCCATTGGCTATAACCTAAGTATACCATGCTCCTTGGGCCATTGACATCAGTTCTAGGCCTATATAATCACCTTAAACCACCTCATTCCCATTTTATACGAATTTCTCTAACCCTAGGAGAGAGAAGAGAGAAAAGTGTGATGAAAATAAGAGAGATCCTTGGAGTTTGCTGTAGTGATTCATTTCTGCTACTCTATACACTGAATCGCCTTTACATCTAGCTAATCGATCTGTTTCAACTATGAATTGAGTAAGAAATCCTAACCCTAATCTTAGTTTAGAAAGGCATATTAAGTAATCGATGAAATAGCTGACCTATTTTATGATTTAGGTACCCGTTGTTCTGTATTGGGAATGTAGGATTTGAACCACGTTCGAAACAAGAATTTCGACGGAAGGTGTGGACTATAAACGTTTAGGTTATGATTTTCAAGGAATTCAATGTCACTAATGATTTATGTCTAACTTGATTGCTGTCATATGATGTTAGTTACGACGTTTTCGATAAATTATATATGTGTGAACTATGTTGAATATAAGATGCATTCCATGTGTTTGTTGAAAGGTTTGAATGAATATGAAATTGTGATTTCTTCTTGCCATGCTTTCTAATCTAAGATCCATGTTTTTTGTATACTTTAGAACTGATGTTGTGTAATGAGTTGCTATAGTTTATGTCGTAACTAATCTAGTCTATGTATTTGGTAATGTGTAGTTCAAGTGTTTGATAAAATATCTAAATGATAAATTGTTGATGAATTGTATTTAATAAGGGTATTGAGATAGGATTCTCAATTACCATATCTATATGCATAGTTTCCTTCATGTAATTTTAATTTTGATTACGCAATTTATGGATAAAATGCAAATGGCTGGTAACATGTTAAATGTGTTCGAAGAATTGTTCATATGGGGAATTGATTGGAATTGTTTGTCAAATGCTAATATGATTAACACATGTATTTACATGTTACATTTGTGTAAGTTTGGGACTACAACGTGGTCCAGGAAATCGGTAACAGTTCCCGTTTGAGTGGCTGAATTTATCTCGCCACATTTCATACGTTCGGTGAATCTGGGTCGTATGACAATTGTCGATAGTGGTTAGGCCACGTGGAGTTCTTATACACTCCATGTCAATTAATTCCACGTGCGATCGTACCAATCGAACTTGTCTAATAAACCGATTGGCTTATTGTGTGTTTACCATGTATGGACATCCCTACTTGAATCTAAGGTACCACTTACCAGTGTAAAGACACATTTCAATCATGGTACTATAATCCACTAAGACTCATGAGCTGGGCATGGTGGTATGAGACACCGTGGTCGAGCTATTGGCCTATGCTAGGGTGACGAGCCTCCTCGTAGTGACCAGTGAGCAAACTAAACTTGTGAGCCGAATACGGTGTTATGGGACACTGTATTCGAGCTGTCAGCTTACGCTAAGGTGACGAGCCTCCCCATAGTGACCTCAAGTATAAACACTTGAATTTGCTTATCCACTATTTTCATTAGGGGTGATGCCCTACAACTTGCGTATCGTATGTGATTAACTAAGATTGATGACCCTAGATGGATCTCTGTATGGGGTTAGTGATATAAAGGTAGGTGCCTTAGCTTTCAAAATCTGTTGTATGAATAAGCCTAATTAAGCACTTGACTAACACGACCATACACCCCATTGCATGTGCTTTGGCAATGAAGGGCACATTTAGGGAGCTTCCTATGAGTACATCATCATTACAACATACCATCCCTACATTAACAAGAGTACTTAGGATATGATTGTTGTACTGCTTTATCATTTCTTCTTTACTAAATTAATAACATGTGAACCTTTACCTTATAGTACCACTGAGTTGATCACTCACTCCCAATCTGGGACGGTGTTTTAAAACACTAACCAAAATTTATTGTAGATGTAGGTGATGACAGAATCTATGTATCTGAGCTGGACTTCTTTGACGAGGAGGAGTTCTCCTATGTACAACTATCAGGCGGGTCTATGTACACCATGTGCTAATTGACGAGATCAAAGGGATTATATGGATTAGTTGGACATTCACATTTTTACAGTTTGTATATTTTGAAACAAAACATGTATATATTAAGCTCGGTAGCACGCTCATACTCCGGAGGTTATGAAACACACATATACTTTATATATTTGTCTCAGTCTTCCATTTGCTAAATTATATTAACTTTAGAATATGATAGGTTGATTTAATGTAATCCCTCTCATGTTTAATGCACTAATATGGATAACATTTAAACATCATTATCTATATTGCATAAGTGATGCGTTGGATCTCAGGAGTTGAGCTTTATTTGACCCTCAAAATTTAGGGTGTTACAAGTTTGTATCAGAGCATGATTTGGATTAAATTAGACTTAAGTTATGGTAACATGATGCACACTGACGCACTTTGACTTAAGAGGGAGTGAAAAAATACAAAATGATCATAGGATCCCAAGGTTTTAACGATGACGCAAAATGATCGTTGTAATGTAGCCCGTACACGTTCGAGATCATGTGAAATGACCTCAGCCCTTTTTTTTTTTACCGTCAATTGATGAGTTAGAATAAAAATTCAGCGAATCCTAAAATTGAAACAAATCAGAAGGTGCAAATATGCACGAGTTAAACTCAGAAAATAAATCATGCAGTCATAGGGGCCCATAACATAATTTTTGATGGGACTCAGGGGGTCCCCCGCATGTTTCTGGCACACCAAGAGGGGGTGGCCACCGCCCAGCTTTACAGCAGGCCACTGTAGACCTGTAATTCCGGCGGCCCACCGTCTTCCACACATTCATGTGGGCCCCCCACATGTGGGACCACTCTGTTTAACCCCACTTTGCTCCCCTTTGTTCATTTCACTCCTCTCCTAACCCTCTAAACAACTCCAAAATTCATTTCCCTTTCAACTCCCCTTTTTCATACACCCAAACTTACATTTTCTTCCATATCTTCCACCCCTCCACCTTGATTTCTTTAAAACCCCTCTCATACAACTCTCCATCTTCCCATTTCACACCTATATGAGCACAAAACCCACCTTTTGTTTCTCATAACCTTCCAAACCCACGAATCCACCTCATTCTCAAGCTTTTCCAACTCCATGGCTCTTTTGGAGCTTGTCACTGCGATCTTTTCTATCTCAACGCTCCTTTTCCTTATGAGAAAGAGAAGAGCGGCCCCGGATGAGGCCATGTCGAGCCATCCAACCTGCTCGAGGAAGCAAGCAAGCAACATGACTACTACGAGCGCCGAGCGAGAGCTAAGAACAAAATGAGACCTCGATCCCCAAATCTAGCAAGAATGATCACTACCAGCGGGCACCGGACTTGGTAAGTTTCATAACCGTAAAGTTGTATTTAATGCACATGTTGATGAAATGCTATTTAGGCTATATCCGGTGATGAATCTCCTGTTGGAGTCTGGGTGGGGTCCCATATTTGAAGGCAAGTCTCATGCAAGTGATGACACTGTCTGAGCCTTCTATGCCCACACACGGAATCCACTACTGGAGCCACTTCAGTTTACTATTCCCTTGGGGAGGCAGGAAGCCATAGTCAATGTAAATATGATGGCCCATATTTTGGGAATTAAACGTGGGGTGGTACATGCTAGTGTATCTTGTCTCACTAGTGTGCGAGAGAGAGATCATCGCACGTGATTTCTTTGTGGCCGACTGGCTCATTAGAGGTCAGGTAATAGCCTCCCATCAACCAAGATGATGGTAGACTTTTGCCTACTCCACCACATATGCACATACAACATGTATCATGGGTGGAGAAACCGTACGGAATGCACTGGTTTGATGGTGGACTTCCTGTACAAAGCTAGATAGGGAGATAAGCTGTGACTGCCTACTTTCACCCTGACACAGATAATCAGGACCGTACATTCTATTAGGGGAGATGCCTCACTCCCATTTGGCCGACTTATCTGCAAGATTACCCATAATTTTGGCTTCAGACTTAATATGGATGAGCTTGTGCCTATCCACTTCGTTAATGACACTACACTCAACAACATGGGAATTAGTCCTAGGCAAAGTAAAGCCCAACTCGATGAGTATGAGGATGAAATAGAAGATGAAAGTGAAGATGAGGAAGAAATTGAGGAGGAAGGAAGTGGAGAGGGAGAAGGCACTGAGGATGAGGAAGATAGTGAGGAGGAAGAACAATATAAAGAAGTGGAGGCCCAAGACTCTGATGGGGGACCTCCTACTGCTACTAGTGAGGACTGCCATGTTCGGGCTGCCTTAGAAGTCCGTGTGGTCAAGATTGAAGAAAACCAAGCCGCCTTGAGATAGGAGGTTAAGGAGAATCAGGCTTACCTAAAACAAAAATTCAAGAGGATGTCTCGCACTTTGAAGACCCTCCTATGCTATATGCACGATAAGGGTGCACCTCCACCTTCACCAGAGTTAGTAGACTAGTCTTGTGTTGTAGTTGTCCTTTGGTTTTCTCTGTTTCTTATTTTTCTATGTAATGGCCCTTGTCAGCTTAGTCGGATGCTAGAATAGTTGGTGTTAAAATTTTTACTAGATTAGCTCACATGTATCTCTGTCATGATTCATGTAATACTAAATCTCATGTATTGTGATAATTTTTGGTTAAATAAAAAACATGAATCTTCTTTTGATTTGGAATGGGTAGAATGTTTGGAAAATTGAGTAATGTTACTCTAAATCTCACACATGTTGCACCCTATGCTGTATATAGGAAATGCCTCCTAAAAACACTCGGAACATTGCACGTCCTATACTTGGAGGATCGATTGATGGGGCACCTCCCCTAAATGATAGCTATATGGATCCCTGCTTAGGCCTAGATATTGAGATTATGCCAGATTCACAGCCGGTCACTGGCTCCACCAATGGGCTAACACCTTATGCACCACCGGTTCCAAAACAGAACCGTGCGTCTACATTCACACCACACATGCCTCAAGCGACTCCTCCCACTAATAGGTTGGAGCAAATGATGCTCTTAATGTAGCAACAACAACAAGTTTGGACCACTATTGCGGGAGCCATTGCCCAAAACATGAACATGGTCCCGCCTATGCAACTTGTGCATCCTACTGGAACTATGAACACAAGTGGCTTGTTCGACCGTTTTCATCATTTTTACCCTCCTACATTTGTGAGTACACACCGACACAAGGAGGCAGAGTATTGGTTGGATCATATATCCAAGATGTTGAAGCCATTGCACTGTATTGAGGCAGAACAAGTTGAGCTTGTTACTTATATATTTGAAAAGGAAGCTAGTCTTTGGTGGGATAGTATCCTACGAACCGTTCTTGGAGGATACATGTGGATGTGGGATGCGTTTGAAACTCGTTTCCATGGAAAGTATTTTCCCCTCATACAACATAATGAGGAAGGTGAATTTCTCCGCCTTCGACAAGGGGGGGTGACAGTAGCTGAGTACGAGAACCGCTTTACGGAGCTGGACAGATATGCCCCCTTAATCCTGGCTGATGAGTTGATGAGAATGTGATAATTTTCTGAGGGTCTGCGGCCCGACATCCATACGAAGATGTGTTGCACTAGAATTCCCAACTATGTTGAGATAGTGAACATGTCTCTGTGAGCCGAGCAGGATGGCGACAGACTGTCTCAGACACATATGCCCATGAGCCCAAGGCCTCGACCTGAATTGCTAAACCGACCATTTGTAGGCAAGAGGCCATGTGTAGATTCTCCTCCCAGGTTTATGGCCCCACCGACCCAGTAGAGGCGATCAGACCTTTCGTGCACCTACAATAAGAATATGGGGCCATAACGAGCCCGTTTACTTTACCAAGATGAGGGACAACGGCTTTATGTCTAACATCCCAAAAATTGGGGGTCGAGTAGAATGATGAATGCATGTTGTCTGTAAAATGGCATTAAACAAGATTGATACTAAGCCGAAACAACATATCATACTCAAGAGACAGTTAAATTACCAAGCGAAAGAATGTAATAGATATATAAAATATATGAACGGTTGTAGGTCTCCAGAGTGTGAACATGTTACCAGGTTAAACATATACATGTATACTCCAAAAATGATCAAAAAGAATATACATAAGTGCTCCAAAAAAATATAAAATAACAAGTGTTATGGGGTCTAATCAACCTCCCTGTAATCCCATCGATCAGAACCTGCATATAGGAGGAATCCTCCTCATCATCATAAAGTCCAGCTCTGCCTCGCAGACCGCGTCATCATCTGAAACTACAATAGGGTCTGGTGGGTGTCCGAAACACCGTCCCGTAACATGGGAATGAGTACCTAACTCAGTGGAATCATAGATCAAAGGTTAACATGTTATCAAATCAATCATGCGATAATGGTAAAGCAAGCAATCAAACATTCCTAAACACTGTGATTAATGCAAGAATGAAATGACATGATGGATGCCCTACCGACATACTCCCTCATGCGACACCATCTTACGTCCGTGGCATGCTTTCTTCCCTCAGTGCTCCACATTTTCTAGGCACATGCAATGCGATATGAATATGATTACCAAGTTGTTATTAGTCCTTTTCATACAGCAGGATTAGGAAACTAGGGTACCTCCCTTATATCAATACCCAAACAATGATCCTGTCTAGGGTCGTCACTCTTAGTAGTCTCATACGATGATATATTTCTAGGTCACTGCAAGGGCTGCCAGGGCTGTTGCACGCACTCGTTACACTGCTCCCCCATTACCTTATCAATACAGGCCTAGTTTAAACTCTATTTACTGCGGGAAGGCTCGTCGCCTCTCCGCAGATTTAGAATATACTCGAGGTCACTACAAAGGGCTGTCAGGGTCGTTGCTCGCACTCATTGCACCGCTCCCCCATCACCTTATCAGTGTAGGCCAATAACAAGAATATAGTATCCCATACCATCATAATCTGCTCACGAGTCTGGGTTGCTCAATGGTCACTACGGAGAGGTTTGTGGCCCCAGCATAGGCCGACAACTCGACCACGGTGTCCCATACCACCATGTCCGGCTCATGAGTCTTAGGGGATCGAGGTACCAAGGTTAGAGGGGCTTTCTAATGGTAAGTTCAGTACCCTAGGTTCAAGCAGTTATGATGAATACAAGGTGAACATACAATGGTTAATCGGGTTACTTGATGAGTCCGACTAGCACGAGCGCACGTTGAATTGACCGACATGAAGTGTACAAGCACTTCGTGTGGCCTAACCACTGCCGACGACTCTAGTACGACTCGGGTTCGTCATACACATCCTTCGTGGCGAATAGAATCCAACCACGAATTCTAAAATGTTACCGACTGCCTGGACTAGGGTGTAGCCCCAAGCACTTATAATGCGAATCAGTAATCATATGAGATAAACAAAATTGAAATAACAAGTAATTCAAGCATGTTAACAACATGTTATAAGATACAACATAAGAAATTTAACCATACATAAGCATTTCATATATGTAAGGTATCAATTCAACCACGTACATGGAGGAAATCATACACATCGTTAACATAGTTGAGAATCCTATCTCAACACTAGTCTACAAGACCATTTACTAAGTACTTACTCATGCAAGCATTTATACAAACACTTAGATTACACATTATATCATACACATTTTACATTCATTAGCATACGTATTAGGGAAAATCCTTTTGTCAAAGCGGTATTGCCCATACAACAATCATATATCTATGACAATTAGTCATGGGGGGCATGAAAGCAAATTTCATACTCATTCTGTCATTTTCACAAACACTTAGGCTACTAATACCAAATACATATCATATGTTGACATATCATGTATTTGACCAAATCCTTTCACTAGAGAGTTGCCCCATAGATCACTTGCATATACCCACGACGGATAATCATAGCATGCATGAATCCGCGTTCCGTATTCATTTAAACATTTTCGCAAGCATTTGAGCTACACACTTTTACATATATAGTATATATTGGTCATGGCATGATTTAGGGCAAGTCCTTTCGCTAAGGAGTTGTCACACATGTAACAAAAATATATTGACGGCAATTAATCATGTTAAGCACGAATCTGAATTTTATACGTATACAATATTTCCTGCAAATACCTAAAATACCCTAAATCTCATATTCTTCGTACGTATTCGAAATGAAAAACAGACAGCATGTTCTACATGTCAAACAGCAGCCTTATCATCAATCTACCATTAAACGACATTGAAAGCTTTGAAAACAGGTAATCTAAGCATCTAAAATCTACACCTTATGCCGTAGAAGTGTAATGAATTGAATAGGTACTCTATGCTTCCGTCAACGTCGATATGACGACCTATAACACAAGGTGAGTCAGCTACTTAGCTACTTGTACCCATAGGAACCTTAAAACAGGTTAGGGTTAGGGTTTTCTTACCTAGAACGAAACCAGAATCGCCGGAATAACGATACAAAAGGGTGGATGAGGCACGTAGAGAGACTGGGAAGAATCCTAGGAAGCAGCACCAACTTCTTCTTCACTTTCTCTCTCTTTTCTCTCTTCTCTCTCCTAGGGTTTTTACAAATTCATATTGGAGGGATGTGAGAGGGTTTAAGGTCTTTAAATAGGTTAGAAACTCACCTATTTAGACTCTAAACCAAGGTATACTTGGGTTATAGCCAAATCGGGTCTTTTCCGATCCAAAAGAATGTTTCTGGAGGTCTCCTAACTGAATGCGGTCGGACTTAAGCTTATGGATGTTGGATCCTGATCACATTAAGTTTTCAGTTCGATAGGGTTTTGAGAATGTACGTGACGGACCAATTTCAGTTCAGCGGTCACTGAGACTCGATCAGGGATTCCAAGTACACTGACCTGAGTGGGAAATGTTCCCTGATTTGAGGGTGTATTTGGGTCAGATTCCAACGGTCTGAATGCTTATACTTAACCCGCAAGCGACACGTGCCAGATTTATTTAAATCATATTTAATTTATAAAGAATTTCATTCTTTCTCACACTCCTTGCTCCAAGCTCAATGAAATAGCCTCAGAACATCAGTTGGGCTTGATTTCCGGGGTGGTAGTCAAGTCCAACTACACGGTCATAATGGTCTAAGTTCATTGCTATCGAACTTTCGACGTGCGGTCTAGATCCGATACGAAGTTTTCAAATGATCTCGAGGGAAACTGGGCTTAGAGTTGGATCCTAGATTTTAGGGTAATGTAGCGATAACAATTCTAGAGGTTTTGGGTCTTACAGATCGCATTTAAAGTGATTGGTGCTAATTTTGCAAAAAATCTAGTGTAACACTGGCTAATTCATGTTAAATTTCTAAAGAATTAGGTTTTAAATGATTTCTCTGACTTTGGAATCGAATTTTGAGAAGCTACCAAGGTGCTATGGTTGACCCATTGCCTAAGGACGCCTAACTCAAGGTTGGCAAAAATCTGGGGTGTTACATTATGCCACCTCAGAAGATTAACTGCCAGCTGCCACAAGTTATTTCGACTCCACCTCTATGATCGGCACTGCGAGTACATCCGTACAACTGATCTCCTGTATCCTAAAATAACCCCCCTCAACAACCTATGGCAGTGCAACCAAATTTTCCTCAACAAGCACGTGTACATTCACTAGCAGCTGGAGCATCTAAGATAGCAACTGTAGTGCCCTTAGCCTTTGAAGTCACTACTCACATTTAAGGTACACCTCTATTCCTATGACGGACACCAGGTCAACTATTTCGATAGTATCATGCTCTACAGTCAAGTGTTTACGGTTAAACACTACCCGTATGGTTGTGGTGAGAGTCCTTATTGCGACCGGGATGTTCTCTGAAGCTACAGAGCTTTGTAAGGATTTCCCGATAGACATAGGAAGTAGAACGGTGCACATTAACCTAATTGTTAACCCGCTGTATCATTACGACGTTATCCTCAGTATGGATTAGCTCACTAAGATGAAGGTCGAGAATGATTGTAAAACTAGAATGGTGACAGCACATGGGCCAGATGGCACGATCTTCACTTTCCCAGTTCAAGTCAGTTGGTGCTACCGCATTAGTTGTTATGCTTCCTTGTTGGAAAATGTTGATGGTCCTACACTTGGGGAAGCCCCTGTAGTCCAAGATTTCACACACGTGTTCAGGACAATTCTTGGACTACCTCCTCAGCACGAGATCGACTTTAGTATCGACCTTGTGCCTGGTGCAACACCCATTTCCTTACCAACATACCGCATGCCTCCGTGTGACATGGGGGAATTGAGGAGACAGATAGATGATCTGTTGGATTCAGGTTTTATATGGGCTAGCGTATCTCCTTAGGGAGCACTTGTACTTTTTGTAAAGAAGAAAGACAGATAGTTGCGGTTGTGTATTGACTATCGCAGATTGAATCACGTCACGATCAAGAGCAAGTATCCTCTGCCCAGGATAGATGACTTGTTTGACCAGTTGAAAGGGGCACAATATTTCTCTAAGATCGACCTACAGTCAGGGTATCATTAGTTGTACGTCAGGGATGAAGACATACAGAAGAAAGCATTCAGAAACAGTTTTGGGCACTTTGAATTTCTCGTGATGTCATTTGGACTTACAAATGCACCAGTCGTGTTCATGGACTTCATGAACTGGGTGTTTCGGTCGTATCTTTACCGGTTCGTCATCATATTTATAGATGATATTTTGATATAGTCAAAAAGTTGAAAGGATCACGAAAAGCACCTGCGAGCAGTCTTCGATACTCTCAGGAAGAATCAGTTGTTTGCTCAATACCGGAAGTGCGACTTCTAGAAGGTAGAAGTCAAGTTTCTGGGACACATGGTGTCCAAGGAAGGTATTGCCGTGGACCTCACTAAGGTAACCGCTGTATAAGATTAGGAGCAGCCCGATTCGGTTACAAAAGTGAGGAGTTTCCTTAGACTTGCAGGTTATTATCGCCGATTCATTAAAGACTTTTTCAAAATAGCTCGACCGTTTTCACAACTCACTTAGAAAGATCTCAAGTTTGCTTGGAATGAGAAGGCAGAAGAACCTTTCAGGAATTTAAGGACAAGATGATGTCCGCACCTATGCTAGTATTGCCAGAGTAAGGGGTCAAATATACTATATAGACCGACGCCTCTCGTGTTGGTTTGGGTTGTGTTCTTATGTAAAAGGACGGAGTAATTGCCTATGCATCGGGACAATTGAGGAAACACGAGAAAAACTACCCCACACACTGAAAGGGCCTAGCTATATGCCCTAGAGGGGGGTGAATAGGGCAATGCCAAATAAAAATTATAATAGTGGAATAATAAAATAAATAAAGCACAATGCCGAATTAAAATTAATCTCAATAGCCTAAAATAAAGAGAATGATACTATATCAGTTCTAAGGACAACCTTACACTAAAAACCAAAGTTTTAAGGTAGGACAACCTTATTTCTAGAACGTCCTTGTATCACAAACCAATGAGGAAAGAAAAGGCAAAGCAATCAAAATAACTTGCAGAAATAAATCCTAAGTTATTACAACATTCCCCACACTTTCTTGGAATAAAAAGATTACAACATTCATCCACGACTATAAACCACAAAACTGAATGAATAAAGATATGAAAGAATAACGCACATCCACAAAACAACAATATATAGTGGTTTGCCTGTGTGTACACCAACTGTTATCCAACAGCCACACAGAATGCTACTCCACTCCTAATATCCTCACACAGGGGATATTAGCATGCACTATCAAAATAGGTTTTACAGGTTCACCTAAAACCTTCACAATTGTGTCTTTGATCTCGGGCTTACACAATCCAAAAACCCACATAATCTGAGTTTTCTGGCTCTCCTCAGATAACCAATACAATGAGATTTTTCTAGCAAATCTCAAACAAAACTAAAGAAAGTAAATTACAAAAATGTAAAATACCTGAATCACCTTTTGAAGTAGCCCGATAGAACCAATCGGAGTAGAAGTTCGATTCAACGTTCAAAGTCCAATACTCACTTTAAGAATGGTTCTATGTCTAATTAATTTTAAATCAAAAGGGCTAGTTCTATTTGATTTTGAATCTCAGAAGAATGAATATCAGAAATTCCCCTTTTTAAATAAGATTGGAATGTAGATCAAAATCAAATAATAAATAAGCTAGCAAAATGAATATTAAATGAACGCAATGTAGCTTAAAAATACAAACTTATCTCAGAGTATAGCCTAAAGAATGCTTGAAAAGAATTGATTTGAATTGTTAAAACTCTAAAGTTCATGCTCTATTTATAGCCTAAAAAATCCCATCTACGACTGGTCTTAGGATCCTAGGACTGGTCGTAGCTTCAAAGATTTTCAAAGATTTCCACAGGATAAGGATTTGCTGTTCCACAACCGATCCTGGGTAGCCTACGACTGGTCGTGGGTCACCTACGACTGGTCGAAGGACTCCCAATTTAGTTACTGGAGTTTGAGTCGTAGGGCTAAGACTGGTCGAAGGATGAGTCGTAGAACTCACAGGACTGGTCGTACGATGTCCAGGACTGGTCGTAGGACAACCAGAAAAATCCAAAAATCTTCAACAACCTATGACTGGTCCTGAAAAAACTCAAGACTGGTCGTACCAGAGCTAGGACTGGTCTTGAAGTCCCTATAAATGGTCTTAGAATAGCCCAAACAAGCATATTAAAATATATGAATTATGTATCCAGAATGACCTACAGTAAAGCCCATCCTAAGGTCAATCTAAGGTCAAACAAAACTTAAAAGTGAGATGGACATTGAAAGTCTGTACACTCAGATGACCCTTAAGAGAAGCTTGAGAATATACGAATCTTGTAGTAGGCCTTCTTGAACTTGATCTTGACTTGAACAAAGTCTTCTTGAGCTTGATCTTGACTTGAACAAAGTCTTCTAGGGCTTGATCTTTACTTGAACAAAGTCTTCTACTATACTTGAGCTTGATTATATCTTGAACATGCATACTTGAAGACTTCTATTCTTGAATTCTTCATCCATGACTTGAAACTTTCTTCATTTAAGATCATGTCTTGAAATGTGATGTCTTGAAGCAATGAATAGTCTCAAACAAGAAACACAAGATATACAAGACATAGATATAGGTTTTGGCACCACAAAATTTGAGAACCAAAGGGATATGAAATCATAGTACTTACAATCTCCCCCTTTGTCAAATTTGTGACAAAACACATAAAAGATAATAGGATATCATGAGCACAGATTACTCCACTACTCCCCCTGAGTAATACGAGTACTGCTCATATAAAATAGTAATCAACATGTAAACTTCAAGAATTCATATTCTCAATCCACATATCTTTCTCAATCAATCAATCCATACACATTACTCCCCCTTTCCATGCTACTCCCTTTTACCTTACTACTCCCCCTTTTTGTCACAAAATGACAAGGGAAAGTCACAATAGAAAAGAGAACAACAACATAGAGAGTAACAATCAGCAGATAATGAGAAATAAATATGAAAGGACATATCTTATTTCAAAATATAAACCAGAAGCATCAAGCCATTATTAATCCACAATACAATATTCAAAAGACAATTCAAAATTCAAAATAAAAGATAATGTTATACTATCCAGATGATAATTCGTCTAATCAGATCCAGAGGAGGGAACAGGAATAGTCGGATCAATCTGGTGTAAGCCTCTATTGATGTGACGAAGATATTTTCGCATATATTTAACTTGTATATCATGGGCTATACTCATGTTGTCAACCTTCTCCTCCAATGCACGAAGGCGTGCATCATGACTAGATGGATCGTAATCAGGATCATTTGACAAATCAGTTTCTATATCATCAAATAAATCATCCAGATTAATATCCTGTTGAGGAAGATCGCCAGCTTCCCCTTCATTTCTGGCTTCACCACCATCACCACCAACAACACCTTCATCAACTTGTCCAGGAAGCAAATCTAACTTCATCTTATTAAGATTGAAATTGTTGAAAATAAGATGATGAATTGGTGCCTCATTAATAGGTTTATCAACAAGCATGTGAGTGGCTAAAATAATCATAAGATAACCAAACGAAATATCACTATGACCCGGATGGAGACGAAACTGAATGATAAAATGACAAATCAATGAAGGAAGACAAACCATGGTACTAGAAGCAATATAATGCAACATATGAACCATGAAAGAAATCAACTCAATTTTATTACCGGACCGAGGATACACATTTGAAATGAAAAAATGATGTAATATTCTGTATCTAGGTAACAGATACTTTGAAGGGAGCGCATTCCCTTTGTGTGTCCATTGTGCATCAATTTTGCATAAATCTCTTGTTAACATACATTTTTTCGATTCAGAAGGTTTGTCGTATAAAGTATGAATCGATATACCTTCATCATTAACAGGTATATCCATAATACCTGATATCAAATGACGGTCTACTTCAAATTTTCCTTCTCTAGTATCAATTGAAAATGTTAAATTATCAAGAGAAAATTTTGAGATGTATGTTACCATTGATTGGGCAATGGACTGGTATGCAGGCCCACCCCAAGACAAAATGTTAGTCCAGCCAACAGATTCAAGGAGAAGGACTATACCAAATGGAGCAATGTGATTGAGATCAGCAGAATGCTCAACGATAACATTACGGACACGCAAATCCCGTACATCTCGAGGATCATCTTCGGGTGACCGAAGGTGCCGTTTTGTTATCGGTGTAGATCTAGATGATGATGGACCACGGGATATTTTCTTCTTCCCTCTAGCATCCATATTCAAAAAGATATACAAAGAGCAAGAGAAATGCACAAAAGAAAGGATGGGTTTTCTCTAGATCAGCAAATTGAGAAGAAACCCTTGTAAAACCCAACAAGAGATGAAATCTAGCTACACAATGATCAAATCAAAGCATAGAGAGCATGAATCTTTAAGAAAAATGATGAAATAGGACTCACCTTGAAGAAAAACAAGAAATCCTATGACTGGTCGAGCCACGACTCGTCGTAAGTCGGAGTGAAAATGAAGAAGAAGGGGATTTTCCCCAAATTATATCATGTTCACGAGATCCACGACCGGTCGAGTGTGGTTCACGACTGATGGAACCATGACTGGTCGTGTACAGCTACAACCGATCGAGTATCGACCAAAAATACATTTTTAATGTAAAAAATTAAAATTTAAACACAAATAATACTAAATATAGTACACTATGATACATGCAAGCAAGAATATTAAATGTAAAATGCACATACCAAGATCAAATTTTAATTTATTAAACCTGCTTTTGTCGAGTGGTTTAGTAAATATATCAGCAAGTTGATTTTCGGTTGATATATATTCCAGGGAAATAGTTTTTTCTTCAACCAACTCACGAATGTAATGATACCTAATGTCAATGTGCTTAGTACGTGAATGCTGCATTGGATTTTTAAAAATATTTATAGCACTGGAATTATCACAATGTAAGATCATTGAATCTTGATTAATTTCATAATTGCTTAGCATGCGTTTCATCCAAACTAGTTGAGTACATGCATATCCAGCTGCAATATACTCAGCCTCAGCAGTGGAGAGCGATATTGAGCTTTGCTTCTTGTTGAACCAAGAAACTAAGTAATTTCCAATGTAAAAATAACCACCACTAGTTGATTTTCTATCATTGATATTATCGGCCCAATCAGCATCTGAGTACCCGGATAATTGAACACTAGTATCAAAAGGATACCAAAGACCCAGATTTATAGAACTTGCGATATATCTAATAATCTGTTTAACAGCAGAAAGATGTGATTCCTTAGGATTAGACTGATATCTCGCACAAATACCAACACTTAATGCGATATTAGGTCTACTAGCAGTTAGATACAATAAACTTTCAATCATACTACGATATAGTTTAGGATCTATATCTTTACCTATAGAGTCTTTTGAGAGTCTCAAAGTTGTACTCATAGGAGTATCAAAGTTCTTACCATTCTCAAATCTAAACCTTTTAACCAAGTTCGTAGCATCCTTGGTTTGGGAAATGAAAATTTCGTCAGGTTGTTGTTTTACTTGCAACCCTAGGAAGTAATTTAGTTCACCAACCATGCTCATTTCGGACCTTGATTTCATTAACTCTGCAAACTCAATAGACATGTTAGAGCAAGTTGATCCATAAATAATATCATCAACATAAATTTGAACCATCAAAATATCATTGTTATGCTTCTTAACAAAGAGCATCTTATCGACACTTCCTACTTGAAAGCTATGACTAAGTAAGAATTTAGTCAATCTCTCATAGCATGCCCTGGGCGCTTGTTTTAGACCATAGAGAGCCTTTTTGAAATGAAATACATGGTCAGATAACTTGGGATCTTCAAACCCTGAAGGTTGTTCAAAATCGCCATTCAAGAAGGCGCTCTTTACATCCATCTGATAAATCTTAAATTTTCTAAAGCATGCGATGGAAATAAAAATTCTGATTGATTCAAGGCGAGCGACTAGAGCAAAGGTTTCATCGTAATCGATGCCTTCAATCTGAGTGTACCCTTGTACAACCAGTCTAGCCTTATTTCGTATTATATTTTCAAGATCATCAGACTTATTTTTAAAGATCCATTTTGTTCCAATAATGTGTTTATCTTTAGGTCTAGGAACAAGATACCAAACATCATTGCGAACAAATTGATTAAGTTCATCCTGCATAGAAACTATCCAATTTTTGTCAGAAAGTGCTTCTTTCACGTTAACCGGTTCTATTTGGGATGTAAAACAAACGTAATTACATATATTCTCAAGTTGTTTGCGAGTACGAACTCCAGTAAGAGGGTTTCCAAGAATTTGATCGGTTAGATGATCTTTGACAGTCCTTGGTTCAGATTCTTTTTGACTTGATGAGGTATCTTGATTGTCAATAATAAGAGTTTCATTATCTTCTGAACTCGGAGCTGGTTCTTTTAAATGATCATCAATGACCACATTGATGGACTCTTGAATCACACCAGTTCTCTTGTTTAGAACCCTATAAGCTCGACTGTTCAAAGAATAATCAAGAAAAATATCTTCATCACTCTTCGTATCAAACTTTCCTGAATTTTCACGATCACGAAGAATATAACACTTGCTGTAAAAAACCCAAAAGTATTTGACAGTAGGTTTCTTTTCAAACCATAATTCATAAGCAGCCTTGTTATTAGATTTACTGGTATAAACCCGATTAATAATATAACATGCGGTATTAACTGCTTCAGCCTAAAGATTTCTAGAGAGCTTCATGCTATTCAACATAACATTAGCCATATCCTGAAGCACTCTGTTTTTCCTTTCAACTATACCATTTTGTTGAGTTGTTTGGGGTGCAGAGAATTCATGTGATATTCCCTGATCGCTACAGAATTTCTCAAAACTACTGTTTTTGAATTCGGATCCATAATCACTACGGATCTTATAAACATGAGAACCTTTTTCATTTTGGATTCGTTTAATGACCTTTTTCACTTCATCCAGGGTTTCAGTTTTGTCTTTTAAGAATGATACCCAAGTGAATCTAGTATAGTCATCTACGATAACCAAGATGTATTTTTTGCCTCCTCGACTCTCCGTTTTGGTTGGTCCAATAAGATCCATGTGGAGAAGCTCGAGTGGTCTAGATGTGGTATTGAAGTTCACTTTCTTGTGAGAGATCCTAATATGTTTGCCCAACTGGCATTCACCACATATTTTATCTACTTTTAGCAATTTGGGTAGACCTTTAATTAGTTCTCTTTTGCTCAATCTAAATAAGTTCCGGTAGTATACATGTCCAAGGCGTTTATGCCATAATTTAGTCTCATCGATATGGACCATGTAACATGATTGAGTAGATGAGCCTGCATCACTAACGATGTAGCAATTTTCAGAAGTTCTGCGACCAATTAATATAACAGAACCCTTTTTATTAAATATCTCACAACCTTGATTAAAAAATTTTACACTATGGTTGTTATCGCATATCTGAGAAATACTTAGAAGGTTGTGTTTCAAGCCCTCAACATATAGAACTTTCTTAAGTAAATGAAGGTTATAAAGTTGAACCATACCTTGGCCAATGATCTTGCAATTGCTTCCATCACCAAATGTGACTGACCCGTCAGTCATTTCTTTTAAATCGGTGAATAAAGCCTTGTCGCCTGTCATATGCCTGGAGCAACCACTATCTAGGTACCACTTTGAATGGCTTGAAGCTTTGAAAGCAGTGTGGGCAACCAAGCAGGCAACTTTAGGAACCCATTTAAGAACTGCTTTGGATTTAGGAGTATAGATGGTCTTTTTCTGACTGTTGTTATAGGAGTGACCTATGGAGTTAGACTTTAATAGCTCCTTGAGTAGATCAATTATTTTTTCAGCTAAAGGATTTCGGTTTCGAAAATTAAAGTTAACATGGCCACCTTTAGGTTTTTGAAAAGTCCTTGAATTTTTGGAAAAACCTTGATAAGTATTTTTTTCTTTTGAGGTTGAAGACTCTCCTTTTATAAATTTAGAAGCAATGTTCTTTTGTTTAGGAGATGTATTGTTATCAAAGCCCAAACCGGATCGATCACCACATTTTCTTGATTCGGACAATAATTTTTCCAATGTTGGATCACCTTGGGCATATCTCCATGTGTCTTTCAAACTCAGAAGAGAAGCTACCTCTTTTTTGAGTTTCTCATTTTCGGATCTCAAATCTTCAAATTTGGAGGTTTTAAAATCTAAATCACCTTTGGTCTTTTCAAAAGAATCAGAAATATGAGACTTTTCTAAAACGAGAGACTCATAATCTTCCTTAAGCTTAGAAAATTTTTCTTTTTGTAATTTAAGCTTGACGACAATTTTACAACTCTCCTTATAAAGGGCATTATAAGCATCCTGAAGATCATCTTCATTATCGCAATCACTATTCAGATTTTCTTTACTAGATAAATCATCATTATCTGAAAAAGTGATCTTGGCTAGAGTCATAAGGGCTTTAACATCATCGCCCGACTCGGTTTCAGAATCTTCTGATTTAGAAGAGGATTCAGAATCAGACGATTCATCCCAAGTAGCTATCATTCTTTTTCGTTTTGATTTGTCCTTTTTAGGACATTTGTTAGCTAAGTGCCCATACTCTTAACAATTGTAACATTGACTATCTTTCAAAGATTTTTGAGTTCTAGGTTTAGATCGTCTCTTATCATTTGATTTTTGAAAATTAACTTTTTTCTTTCTTTTGAAAATTTTGTGAAACTTTTTTGCTAAAAGCGCCATATCATCTTCAGAATTTTCTAAATCCGAAGTGCTCTCTTGTGAAACATTTTTAGATGATTTGAGAGCAATAAATTTTCCTTTAGGAGCTTTAAAGGACAACTTGTAGGTTTGAAGTGAACCAACTAGTTCCTCAACCCTCATGGTATCCGTATCACGAAGTTCCTGAATCGCGGTTACTTTAGAATTGAGTCGTTCAGGAAGTGAGCGTAGTATCTTTGCGCACACTTTACTTTCTGGGATTCTATCACCAAGACCCCACATAGAGATCACAATGTCATTCAATCTAGTGTAGAAATCCATAAACATCTCATTCTCCTCCATATGAATTTCTTCAAATTTAGTTGTGAGGAGTTGGACTTTAGATTTCTTGATAATAGATGTACCCTCGTGTGTCATTTCTAATACATCCCATGCTTGTTTTGCATTTTCACAAGAGATGATTCTTTTAAATTCATCTGGTGATAATGCACAAGTAATTGTATTAAGTGCTTTTGCATTGGCACTACTCTCACTTTTCTGAAGTGTGGTCCAAAGAGAATAAGCCGTTACTTTCATTGATTTTAAACCATCGACATTAGTTACTTCAGTGATATGAGGGTTCCATTCATTCACTGTGGCCATCCACACACTTTCATCCAAGGATTTGAGGAAGATCCTCATCCTGGCTTTCCAATAGGCATAGTTTGTGCCATTAAAGGGTGGTGGCCTAGTGACTGATAGACTATCAAAATTTGACATCTTAATATAGCTTAGATCGTTAGCTCAGGAAATAAATCCAATAAATAAATAATAAGCATGAGCTATTAGGCTCTGATACCACTTGAAAGGGCCTAGCTATATGCCCTAGAGGGGGAGGGGGAGGGGGGGGGGGGGGGGGGGGGGGGGGGGGGGGGGGGGGGTGAATAGGGCAATGCCAAATAAAACTTATAACAACGGAATAATAAAATAAATAAAGCACAATGCTGAATTGAAATTAATCTCAATAACCTAAAATAAAGAGAATGATACTATATCAGTTCTAAGGACAACCTTACACCAAAAACCAAAGATTTAAGGTAGGACAACCTTATTTCTAGAACGTCCTTGTATCACAAACCAATGAGGAAAGAAAAGGCAAAGCAATCAAAATAACTTGGAGAAATAAATCCTAAGTTATTACAACATTCCCCACACTTACTTGGAATAAAAAGATTACAACATTCATCCACGAATATAAACCACAAAACTGAATGAATAAAGATATGAAAGAATAACGCACATCCACAACACAATGATATGTAGTGGTTCGCCTGTGTGTACACCAACTGTTATCCAACAGCCACACAGAATGCTACTCCACTCCTAATATCCTCACACAGGGGATATTAGCATGCACTATCAAAATAGGTTTCACAGGTTCACCTAAAACCTTCACAATTGTGTCTTTGATCTCGGGCTTACACAATCCAAAAACCCACACAATCTGAGTTTTCTGGCTCTCCTCAGATAACCAAAACAATGAGATTTTTCTGGCAAATCTCAAACAAAACCAAAGAAAGTAAATTATAAAAATGTAAAATACCTGAATCACCTTTTGAAGTAGCCCGGTAGAACCAATCGGAGTAGAAGTTCAATTCAACGTTCAAAGTCCAATACTCACTTTAAGAATGGTTCTATGTCTAATTGATTTTAAATCAAAAGGGCTAGTTCTATTTGATTTTAAATCTTAGAAGAAGGAATATCAGAAATTCCCCTTTTCAAATAAGATTGGAATGTAGATCAAAATCAAATAATAAACAAGCTAGCAGAGGAATATTAAATGAGCGCAATGTAGCTTAAAATAAACACAAACTTATCTCAGAGTATAGCCTAAAGAATGCTTGAAAAGAATTGATTTGAATTGCTAAAACTCTAAAGTTCGTGCTCTATTTATAGCCTAAAAAATCTCATCTACGACTGGTCTTAGGATCCTAGGACTGGTCGTAGATTCAAAGATTTTTAAAGATTTTCAAAGATTTTCGCGAGATAAGGATTTGTTGTTCCACGACCGGTCCTGGATAGCCTACGACTGGTCGTGGGTCACCTACGACCGGTCGAAGGACTCCCAATTTAGTTATTGGAGTTTGAGTTGTAGGGCTAAGACTGGTCGAAGGATGAGTCGTAGAACTCACAGTAAAAACACAAGATGAAAAACTCAAGACTGGTCGTACCAGAGCTAGGACTGGTCTTGAAGTCCCTACGAATGGTCTTAGAATAGCCCAAACAAGCATATTAAAATATATGAATTATGTATCCAGAATGACCTACAATAAAGCTCATCCTAAGGTCAATCTAAGGTCAAACAAAACTTAAAAGTGAGATGGACATTGAAAGTCTGTACACTCAGATGACCCTTAAGAGAAGCTTGAGAATATACGAATCTTGTAGTAGGCCTTCTTGAACTTGATCTTGACTTGAACAAAGTCTTCTTGAGCTTGATCTTGACTTGAACAAAGTCTTCTACTATACTTGAGCTTAATTATATCTTCAACATGCATACTTGAAGACTTCTATTCTTGAATTCTTCATCCATGACTTGAAACTTTCTTCATTTAAGATCATGTCTTGAAATGCGATGTCTTGAAGCAATAAATAGTCTCAAACAAGAAACACAATATATACAAGACATAGATATAGGTTTTGGTACTACAAAATTTGACAACCAAAGGGATATGAAATCATAGCACTTACACGCATGACCTGGAATTAGTGGACGTCATTTTCATATTAAAGCTCTGGAGACATTATCTTTACGGAGAGGAGTTTGAGGTCTTTTGCAACCACAAGAGCCTTAGGTCTATCTTCACGAAGAGAGATCTGAATATAAGATACATCATGGGATGGAAACCTTGAAATACTTCAAGTTTGAGGTCTCCTACCATCCTAATAAGGCTAACCTTGTGGTTGATACGTTGAGCTGCAAGAAGATAGTAGAATTTGCAACTCCGCTGATGATAGAAGAGTGGAATATGGTAGAGTTTGTGTAAGACTTCGAATAAATGCTTACAATAGAGGAGACGTTTGAGAGCGTCGTACACCTCTATGTACAACCGCTTATTAATGACTGAATCATTATGTTACAGAAAGGAGACGAGCTGTTGGTGAAAATGAGAGAGTAAGCAAGTGACAGTGAAGAATCTGAATGGAGGATTGGCTTAGATGGAGGTTTGAGATACTGTGGTTGCCTATGAATCCCAAATCTTTATGACTTGAGAAGGGAAGTCCTAGAAGTCGCACACAATTCAAAATTGGAAATGCATCCCAGTAGTATAAAGATGCATTGTGATTTGAAGCGTTCATATTGGTGGGACAACATGAAGGCCCGAATAGCAGACTTCGTGTCCCGTTGCCTCACGTGCCAGCAGGTCAAGGCCAAGCATCGTTGACCCCTTGGTTTACTTCAGCCCATACCCATAGCTGTTTGGAAATGGGATTTCATTTTCGGGTTACTGAAGACTAGGAAGGGACATGACTCCATTTGGGTGATTGTGGACCGATTGTTAAAATCAGCTCATTTTCTCCTTATCAGCTCATTTTCTCCCGATTAGAGTTTCAAACTCAGTAGATGATTTAGCCAAGCTGTACATCAAGGAGATAGTACGTCTACAAGGAGTTCCTATGGAGATTATGTCAGACAGGGACATGCGATTCACGTCCATTTTCTGAACTCAAATTTAGGAAGCAATAGGAGTGAAGTTCAGAACTGTGTTCCACCCACAGACTGATGTGCAGATGGAACGGATAAATCAGATACTAGAAGATATATTTTGAGCATGTGTGCTTGATTTCAAAGACAGTTGGGATGACTGTCTCCCCTATGTCAGCTTCTAAGCGAGCATTGGCATGGCCCCTTATGAAGATATGTATGGCCACCCATGTCAAGCACCACATTGTTGGGTAAAAGTTGGTGAGAAGAGCCTGATTGACACTTATTTGGTTCAAGCGACCTAAAAAAATATTGATATTATTAGGCGTCAACTTCTTGCAGCCCAGAGCAGACAGAAGAGTTACGCCAATATATGAAGGCAGTAATTGAAATTTGATATTGGGGATCACGTATTCCTTAAAGTTTTCACAATGAAGAGAGTCCTTCATTTTGGCAAGAAAGGGAAGCTTACACTGAGATTCATTGGCCCATTCCAAATTCTAGACCGAGTGGGTGTGATAGCATACCGCCTTGCTTTTCCCACACCACTCGTAGGCATACACAATGTATTTTATGTATCGATGTTGAAGAAATATCTACGTGATCCTATTCACATTACCGAGTGGGAGCAAGTACAGCTAAGTGAAGATGCTACCTATGTACTGCGACCAACACATATTCTAGATAGGAAGGAACAAGTGCTGCGCAGTAAAGTTATCCCGCTTGTGAAAGTATTGTGGACTTACCATACTTAGGAAGAGGCTACTTGGGAAACGGAAGCCGAAGTCCGTAAAAACTACCCTCAAATCCTTGAGGAGTACGAAAAGGTACTAATTTCTAGGATGAAATTTTTCTTTAAGGGGGGTAGATTATAACGTCTCGAAAAAATCTGTACAAAGGCCCAAATACCACCTCAGCCAGAACTCCCTAAGGACCATATTCTGTAGAAATTAGATAAAATTAATTAAGTATTAAGCTAAATTAATTGATGGATTAGCTTGAACCACTATCTATACAAACGGCAGAACCCAAAACCATCAAAATCATTGACTCAACATTACTTAAAAACCTATGAGAAATCCCAAAAGCCAGTTGCTCTCGGGAGCACGTTAAAACTCTGAATAAAACCTGGACCATACGTTGAAAGTCAGATGATTGTGAAACTATAAGATTATGATCATCTTATTTGGCTTTACAACCATCAAGGAAATCAAGCCTAAATAGTGTCCAGAATCGTACAACTTGAGCCCTTAGCGAAGTGTGTGAGAAACGCGAATATCCTAGGAAAATACATTGAAACTTAAGTGAGTTGGGCCATTGGCTTGTGGGAAAAATTAAAGATTTCAAACTGTCAATTTCTGACTGAACTTCACCCATGGATCAGGAAAATTTCGCTGCACATATCGGTATACTTGTGGCCTTGATCAAGTGACAACGACCGTTGATCTAATATAGGTCCATCACGGTTGATTGGCCTATCCAAACGTGCTTAAATCACATCCTAGCCTAGATCCATTGTCAAGAAACTTAATCTATGACATTGACAGGTAATAAACCACCAGATGTGTCCCGTCTACTCAAAATAGACACCCATTGGCTATAACCTAAGTATGCGATGGCCTTGGGGCTGTTGACATCAGTTCTGGGCCTATATAATGTCCTTAAACCACCCCATTCCCATTTTATACGAATTTCTCTAACCCTGGGAGAGAGAAGAGAGAAAAGAAGAGAAAAGTGTGATGGAAAGAAGAGAGCTCCTTGGAGTTTTTTGCAGTGATTCGTTCTTACTACTCTATGCACTGAATCACCTTTACATCTAGCTAACCAATCCATTTCAACAATGACTTGGGTAAGAAATCTTAATGCTAATCTTGGTTTAGAAAGCCGGATTGAGTAATCGACGAAATAACTGACTTATTTCATGATTTAGATATCTGTTGTTCTATATTGAGAACGTAGGATTCAAACCACGTTCGAAACGAGAATTTCGATGGAAGGTGTAGACTATAAACGTTTAGGTTATGGTTTTCAAGGATTTTAATGTTAGCAATGATTTATGTTTGACTTGATTGCTGTCATATGATGTTAGTTATGACGTTGTTGAAAAATTATATGTGTGTGAACTATGTTGAATAGAAGATGCATTCCATGTGTTTGTTGAAAGGTTTGAATGAATATGAAATTGTGATTTCTGCTTGCCATGATTTCTAATTTAAGATCAATGTTTGTTTTATGCTTTATAACTGACGTTGTGTAATGAATTGCTATAGTTCATGTCATAACTAATCCAGTCTATGTATTTAGTAATGTGTAGTTCAAGTGTTCGATAAAATGTCTAAATGATAAATTGTTGGTGAATTGTATTTAATAAGGGTATTGAGATATGATTCTCAATTACCTTATCTATATACATAGTTTCCTTCATGTAATCTTAAATTTGATTACGCAATTTATGGATGAAATGTGCATAGTTGGTAACATGTTCAATGTGTTTGATGAAATTCTCAATTGAGGAATTGATTAGAATTGTTTGTCAAATGCTGATATGATTAACACATGTATTTACTTGCCACATTTGCATAAGTTTGGGACTACAACGTGGTCCAGGCAATCGATGACAGTTCCCATTTGGGTGGCCGAATTAGTCTCGCCACATTTGATACGTTCAGTGAATTCAGGTCGTATGATGATTGTTGATAGTGGTTAGGCCATGTGAAGGGCTTATGCACTCCATGTCGATTAATTCAGCGTGCGCTCGTACCAATCGAACTTGGCTAATAAACTGGTTGGCCAATTATGTGTTTATCATTCATAGACATCACTGCTTGAATCTGAGGTACCACTTACTAATGTAAAGGCCTGTTTCAACCATGGTACCACGACCCGCGAAGACTCATGAGTCAGACATGGTGGTATGGGATACCGTGGTTGAGTTGTCAGCCTACGTTGGGGTGACGAGCCTCCCTATAGTGACCAATGAACTACCCAAAACTCATGAGCCGAATATAGTGGTATGAGACACTGTATTCGAGTTGTCGGCCTACGCTGAGGTGGAGAGCCTCCCCGTAGTGACCTCGAGTATAAACTCTTGAATTTACCTATCAACTATTTTTATTAGGGGTAAAGCCCTACAACTTGCCTATCGTATGTGATTAACTAGGATTGATGACCCTAGATGGATCTCCATATGGGGTTAGTGATATAAAGGGAGGTGCCTTAGTTTTTCAAATTTATTATATGAATAATCCTAATTAAGTACTTGGCTAACACATCCATACACCCCATTGCATGTGCTTTGGCAATGAAGGGCAAGTTTAGGGAGTTTGTCATGTGCAAACGGTTAATGAAGTCACTTATGAGGGAGCATTGTGCGAGTGTATCATCATTATAACATATCATCTCTGCATTAACAAGAGTACTTAGGATATGAGTTGTACTGCTTTATCATTTCCGCTTTACTAAATTGATAACATGTTAACTTTTTCCTTATAGTACCACTGAGTTAATCACTGTCACACCCCAAACTCAGAAACTGGGCTCACAAAATTCCTGATTACCGAATCCGGCGCCGACAGCCTCCGTAGAACCCCATTTTCGGCTCCTAGCACCCATTCGCCAGGTTCCGATCCTGGGATGCTACGAGGAGGATTTTCAACGTCAGTTTGATTCGTAATAAGCATAACCAAAGGCATAACCCACAAACAACAACCAAGAACTCCATAACATTTTCACTATGATCGAAAACTTTACAAGTACAATGAGCATAAAGGGAAATACAGTGGTAAAGAACAAAAACTCCAAAACGATCTGCAACGTGCTCCTGCCTCAACGCTGCTGCGAACCAACGTCACCACACGCAACGGTCGTGCATAAGCTTATAGAAAGCTTAGAGGGTGGTGAAAGTGTGTGAGAAAGGTAGTAATATGAACATGCAATGTCAGAGTAATGCGGAATATGCAGATGGATCCATAATTTCATGAGCCGTACCAAGGCTATGCGATGCAAGACATGAATGATATGGGCCACCCAAGGACATGCGATGTGCAATACAACTCCAGCATACAGATCCTCATCTATGTCCACACATCAATACAACTCAAATATGGGATATCACCGAGGTCTAGTACACTCTAAACCAGATTGCCGCCACATCGCGCGCAATAAGGTAAGTGGAAGAGACCTCACTATCCGTCTGCCAATATCGGGCACGACTTGTCGATAGCGGACCCATTCCTCTAGCTGGTCAGACTCAGCCTAGGATTGCCCCCTACACTCGGGTGGGTAAGGCCGCACCCCCTTCCAACCGACCACGACATAGTGGAGAGCACAACCAACTGGTATTCGGCACTCAGCGCTCATCTACCCACTCGGTCTAGACATTGGAGCAACCTCTTAGTACCATAAGGGTTTAAAGACTTTCACCCAGGGATATCTATAGTACCCCATGTAGAACAAGATTTTTGGTATCTAATCCTGCCAACCATGATGCGTCTGTGGAGGCTACGGCCCTGATGTCGCTAGGGCGTACAATAACCATGTCACACAAATGCAAAATGCATGATTCACGCTATCCAGTCATGCAACAATTCCTGCGCATATAGTGCGCTCATGTAGGGTAACATCACCTAACTAGGAGTCCATAAACAACCTGCCCGAAGGCATATGCTATGATCAGTCAATCCTCATATCAAGCATACATATGATGCGTATGATCATGAGTCATGAAACCATACTAAACATGTAAATGAGTGATGAACCATTCTTACAATGCAGATGGGCCTAGACGGCCTATACACAGCAAGTACGGCCCAGTAATGGGCCCTAAGGAGAGTCGTAATGTGGACATCCAACCAACATTACACTCGCAATGTGGACGTCAAACCAACATTGCTCCCAAGGCACAATCTTTGTAAACATCGCTACTTAGTCTGTATTGGAATTACACATTGCAATGGACCTTAGGTTCATCCCATTGGGCCTTGCATATATATCAAATGGGTCATATCTTATGGGCCTTTTATTCATCAGATGGGCCACATAAATGGGCCACACCAATGGGTCTTATGTGCATTGCAATGGGTCAAAATTCGTGGGCCTTGGACTGCATCAAATGAGCTTAACTCATGGGTCTTAAAGGTAAATAATGGGCCACACCAATTAAACCCCATATGTATGCCAAATGGGCCCTAACCTCTTAGGCCTTGCATGTATATCAAAGTGGGCCTAAACCCCTAGGCCTTACATATATCAAATGGGCCTACTTTCATGGGCTTTAAAATTGCATCAAATGGGTCCAATTTCATGGGCCTTGGAATACATCAAAAGGGCCTAGTCCTACGGACTTGGAACATATCAAGTGGGGCTAAACCCATAGGCCTTATATGAATCAAATGGGCCTAACCCATAGGCCTTTCATAAATCAAATGGGCCTAACCCATAGACCTTTTATAATTCAAATGGGCCTAGCCCATAGGCCTGTTATAAAACAAATGGGCCTAACCCATACATGAGTGGCACACCCAATTAGCCACTCATGCCTTAAAATGATTTCACCAAGCGGATGGATGGTCTGGATGCATCACATGCATCATGGCGGGTCCCACGGGGGGATGACACATGCATCACGGAGGACTCCACCGTCCGCTAGACGGTGGAGGCAGTACAACATCAAGGTGGGCGCCACCGTCCACTGGACGGTGGACTTAAAACATATACATCATTGTGGGTCCCATGTGGGGCCCACTGTAATGTTTAGATGACATCTAACCCGTTCATAAGGTCACTTAGACCTGAATGGAGTGAAAACCCAAATTTCAGATTGATCTGAAACTGCTGTGGGCCCAGAAGGAGCTTTCAATGGTAGATGTTCAATTCATTATTTCCTATGGTGCGGGCCACCTGAGTTTCGGAATCAGCCGAAACTTGGAGGGGGCCCACCTGAGGATGGGACCCACCTCATGGATGGTTTAGATGGCATATAGGAATCAAGGTGGGGCCCACGGCTGGTGGCCGTGGGTCCACGTCGTCCGCCTGTCACCTGCAACAGCGCAGGCGCTGCCTGCGCTGTCCTGACAGCAGCAGCATCTCGCTGCCTCATCCTCTCTCTCTCCTTAATTTCATTTTTTTTACCAAAAATCATGCGTGGGGCCCGCTACCTGGAAATCCACTCCAGCCATAGTGTTCTACAGCTCGCAACAGAAAAAAAGAGTTCGAAGTTCAATTTTTTTTTGGTGGATAGAAATACCAAAAAATTTCTCAATGGTAACCGCCAATGTTCCCCATACTATGGCCCACAAGATATTCAGATCAGCCCCATTCTTTTACTCGATGGTTAAAACGATGTGGGTAAGGGGATGGACGGCTTGGATCGAATATGTACATCAAGGTGGGGCCTACACAAGGGGACCACCCCAAAAGCTTCTCTTTTCTTTTCTTTTCTTTTTTTTTTTGGTACAGGGACGTCCAGCGTCCCAGACGCTGGACGGTGTGGTCCTCTTAAAATATATTGTGGTGGCCCCTGATGAAGTGGGCCACCACTGATATTTGACGTGGGTACAACATATAAGGTGGGCCCCACTTGAATAAAATTTGAACAAAATAAATCTCAAGGTGGGGTCCATTCAAGTGGGCCACACAACCCTATCACATAAAATAAAATATAATAAAATAAAAAGAAATAAAAGAGAGAGAGAGAGACATGGAGAGTGGGACACGCTTTGTGATGGAGGGCTCCGCCACTATGAGCCCTCCCTTATATGAAATCATACATCAATGGATCCCTCTATGCATGGAATCACCGAAATTGACAATCAACGGTGAAGATCCGTTCCCCACCGATATGATCAGTCTAGATGACCTTTAAATATAATGAAACGAACATCATGATGGGGTCCATGGAGAATGGCCCCACCATGGATGATCATGATGATCAAAGTGGTCCATTGGCCACAACTTAGGGTCCCAAGTGAGATCCACGCCATTGATCGGTGGGCCTCACTTGACCCATCATAAAAACAAGAAAAACTAGTATGATCTAGCACCCACCGTCCGATCTTCTTGCTCCTAGGGGTTCCTTGGCACCTTAGCTTCAACTTCAATGGATGAGATGAGGAATGGAGGGTTGAGATGAGAGATCTTGGGATGAAGAGGTGGGCCACACTTAGATTTTAGGAAGAGAGGGAGAGGCTCATACATAGGAGGGGTTTGTTGCTTGGAATTGAGATGAGAAAATGAGAAAGAGAGAGAGTGTTGTAGAGAGAGATGGATGAATGGATGAATGACGGTTGTGTAAGAAGGTCTTGACTTTTGAGGCTTTTTGGTTAAGAGAGGTATGGGAGGTGTAAGAAAAGCTTCACTTTTGAGGCCTTTTGTGTAAGAGAGGTATGGGAGGTGAAGACTTTTGTGGTTGCTTGGGAAAAGGGGTGAAAGTGATGTGTACTTGACATGTACTTGACATGTGATGGATTGATGGATTGATTGATTGATGGGATTGATGTGATTGATGTGACACATCGTAGAGATTCTCTTGGGTTTCACAATGCGTGGCGTTTTCTCGCACCGAACGTTGGCCCACATCTCTTGACCAGGGTATCGCCTCGGCACGCGAGTCGCGGCATTGAAACCGCAACGATGGCATGGTCGCTATGGTATTGGTCTCGGGTTGAGTCGACTCGGGTTGTCGGCATACTAATTAGGGTCGCGCGTCGAGATCGGTTAAGGGTCGAAGGTTGCCGGAATTCGACCGGTAAGACCGCGGAAGTCTACGAAAAAGTACGGACCAAGATACGGGTCTTACAATCACTCACTCCCACTCTCGGACGGTATTTTAAAACACTAACCAGACTTTCTTGTAGATGCAGGTGATGACGGAATCTATACATCTGAGCTGGACTTCTTTGACAAGGAGGAGTTCTCCTATGTACAACTATCAGGTGGGTCTATGTACACCATGCGCTGATTGACGGGATCAAAGGGATTATATGGATTATTTAAACATTCACATTTTTACAGTTTGTATATTTTGAAATCAAAGATGTATATATTCAGCTCGGTAGCACACTCATACTCCAGAGGTTATGAAACACATATATACTTTATATATTTTCCTGAGTCTTCCACTTGCTAAATTATATTAACTCTAGAGTATGATAGGCTAATTTAATGTAATCTCTCTCATGTTTAATACACTAATATAGACAACATTTAAACATCATTATCTATGTTGCATAAGTGATGTGTTGGATCTCGGGAGTTGAGCTTTGCTCAACCCTCAAAATTCGGGGCGTTATAATAAATCTTTTAGAAATTTGGCATATGAAGGGAATTGTTTAACAACATCCAATAGAAGGATATTGACCTTCACTTGCTTAAGAACCTCTAGAATATCCTGAGAGTTAGAGAGACATTTTGGTTCAATCAACCGTTGAGGGAATGACACAATCGGCTTACTTTGAGGTTTCAGTTCTAACTTATGTGGAGCATTGCTAGCTCTATCATTCTCATTTATTTTCAGGCCCTTAGGCTTATCAACCATCACCGGAATAGATTTGTCAATTATCTTCCCACTCTTAAGAGTGGTGATAAACTTAACCTACTCCATCTATTTTGAAGAGCTTAAGTCACGAATTTCATATTGTTGTTTTGGGTTGAGGAGAGGTTGAGCCGGAAGGATCCCTTTCTCCCCAATCAATTTTTTTATTTCATGCCCTTGTATGGGCTTTGTAAAGTCTCAAAAGGCTTGCAGCATACCCTGATTAAAAAGTTATTGGTTTTGTATATGTTTTAAGATCGAATCCTCTTGAGGTTCCATTTGATTCAGAAATTAGTTAAGGATCCCTTAAGGAGTAGCCGTTTGATTTGTCCTCCAATTGAAGTTTGGATGGTTCCTCCATCTTGAGTTATATGTATTTGAGGTGGGTCCACTAAAGGGTTTTTGGTAGTTGTTTACTACATTTGATTGCTAATTCAATATCTCTTGAAAAGCAGGAATTGTTGGAAAATTCTCATTTATATGTATGTTACAAGCACAAATACCACAAAAAAGTTTCGTTGTCTTTTCAGATTCTACCTTCTTAAGTTCCATGGCCTCAACTTTTCTTGTGAGTTTGGTCACTCTTGCATTTATATCATCTTCCTCTTCTAGAACATAAATTCCTCCCCTTTCATTTGTTTGAGTAAGCTTAAAAGTGGTAATTCTTGAAGAGGTATCCCATGATTGCGCAATTTCAACAAGTTTATCAAAATAATCCCACACATTATCCGTTTCCTTATTCATGAATTTCCCATTACACATCATCTCCACAAATTGGCTCACGGATGAGGTCAATTCCTTATAGAAAAAGTTTGTAATACACCATGTTTCCTAGCCATGTTGTGGACATGAATTTATGAGATCCTTAAATTGCTCCCAACATTAGAAGAAGGTCTTATCCATTTTTTACGCAAAATTCATGATTTCTTTCTTTAAGGTATTTGTTTTATGATAGGGAAATAACTTTTGAAGGAACTCCCTTGTCATCTCAGCTCACGAGCCAATGGACCTTGTTCTTAAGGAATGTAACCATGACTTAGCATTTTCTTTCAAAGAGAAAGGAAATAATTTCTATCTAATTGTGTCATCAGACATGTTTGGAAAGTGTAATGTAGATATGATTTCATCTAACTCTTTCATATGCAAGTATGAACTTTTAGATTCTAGTCCATGAAACTTAGGGAGGAGTTGAATTACCCTTGGTTTAATATCCATGGTTACTGCATTCAATGAAAATATCATGCAGGAAGGTGTACTCACCTCCGTCGGTTGTAAATAACTCATAGAGTACAAGGCGGGGGTGTATTATGCACCTCGTTTTCATCTTGAACTTCCTCAACTGGTGGTTGAGGTTTATTTACATCCATTACTTCAATTAACTAAGAGGATCTCAAGTGGCGTCTAATCCTTTGATGGATAGGCAACCCTTCGATTAATCCTCCTTCACTCAAGAGACGTTGAGTGTTTTTACGAACCCACTTAGGCTTGAAACACGCACAACCCTCAAGCACAAAATAACTAAAACCTAGAAGAAAGAAAAATAAAGAAAATAAGAAATCTAAAAAGAAAGAGAGATTGGAGAAAGGTTATCGAATTAGAGCTGCTATATTAAGATCCTACAAAACAAAAAATAATGTTAGTTTATAAAAACAATTTCAGAAAAAATCCTAACCTAAAAAAAGTAAAAAGTTAACCCTAATCTTAACCTAATTCTAATACCAATTAATTCCAGAAAAATGTAGTTGTAGTTTCCGACAATAGCACCAAAAACTTGTTCACAACCCCAAATGTAGGGTTGCGATGTAGTAATAACTCATGAGAATGAGGTCAAATCCACATAGACTAAACTTGTATGTATTCTGAAAAGAACTAGAACTAAAACTAGAAGAATATTTAAATCTAAATTCTAGAATAAAAGAGAGTAATTGTGAATAATGTTTAAACTATCAATTAAAGGTGAGAACTAGGGTGTCAAGGATCCACTTATAGCTTTCAAGATGTTACTTTACTTGATTTAAGGAACACAATTGGAATTGGAGTCTTAACCTATCCAATTGGAAGATAAAGTAATTTAAATCAATTCTAAACTTTTCATTGACCTAATTCTCAATGGAGGAGAATTGTGATGGTTGGAAGGGATTCCATCACCCTACTATACCCAATAGACGATGGTGAACAACAAGATTTACCAATCTCAAAAATAAGAAAAGAAGATATCACAACATCTATTGTAATTTGAGTCATAATAAATCATAGAAAACTAAAAATATTCCTTTAATATAAAACTAGAAATCAATCAGGTTTAATAAGAACAAGAATTGAAGTAAGATAATCATCCAAACACGTTACAAGTTAGCCAACCATAAACATGATTGAAACCATCTCTTAAACAAAGCATGAAAAATAAACTAGGGAAGAAGAAAAATACTTTATCGGCTACTTCACCCTTGTGCTATGCTCCTTGAAACCTTTTCAAACCCTAAAAAAAGCTTTAAAGTATCCTAGGGAGTCCTATTTATAGTTGTGAAATTTTAATTTTCACACCTAGTTGGAAAAATCTAGAAACCGCCTCAAATTTACGCACTTTGCGCAATTTTCTAAAATAGGCTTAGAGTTTAAACCTCCTCAAATTTACACACTCTACGCAGTTTCCCAAAATATGTTTGGAGTTTCAGAATATGCTTTTTCAGGACAATTTCAGGAATATGTTTGTTTTCATGATAATTTTAAAATTCTTTTTCTTCACTTCAAATCTTTGATTCTCTTCATTCCTCACTTGATTTTCTTGGATCTTTAACATGTGAATTCTTCATTAGAGACTTTTAAATCTCTAAATCTTCATTTAGTAATATTTTGAGCATAAATATTCCTTTTGACATCAATTTCACCTTAAGCTCTTGAAATCACCTCGCACATGAAAACATGCATATTTAAATCGATTAAGCACTTTCATGTTTATAAAACCAATGTATAAATAGGGAAAATATGCAATATTTCGTACTCAACACATACACACCCTAGTGACATTAGGGTTGTGATGGTGAAACTCGAGTATACGACTCATTTTTTGAAAACACAAGTGTTAACCTTTGAATGTAGCCAAATTTCATGTATTTTTTTCTTTTTCAGAGTTAGCAATTTAGCGGAAGAGAAACAAATCAAGCATAAATGAAATTTTCATATACATTTAAAATATATAAATGGCTACCCATAAAGCTTATACAAACCAATGTATCAATGCTACAAATACAGGAATGAAACAAAATCAATTACAATGAATCTTGAGCGGCAAGATCACGTAGCTTCTCTTTGGCTAGATACAGCCACACATCCCTAAAATTTGTATCCTACCCCTCAACAGTCTGGACACGAATATCATTCAAATCACCTGTGCTACCTGTATGGTTATATATTCAAAAGATAAATGGTCATCTTAGTGCGAATTCCCCTCAATATTACACACATTGCATTAGTTAAGTATAGTTTTGAACAAGAAAAAAGACAAAATAATCCATGATACAATCTTATTTAAATGCATGGATGCGTGAATGCACATCAACTGTGGATGCTCATCCAGTTAGATTTTGGGCAAAAGCTATGTATGTGGCCAACCACTACTAAAAGTACATCTAATACGTGCGTAGTGACCTACTCCCCAAAGTAGGTCGATTGTCGATGGTCTGGGAGCTAGCGAAAAGATACCATGACAGAAGGCCACGTGCTACCGCATCCAAAGTAGCCACTCGTCATCGCTTATATGCTATAAATGCATGATTAACCCAACCATTAGTATTCTAATTGTAAACAACTAATTTAAGAAAGCTTGAAGGTCACTAAGTGTAACATCCCAAAAATCGGGGGGTCGAGCAAAAACCCAACTCCCGAGTTTCAAAATATTATTTATGCAACATAGATATGTATGATTGAATGTTGTCTATGATAATGTATTAAACATGAGTGAGATTAAGCCAGAACAGCATATCATACTCCAGAGACAGTTAAATTTGCAAGCGGAAGACTGTAATAGTATGTATAACATATATAAACTGTTGTATGTCTCCAGAGTGTGAATATATTACCAGGTTATACACATACATGTATACTTCAAAAATAAACAAAATGAATATACATGAGGGCGCTAAAAATAAAAAATGACAAGTGTCAATGTATCTAATCAACCTCCCTGTAATCCCGTCAATCAGATCACGCATAAAGGAGAGATCCTCCTCCTCATCATCAAATCCAGCTCCGCTTCGCAGGCGGCGCCATCATCTACAATCACAATAGGGACTGGTGGGTGTCCGAAAACACCATCCCGTAACGTGGGAGTGAGTGATCAACTCAGTGGGATGAGAGAGCAGAGATTAGCATGTTATCAAATTAATCATGTGATAATAGTAAAGCAGTAAATCAAACAATCCTAATACTGTTGTTAATGCAATATGACATGACGTGATGTATGCCCTTATCGACGATCTCCCTCATACGGCAACATCTTACGACCGCGGGATGCCACACTCCCTAGAGTGCTCCACATCTTCCAGGCACATGCAATGTTATGATGATATGATTTCCAAGTTGTTATTAGTCCATTCAAACAGCAGGATTGGGAAACTAAGGTACCTCCCTTATATCAATCCCAACACAGATCCTGGCTAGGGTCGTCACTCCTAGTAATCTCATACGATGTATATTTTGTAGGTCATTGCAAGGGTTTCCAGGGCTGTTGCACGCACTCGTTGCACCGCTCCCCCATCACCTTATCAATACAGGCCTACTGTACTCTGCTGCTACTGAAGGGTCGTCGCCTCCCGTAGACTCAGAATACGCTCGCGGTCACTACAAAGGGCTGCCAGGGCTGTTGCTCGCACTCGTTGCACAGCTCCCCCATCACCTTATCAATGTAGGCCGACAACAAGAATATAGTGTCCCATACCACCATAATCTGCTCATGAGTCTAAGTGCTCACTGGTCACTACGGGGAGGTTTGTGGCCCCAGCGTAGGTTGACAGCTCGACCACGGTGTCCCATACCATCATGCCCGGCTCATGAGGCTTCGTGGATCAAGGTACCATGGTTGACAGGGTTTACAACGATAAGTTCAGTACCCTAGGTTCAAGCAGTTATGACTCATGCAGGGTGAACATACAACGGCCAGTTGGGTTACTTGACGGACTCGACTAGCACGATCGCATCTCAAGTCGAACGACATGAAGTGCGTAAAACACTTCGTGTCGCCTAACCACTGCCGCCAACTCCAGAACACGGCTCGCGTTCATCGACGCGTCGTTCGTGGCGAAGATAAGCTAACCACGAATTCATTCGGTTACCGACTGCCTGGACTAGGCATAGTCCCAAACAATCATAGAATCACATCAACAGTTGTGTAAGGGTAATGGAAATGAAATACAACCATGTGAGCATGTTAACACATGTTATTACATATAACTTAAGCAAATCATCTTACACATGTCTTTCACACATATGATGAAATTACGCATGTCGCCAACATATAGGAAATCCTCTCCATCAACATATTAATTGAGAATTCAATCTCAAACTAAATCATAAGGAAATCATCAAGTACATGTTATAGCATACCACTTGAGTACAACATCAAGCATATGCATTTCATACATATAATGAAATCGTACATATGGCTAGCCTGTAGGAAATCATTTTCATCAGCATATTAATCGAGAAATCAATCTCAAACTAATTCATAACACCATTTAACTCAATACATACTAATACAAACATTTATACAAACACTTACACTACACACTTAAGTCTACATATAACATGTCGACCCGAAGTGCGCATTTAGGCGAATCTCTTCGCCAAAATAATTATGCACGTATTCCTAACATTCTAATGCGACAATAAACCATGTCAATCACATCAGCAAAATATGAATATAAACAGTACTTCCTACAAATGACTAAAATGCCTTAAATCTCATATTCTTCGTTGGTTTACGAAACAGGAAACGGACAGCATGTTGTACATGTCAAACGGCGTTGCCGTCGAGAATCTACTATTAAACGACATTGAAATCTTTGGAAACAGTCAATCAAAGCGTCTAAAATCCGCACCTTGTCTCTTATGGATGTGTAAATTCGAACGGAGCGTATACGCTTCGTCTACGGCGAATAGGGAACCTAATACACAAGCTACATAAGCTACATCGCTAATGGAATTGACGGAAGATTAAATCAGCAAGTGTTGAAGGTTTTCCTCACCTAGAAGTGCGTTGGAATCGCCGGGAAAGTGATTGGAGTGCGTTGCTTAGGCGCTTGCAGCAGGTGGCACGAGCAGCAAGAAATTCTCTCCTACTCTCTCTCACAAACTCTCACCTTTTCTCTCTCCCAATCTAGAGATTTTTACAATTTCGGATGGGAGAGAGGGATGAGGGTTTCAACCCCTTTTATAAGCTTAAAAACGCCGAAAACAGGCTCCGGAACGAAGTTTACTTAGTGCATATCCAATTCGGGGCTGTTTTGGTTCAAAAGATATTTTCTGATGGTCCCCTGGTTGAATGCGATCGGACTTAAACTCATGCGTACCAGATCTAGCACGTATTAAGTTTTCAGTCCGGCAGGGTTCGCAGATCGCACGTGGCGGGCCAGTTTCAGTTCAGCGGTCACCGCACGTAGATCAGGGCTGAAAGTCTCATGATATAAAATAAAAATTTCTCCTGATCCGAGGGTGTAATCTGGATGAATTCTGACGGTCAGAACGCTCAATACTGACGTGTCAAGTCGTGTGCCAGATTTGAATTTGAAATTTCAACTGTCCCTATTCGCACTCTCTTCGGTCCGGGCTCAATGAAATAGCCTGTGATTATCGGTTTGACTTGATTTTCGGAATGAGTGTCAAGTCCAGCTAGGCGGTTCTAACGGTCTAAGATAGGAGGTATCGGACTTTCGACGCGCGGTCTAGATCCAATACAAAGATTCAAAGTGGTCCAGAGAACAAACCTGCTCAGAGTTTGGTCCGAGGTTATAGAGTATTATAGAGTCGTCGGTTCTACTCGATTTGGGTCTTGTAGAACGTATTTAAAGTGATCAGGGACTATTTCCCAGCTACTCCAGCGTCGCGCTAGCTAACTTACACTTATTTTTCAAAGGAATTAATCCTACGTGATTTCTTTGGCTATGGAATTGGGTTCTAAGCGATTTTTCAGGTGTTTTAGTTGACCCATTGCCTAAGGACGTCTAATCCCAGATTGGCCAAAATCTGGGGTGTTACACTAAGGGGGACTCATTATGTAACTCCCCGTGTTTTTCCAACCAGAATATATGACTCATCCTCCAAAAAACCCGAGTGTTAACCTTTAAAGATAGTCAAATTCAAGTATTTTCTTTTCTTTTCTTTTTCTTTCGGAGTTAACAGTTTAACGAAAGATGGACAAATCAAATATGAAAGAGAATTTTATTTACATTTAGAATATACGAGTGGCTACTCATAATGACTTATACAAACTAATGTCTTCATATTAACAAATACAAGAATTACATAATTTACACATGAGAAATAATAAAACACATATAAATTTGAGCCGCAAGATCACGCAGCTTCTCTTGCCAGATACAACCATGCATCCCTGGCAATTGTACCCTGCTCCTTATCAATATGAACACAAATATCATTTAGGCCACCCGCATTACCTATACATTTATATATTTGATGAATGAGTAGCTAGCTCAGTGTGAATTTTCCTCAAGATTACACACTGCCGCATTAGGTAAGCATAATTATAAACAAAGGCATTCAAAACAATACACGATATAGTATTATTAAATGTATAGATGTGTGAGTGCACATTGACTGGGATGCTCATCCACTTGGCTTTTGGACAAAACCCATGCATGTGGCCGGTCACCAGCGAAACTCACCGAAAGTAGGCCGATAGTCGATGGCCTGGGAGCTAGCGAAACGATATCACGACTAACAGCACGTGCTATAACATCGAGAATTAGCCACCCGGCATCGTCTGTATGCCATGAATGCATGATTAGCCCATCCGTTATTATTCCATTTACAACCAGGCAGTTTAATAAAGCTCAAAAGTCACTACGGGGGGCTTATCACCCAGTGTAGGCCGACAGCTTGGGCATAGGTCTCATACCATCATCCTTGGCTCATGAGGCTACCACCTTAGGATGTTTAATGAAACCACATCAACTAGTAGCTAATCATAATTCAATATATGGGGCTTACAATTGCATGGTTGCACAAAAACAATACATCGAGCCCACATAGGGCAAATACCAAAACTAAGCTACATAGAGTAAATATTAAAACTAAGTCACATACGGTAGATATCAAAACTATGTGATAAAAGACCATCCTTAAAAGCCACTTGGATACAACAACCCATGGATGGTAGGCCCACATCAATATTCCATTTAAAACATCATCAAGTAACCATTGAGTCGAAGGTTCATTATAATCATAATCAATCAAGTAACATCCCAAGTATGGGTGTACATTTATAAGTGAGATTTTCCACTGTTTGATGTACCAGTTTAAGTCTCATAAGAAATCCACAAGTAATCCATAAGTATGAGAAAATATGCAGGATAAATATTGAGCATGTAATCTAGCATTCAATTCCAACAACTAACACATGTAATCATAAGATAAAGATATTAATTATTAACCAAAATTAAAATAAAAACTATCACTTAAGCTAATAGGAAAATAGAAAGCTGAAGGGGAAGAAATCACCACCTTATGTTTTGAACCACCTGTATCATCACTAAGAAATGCGTATTCCCTTAGAATCAAATCCTACCATAAATCATAAAGTTATACAGATAGATTCAAGCTTTACACACTATTTAGGGTTAAGGTCTTAACCTAGGGTTTGGATTACCTAGGTTTTAGGGTTTCATCCTAAGGGTAGTCTTAGGAGTTGAACTATGATGTATGTGTGGCTTAAACACAATGTAATAAAATGGTTAGTTACAATTTAACGTTAATAATATAAATAAATATTTGTGACCATGGTAATAATAAGTATTGCAATGGTAATAAAATAGTGTAATCAATTATTAATGATAATATTTTCAGGCGGTGGATACCATAATAATATCATTAATGGTAATTTTGTTTATAATATCTAATATTAGCGTAAATAGTGTACTGGTGACTATTCATGCTTAATAATTGTCATAATTGTTGTAATGAAACTAATGGTAATTCAAAATAATCTGATTTGGGAATAGAGAGTTGACTCACGATTTGGTAGCTTGACTCGACGATTTGACTCAGCAAGTTAAAATCTCATTACTTCTCTACCTTCCTTCTCCTTCCCTTCTCTTCCTTCTCTCTTTGCCACTCTACCTGACTATGTGAGTCTGGACTTAGCCAACCTTACACCCAACTCGGACTGAACTCAGAAAAATGGCAGCCGAGTTGACTCGATATCACCTTCTCTCCTCTTCTTCTTCCTTCTTTCTCTCTTCTTTCTTCTTTTCTTTTCTTTCTTCTTCCCAACTTGACCAGGACTCGCCCTGACTTGATAACAAGTTGAGGCAGAAAGGAGCAGCACCTTAGTGAGTTTCAAATGAGTTATCTCGACCCGACTCGACCTGGTACAGCACCACAACTCGAATCCTCTTTCTTTCTTCTTCCTGATATTTTCTTCTTTCTACCTTCCTTAGGGTGACTTCGACCAAACCAGGCCCACCCCAAATCTGATCGAGTCAGCAAGCCGATGGGTAGAGTAGCATCATGGTGCAACTACACCACTCGCACTCTCCCTCGCTCTATTCTTCCTTCCTTCGTAATTTTATATTCTTCTCCTTCTTTCCTTCGCCTTCATTTCTCGGACCCATCCATCAAGATGCTTGACCAAATCTCATCCAGACTCAGGCCTCAGTTAGTCAAGCTTGTTGGACTCGGCAACGAATGCTGCACAAGGAGTACTTGCACTCACTCCCTCTCCCACCATCTTCTTCCTCATTCTACCTTCCTCTCTTCCTTCTTTAGCTCCTCCTCTCTCGAAATGATCCAGGGACCCATAGACCGGTGCAAGCTCACCCCAAGTCGAGGTGACTCAGACAGCTTAGTGTGGTGTGACACTAGCTGCCCGCCATTCTCTCCCTCATTCCTCACCTGTTCTCTCTCACTCTCTCTGTCTTCTCTATTCCTTAACCTTCTATCTTCCTTTTTATCATGTCTAACAAGCTCAAGACTCAGTTTAACTGAGTCCGAGCGAGTCAGCAATTGGTGAAGATGACATGGCTGTCAATGGTGGAATCTCACCCGAATGTTTATGCTTCGATGTGGTGGTTATGGACTACTCGAATAGATGCAAGAGTGCTTGTAGAATGAGGATTTTGAACGTTAAAGGAGGTTTGGATGGTGGGTTCACTAGAGGAAGAAAACGATAATTTTTCTTAAGAATGGGAGAGGAGATGTGTTTGCTCAATCCTCTCCCCTTTTTATGGTTTGCCTTACATCCCAACACCATTAGATCGATAATAAATGGTCTGGATTTGATCCAGTTGAAACCGCCTCTAAAATACGGCCAAAAATGATAAAACTGGTCGTGGTTTCTGCTTGGCAACAGGCTGAAACCCTAACCCATGTGAAAGGCAATGGACGGATGAGAACTACCTAAATGGAGGGGTAGGATTGGAGGATTCCTCCTCACGCGGATCACTAGCCTAGCAACAGCAAGGTAATTTTTGCTTTTGGAAAAATAGCCACACGCGGCTCTATCTGGGCTCGAGTTTGTGTGCATGCATGTATTCATGAGTGTGTACGGAAGACATTGATTTGGTCAACCCCACTTCATGGATCATATGAACAGTTTGGATTAGATCAGGGTGGCCCACATTGGTGACCATGGATAAGTTTCGGGGCAATAGGAAACACAACCCTGCTCACACGCTCACCCGTTTGCACCTGTCCTCGTGAGCACACATGTGTGCATGGACTTACATGAGTGACGTGGTTTTGGTTAGATTCACATTGCGCACCAGATGGATGGTTTGGATCATGCACGCGACACATATGGTGGGCCATTGATCAACCAAACAGAAACAGTTTGTTTCAGACTGTTGCAGGAAAAAATGAAAAAGGAGTTCTTCCTACTTTGGGAAATCCCCTGTTAAACCAGGTTTGACCGGGTCTGTGATTCAATGCACAGTGGGTGCACGCTCCTTTCATACACTCACATTTTGAGGTGAGGCCCATCGTGATGCTTACATGAAATCTACACCGTTCATCTGTTTAGGGGGTTCTAGCTGGGATCCCTAGCTGAATGGTTTGTAGATCCAATACTTAGGTGGGCCCCATGACTTGATTCTGATCATCTTTATGGATTTTCCTCGATCCAATGGTTAGATTACATCCCAACTTGGTAAAAAGGTCTACGGGACCACTTAACTAGAATTTGGTGGTTGGATTATGGATCATATGGCCTAATACACACTTATAATATAAACTATCCTTTTTATAATATTTTTAATATCATCATCATTATTATTATTATTTTCTAAGTTGTTTATCATGATTTGCATCTTGATCAACTATCCTTTACTCAATCAGTCGCCTATAGGGCTTGATAAGAAAGATTAGATTATTTTAAATTTATTAGTGAGTCATGCCAAGTGAACGTCCACTTATCAACTCTCGACATACTAATGATTCAAATAATTCAATGGTTGAATTGACTAATCTTTAGTTATTAATATTCCTAGGGACCCTAGGAAGTAGTTAGGTGTGATCTGATAGTCAAATATGGGAGTAGATGATCTAGTTTGTGTTTCCAAAGGATGCATGGCTTGTTATGTTAATGAAGGTTGTACTAAATGGTTGAGATGGATAGATTGAGAACCACTAGATGACTGATGTGTAAGGTAAGTAACGTGTGTTCCCACACACGTGTAAACAAATATATTTCTTCGTGATAATGCCCCCAGTACTAAAAGTACAGGGTGTCACATGTTACCTAGTATATGCTGACAACTCGAGCATAGTATCCCATACCACCATCCCCGGCTCATGAGACTCCAACATTAGAAAGTTTAATAGCAACATCCTCAACTAGTGACCAATCATAGTTTAACAAGTGGAACTTACCATCACATTATTATACAAAAATAATCCATCAAGCTACTTTGGGCAAATATCAAATTGAAGCCACATGGGGCAAATATCAAATTAAAGCCACATATGGCAATTATCAAATCAAACCACAGAGGGCACAACAATCCACAAGAAGGTAAGTCCATAATAAATTTACATTTAATCCATTAGGAAAAAATGGGCACTAGGTTGAGAGTCCATTATAATTATAATCAATCAAGTTACATCCCAAGTCTGGATGTACATATATGAAAGAAGTTTTCCACTACTAGATCAAAGTAACAATTTAAGTTCTACAATGTAACACCCCGAATTTTTTCCAACCTGGGGTTAGACGTCCTTAGGCAATGGGTCAACATTAACACCTTGGTAACCTCTCAGAACCCAATTCCAAAGCCAAATAAATCATTTAGAACCTAATTCTTTAGAAATTTAACGTGAATTAGCCAGCGCTACACTAGATTACCTGTGAAATAAGCACCAACCACTTTAAATACGATCTGTAAGACCCAAAACCTATAGAATCGTTGACGCTACGTTACCCTAAAACCCAGGATCAAACTCTAAACCTGTTTGTTCTCATGAACCCTTTGAAACTTTGTATTGGATCTAGACCGCACGTCGTAAGTTCGATATCTACAATCTCAGACCATTATGACCGCTTAGTTGTACTTGACAATCATTTCGAAAATTAAGCCCAACCGATATCCTGAGACCATTTTACTGAGTCCGGAGTGAAGAGAGTAAGAAAAGGAAAATATTTAGAAAATTAATTCAATTTAAATAAATCTGGCACATGTCGCTTGCGTGACATTTTATAAGCATTCAGACCGTCAGAATCTGACCCAAATACACCCTCGAATCAGGGAACATTTTCCACTCAGGTCAGTGTACTTGGAATCCCTGATCGAGTCTTACTGACCGCTGAACTGAAACAGGTTTTCCACGTGCGATCTGGGAACACGATCGGGCTGAAAACTTAATGTGATCAGGATCCAACATTCATGAGCTTAAGTCCGACCGTATTTAGTTAGGGGACCTCCAAAAATGTTCTTTTGGATCGGAAAAGACCTAATTTGGCTGTAACCCAAGTATACCTTGACTTGGAGTCTGTTTTGGTTATGTTTCAGCTTATAAAAGGGGCTTAAACCCTTAGCCTTCTAACCCATACGAATTTGAGGAAAATCCTAGGAGAGAGGAGAGAAAAGAGAGAGAAAGTGAGGGAGAAGTTGGAACTTTCTCCTGGGATTCTTTCCTACTGCTCCACGTGCCAAGTCCATCCACCTGTATCGCTATTCTCGCGATTCCAATTCCGTTCTAGGTAAGAAAACCCTAACCCTAACCTGTTTTAGGGATTCTATCGATCTAAGTAGCGAAGTAGATGACTTACCTTGTGTTGTAGGTTGCCAATCAGTCGTTGACGACGACGTAGAGTTCCTATTCGATTCATTACGCTCCTACGGCGTAAGGTGCAGATTTTAGACGCTTAGATTTCCTATTTTCAAAGCTTTTAATGTCGTTTAATGGTAGATTGCTGATAAGGATGTTGTTTGACATTAGAACAAGCTGTCTGTTTTTCATTTCGAATACGTACGAAGAATATGAGATTTAGGACATTTTAGGTATTTATAGGAAATACTATATGCGTACATATTTTACTGATATGATTTTCATGAGTATTAACTGTGTACCTATACTAGTTATACGTGTATGATCTGTTTGGCGAAGAGATTCGCCCTAATACACATATTGGCCGACATATGCTATGTAGACTAATGTGTGTAGACTAAGTTTTTATTGAAATGCCTAAATCAATATGATTTATGCCTGCCATATGTTTTGAATGTAAGAACATGATTGTTGTGTATTAGACATCTTCTTGATATAAGGATCTGTCATATTATATGCGGAAATCAACATACGTCAAGTACGTTGGAGCTGTGCAGTCTAAGTGTCTGTATAAATGCTTGCGTGAGTAAGCACTTAGTAAGAAGTGTTGTAGACCAGTGTTGAGATAGGATTCTCAACTACATTGATGATGGGTATGATTTCCTCCATGTACGTTGTTGAATTAATTCCTTATGTATGAAATGCTTGTGTATGTTTAACTGCGTATGTTGTACCTTATAACATGTTGCTAACATGCTTGAATTATTTGTCATTTTAATTTCGTCTATCTCATATGATTATTAATTCACATTACATGTGCTTGGGGCTATACTCTAGTCCAGGCAGTCGGTAACAGTTTAGAATTCGTGGCTGGATTATATTCACCACAAAGGATGTGTATGACGAACCCGAGTCATACTAGAGTCGTCGGCAGTGGTTAGGCCACACGATGTGCTCGTGCACTTCATGTCGGTCGATTCAACGTGCGCTCGTGCTAGTCGGACTCATCAAGTAACCCGACTGACCATTGTATGTTCACCTTGTATTCGTCATAACTGCTTGAACCTAAGGTACTGAACTTACCAGTGATAACCCTGATAACCGTGGTACCTTGATCCACTAAGACTCATGAGCCAGGCATGGTGGTATGGGACACCGTTGTTGAGCTGTCGGCCTACGCTGGGGCCACAAACCTCCCCGTAGTGACCAGTGAGCAACCTAGACTCGTGAGCAGATTATGGTGGGATGGGACACTATATTCTTGCTGTCGACCTACACTGATAAGGTGATGGGGGAGCGGTGCAACGAGTGCGAGCAACATCCCTGACAGCCCTTTGTAGTGACCTCGAGCGTACTCTGAGTCTAGGCAACGACCCTTCCGTGGAAATCGGAGTACAACTAGGCCTATATTGATAAGGTGATGGGGGAGTGGAGCAACGAGTGCGTGTAATAGCCCTGACAGCCCTTACAGCGACCTAAAAATATATCATCGTATGAGAATACTAGGAGTGACGACCCTAGATAGGATCCTTGTTGGGAATGATATAAGGAAAGTGCCCTAGTTTCCCAATCTTGTTGTATGAAAAGGACTAATAACAACTCGATAATCATATTCATATCGCATTGCATGTGCATGGAAGATGTGGATCACTGAGGGAAGAAAGCATGCCGCGGACGTAAGATGGTGTCGCATGAGGGAGTATGTCGGTGAGGGCATCCATTTTGTCATTTCATCCTTGCATTAATCACAGTATTTAGGAATGTTTGAATTGCTTGCTTTATCATTATCGCTTGATTGATTTGATAACATGTTAATCTTTGCTCTATGATTCCACTGAGTTAGCTACTCACTCCCAGTTACGGGACGGTATTGCGCACACTAACCAGTCCCTATTTTAGTTTCAGATGATGGCGATGCTTGCGAAACAGAGCCGGACTTGATGATGATGAGGAGGATACCTCCTATATGCAGGTTCTGATCGACGAGTTTACAGGGTTACTGATTAGATGCCAATACACTTGGTATTTTTTCTTTCATTTCCACACCCATGTATATTCTTTTCTTTCTTTTTTGGAGTATACATGTATTTAGTTAACCTGGTAACATGTTCACACTCTGGAGACTTACAATCATTTATATATTTTATATATCTATCGCATTCTTCCGCTTGCTAATTTAACTGTTTCTGGAGTATGATATGCTGTTTTGGCTTAATCCACTTCATGTTTTATGCACTATCACAGCTGACATTCATCCATCATTAAAAATGTTGTATAAGTGATGTTTTGGAACTCGGAAGTGGAGTTTATGCTCGACCCCCAATTTTCGAGACATTACAGATGGTATCAGAGCATGATTTGGATTAAACTGGACCTGGGTTATGGTAACACGAGGCACACTAACGCACTCTGACTTAGGAAGGGGGCGATGGAACTTAAAAACCACATTAGAATCCCAAGTTTCATCGACAGGTAAGGCCATAACGTATCTTTAGTCGCGTGAAGCGACCTAAGTCGACTCTAGGCCGTTAGTCGATGGGTTTGAGTCATTCCTTGAAGAATTCCAAACCTATAAATGAATGTCCTTAGGTTGTGGGTCGACCACAACACTTTACACTTAATCTCAAGGCCTAAAACCCCTTTTTTAACCATTTCCTTCAAAACCTCTCCTTTCATCACCTCATTCTTCAACTTTTTCTAAGTACTTTCATACTAAATATAAATCCTATCGTATAAATGATGGAGGATAATACTTAGAAAAAATATACTATAAATAGTAAATATATGTATGAATTGGACTTTTGACCATTCCAATTATGGAATTTCATGGAATAAATGGATTAGCGCCTCCTACCCCAAAATCATATGCCATATGATACATAAACTCATTTCAGTTTGCAAATTGGCCCCGAACACGCCTCAAATGGGGGGGGGGGGGGGGGGGGGGCAAACGATTAACTTCCAGAATGATCCAAGGTGGGAACCACATACATTTGGGGCCCTTAGGGCAGGGGGACCTCGCCCAAAGGGCGAGGCATCGCCAAAAACCCAAACGGTCGGCGAGGGCCTCGCCGTACAGTGGGCCCCATTCGGGCGAGCCGTCGGGCCGATCACGTTTGGGGGTTAGGGTAACCCCCTGGTATGTGGGTCGCACCTTAAAACCCCTCCAAACTAGTACCTCCTTCACAAAACACACCCCCAAGCTCTCCCTTTCTCTCCAACTTACTTTTTTCTCTCTCAAACCTCCCTCCGATCACTTACTTCATCACTTTTGGCCACAACCCACATCCCTTCATCATGCTCAGCTATCCTCACTCCCCTACCTTCTCATTTTCTTGGGTTTGAGTTCTTACATCCTCCCTTGAAGCTCCAAATTCGTGTAAGCTTCCAACCCAACCCATCTCTTCCTTTTTCCTTCTTCAATCTCTGTGGTCGGGGCCTTTACAACCCTTGTTGAGGCCTAAATCCATGGAGAACCAAAGAACCCAATCCTTTCTCTCCTTTCCTTCACTTTTCCTTTACATTTCCATGGCCTTATTCTCACTTGTTACGGCCGTTTCCTCGCTTTTCACCATTCTCTCTCTTATGGGCAAGAAGAGAGCCCCCGTTGATGAAGTCGGACCTAGTCGCCCCGCCCGTTCAAGAATGCCGAGAGGTGCCGCCGCCCTGTGGCTTAGTTGTTGCTATGTTAGGATCCTTGTAATTTTGTGTCGATGAGCTTAGTCGTGTAGTAGTTGGTAGAAGGTTTTAAATGTTGGGAGTCTTGGTCGTATTAGCTCACATGCATCCTTTGTCCTGATTCATGTAACACTATATTCCAGGTAGTGTGACAAATTTTGGTAACTGAAATGCCTGCAGTCCCTTTTGTTATGAAGTGTGTGGAATGCTTAAGGGATTGTGTATTGCTATGCTACATCTCACACTTTTCAACATAAGGCCCACTTTCCAAGGCTTAAGAATTAATTTTTTTTATCCCACCCCACCCTCTTACCAAGCATGCCACTCCCAATCCCGTCGTGGGATTAGCAATGTGGTCTCATTTAATACAACCTAATACCACTGGCCATATAGGTCCTTGGCATTTTTGACCTAGAGTGGTGCTCCTAGATTTCGAAAGACCTGACGATATAGGAAATCCAATTTCAATTAGACAATCTTGACCCTAAGTGATAGAACAATCCCCTGTAGTAGAAAAGGGTATGAAACCATCTAGCGTATAAACTTAGGCTTTGGATTACAGCTAGTGAGTTACAAACTAGTCTACTAGTTATATTAAGTAGTGTAAAGCCTATACATGCTAAGGAATAGTAGGTTAGATTTGGTTGGAGTAGAACCTCATTCCTTCGATAGATCCCCTTAATACTTATAGACTTCTGTTATAACCCTTAGGAAGGTTATTTTCACTTAGAATCATTCATTCTCAGGAAAAACTTATACATCCCTAAGATTGAACTTAAAATAAACCATCACGCTTCTTAAAATTACCTTCCCTAAGGGCTTATTGCATTCAGGAAAGCGGAGTAAAGGAACTGTATATATAAGAGAATTATTCGCGGTTTGAATTGACTTCTCAATCCTGGTAGTTTCCAATAAATCCAATGCTCTAATCAAGCAGAAGACCGGCATCGTCTAGGATTAAGAACTGATACGGTAAATTTTCTGTCCTAGGCAGAAAGTCTATGTATCCGGCTCAGACCCACTACACAACTTTCTTCCGAGTTGGCCCGACCACTTACAGCCAAAAGTTATTGCTTTGCCTTTGAGAAATGTTGAGGACATATAGCCAATAGAGATTAGACATCTTGCCACAAGCTCATACCTGCCCCTGAACTCAATCACAATAGAGATTAGGCTTGTTTCTACAACCATAGGTACTAATGCCATAGAACGCATCATTAGCAAAGAAAGACTAATGTATTGAGAGGTTGTTTCCCATTTCATGTCAAGGATAGGTCCTAAGTTATACCTCGTTCCGATACACGAATCAAGACAGATTCATGAGCCTTAAGTAGGACTAAGTTTTAAGGGGGGTAGAATGTATTGAGCCCAATCTAGTTAGGATTAGCTAATACAACCGTTGGATTAGAACTGCGCAGCGAAAGCGTGGTTGGCCCTTTCCCCACTGGCCCAGGATCGAAGAAGTTGATTTAGGTTATATGTAAGGTTAGTTCATTAAATAGAATTTACACCTTTCTTAGAATGTCAATACTAAAGTCTTCCTATGGACTCATTATCCTTAGCCAATTTCAGGGATGAAATTATGTTTTAAGGGGGGTAGATTGTAACATCCCGAATTTTTACCAACCTGGGGTTAAACGTCCGTAGGAAATGGGTCAACCATAACACCTTGGTAACCTCTCGGAATCCAATTCCAAAGATAAATAAATCATTTAGAACCTAATTCTTTAAAAATTTAACGTGAATTAGCCAGCGCTACACTAGATTACTTGTGAAATAAGCACCAACAACTTTAAATACGATCTGTAAGACCCAAAACCTATAGAATCGTTGACGCTACGTTACCCTAAAATCCAGGATCAAACTCTAAACCTGTTTGTTCTCATGAACCCTTTGAAACTTTGTATTGGATCTAAACCGCACGTCGAAAGTCCGATATCTACAATCTCAGACCATTATGACCGCTTAGTTGGACTTGACAATCATTTCAAAAATTAAGCCCAACCGATATCTTGAGACCATTTTACTGAGTCTGGAGTGAAGAGAGTAAGAAAGGAAAATATTTAGAAAATTAATTCAATTTAAATAAATCTGGCACATGTCGCTTGTGCGATATTTTATAAGCATTCAGACTGTCGAAATTTGACCCAAATACACCCTCAGATCAGAGAACATTTCCCACTCAGGTCAGTGTACTTGGAATCCCTGATCGAGTCTTAGTGACTGCTAAACTGAAACTGGTCCGCCACGTGCGATTTGGGAACACTATCGGGCTGAAAATTTAATGTGATCAGGAACCAACATTCATGAGCTTAAGTTCGACCGCATTTAGTCAGGGGACTTCCAGAAATGTTCTTTTGGATCGGGAAGGACCCGATTTGGCTGTAACCCAAGTATACCTTGACTTGGAGTCTGTTTTGGTTATGTTTGGGCTTATAAAAGGGGCTTAAACCCTTAGCCTTCTAACCCATACGAATTTGGGGAAAATCCTAGGAGAGAGGAGAGAAAAGAGAGAGAAAGTGAGGGAGAAGTTGGAACTTTCTCCTGGGATTCTTCCCTACTGCTCCACGTGTCAAGTCCATCCACCTGCATCGCTATTCTCACGATTCCAACTCCATTATAGGTAAAAAAACCCTAACCCTAACCTGTTTTAGGGATTCTATCGATCCAAGTAGCGAAGTAGCTGACTTACCTTGTGTCGTAAGTTGCCAATCAGTCGTTGACGACGACGTAGAGTTCCTATTCGATTCATAATGCTCCTACGACGTAAGGTATGGATTTTAGAAGCTTAGATTACCTGTTTTCAAAGCTTTCAATGTCGTTTAATTGTAGATTGCTGATAAGGATGTTGTTTGACATGTAGAACATGCTGTCTATTTTTCATTTCGAATACGTATGAAAAATATGAGATTTAGGGCATTTTAGGTATTTGTAGGAAATACTGTATGCGTACGTATTTTACTGATATGATTGCCATGAGTATTTACCATGTACCAATACTAGTTATACGTGTATGATCTGTTTGGCGAAGAGATTCGCCCTAATACACATATTGGCCGACATATGCTATGTAGACTAATGTGTGTAGACTAAGTGTTTGTTGAAATGCCTAAATCAATATGATTTATGCCTGTCATATGTTTTGAATGTAAGAACATGATTGTTGTACATTAGACATCTCCTTGATATAAGGATCTGTCATATTATATGCAAAAATCAACATATGTCAAGTACGTTGGAGCTGTGTAGTCTAAGTGTTTTTATAAATGCTTGCGTGAGTAAGCACTTAGTAAGAAGTGTTGTAGACCAGTGTTGAGATAGGATTCTCAACTACATTGATGATGGGTATGATTTCCTCCATGTACGTTGTTGAATTGATTCCTTATGTATGAAATACTTGTGTATGTTTAACTGCGTATGTTGTACCTTATAACATGTTGCTAACATGCTTGAATTATTTGTCATTTTAATTTCATCTATCTCATATGATTATTGATTCACATTACATGTGCTTGGGGCTATACTCTAGTCCAGGCAGTCGGTAACAGTTTAGAATTCGTGGCTGGATTATATTCGCCACAAAGGATGTGTATGACGAACCCGAGTCGTACTAGAGTCGTCGGCAGTGGTTAGGCCACACGAAGTTCTTGTGCACTTCATGTCGGTCGATTCAACGTGCGCTCGTACTAGTCAGACTCATCAAGTAACCCGACTGACCATTTTATGTTCACCTTATATTCATCATAACTGCTTGAACCTAGGGTACTGAACTTACTAAAGATAACCCTGATAACCGTGATACCTTGATCCACTAACACTCATGAGCCGGGCATTGTGGTATGGGACACTGTTGTCGAGCTGTCGGCCTACGCTGGGGCCACAAACCTCCCCGTAGTGACCAGTGAGCAACCTAGACTCGTGAGCAGATTATGGTGGTATGGGACACTATATTCTTACCGTCGGCCTACACTTATAAGGTGATGGGGGAGCGGTGCAACGAGTGCGAGCAACATCCCTGACAGCCCTTTGTAGTGACCTCGAGCGTACTCTGAGTCTACATGAGGCGATGACCCTTCCGTAGAAACCAGAGTACAACTAGGCCTGTATTGATAAGGTGATGGGGGAGCGGAGCAACGAGTGCGTGCAACAGCCCTGGCAGCCCTTGCAGCGAACTAGAAATATATCATCGTATGAGAATACTAGGAGTGACGACCCTAGACAAGATCCTTGTTGGGAATGATATAAGGGAAGTACTCAATCTTGCTATATGAAAAGGACTAATAACAACTCAGTAATCATATTCATATCGCACTGCATGTGCCTGGAAGATGTGGAGCACTGAGGGAAGAAAGCATGCCGCGGACGTAAGATGGTGTCGCATGAGGGAGTATGTCAGTGAGGGCATCCATCATGTCATTTCATCCTTGCATTAATCACAGTATTTAGGAATGTTTGAATTGCTTGTTTTATCATTATCGCTTGATTAATTTGATAACATGTTAATCTTTGCTCTATGATTTCACTTAGTTAGCTACTCACTCCCACGTTACGGGACGGTGTTGCGCACATCAACCAGTCCTTATTTTAGTTTCAGATGATGGTGATGCTTGTGAAACAAAGACAGACTTGATGATGATGAGGAGGATCCCTCCTATATGCAGGTTCTGATCGATGGGTTTACAGGGTTACTGATTAGATGCCAATACACTTGGTATTTTACCTTTTATTTCCACACCCATGTATATTCTTTTCTTTCTATTTTTGAGTATACATGTATTTAGTTAACCTGGTAACATGTTCACACTCTGGAGACTTACAATCATTTATATATTTTATATATCTATCGCATTCTTCCACTTGCTAATTTAACTGTCTCTGGAGTATGATATGTTGTTTTGGCTTAATCCACTTCATGTTTTATGCACTATCATAGCCGACATTCATCCATCATTGAAAATATTGCATAAGTGATGTTCTGGAACTCGGGAGTGGAGTTTATGCTCGACCCCCGATTTTCGGGATGTTACATACAAACTATCCACGAGTATGAGAAGATATGCAAGTGCAACATATAATTGTTTATTCCTAGTAAATGTTAAGCATATAAATTGATGATCAATTCTATTAACTAGCATAAGTAATTATGAAATAGAGATATCAATTATCTGTTGAAATTAAAAATAGAAACTATCACTTAAGCTAATAGGAAGCGGAAAACCGAAGGGAGAAAAGTTATCACCATATGTGTCGAATCACCTACTAATGTCGCTAGGAAGTGTGTGCGCCCTTATTATAGAATCCTACCACTAATTTTGAAATTATACAATTAGATTTAAGTTCTACACGCTATTTAGGGTTAAGATTATAACATATGGTTTGAATTATTTATTTTTATGGTTTTGATGTAGAATCAGGGTTTCATCTTAGAGTTTAGTCCAAGATTTAGATTCTAGGATTGAATGCTAATTGATGTATGATTAATTGCAATGTTAATAATATTAATAATTATAAAACCACCATTAATACTAGCGATGTAATTAATATTAGATATATGATAATAATAATAATCATTATGATGATAATAAATATCTTGATCTATCATTAATGATAATATTTAAGAGTGATAAATAAAATACAACTATTTTATAATTGTAATTTTGTTTATAATAACTAGTTTTAGCATAAATAACCTACTAATGCCTAATCATCACTAATATTAATAATCCTAATAATAACAGTGGTAACAATGATAATAGTACATCGAAGCAAGTCTAGTTTGAGAAGAAAATGTTAACTCACCTTATCAACTCGGCCCAAGGGGCTATCCAAAACTTCCAAAGTAAAGGGTCGATCTCTATTGACCATAGAGTACTTCGTGGAGGAATCCAAAGGAACATGGTAGGCCTATGCATTAATTGTAAAGGGGAAGGAACACGAGCCCACCATCATCCCTAAGAAACTAAAACCCTTGCTACATGAATTCAAAGAAATTTGGTCCAATGACCTTCTTGATGATTGCCTCCATGCAGGATATACAACACCATATTAACTTTGTCCTTGGGTCCATCTTACCTAATCGTCCTGACTATCATATGAGTCCGAAAGAGTGCGATATTCTGTAAGGGCAAGTGGAGCAACTAATCCATAAGGGTCTTATGTAACATCCCGAAAATCGGGGGGTCGAGCAAAAACCCAACTCCCGAGTTCCAAAATGTTATTTATGCAACATAGATATGTATGATTGAATGTTGTCTGTGATAATGTATTAAACATGAGTGAAATTAAGCCAGAACAGCATATCCTACTCCAGAGACAGTTAAATTAACCAGCGGAAGTCTGTAATAGTATGTATAACATATATAAACTGTTGTATGTCTCCAGAGTGTGAACATGTTACCAGGTTATATACATACATGTATACTCCAAAAGTAGATGAAACGAATATACATGAGTGCGCTACAAAATATAAAATGACAAATGTCAAAGTATCTAATCAACCTCCCTGTAATCCCGTCGATCAGAACATGCATAAAGGAGGGATCCTCCTCCTCATCATCAAGTCCAGCTCCGCCTCGCAGGCCGCGCCATCATCTGCAATCACAAAAGGTCTGGTGGGTGTCCAGGAACACCGTCCCGTAACGTGGGAGTGAGTAGCTAACTCAGTGGAATAATAGAGCAAAGATTAACATGTTATCAAATCAATCATGCGATAATAGTAAAGCAGTAAATCAAACAATCCTAATACTGTTGTTAATGCATTTATGACATGACGTGATGTATGCCCTCACCGACGATCACCCTCATACGGCAACATCTTACGACCGCGGCATGCCACACTCCCTAGAGTGCTCCACATCTTCCAGGCACATGCAATGCTATGGTGATATGATTACCAAGTTGTTATTAATCCATTCAAACAGCAGGATTGGGAAACTAAGGTACTTCCCTTGTATCAATCCCAACACAGATCCTGTCTAGGGTCGTCACTCCTAGTAATCTCATACGATGTATATTTTGTAGGTCGCTGCAAGGGCTGCCAGGGCTGTTGCACGCACTCGTTGCTCCGCTCCCCCATCACCTTATCAATACAGGCCTACTGTACTCTACTGCTACGGAAGGGTCGTCGCCTCCCGTAGACTCAGAATACGCTCGCGGTCACTACAAAGGGCTGCCAGGGCTGTTGCTCGCACTCGTTGCACCGCTCCCCCATCACCTTATCAGTGTAGGCCGACAGCAAGAATATAGTGTCCCATACCACCATAATCTGCTCACGAGTCATAGGTGCTCACTGGTCACTACGGGGAGGTTTGTGGCCCCAGCGTAGGCCGACAGCTCGACCACAGTGTCCCATACCACCATGCCCGGCTCATGAGTCTTCGTGGATCAAGGTACCATGGTTAACAGGGTTTACAATGGTAAGTTCAGTACCCTAGGTTCAAGCAGTTATGATACATACAAGGTGAACAAACATTGGCCAGTCGGGTTACTTGACGGGCTCGACTAGCGCGATCGCATCTCGAATTGAACGACATGAAGTGCGTAAAACACTTCGCGTGGCCTAACCACTGCCGCCAACTCTCAACACGAATCACATTCATCGACGCGTCGTTCGTGGCTATGACCAGTCAGCCACGAATTCGCTCGGTTACCGACTGCCTGGACTAAGTCAAGTCCCACACATCTATGGAATTACATTAACACTATAAAAAGGTATTGGAATTGAAATACATCATGTGAGCATGTTAGCACATGTTATAACATTCAACTTAAGCAAATCTTCAAGGCATACTTCCCATGCATATTCAACTTAAGCAAATCCTCAAGCACATACATTCCATGCATGTAATGAAATCATGCCTTTTGTCAACATGTAGAAAATCATTTAGGTCAGCATAATAATCGAAAAATCAATCACAAACTATCAAATAACATCATTTAATTCAATACATACTAATACAAGCATTTATACAAACACATACACTACACACTTAAGTCTACAAATAGTATGTCGACCCAAAGTGCGCAACTAGGCGAATCTCTTCGCCAAACTAATTATGCACGCATTCCTAACTTCCTAATGCGACAACAAACCATGTCAATCACATCAGCAAAATATGAATGTAAACAGTACTTCCTACAAATGACTAAAATGCCCTAAATCTCATATTCTTCGTTAGCTTACGAAACGGGAAACGGAGAGCATTTTGTACATGTCAAACGGCGATGCCGTCAAGAATCTACTATTAAACGACATTGAAAGCGTTGGAAACAGTCAATCAAAGCGTCTAATATCCGCACCTTTTCCCTTTTAGGGATGAGAATTCGAACGGAGCATATACGCTTCGTCTACGGCGAATAAGGAATCTAATACACGAGATCCATAAGTTACATCGCTATGGAAACAAGGGAAACTCAAATCAACAACTATTTAGGGTTTTTACTTACCTAGGATCGCGGTGGAATCGCCGGGAAAGCGGTAGAGGAGTGTTGCTTAAGCACGTGCAACACGTAGCACAAGTGGCAGGAAGAACTCTCCCACTCTCTCACAATCTCTCACTCTTTTTCTCTCTCCCAAGCTAGGGCTTCTCTCAAATTCGGATGGGAGAGAGGAGTGAGGGTTTCAACCCCTTTTATAGCCTAAAACATTCCCAAAATAGGCTTGGGAACAATGTTTACTTGGTGCCTAACCAAATCGGGGCCGTTTCGGTCCAAAAGGGTATTTCTGGAGGTCCCCAGGCCAAATGCGGTCGGACTTAAGCTCATGCATACTGGATCTAGCACACATCCAGTTTTCAGACCGGTTGGGTTCCCAGATCGCACGTGGCGGCCCAGTTTCAGTTTAACGGTCACCGCACCAAGATCAGGCCTATAAGTCTCGTGATATATAATAGATATTTTTCCTGATCCAAGGGTGTAATTTGGCTGTATTCTGACGGTCAGAATGCTTAATACTGATGCGTCAAATTTGTGTGCCAGATTTGAATTTGAAATTCCAACTATGTCCCTATTCACACTCTCTTCGGTCCGGGCTCAATGAAATAGCCTGTGATCATCGGTTTGACTTGATTTTTGGAATGAGTGTCAAGTCCAGCTAGACGGTTCTAACGGTCTAAGATAGGAGGTATCGGACTTTCGACGTGCGGTCTAGATCCAATACAAAGATTCAAAGTGGTCCAGAGAACAAACCTGCTTAGAGTTTGGTCCGAGGTTTTAGAGCATTATAGCACCATTGGTTCCACTCGCTTTGGGCCTTGTAGAACGTATTTAAAGTAATCAGGGACTGTTTCCCAGCCACTCCAACGTTGCGCTAGCTAACTTATGCTTAGTTTCTAAAGAAATTTATCCTAAGTGGTTTCTTTGGCTATGGAATTGGGTTCTGAACGATTTTTCAGGTGTTTTAATTGACCCACTGTCTAAGGACGTCAAATCCCAGATTGGCCAAAATCCGGGGTGTTACATCTTATCTAAGAAAACATGAGCCCATACGCCGTATCGACTCTATTAACTCCTAAGAAAGATAGGAGTTGGAGCATGTGGGTCAACAATCCAGACATCAACAAGATTCCATAAAGTACATGTTTTCCATACCACGGCTGGATGATATGTTGTACATGCTTAAGGGTCCAAAATTATTTTCTAAATTGAATTTAAGGAGCGGCTACCATCATATTCAAGTACAACTAGGTGATGAATGGAAAACGACCTTTAAGAGAAAGGAAGGGTTGTATGAATGGATGGTCATGCCCTTTAGTCTTTCAAACACACCTAACAGATTCATGAGGTTAATGAACCATATTCTGAAATCGTTCATTGGGTGGTCCATTGTGGTCTACTTCGATGATATTTTGATATACAGTCATTGTAAGGCCCATAACCTAGTCCGTACCGTTCCTTAAGATCCCACAGTCCTCCCGGTTGAATTCTGGCAACCCACGATTGTATAGATAACATTTGCGTGTGACCCTGAGTCACACCCTGTCAACCCAAGTCAACTCGACCTGAGACTTGTACCCTTACGAACGCGTCGTTACCGCGGTTCCAGGAGTTGTGGGCCCATGTTTATTTTGAGGAAAACCTTGCGTATTGTAAACCTCGAGAGAATCTCTACCAAATCTATCAAATCAATCACATCAATCAATTCAAGTACAACCCATCACTCTCTTACCAATAAAGCATGACACCCCTCTTTCTCTAATTCCCAATGTCAACCAAGCTCATACCTTCCTTACAATACCCATTCCTCCCATCCCATCTCCCTTACAAATCCTATTCTCTCTCTCATTATCTACCCATCCCAGGAGAGTGGACTATCCAAGCTCTGAGGAGAGTAAGGAGAGCCTAGTGTGGCCCACACCCCCCCCCCCCCCCCCCCCCCCCCCCCCCCCCCCCCTCCAACTCTCATCTCAACCCTTCAACTTTCATCATCTTGCATCAAAGAAGAAGCCAAGGTGTTAGGGATTCCAAGGAGTCAAGAAGGAGTGCAATTGGTGAGTGTTTTGTAGGATTAGATTATTTTTTAATCAAGGGGCAAGTGGAGCTTATCGATTGATGATATGTGATATTTTATTCAAACCAACCTGATTTAAATTGATTTTAAACTCGTAAGTATACGAATCAGGTGTAGACACGGTACGTATTATGAGATCGTTCCCACGAGGACTGGCTATCATAATTCGAATTTTATGATTCTTCTTAACTAATCTAACAAATAGTTTAGCTAGTTATTAAGTAAAATAATAAAAATTAATGAAAAATAACTGAGAACAAGAATGAAAATTTACTGAAGGAGAACACTAGGACTTTTGAATCCACCCCTAATTATCCTAACCCTTGTTTTGCTTGTTGATTCACCCTAATTCAGACTGATATACATTTAATCTGTGTCCTTGTTTAGGCACATAGGATGTATAATTCCCTTGAAGCACAAGTGATTTTTTCCTTAACATCAATTGTCCCTACTGCATGCACATCAATTGTCATGTATATATAAACATTTAGAATCAACCAAACCACTTAAATCCACATCCACCATCTAATATCTTGATTAGGAATCACAGAAGATGAAATTGGGAAAAATCCCAAGGATCACATATTTCCATTCATGTTCAGGCATGAATAGATGTAAATTCCTATTTCTTTCTCTGTAGGAAAACTTGTTCATGGTCAGACACAAGCACACCTAGAATAAGATTCCAAACAACATCCACACCTAGACTTAGGGTAAGCCCATAGATTGGAGAGGTATAGAGTTTTCATTTAATCATAATAGAGAAAGAAATAAATCAATTAATTCTGGATGAAATCAACAAATAACAAGAATCATTCAAATTAGGGGATTCATCTTAGCCCTAGCTAAGATATTAAAAATTCAAGGGATGTAATAGAGATTCAATTGGAAAGAAGAAAAATATAGTTGATAAGAAGCACATCCCTTACAAAACTCTCTGATTTCTTTCAATCTGAGATGAATCTGTCAACCCCAACACCGGCAAAAAAATCTCTTCTAGAGCATTCCCTTCTCTAACAATCTCTTCTCTCTGTTCACACACGCCCACAACCCACCATGGATGCCTTTCTCACGTTCTCTCTCTCTCTCTCTCTCTCTCTCTCTCTCTCTCTCTCTCTCTCTCTCTCTCTCTCTCTCTTTTATATGCACAGAAGATGGTGCAGAGGACGGTTGCAAGGAACTTCCGCATAAAGAGGCAGTGCGTAGATTTTACACAATAGTAAATCTGGATGCTTCCTTGCACAACAACCTCGTAGAAATCACAAATAAACAGTCCATTTCAAAATCTGATCCAGACAGGCTTCTTAGGAGTGATTGGTCGTCCTGGGGAAGTGATTTAGATGGCCAGGATCGATGGTCCGATCCTAACCACGGATGTAGAACAGCCCAAATCGTCGTGATCTCTCCGGACGCACGTTAGTGCGTAGAATATACGGAAAACAGAGGTTTCTGTGATCAGTGGGGCCCATGAACTGGTTTTTCAAGGAAATTCACTCCATCCGTTGTAATCCTTTAAATATTTTGGCCCAAGAAAGCATGATTTGGATTATATCTGAGGGACCTGTATCATCTTTCTTATTGTCGTCCATTGTCTATCAGACGGTTGGAGATCGTTCTTGTTATCCTCTTTTGGAATTTGAACACCTAGGCCATGGTAAGTGGGCCCTTTTAGGTCTGATGGACGGTGACGATCAGTCATTTGGACTGATAGGGTGGGCCATCTGCAATCACCTGCAAGTCCCTATTTTGGGGCAGTAGGAAGCAGGTTTCAAAAATTCTTTTTCAAAAAGGAAAGTCGATCAAATTCCTTTTTGACCAGCTCAGCTGATCTGGTGCAACGAGAGTGCACTTGTGCGATATGCACTGCTACTTCCCATGAGGTCCACTGTAATGTTTCAGATGCAATCTGCTACAACCATCCGATCTTCTAGCGAATTTAAGGTGTCGAGCCCAAGTTTGAAGCTTATCCAGAGATTAAGTGGGCCCAAAATCTATGGTTGACGAGCTGATTTGTCCTTTGGGCCACTTACACAGGGATTCGAGGGCTGAAATTTGATGTGTATGGTTCATTTATGGTCCTCAGGATATGTATGAAGTTTCGACTCGAACGGATGGTGAGAACCCTGTGATCTCACATTCTAGACCCTTTTAGGTCAATTGAGCTTCAGTTTCAGGATTTTCTCAGATCTTTAGCATGTAAATCTATGGATCTTGTTCTCCTAAAGTCTGTCCCTTACCTTGGTTACTTCAGAGCATCAAATCTATGCTTTTAGTACCCTTTTTTAGTTTACGCTCGTAAATACACCTTGCATCACAAACACAATTAAAAAAGGGCATTAAACAGTATCATATTCGTAAAAGCAGGTAATAACTGGGGTCTAATATGTAATATTCGACCCTCAACACAACCCCCAACAAGCATTTTACTAGTCTCGAGCAAAGTGTGCAAAAAATAATTTTTGAAATGTAAGAAATTCCTGTAAACCCGAGTGACTTTTGAAAAAAATAGTCGAGATGCAAGAATTCTAAGATTCATAAATGGTGAGCAGTATTTTCTCCTAGAATCAAGCCCACGGTAAACTTCATAATAAAGTTCAAAATATTAATCCATTAATTAGAACAATTCTAAACATTGAGTTCCATGAGTGTATAATGTAATATCGGCTTATCACTATTAAGAGATCTAATTGTCAATTTCATGATATCATTGGTAACCAACAAAGGAATTCATGACAACCAAAACCTAAACCAACACTTGCCTTATATAGATTAACTTTTCATTCTACCAGCCTTTGATTTTTTCATAAACACTAACGCTAAGGAGTGGAATCAAATCCTCACCTATAGGGAGCAAACCTATGGTGAAAACTAGTCACCTAACTTTTTCCAATTGTCAACCATGGGGAATCGAATCTATACCTATAGGGAGCAAACCTATGGTGAAGTTCGATCGCCCAACCCTTTTCGCAGGCAGATATCTTGTAGCTGGGTATTTCCTTTTTCTTTCATTCTTCTTATTGAACATGATGGACAAATTCTCTAGGTTGGTTCCTTCAATGCTTAATGATCACCAAGTTACAATTTAATATCGAACTGAAACCTTAGTGTGTAAGCGAGATGTGTCCTGTGAAATCAGGACCCAATCAATGTTTAAAACTTCTAATCATGGGTTAATAATTCAAACTTAACTATAAAATTTAACAGATGGCTGAATCCAAGAGTCATAAATTACCAACATTCTATATCTTATAATTCTAAAATAACGACTATCCTTCAAAATGACTTTGAATTCACAAGAAATTCCAGAAATCACTTCGAATTGTTTAAAAATTTTCTCAATTTTTTTCTCAAGACCGAGAAATTATTGATTAGGTAACCTAATCTCTCACCCCCAACCTAAAATCTACATTGTCCTCAATGTAAAAGAGATGAGCGTGCAATGCACATGAGATAATGAAATTGAAAGAGAAGTGTCGCTAGTCCTCAAGCAAAATAAAAATAACAAAAAATAAAATCCTACCTACACCACTTTCACGAGTACTCTTAATTGCATTTAGCGTATGCAACAAGCCTTTAAACCCCTATGTTGCCCCTAATGGACGAGTTGTAGTCTCGTGAGGGTTTACAGCAATGTTACCCACAAACATTGAACTAACTAACTAGGAAAAAATGGAATGAAAGGTTGGGTTGCCTCCCAGGAGCGCTGAGTTTAACGTCTTCAACCAGACAAGCAATCAAAGCAACCATGGACCATGAATTAATCAATCTTGATAACCTGGGTCCTCCAAATAAATTTTCTCAATATCTTGATTAACCAAATCCTCCAAATATGGTTTCAACCATTGACCATTTACTTTGTAAATATTCCTGTCCTTTAGATTTTAAATCTCAACTGCTCCATGAGGAAATACTTTTACCACCTGATAAGGACCATACCATCGTGAATGTAGTTTTCTAAGAAAGAGGTGTAACCTAGAATTTTACAATAATACTTTCTGATCCAATTCAAATGTCTTGCGAAGAATTGATTTGTCATGAAAAAATTTTATCCGTTCTTTATAAATTTTTACATTCTCATATGCCTCATTTCAAATTTCTTCTAACTCATTGAGTTGAAGTTTGCAGTGTAATCCAGCCTTGTTTAGGTCAAAATTAAAGGTTTTGATGGCCTAATAAGCTTGATGTTCTAATTCCATAGGCAAGTGACATGCTTTCCCAAAGACAAGCCTATAGGGAGACATTCCAATCGGGGTTTTAAAACTCATACGATACGCCCAAAGAGCATCATTCAAACGTTGTGACCAATCCTTACGATCAAGGTGAAGTATTTTCTCTAAAATTTATTTAATCTCTCAATTTGAAACCTCTACTTGACCACTTATTTGTGGATGGTATGGCATTGCAACTTTATAAGTGATGGAATATTTCTTCATTAAAGATTCAAATGATTTATTGCAAAAATGAGTATCCCCATCACTTATAATTGGTCGAGGAGTACCAAAATAAAAAAAGATATTTTCTTTCAAGAAGTGGACCACAACTTTGTGATCATTCATTTTACATGGCACTGCTTCAATCCACTTAGAGACATAGTCGACGGCCACAAGGATATACATATAACCGAATGACGGGGGAGATGGACCCATGAAGTCAATACCCCACACATCAAATATCTCAACAATGAGAATGTTGGTAAGTGACATCATGTTCCTATGGAAAATATTACCCGTATGTTGGCATCTATCACATGTAGAACAAAAAACGTGTGTCTCAAAAAAGTGTAGGCTAATAAAATCCACTTTGTAAAACTTTTGCAGCTATTTTCTTTGAACCAAAATGACCACCACATGCTTGGTCATGACAAAAGGAGATTATACTATGAAACTCACTCTCATGCACACATCTCCTAATAACTTAGTCAGGATAAAGTTTGAATAAGTATGGGTCATCCCAAAAGAAATGTTTAACCTCAGCAAGAAATTTGGATTTATCCTGTTTAGTCCAATGAGAAGGAAATTGACTTGTAACAAGATAATTGACAATATCCGCATACCAAGGTAATTGAGAAATAACTAAAAGTTGTTCATCAGGGAAAGACTCGTTCATTGGCAAAGGATCCACTGTGGACTCCAAGCCAAGTGTAGTCAAGTGGTCTGCCACCACATTTTTAGAACCCTTTTTATCCTAAATTTCAATGTCAAATTCTTGTAGCAAGAGAATTCAACGAATCAATCGAGGTTTAACATCTTGTTTAGAAAGAAGATATTTCAATGCTGCGTGATCTAAGAACACTATAACCTTTAATCCCATGAGATACGACCTGAATTTGTCTAGAGAAAATACCACTGCAAACAATTCTTTTTCAGTGGTAGAGTAATTAAGCTGAGCATCATTTAGGGTCCTACTAGCATAATAAATGACATGAGGCATTTTTTTCGATCTTTGTCCTAAGATGGCTCCAACAACATAATCAAAAACATCACACATAATCTCAAATGGTAAACTCTAATTAGGTGGTTAGATGACTGGAGCAGAAGTTTATAAATGCTTTAACTTATCAAAAGCTTTCCGACAATCATCATTAAGGATAAATGTAACATCTTTAGCTAATAAATTGTATAAGGGTCGAGAAATTTTGCTAAAATCCTTAATGAATCTCCTGTAAAATCCCGCATGCCTTAAGAACAATCTAATCTCCTTCACCATTCTGGGTGGAGGAAGACTATAAATTAAATCAGTCTTGGCTTTATCAACTTTAATGCCTTTACTTGAAATAACATGCCTGAGTACAATCCCTTTTTGAACCATAAAATGGTACTTTCCCAATTCAATACCAGGTTTATTTTTTTACATCTTTCCAAGACAAGAGATAGATGGTATAAACATTCATCAAATGAAGAGCCAAAAATTGAAAAATCATCCATGAAAATCTCGACGAAATGCTCAACCATGTCTGAAAAAATACTTATCATGCATCATTGAAAAAATACTCATCATGCATCGTTGAAAAGTAGTGGACCACTCCAAAGGAAAACAATGATAATTGAAAAGCAGCAGGTGCAACTTACCCTCCTGTTCCTTATCAATGTTAGAAGTTATGTTGACAGGCAAGGTCTCAGAAGGACCTAAGAATGCATACTTGAGAGTTTTAGGTAATTTTTTAAGGTCAAGTTCGAGTGGTTTCTCAATAGATCAGACCAGTTTAGACTCAGATGGTGGAAGAAGTTCCACTTTAGCTTTCCATTTTGTAGTATCCATTACAGGATTAAAGTTAAGCAATGCATTGACCTTTTGGATGGAACTTTCTATGTCAAAATCTATGCCAAAATTTTCTATGCAAGTCTCAAGAGCGTCTTCGAAAGATTTAAGGAAAGAGTCATGCACTAGACTCTCAATCATGTTCACTTTAAATATATCTTCTGAGTTTGACGGTTGTTGTCCAGCATTGAAAACATTGAGTTTAATCTTCATGTTACCAAAAGACAACTTTATAACTCCATTCTTACAATTTATGATAGCATTGGATGTGCGTCAAGAATGGACGTCCCAGGATAACCGGGATTTGAGTAGTAGGATTCTAGACAGGCTGAGTATCTAGAATGATGAAATCCACTGGAAAATAAAACTTATCAACCTAAATTAGCATATCCTCAATAACACCATATGGCACCTTGATAAATCTATCAGCTAGTTGTAGTGTTATTTTAGTTGATTTCAGCTCACGAAGTCTTAGTTGCTCTTATATAGAATATGGCAACAAATTAACACTCGCTCCTAAATTAAGTAATGCCTCAATTTTATGATCTCTTATGACAAAAGAAATGGTGGGAGCTCCTGGATCCCTAAATTTAAGAGGGGTGTTGTGTTGAATCATGGAGCTGAGTTTCTCCGCAAGGAAGACCTTCTTGTGAACATTTAGCTTATGCTTTTGAGTGCATAAATCTTTAAGAAATTTAGCGTAAGTAGGGACTTGCTTGATAGCACCAAGCAACAGAATATTAATTTACACTTTCTTAAACATGTCCAATATATCATTAAAGTTATTTTCTTTCTTAACTAGTGCCAGATGTTGAGGAAAAGGTGCTTTAGGCACATAGGATGGCACAGGAGTGGTTCCTGGAGAGTCAGAGTGCTTTTGGACTTTGGATGCACTAGTATGTCTCTCCACTTCATTTTAGTCTTCCAATTTAAAATTTGATTCTTCCTTAGGTATCTCTACTTTATTCTCGATCTGTTTGCCAGACTTAAGGGTAATGAATGATTTAACTTGCTCATGATATTGTTCTTGATTTGAATTAGAACTAATCTCATACGATCCTTTTGGATTTGCCACAGGTTGGCTAGGGAACTTGCCCTTCTCTCTCTCACTCAATGTGGTAGCAAGTTGACCCAACTGTACTTTCAGCTTGGTAATGGATTGCGCATTTACATGTAAGCTTTATTGGTTAGCTTGCAAATTTTGTTGGGTGTCTTTTTGAAATTGAAGAGAACTTTGCATAAACAGATTGAATGTGTATCTTCAAGAAATGGTTTCCTTGATTTTGAAGAAAGTTGTTGATATTGCGGAAACTGTTGAAGTTGTTGACTGCCAACTTGGGGGTAAGGTTGCATAAAAGGATTTTCAGATGGTCCTCCTTGTTGTGGTCCTTTTTTCCAAGAAAAATTTGGATGTCTAGCCCAACTTGGGTTGTAAGTGTCTGAGTAAGGATCATTCCTAGTTCTCTGAAAAGTGTTCATAGCATGCACTTGTTCAAAGAGAAATTTCAGAAATGCTGCACTAGATGGACAAGACTGTGTAGGATGGGCGGGACTGGAACATATGGCATATGACTCGATTCGAGTTATTTTTGGAGGTCCATTATTTAACATCAAAGCATCAACTTTCTTTGTCAATCTATCAATCTTGGCATAGAGATCTGACGTGACTCCTATCTCATATATACCGCCTTTCTTTTTTGGTTGGGGACTTCTTTCACCTCTATTTGAATAGTCCCATTGCTAGGAGCTTTCATACAAGGTTTCAAAGAAATTTCAAGCTTCGACATCACTTTTGGTCATGAATGACCCTCCACTAGTGGCATTAACCATGCGACGGTTTTGGGGTGTCAAACCGTCATAGAATTATTGAACCTGTTGCCACTCTTCAAAACCATGGTGTGGACATTTAAGAAGCAAGTCCTTCCATCTTTCCCAACATTTATGAGAGTTCTCACCCTCTTTTTGTGTGAAATTAGTAATTTCTCTACAGTGAGCATTAGTTTTATGAATGAGGAAGAACTTGTTTAAGAACTTCTTAGACAGTTGGTCCCATATAGTGATAGACTCAACTTCTAGAGAATTCAACCATGCTTTCGCCTTATCCTTCAAACAAAAAAGAAAAAGGTGCAAATGGATCGAATCATCTAAAAATTTTTGGAACGTAAATGTAGAGAAAATGTCTAGGAATTCTTTCACATGATGATATGGATCCTCCTTATCTAAACAATAGAAGGAGGGCAATAATTGTATAACCCCAGGTTTAAGTTCAAAGTATGTTGTTGTGGTGGCTAGCAACACTATGCATGAAGGTACATTAAATTAGACAGGAGTTGAATAATCTCTAAGAGCTTTAATTCCATTCTCATCCGCCATTTCAAATAGAATGTTTCTCAATCTTCTATAAAATATTCTTTCTATTTTAGGATCAAAAGGTGTTAGTTCTATGTTCAGAGATCTACGTCCTAGCATAAACTGAATTACTAGAATGTAGGAAAGAAAGCTTAACTAAGATGCAACTTAAGAGAAATAAAACTAGAGCTAAAAATCATAAATTCCTAAAAGCAAGATGAAACTATGTAAACAAGAATTGGCAGAAAGAATCTGGAAAAGGAGACGATTGATTTCCAAAGAATTGGGAGCTCCTCCTTCACTTTGAAGATAATTTTTTTTTCTTTTTCAACTTCTTTCCTCAATTCTCGTAGAAAATAAAGACAAAAATAAATTAAGTTTCCAAAAATTTATGAAATTATGCGAGAAAAATCCTAGGGCTATGAATTACGATAAGAGAGATCCTAAATCCAATTGGACCGAAACAGTCCCCGGCAACAACGCCAAAAACTTGATGTTTTATTTAAACCAACCTGATTTAAATTGATTTTAAACTCACAAGTATACGAATCAGATGTAAGCACGGTACGTTTTACGAGATCATTTCCACAAGGACTTAATGTCACAATTCAAATTTTATGATTCTTCTTAACTAATCCAACAAATAGTTTAGCTAGTTATTAAGTAAAATAACAAAATTCAATGAAAAATAACTGAGAACTAGAAGGAAAATTCACTCAAGGAGAATAGTAGGACTTTTGAATCCACCCCTAATTATCCTAACCCTTATTTTACTTGTTGATTCACCCTAATTCAGATTGATATATATTCAATAAATAAAGCATAATCTGTGTCCTTGTTCAAGCACACAGGATGTATAATTCCCTTGAAGCACAAGTGAAATTTTTCTTAACATCAATTGTCCCTAATGCATGAACATTAATTGTCATGTATATATAGACATTAAGAATCAACCAAACCACTTAAATCCACATCCACCATCTAATATCTTGATTATAAATCACAGAAGATGAAATTGGGACAAATCCCAAGGATCACATCTTTCCATTCATGTTTAGGCATGAATAGATGTAAATTCCTATTTCGTTCTCTGTAGGAAAACCTATTCATGGTCAGACACAAGCACACCTAGAATAAGATTCCAAACAACATCCTTATCTAGACTTAGGGTAAGCCCATAGATTGGAGAGGTATAGAGTTTTCATTTAATCATAGTAGAGAAATAAATCAATCAATTAATTCCAGATGAAATCAATAAACAAAAAGAATCATTCAAATTAGGGGCTTCATCTCAGCCCTAGCTAAGAAATTTAAAATTCATGGATGTAACAGAGATTCAATTGGAAAGAAGAAAAATATAGTTGATAAGAAGCACATCCCTTACACAACTCTCTGATTTCTTTCAATCTGAGATGAATCTATTAACCCCAACACCGGCAAAAGAAATCACTTCTAGAGCAATCCCTCCTCTAGCAATCTCTCCTCTCTGTTCACTCACATCCACAACCCGCCATGGATGCCTTTCTCATGTTCTCTCTCTCTCTCTCTCTCTCTCTCTCTCTCTCTCTCTCTCTCTCTCTCTCTCTCTCTTTATAAGCAGGGAAGATGGTGCAGAGGACGGTTGCAAGGAACTTCCGCATAAAGAGGTAGTGCGTAGCTTTTACACTCTAGTAAATCTGGAAGCTTCCTTGCGCAGCAACCTTGCAGAAACTACAAATAAACAGTCCATTTCGAAATCTGATATGTACAGGCTTCTTGGGAGTGATCAGTCATCCCGGGGAAGTGATTTGGACGGCCAGGATCGATGGTCCGATTCTAACCACAGACGTAGAATGGCCCAGATGGTCCCAGTCTCTCCGGAGGAACGTCAGTGCATAGAATATACCGAAAACAGAGATTTCCATGATCAGTGAGGCCCGTGAATGGGTTTCTCTAAGAAATCCACTCTTTCCATTGTAATCCTTTAATTATTTTAGCCCAAGAAAGCATGATATGAATTATATCTGAGGGATTTGCTTTTCCTTTCTTGTTTTCGTCCATTATCTATCAGACGGTTGGAGATCTTTCTCACTATCCTTTTTTGGAATTTGAACACCTAGGCCATGGTAAGTGGGCCCTTTTAGGTCTGATGAATGGTGACGATCAGTCATCTGGATTGATATGGTGGTCCATCTGCAATTGCCCACAAGTCCTTGTTTTGCAGAAGTGGGAAGTAGGATTCAAAAATTCTTTTTCAAAAAGGAAAGTCGGTCAAATTCCTTTTTGACCAACTCAGCCGATTCGGTGCAACGAGAGTGCACTTGTGCACTATGCACTGCTACTTCCCATGGGGTCCACTGCAATGGTTCAGATGCAATCCGCTCCATCCATCTGATCTTCTACCAAATTTAAGGTGTCGAGCCCAGGTTTGAAGCTTATCCAGAGATCAAGTTGGCCCAAAATCGATGGTTGACGGGCTGATTTGTCCGTTGGGCCACTTACACAAGGATTCAAGGGATGAAATTTGACATGTACGGTTCATTTCTGGTCCTCACGCCATGTATGAAGTTTCGACTGGAATGGATGGTGAGAACCCTGTGATCTCGCATTCTGGTCCCTTTTTAGGCTAATTGAGCATCAGTTTCTTGATTTTCTCAGATCTCTGACGTGTAAATCCGTTGATCTAATTCCCTTAAAGTCCATCGCTTGCCTTGGTTACTTCAGAGCATCAAATCCATGCTTTTAGTACCCTTTTTCAGTCCATGCTCGTAAATACACCTTGCATCGTAAACATGATTAAAATAGGGCATTAAAAAGTATCATGTTCGTAAAAGCAGGTAATAACTAGGGTTTAATATGTAATATTCGACCCTCAACAGTATGGATCTCACTTTGGACCCTAGGTGTGGCCAATGGCCCACCATGATTCATATGATCATCCCATGATGGTGCCATTCTCCATGGACCCCATCATGATGTTTATTTTTCCTAGTGTGATATGGTCATCTAGACTTTTAGTTTGTGGTGGGGATGGTATCCGCACCTTGATTTCTATTTTGAGGCCTCGCATGTTTTGAGACCCATCTTGATGTATGTATTGTAAATCCCAGGAGGGCTCATAGTGGCGGAGCCCTCTATCACATCTCTCTCTCTCTCTCTTTCTCTCTCTCTCTCTGTCTCTCTCCTGATTGTATGGCCCACTATCATGTGTTGTATCCACACCATCCAATCGTGAGGCCCACCTTATTCTTGCCTTTTAACAGGCCCTAGATGAAGGGAATTGCAAATATCAGCTGATCCAAAACCTTGGTGGGTCACTACGTGGACCCACCTCAACGTATGCATCCATGTTATCCTGTTAGTGGGCCCACGACCTGGATGGTTAGCAACGTCCAGTGCACCTGGGCCCTGGACCCTGTAGTAAAAATTAAAAAAATATATTAAATTAATATATATGTGGTGGGTCCCACGTGGGACCCACCTACCTCGAAGCGGATTGGCTAGTGTACCTTAAACCAACTATATGGCTACTGTATTAATGGTCGTAAGTTGTGGGACTGATCATGAGATATGTGTTATATCCCAACTACCCATCTCCTGGACAGTGGGCCAGCAGCCACCCTACAACAATATAGCTATTGTTTTGACATCAGCTAATTTTACGGGTCTAATCATGCGGTATGTGTTAATGTAACGTCTTAGAAAAATCCATACAGAGACTCGAGTACCACCTCGATGAGAAATCACTTAGGATTAATTCCTTTAGAAATTAAGCGTAAGTTAACTAACGCTATGTTAAATTAGCTATGAAATTAGCACTGATCGCTTTAAATACATTCTGCAAGACCCGAAACTTGTGGAATTATTAACGCTATAACGTCCTGAAACTAGGATCAAACTCTAAACCCGTTTGATCTCAGGAACCCTTTGAAACCTTGTAATGAATTCTGACCATGCGTCGTGAGTCCATTAGCAATCAACTTAGACCTTTATGACCACGTAGTTGGACTTGACTACCACCCCGAAAATTAAACCCAACTGATGTTCTGAGGCTATTTCGTTGAGCCTGGAGCAAGGAGTGTGAGAAAGAGTGAAATTCTTTGAAAATTAAATGTCATTTAAATAAATCTGGTACGTTTAGCTTGTGGGTTAAGTATAAGTATTCAAACCGTTGGAATCTGACCCAAATACACCCTTGGATCAGGGAACATTTCCCACTCAAGTTAGTGTACTTGAAATCCTTGATCGAATCTCCGTGACCGCTGAATTAAAACTGGTCTGCCACGTGTGATCTGGGAACACTACCGGACTGAAAACTTAATGTGATCAAGATCCAATATCCATGAGCTTAAGTCCGACCATATTTGGTCAAGGGACCTCCAAAAATGCTCTTTTGATCGGGAAAGACCCGATTTGGCTATAACCCAAGTATACTTTGGTTTAAAGTTTAAATAGGTGACTTTCTAACCTATTTAAAGACCGTAAACCCTCTCACACCCCTCCCATATGAATTTTACAAAAACCCTAGAAAGGAGAAGAGAGAAAAGAGAGAGATTGTGTGAAAGTGTGAGGGAAAGTCCCTGGCATTCGATCCTGCTTCTACACGTGCTTAACCACTGCATTCTAATCACTCTCCAGGTGATTCTGACGCCATTCTAGGTAAGAAAACCCTAACCTAAACCTGTTTTGGGGATTCTAGCAATACAAGTAGCTGACCTATTTGTGAATTAGGTCGTCATATCGAGTTGACGAAGCGTAGACTTTCTATTCGAATAGATACGCATCTACGACGAAAGGTGAGGATTTTAGATGCTTAGATTGACTGATTTTAAAGCTTTCAATGTCTTTTAATAGTAGATTATTGACGAGAATGCCGTTTGACATGTAGGACATGCTGTCTGTTTTCCATTTCGACTGCGTACGGAGAATATGAGATTTAGGGTATTTTAGGCATTTGTAAGAAATATTGTATACGTATGTATTTTGCTGAAATGATTGCCATGTGTATTTGTCGTGTTATGATATTAGTTAGGCATGCATGATCTGTTTGGTGAAGAGATTCACCCTAATGCGCACTTTGGGTCGACATACGCTATGTAGACTAAAGTGTGTAGACTAAGTGTTTGTATAAATGTTTGTATTAGTATGTATTGAGTAAATGTTGTGGTGGATTAGTCTTGAGATTGAATTCTCAATTAATATGATGATATACATGATTTTCCTCCATGTTGTTATTGAATTGATTTCCTTTTATGTATGGAATACATGTGTTTGGTTGATTTGCTTACGTTGTATGTTATAACATGTTGTTAACTTGCTTGGATGGTTCGTATTTCATTTCTGTTACTCTCATATGATCACTGATGTTAATTACAAGTGCTTGGGGCTATGCTCTAGTCCAGGCAGTCGGTAAAAGATTCAAGTTCGTGGTTGGCTTTTATTTGCCACGAAGGACGCGTCGATGAATGCGAGTCGTGCTTTGGTTTGATGGCAGTGGTTAGGCCACACGAGGTATTTTATGCACTTCATGTCATTTAGCTTGAGGTGCGCTCGTACTAGTCGAGCCCGTCAAGTAACCCGACTGACCATTGTATATTCACCTTGTATTGATCATAACTGCTTGAACTTAGAGTACTGAACTTACCAGTGAAAATCCTGATAACCATGGTACCTCGATCCATTAAGACTCATGAGCCAGACATGATGGTATGGGACACCGTGGTCAAGCTGTCGGCCTACGCTGGGGCCACAAACCTCTCCGTAGTGACCAGTGAGCACTTTATACTCGTGAACCGATTGTAGTGGTATGGGACACTACATTCGAGCTGTCGGCCTACACTGATTGGTGACGAGCCCTTTGTATTCTGAGTCTACGTGAGACGACGACCCTTCCGTAGCAACAAGAGTACAACTAGGCTTGTATTGATAAGGTGATAGGGGAGCGGTGCAATGAGTGCGAGCAACAGCCTTGGCAGCCCTTACAGCGACCTAGAAATATAACATCATATGAGATTACTAGGAGTGACGACCCTAGATAGGATTTGTGTTGGGATTGATATAAGGGAAGTACCTTAGTTTTCCAATACTGCTGTATGAAAGGACTAATAACAACTTGGTAATCATATCCACATCGCACTGCATGTGCCTGGAAGATGTGGAGCACTGAGGGAAGAAAGCATGCCACGGACGTAAGATGGTGTCGCATGAGGGAGTATGTCGGTGAGGGCATCCATCATGTCATTTCATACTTGCATTAACAACAGTATCTAGGAATGTTTGACTATTTTCTTTACTATTATCGCGTGATTGATTTGATAATATGCTAATCTTTACTCTATGATTCCACTGAGTTGATCACTCACTCCCACGTTACGGAACGGTGTTTGCAACACCTACCAGACTCTGTCTTAGATACAGGTTGTGAGGAGATCCAGGAGCTAGAGCCGGATTACTACGAGGACCAGGACGAGTTCTCGTATATTCAGTTCTCTAGCAGCTTCGCATAGGTGGCCTGGATCAGCGGGAGTTTTGCTAGTTGGACTTTTACAGGACATTTGATTTTGGTTTATAATATGTATATGTTACTCAGAGATGTATTCATACTTTGGAGACAGTTTGAGATTGTTTTGTTTTTCATACAGTGATATATATATTCTTCAGTCTTCCGCTTACATTTTATCACTGGATCTAGAGTATGAATTGCAGTTTTGGTATAATCTTACTCATGTTAATGCACTAACTCAGACAACATTGAATCATAAGCATATTTGTTGCATAAGTGATGGTCTGGAACTCGGGAGTTGGGTTTCTACACAACCCCCAATTTCTAGGGCATTACAAGTTGGTATCAAAGCATGATTTAGATTAAATCGGGCCTGGGTTATGGACACACGATGTACGTTGTCGCCCTTTGACTTAGGTGGGTGTAAGAAGAACATAGAAACACTCATAGGACCCCAATTTCGCCAATTGGCGAAGTTCACTTAAATCGATCATTTTGATCAAGTCTGTGTGCATCCGCGGTTACATGAAACGACCCCGGACCACTTCTACTTCATATGTGGGCGGGTCTAGACCTCTATAGACCCTATCCCAGCTGTTAAAAATTACTAAATGTGAATATACATCAGATAGTACCCGAAATGTCCCGAAATAGCTTGAAACAGAGTCGTGGGCCAACTCACACTCATCCAGGATGATCCAGGGTGGGACTCACATATTTTTGGGCACCCCAGGGCAGGAGGACCTCGCCCAAATGGCGAGGCCTCTCAAAATGACAAAGAGGTCGGTGAGGCCTCACCGTACAATGGGCCTCACTCGGGTGGGCCTTCGGGCCGACGCACTTTGGGGGTTAGGGTAGCCCCCCTAGGCATGGGTCATCTGTTAAAAGTGCCCCAAACCCCTACCTCCTTCACAAAAACCACTCCCAAGCTCTCCCTTCCTCACATTTTTGTTGTTTTCCGTCTCAAATCTCATTTCCAATCACTCCTATTCCCGTTTTCTGCTACAACCGATGCCCCTTCATTGGTTGTTATGGTACGCACTTCCTTCTCTCTCCATTCTCTCTCGTTTGGAGCTCTCACCCCCCCCCCCCCCCCATTTGAAGCTCAAATCGTGTAAGCCTTCAACCCAACCCATCTCACTCTTCTTCCTTTGCAATCCTAACCTTGGGGGCCTGTTTCACTCCTCTATAGGACCTAGATTCGTGGTAGTCCATTAGGTCAACCCTTTCTCCCCCTTTCCTCCATTTTTCATGGCCTTTCTAGAGGCTATTTTAGCCTTTTTCTCCCTTTCCATCATCCTCTCTATCATAGGAAAGAGGAAGACTGCCGTTGATGAAGCTGGGCCTAGTCGCCCTTCATTCAAGGAAGCTGAGAGGTGGCACCGCTAGGTCAAGTGTCGTCGCTAGTCCAAACATTGGGAGAGAGCTGCACACGAAGCGGGATTTAGATCCCCGCACTCACATAGGGAGAGCACTGTTGGTAGACTTGGCCCACGGCGCGTATACTGATCGCAAGGTTCTGTTTAAGGCGCATGTGGATGAGCGGCTATTTGGTGATTTTTTGTTATTTGAGCACATCGAAGTTGCCAGGTGGAGTCCGCTCTTTGAAGGCCAGTCTCATGCGAACGTGGGCACTGTTCATACCTTTTATGCTCATATTCGGGACCTTACATTGGAGCCATTGCAGTTCAGGATTCCCTTTGATAGAGATCGGGAAGCCACGATCGATGTTCGGTTGGTAGCCCGACTTCTGAACGTGCCTCTTGGCGGGGTACATCCCAGTGCTAAGAATCTGAAGAGTGTTCATGAGAGAGATCACCGCACCAGGTTTCTATGTGGTGGTTTAGTTGAGTGGTAGCATAACAAGAGCCTCATAGTGACCCACATGTCGGATGATTTTTGCCTATTGTACCACATTTTCACGTTCAATGTGTATCCCAGGTCGACCAACCGCAGTGAATGTACGCGTCTCATGGTTGATTTCCTGTATCAAGTGGGCCAGGGAGAGAACGTGTGTATGCCCACGTTTGTGCTGCGACAAATTATCCTCATAGCGAAATCGAGAAGAACGTCTAAGTCGCTTCCCTTTGGCCGGCTCATATGCAAGATTGTACTTGAGTTTGCTTATAGACTTGGGCCGGAGTTTCCCGTGTCGATTCATTTCATCATGAGGCTACCATGAACCAGATGAAGATAGGGCCCCGACAGCGTGAGGCCCAGCTTGATAATGCCAGTGAGGGTGAATATGATAGCTAGGATGATGAAAGTGAAGAAGAAGTTAGAACAGAAATAGAGGAAGAAAGCCAGGAAGAAGAAGAAGAGGAGGCTCAGGATACTGATGAGAGTCCTCCTCCTGTGACTCAGGCTACTAGGGATGCTCACGTAGCCCAACTTGAGGAGAGTCAGATTGCTTTGCGACGGGAAGTCCAAGAACTCTGGGCCGAGGTAAAAAAAGAGCTTGAGGATACCAAGGCCATCATGAAGCGGAAGTTTGGTAAGGTGACTCGCACCTTGAAGGCCATCCTGTGTTGTCTGCAGGATAAGGTTGCCCCTCCTCCATCGCCAGACTTGGACGAGTGATTCGATTTCAGACGTTTGTTGGTCGTAGTTAGGTTGTTTTCTATTTTCTGAGTGTGAGCCTGAGAAGGCTTAGTAGTTGGTTTGTGTTGCAGTTATAGCTTGGCTAACTTAGTTTCCCATGTGTTTCTTTTCATGATGCATGTAAAGATATATCTCTTGTATTGTGACAAATTTTGACTTAATGAAATGCATGGAGTTTCTTCGGTTGTTATGTGAATGATTGTGTGGTGTGTTTGTGCTATTGCTGAAACTGACGAGGTTACGCCCTATTTTGAATATAGGGAATGCCACCTAAGGTTACTCAGAGTACGGCACGACTTATGCTGGGTGAGCCGATGGATCGGGTTCCTTCCCAGAGTGATGATCATACGGACCCTGCTATGGGCCCGATTCGTGAGACTGCACCTGAGTCTCAGCCTTATGCAAATCCTACAATCGGACCACCACCTTTCACACCACCAGTTAAGAGCAGTACCGTGCATCTTCCTCGACGCAGTATGTGCCTCAGCCTGCTCCACCACCCGATAGGTTTGAGCAGTTGATGATCATGATGCACCAGCAGCATCAGCAGCTTTTGACTACCATTGCAGGGGCCTTAGCCCAGGGTGGCAGTGCAACTCCACCTGCACCACCTGTACATCTAGCTGAGGATGCTGGGACTTCGACTTAGGATGAGGGTATGGCTCATCCTGCACCATCCACTTACCCTACGGGGAATACTTCTGATACACGGGGCCTACTTGAGCTATTCCAGCACTTACGGCCTCCTACTTTTACGAGTTCTTACAGACCCGAGGAGGCCGAGTATTGGCTCGACCTTGTCTCGAAGATACTGAGGATGCTGCATTGCTCAGAGTCTGAGCAGGTTGAGATGGCCACTTTCATGTCCGAGCGAGAGGCCAGCTTATGGTGGGATAGCGTATTACGGACGGTTGCAGTTGGCTACATCTGGACTTGGGCAGCATTCGAGTTTCGATTCTATGAGAAATACTATACGCAAACCTACCGGCATGAGAGGGAGAACGAGTTTCTCCACCTCAGGCAGGAAGGCATGTCAGTTATAGAGTATGAGCATCGGTTTACAGAGTTGGACAGATATGTCCCTATGATACTTGCCGACGAGCAGATGCGCATACGACGTTTTTCTGAGGGCTTGCGACCTGACATTCGGTCGAAGATGTACTGTGTCAGCATACCCTCCTATGCAGGGCTGATACATATGTCCATGAGGGCAGAGCAGGATGTTAACCGACTGACACGTTCTCATGGCCCTATGGTTGCTAGGCCATGACCAGATACTCGGGATAGGTCATTCCTTGGCAAGAGGCCTCGCATCAACCCTCCTCCTAGGGCTACAGCGCCAGTACTTCCGATGAGGTGTCCCGGTGTGACATGCACTTACTATTGGAGACCGGGTATATAACACCCTGAAAATCGGGGGTCGTGTATAAGCTCAACTACCGAGTTTCAGACCATCACTTATGCAACAAAAATGATTATGATTCAATGTTGTCTGATTTAAAGCATTCACATGAGTAAAAGTATACCAAAACTGCAATTCATACTTCAGATCCAGTGATAAAAGCAAGCGGAAGACTAAACAATATATATATCACTGTATGGAAAAACAAAGTAGATCTCATCTGTCTCTAAAGTATGAATACATCTCTGAGTCTCATATACATATACATGAACAAAATGAAATGGTCAAAATAGTCCCACTGAAGTCCCGTCAATCCAGGTCGCCTACGCAAAGCCATCATGATACTGCATGTACGAGAACTCGTCCTGGTCCTCGTCGAAGTCTGGCTCTGCCTCCTGGATCTCAGCCTCACCTGCATCTACAACAGGGTCTGGTGGGTGTTGCAAACACCATCCGGTAACGTGGGAGTGAGTGATCAACTCAGTGGAATCATAGAGCAAAGATTAGCATGTTCACAATTCAATCATGCGATAATAGTAAAGCAGTAAATCAGACAATCCTAATACTGTTGTTAATGCAAGATGACATGACGTGATGTATGCCCTCACCGACGATCTCCCTTATACGGCAACATCTTACGACCGCGGCATGCAATCGACCCTCAAGTGCTCCACATCTTCCAGGCACATGCAATGGCATGGTGATATGATTTCCAAGTTGTTATTAGTCCATTTAAACAGCAGGATTGGAAAACTAAGGTACTTCCCTTGTATCAATCCCAACACAGATCCTGTCTAGGGTCGTCACTCCTAGTAATCTCATACGATGTATATTTCATAGGTCACTGCAAGGGCTGCCAGGGCTATTGCTAGCACTCGTTGCACCGCTCCCCCATCACCTTATCAATACAGGCCTACCTTTGTAACACCCTGAAAATCGGGGGTCGTGTATAAACTCAACTCCCGAGTTCCAGACCGTCACTTATGCAACAAAAATGGTTATGATTCAATGTTGTCTGATTTAAAGCATTCACATGAGTAAAAGTATACCAAAACTGCAATTCATACTTCAGATCCAGTGATAAAAGCAAGCAGAAGACTAAACAATATATATATCACTGTATGGAAAAACAAAGTAATCTCAGCTGTCTCCAAAGTATGACTACATCTCTGAGTCTCATATACATATACATAACAAAAGAATAATGTTCAAAAAAAGAAAGTCCCACTGATGTCCCCTCGATCCAGGTCGCCTACGGGAAGCCGTCATGATACTGCACATACGAGAACTCATCCTGGTCCTCGTCAATCTCTGGCTCCACTTCCTGGATCTCGTCCTCACCTGCATCTACAACAGGGTCTGGTGGGTGTTGCAAACACCATCCCGTAACGTGGGAATGAGTGATCAACTCAGTGGAATCATAGAGCAAAGATTAGCATGTTCACAATTCAATCACGCGATAATAGTAAAGCAGTAAATCAGACAATCCTAATACTGTTATTAATGCAAGATGATATGACGTGATGTATGCCCTCACCGACGATCACCCTCATGCGGCAACATCTTACGACCGCGGCATGCCACACTCCCTAGAGTGCTCCACATCTTCCAGGCACATGCAATGCTATGGTGATATGATTTCCAAGTTGTTATTAGTCCATTCAAACAGCAGGATTGGGAAACTAAGGTACTTCCCTCGTATCAATCCCAACACAGATCCTGTCTAGGGTCGTCACTCCTAGTAATCTCATACGATGTATATTTCGTAGGTCACTGCAAGGGCTGCCAGGGCTGTTGCTCGCACTCGTTGCACCGCTCCCCCATCACCTTATCAATACAGGCCTACTGTACTCTACTGCACGGAAGGGTCGTCGCCTCCCGTGAACTCAGAATACGCTCGCGGTCACTACAAAGGGCTCGTCGCCTGATCAGTGTAGGCCGACAGCTAGAATATAGTGTCCCATACCACCATAATCTGCTCACGAGTCAAGGTGCTCATTGGTCACTACGGGGAGGTTTGTGGCCCCAGCGTAGGCCGACAGCTAGACCACGGTGTCCCATACCACCATGCCCGGCTCATGAGTCTTCGTGGATCAAGGTACCACGGTTAATAGGGTTTACAATGGTAAGTTCAGTACCCTAGGTTCAAGCAGTTATGATACATACAAGGTGAACAAATATCGGCCAGTCGGGTTACTTGACGGGCTCGACTAGCGCGATCGCATCTCGAATTGAACGACATGAAGTGCGTAAAACACTTCGCGTGGCCTAACCACTGCCGCCAACTCTCAACACGAATCACATTCATCGACGCGTCGTTCGTGGCTATGACCAGTCAGCCACGAATTCGCTCGGTTACCGACTGCCTGGACTAAGTCAAGTCCCACACATCTATGGAATTACATTAACACTATAAAAAGGTATTGGAATTGAAATACATCATGTGAGCATGTTAGCACATGTTATAACATTCAACTTAAGCAAATCTTCAAGGCATACTTTCCATGCATGTAATGAAATCATGCATTTTGTCAACATGTAGAAAATCATTTAGGTCAGCATAATAATTGAAAAATCAATCACAAACTATCAAATAACATCATTTAATTCAATACATACTAATACAAGCATTTATACAAACACATACACTACACACTTAAGTCTACATATAGTATGTCGACCCAAAGTGCGCAACTAGGCGAATCTCTTCGCCAAACTAATTATGCACGCATTCCTAACTTCCTAATGCGACAACAAACCATGTCAATCACATCAGCAAAATATGAATGTAAACAGTACTTCCTACAAATGACTAAAATGCCCTAAATCTCATATTCTTCGTTAGCTTACGAAACGGAAAACGGAGAGCATTTTGTACATGTCAAACGGCGATGCCGTCAAGAATCTACTATTAAACGACATTGAAAGCATTGGGAACCGTCAATCAAAGCGTCTAAAATCCTCACCTAGTCTCTTACGGTTGCGGGATTTTGAACGGAGCGTGTACGCTTTGTCTACGGCAGTAGGAGAGCCTGATTTATGAAATACGTTAGCTAACATGCCATGAATCTAAGTAAACCCTAAATCAGCAAGTTTTTGAGGTTATTTTATACCTGAAAAAGGGGAGAAATCACCAGCCAGGTGATTGGGAAGAAGTGCTGAAGCACTAGCAGTCGGCGGCTCGGAAGAGGGAAAATTCCCTTCCTCTCTTTCTCTCAAACTCTCTTTCCTTTTCTCTAGGGTTTGGGATTTTCGGATGGAAGGGAGAATTGAGGGTTTCAACCCCTTTTATAAGCTTAAAAACGCCGGAAATAGGTTCCGGGACGAAGTTTACTTAGTGCCTATCCATTTCGGGGCTGTTTCGGTCTAAAAACTGCTTTCTGGTGGTCCCCTGGTCGATTGCGATCGGACTTAGGCTCATGTGTACCAGATGTAGCTCGTATTAAGTTTTCAGTCTGGCAGGGTTCGCAGATCGCACGTGGCGGACCAGTTTCAGTTCAGCGGTCACCGCACGTAGATCAGGGCTGAAAGTCTCATGATAATAAATAGAAATTTTTTCTGATCCGAGGGTGTAATCTGGATGAATTCTGACGGTCAGAACGCTTAATACTGACGCGTCAAGTCGTGTGCCAGATTTGAATTTGAAATTCCAAATCCGTCCCTATTCGCGGTCGCTTCAGTCCGGGTTCAACGAAATCGTCTGTGATTATCGGTTTGACTTGATTTTCGAGATGATTGTCAAGTCCAGCTGGACGGTTCTAACAGTCTAAGATAGGAGGTATCGGACCTTCGACGCGCGGTCTAGATCCAATTCAAGAATTTAATGTGGTCCAGAGAACAAACCTGCTTAGAGTTTGATCTGAGGTTATAGAGTATTGTAGAGTTGTTTGTTCTACTCGATTTGGGTCTTGCAGAACGTATTTAAAGTGATCAGGGACTATTTCCCAGCTACTCTAGCGTTGCGCTAGCTAACTTACGCTTAATTTCCATGGAAATTATTTCTACGCGATTTCGGGTCGAGTTGGTACTCGAGCCCAAGTACGGATTTTTCACGGCCGTTACAATCTACCCCCCTTAATAAATAATTTCGTCCTCGAAATTTGTACCTGTTCGTACTCCTCGAGAAGCTGTGGGTAGTTCTTTTTTATCTCGGCTTCTGTCTCCCAAGTAGCCTCCTCCTCAGTATGATGCGTCCATAGTACCTTCACAAGGGGAATCACCTTGCTACGCAGTACCTGCTCCTTCCTGTCTAAGATGCGTGTCGGTCGCAGGATATAAGTAACATCCTCTCCTAACTGCACCTGCTCCCATCTAATGATATGGGAAGGATCAGCAACGTACTTCTTCAGCATAGAAACATGAAATACGTTGTGGACGCTCGCGAGAGGTGTGGGTAAAGCCAATCGGTAAGCCACTGCTCTCACACGATCGAGGATCTGGAATGGACCAATGAATCGCGGTGCCAGCTTCCCCTTTTTCCCGAACCGAAGGACTCCCTTCATAGGGAAAACTCGCAAAAACACGTGATCCCCAACTGTGAACTCTAGTGGCCTCCGTCTCGTATCGGCGTAGCTCTTCTGTCTGCTCTGCGCTGTAAGAAGCCGACGTCGAATAATATCAATCTTCTCTGACGTCGTCTGCACCAACTCTGGGCCGATCAAGCTACACTCACCGACCTCTAACCAGCAATGCGGTGCGCGACAAGGTCACCCATACAGCGCCTCATAAGGTGCCATGCCGATACTCGCCTGGAAGCTATTGTTGTACGCAAACTCCGCATATGCAAGACAGTCATCCCAACTGTCCTTGAAGTCCAATGCGCAAGCTCGCAACATGTCCTCCAGGATCTGGTTCACTCGCTCTGTCTGTCCGTCCGTCTGTGGGTGGAAGGCAGTACTGAACTTCAACTTCACACGCATAGACTCCTGAATGCGAGTTCAGAAAATAGAAGTGAACCGCGTTTCTCTGTCCGACACGATCTCCAACGGAACTCCATGCAGACGCACAATCTCTCGGATATACAATCTAGCCAGCTCGTCTGCAGAGTTCGTAACTCTGATTGGTAGGAAGTGCGCCGACTTCGTCAATCGGTCGACGATCACCCAAATGGAATCGTGCCCCTTCCTCGTCTTCGGCAACCTAGAAATGAAGTCCATGGAAATGAAATCCCACTTCCACTCTGCAATCGGCATAGGCTGCAAAAGTCCAGGTGGTCGGCGATGCTCTGCCTTCACCTGCTGACAAGTGAGACAACGGGACACGAACTCAGCAATGTGGGTCTTCATACCTTCCCACCAATACGTCCTCTTCACGTCACGATACATCTTCGTGCTGCCTGGATGCATCGCGAGTCTAGTAGAATGCGCAGCCTCGAGAATCTCTCGTCTCAAGTCAGGGACATCAGGAACGCATAGGCGGCCACGGTAACGTAAGCCCCCATCCATACCAACTCGCCAGTCGACGTCAGCATCATCACTGGCCTGCTCTCGAAGCTCAGTAAGATGCGCATCGTCCCTCTGCGCCTCGATGACTCGGTCATCGATCTGAGATCGCACCTGTACATGTGCGATGAACTCAAATGGTTCCTCTACGGTGAGTTTCTGCTCAAAGTCTCGCAAAAACTCAACCATATCCCACTCGGCAACCATCAGCGGAGCCGCAAACTCTATTGCCTTCTTGCGGCTCAACGCATCAGCCACAAGGTTCGCCTTCCCAGGATGGTAAGAGACTTCAAACTTGAAGTCCTTCAACGTCTCCATCCATCGTCGCTGCCTCATATTCAAGTTTCGCTGCGTGAATATGTACTTGAGGCTCTTGTGGTCGCAAAAGAGCTCGAACTCCTCTCCGTAGAGGTAATGTCTCCAGAGTCTCAGTGCGAATAGAACGGCTGCCAACTCTAGGTCGTGTGTAGGGTAATTCTCCTCGTGCTTCCTTAATTGTCTCGAGGCATACGAAATTACCCTGTCCCTCTGCATAAGGACACAACCCAAACCAACGCTAGACGCGTCAGTGTATATAGTGTATCTAACCCCTTGCTCTGGCAATACTAGCACAGGGGCAGACGTAAGTCTGTCCTTCAGCTCCTGAAAAGCTGACTCTGCCTTATCATTCCAGGCGAACTTCACGTCCTTCCGTGTCAACTGAGATAAGGGTCTCGCGATCTTCGAGAAATCCTGAATGAAGCGCCGATAGTAGCCAGCGAGTCCCAAGAAACTCCTCACCTCAGTGACAGAACCAGGCTGCTCCCAGTCCTGCACCGCAGCTACCTTAGACAGGTCAACTGCCATGCCGTCCTTGGACACCACGTGTCCCAGGAACTTCACCTCCTGCTTCCAGAAGTCGCACTTCTTGTACTGTGCGAACAACTGATGCTATCTGAGCGTATCAAGGACCAAACGCAAGTGCTCCTCATGCTCCTCTCGACTCCTAGAGTATACCAAAATGTCGTCGATGAAGACAACGACGAATCGATAGAGGAAAGGCCGAAATACTCGGTTCATTAGATCCATGAACACGGCCGGTGCGTTCGTGAGACCGAACGACATCACGAGGAACTCGTAGTGGCCAAAACTGGTCCTGAATGCTGTCTTCTGCACGTCCTCATCCCTGACGCGCAGCTGATGATAACCTGACTGAAGATCAATCTTCGAGAAGTACTGCGCTCCTCTCGACTGATCAAACAAGTCATCGATCCTGGGAAAAGGGTACTTGTTCTTCACCGTGAGCTGGTTCAGCCTGCGATAATCAATACACAATCGCATCGAACCATCCTTCTTCTTCACGAATAAGACCGGTGCTCCCCAAGGAAACACGCTAGGCCGTATAAAGCCAAGCTCTAGCAGACCATCAATCTGCGTCCTCAACTCCTCCATCCCACATGGTGCCATGCGATACGTCGGTAGTGAGACGGGTGTAGAACCAGGAACCAGATCGATAGTGAAATCGATCTCACGTCGGGGCGGCAAACCAGGGATCTTCCTGAACAGATCCCCGAACTCAGAAACAACTGGCGTCTACTCAAGTACCTGGGCACCAGCGTCGTGCAATAGAGTGGCGTAGCTAAGAATGCGGAAAGGAAGATTTACCCGCACTGAAAATGTGAAAGGCGTGCCCTCAGGCTCGTACACCGTCACCACACGAGCCTCGCAGTCAATCTCGGCTCTCGCTGCAGTCAACCAGTCCATGCCAAGAATGACGTCGAGATAAACGAGCGAGGGATCGACGATCAGATCAAGAGTCATCGTCCTGCCTCCCAGATCAACTAAACAACCCTCACACATCTGGGTGACATCCGAATAATCTCCATGAGCTGCAAGGACTCGCACGCTATCCATAGTGATAGTCTGTAACCCAAGACGTCTGACTACGGCACGCGATATCAAAGAAATCGTGGAACCAGTGTCCACCATGACAAGAACGGGAGTACCTCCGATATGGCCCGTGACCTCGAAGGCTGAATGCTGGAAAGTCGGCGTCGTAGCTGCCTCAGCGGTCAGTGCATGAACTCGAGCCTGCTATGGCCGGTTCGGCCGCTGTGTCAAGGGCCGTGGAGGCTGTCGAATCTGCGACACCGTAGGTCAGAAAGAAGGATGCGCAGGAGCTGATCGTATAGGCAGTGCTGATATCGCCTGCGGACGTACACGATCAATCTTCTGCGGCGGTGAGAACCCACTGTCCCGCATCCTCGAAAAGCAACTCTGCGCTAGGTGGCCCGTCCTCCCACAGTATGTGCATGATAAATCAGGGCGCCGAAACGGTCCTACTGGCGCCGTGGTCCTGGTAGGAGGATCAATGCGAGGCCTCTTGCCCGCGAAGGGCCTATCTGGCAACTCCGGTCGCGGCCTGGAAGTAGTCGGGCCTCGAGATCGCGCAAGTCGATCCACGTCCTGCTCTGCCCGCATGGACATGTGAATCAACTCCGCATAGGAGGGGAAACTGACACAGCACATCTTCGACCAAATATCCGGTCGCAAGCCCTCCAAAAAGCGCCGTATGCGCATCTGCTCATCAGCTAGAATCGTCGGGACATACCTGCCCAACTCTGTGAACCGATGCTCATACTCGGTAACCGTCATCGCTGCCTGCCTGAGACGGAGAAACTCATTCTCCCTCTCGTGCCTGTAGGTCTGGGGATAATACTTCTCATGGAAGCGGAACTCGAATGCTGCCCATGTCCACACGAAATCTGCGGCAACAGTCCGCAATATGCTATCCCACCACATACTGGCCTCTCTCTCAAACTGGAAGGTAGCCAGCTCTACCTGCTCAGCCTCGGTACAGTGCAACATGCGTAGAATCTTCGACACTCGGTCGAGCCAGAACTCAGCCTCCTCGGGTCTGTGAGAACCCGTGAAAGTAGGAGGCCGCAAGCGCTGAAATCGCTCCAGAAGGCCCCGTGTGTCGGCAGGATTCCCCGCAGGGAAAGCAGGCTGCGCAGGATGGGCCATGCCCTCATCCTGGGCGTAAGTATAGGCATCCTCAGCTGGATGCGCAGGTGGTGCAGGTGGAGTAGATGTAGTCGCACCCCCACCCTGGGCTAGTGTCCCCACTATCCCTTTCAAGTTGATTTTCACGGTATTATGACCCAATCTTCATCTTGACCATTGTCGACTCATCGATGGTGTGAATCGATACGGGCAATTCCGGCCCAAGTCTATAGGCAAACTCAAGCGCAATCTTGCAAATAAGTTGGCCAAAGGGAAGCGATTCGGATGTTCTCCTCGACCTGGCTATGAGAACTATCTGTCATAAGATGAAAGTGGCCATACATACGTTCTCTCCCTGGGCTACTAGAAATAAGAAATCGACCATAAGACGTGTACATTCAATGCGGTTCGTCGACCTGGGATAAACATTGAACGTGCAGATATGGTGCAGCAGGCGCAAATCCTCAGACATATACGTCGCCTTGAGGCTATTATTAGGCTGTCATGGAACCAACTTACCGCACAGAAACCTGGTGCTGCGATCTCGTTCACGTCTAGTCTTCAAATTCTTCTCACTAGGATGCACATCACCTAGAGGCACGTTGAGAAGTCGCACAATCAACCGAACGCCGATTGTAGCCATCCGATCTATACCAAAAGGGATTTTGAACTGCAAAGGCTCCAAGGTAGGATTCTGGATGCTAGCATAGAAGGCACGAACGGTGCTCACATTAGCACGAGCGCGAGCTTCAAAGATCGGACCCCAATGCGCAGCTTCAATGCGTTCGAACAACAGATACTCGCCGAACAATCGTCCATCTACGTCCGCCTCAAATAACACTTTACGATCGGTGTATTGTCCATGAGGCATCTCTGATAAAATTGTTCGTCCAAGGTGTGCATGGGGATCCAAATCCCGCTTTGTACGGCACTCCACGACTACAGCTGGACCTGCGGCGGTACTTGAACTTGCGGCACCACCCCGCGGTCTTCTCGATCGAGCAGGGCAGCTCGGCCCAGCCTCGTCTGTTACGGTTTTCCTCTTACCCATCAAAGATATGATGGATGAGAGTGACAGAAGACTCAAAATGGCTTCCACAAAAGCCATGGAAAACGCCGAAAATGCGGAGAAATGGCTGCCCAATCTGAGAAAAAGAAATCTAGGTGTCGTAGAGGGATGCTTCAAGCTTCCCAAGGCTATACTTTCAGGGAGAAATACAAACAAAAAGATAGAATGGAGCACCTCACGATTTCAGCTCTATTTGGGGGATTTTGGAGCTCCAAATGGTGAGATCTTCAAGAAGAGAGGCTGCCAACACCCAATAAGTGATGGGTGGTGGTCGGTTTTGGCCAAGGAGGGTCCTAGAAGTGTTTTGGGACGCCGGAGTTTGGAGTTGGTTGCTGAAAATCGAAAATAGGGCTATAGAGAGGGCTGTTTGTGAAGGAGGGGTATGATTTGGGGGTTTTCGTGAGGTGGGAGCTACCTATGGATGATGTACATCCCATTTAAGGGCGTGCACCCGAAAAACAGCTCCTATGGGCCCCACCGGTCGGCGATGCATCACCCGACCGGCGATGGCATCGCCGGCCAACTTCCAAGTTGGCCGATGGGACCCCATGGGTCTGGTCCCCCATGGTCCAAGAGTTTCAAAAAGGTATGTCCCACCCCCTAGTTCATAGTATTTTGGTCTGTATGAGCCCAAACATGTGTTCAGGGATTTTCGGATCCACATCGTAATCCCGAATACCAAACCATATGATGCAGCATATGAATTTGGGGTAGAAGGAGCCAGTACATCTATCTAAACCCTTAGTTGCTAAAGAAAGTGAAGTTAGAATGGCCTTATGGCCATTTTCTATGAAATTTTACTATTCACTGTAAAATTTTGTGAAAGCACTAATTTGTGTTATTTTCACATTATTTTTGATGCCTAATATGAAAAGGATAAGAAAGAAATGAAGATTGGAGTGTTTAGAGGAGGAATTTTTGAAGATTTTTGCTGAAACGGGGTTTTTAAGCCCTGGCGATTAATTACAGGAGTCGTGGTCATCCCACGGCCCAAGGATTCACTTTTGCGGTTTAAAACCGCTCATAGGACGTCTCCACCCGACTTTCTACAGCTTAGAAGTGATTCGGGTTGCTTTACGCGACCCGAGATACGTTACAGACTCGATCTTACGATCGATCCTAATAAACTTCGCCTATCGGCGAATCTGCGATCCTAGAAGTGTTTGTAGACCCTTCTCGCACCCACCTAAGTCAAAGAAAGTGACAGCGTACGTCGCAAGACCATAACCCAGGCCCAGTATACTCTTATTCATGCTCTGATACCAACTTGTAACACCCTGAAAATCGGGGGTCGTGTATAAACTCAACTCCCGAGTTCCAGACCGTCACTTATGCAACAAAAATGGTTATGATTCAATGTTGTCTGATTTAAAGCATTCACATGAGTAAAAGTATACCAAAACTGCAATTCATACTTCAGATCCAGTGATAAAAGCAAGCGGAAGACTAAACAATATATATATCACTGTATGGAAAAACAAAGTAATCTCAGCTGTCTCCAAAGTATGACTACATCTCTGAGTCTCATATACATATACATAACAAAAGAATAATGTTCAAAAAAAGAAAGTCCCACTGATGTCCCCTCGATCCAGGTCGCCTACGGGAAGCCGTCATGATACTGCACATACGAGAACTCATCCTGGTCCTCGTCAATCTCTGGCTCCACTTCCTGGATCTCGTCCTCACCTGCATCTACAACAGGGTCTGGTGGGTGTTGCAAACACCATCCCGTAACGTGGGAATGAGTGATCAACTCAGTGGAATCATAGAGCAAAGATTAGCATGTTCACAATTCAATCACGCGATAATAGTAAAGCAGTAAATCAGACAATCCTAATACTGTTATTAATGCAAGATGATATGACGTGATGTATGCCCTCACCAACGATCACCCTCATGCGGCAACATCTTACGACCGCGGCATGCCACACTCCCTAGAGTGCTCCACATCTTCCAGGCACATGCAATGCTATGGTGATATGATTTCCAAGTTGTTATTAGTCCATTCAAACAGCAGGATTGGGAAACTAAGGTACTTCCCTCGTATCAATCCCAACACAGATCCTGTCTAGGGTCGTCACTCCTAGTAATCTCATACGATGTATATTTCGTAGGTCACTGCAAGGGCTGCCAGGGCTGTTGCTCGCACTCGTTGCACCGCTCCCCCATCACCTTATCAATACAGGCCTACTGTACTCTACTGCACGGAAGGGTCGTCGCCTCCCGTGAACTCAGAATACGCTCGCGGTCACTACAAAGGGCTCGTCGCCTGATCAGTGTAGGCCGACAGCTAGAATATAGTGTCCCATACCACCATAATCTGCTCACGAGTCAAGGTGCTCATTGGTCACTACGGGGAGGTTTGTGGCCCCAGCGTAGGCCGACAGCTAGACTACGGTGTCCCATACCACCATGCCCGGCTCATGAGTCTTCGTGGATCAAGGTACCACGGTTAATAGGGTTTACAATGGTAAGTTCAGTACCCTAGGTTCAAGCAGTTATGATACATACAAGGTGAACAAACATCGGCCAGTCGGGTTACTTGACGGGCTCGACTAGCGTGATCGCATCTCGAATTGAACGACATGAAGTGCGTAAAACACTTCGCGTGGCCTAACCACTGCCGCCAACTCTCAACACGAATCACATTCATCGACGCGTCTTTCGAGGCTATGACCAGTCAGCCACGAATTCGCTCGGTTACCGACTGCCTGGACTAAGTCAAGTCCCACACATCTATGGAATTACATTAACACTATAAAAAGGTATTGGAATTGAAATACATCATGTGAGCATGTTAGCACATGTTATAACATTCAACTTAAGCAAATCTTCAAGGCATACTTTCCATGCATGTAATGAAATCATGCATTTTGTCAACATGTAGAAAATCATTTAGGTCAGCATAATAATTGAAAAATCAATCACAAACTATCAAATAACATCATTTAATTCAATACATACTAATACAAGCATTTATACAAACACATACACTACACACTTAAGTCTACATATAGTATGTCGACCCAAAGTGCGCAACTAGGCGAATCTCTTCGCCAAACTAATTATGCACGCATTCCTAACTTCCTAATGCGACAACAAACCATGTCAATCACATCAGCAAAATATGAATGTAAACAGTACTTCCTACAAATGACTAAAATGCCCTAAATCTCATATTCTTCGTTAGCTTACGAAACGGGAAACGGAGAGCATTTTGTACATGTCAAACGGCGATGCCGTCAAGAATCTACTATTAAACGACATTGAAAGCGTTGGGAACCGTCAATCAAAGCGTCTAAAATCCTCACCTAGTCTCTTACGGTTGCGGGATTTTGAACGGAGCGTGTACGCTTTGTCTACGGCAGTAGGAGAGCCTGATTTATGAAATACGTTAGCTAACATGCCATGAATCTAAGTAAACCCTAAATCAGTAAGTTTTTGAGGTTATTTTATACCTGAAAAAGGGGAGAAATCACCAGCCAGGTGATTGGGAAGAAGTGCTGAAGCACTAGCAGTCGGCGGCTCGGAAGTGGGAAAATTCCCTTCCTCTCTTTCTCTCAAACTCTCTTTCCTTTTCTCTAGGGTTTGGGATTTTCGGATGGAAGGGAGAATTGAGGGTTTCAACCCCTTTTATAAGCTTAAAAACGCCGGAAATAGGTTCCGGGACGAAGTTTACTTAGTGCCTATCCATTTCGGGGCTGTTTCGGTCTAAAAACTGCTTTCTGGTGGTCCCCTGGTCGATTGCGATCGGACTTAGGCTCATGTGTACCAGATGTAGCTCGTATTAAGTTTTCAGTCTGGCAGGGTTCGCAGATCGCACGTGGCGGACCAGTTTCAGTTCAGCGGTCACCGCATGTAGATCAGGGCTGAAAGTCTCATGATAATAAATAGAAATTTTTTCTGATCCGAGGGTGTAATCTGGATGAATTCTGACGGTCAGAACGCTTAATACTGACGCGTCAAGTCGTGTGCCAGATTTGAATTTGAAATTCCAAATCCGTCCCTATTCGCGGTCGCTTCAGTCCGGGTTCAACGAAATCGTCTGTGATTATCGGTTTGACTTGATTTTCGAGATGATTGTCAAGTCCAGCTGGGCGGTTCTAACAGTCTAAGATAGGAGGTATCGGACCTTCGACGCGCGGTCTAGATCCAATTCAAGAATTCAATGTGGTCCAGAGAACAAACCTGCTTAGAGTTTGATCTGAGGTTATAGAGTATTGTAGAGTTGTTTGTTCTACTCGATTTGGGTCTTGCAGAACGTATTTAAAGTGATCAGGGACTATTTCCCAGCTACTCTAGCGTTGCGCTAGCTAACTTACGCTTAATTTCCATGGAAATTATTTCTACGCGATTTCAGGTCGAGTTGGTACTCGAGCCCAAGTACGGATTTTTCACGGCCGTTACAATCTACCCCCCTTAATAAATAATTTCGTCCTCGAAATTTGTACCTGTTCGTACTCCTCGAGAAGCTGTGGGTAGTTCTTTTTTATCTCGGCTTCTGTCTCCCAAGTAGCCTCCTCCTCAGTATGATGCGTCCATAGTACCTTCACAAGGGGAATCACCTTGCTACGCAGTACCTGCTCCTTCCTGTCTAAGATGCGTGTCGGTCGCAGGATATAAGTAACATCCTCTCCTAACTGCACCTGCTCCCATCTGATGATATGGGAAGGATCAGCAACGTACTTCTTCAGCATAGAAACATGAAATACGTTGTGGACGCTCGCGAGAGGTGTGGGTAAAGCCAATCGGTAAGCCACTGCTCTCACACGATCGAGGATCTGGGTCTTGTAGAGTTGTTTATTCTACTCGATTTGGGTCTTGCAGAACGTATTTAAAGTGATCAGGGACTATTTCCCAGCTACTCTAGCGTTGCGCTAGCTAACTTACGCTTAATTTCCATGGAAATTATTTCTACGCGATTTCGGGTCGAGTTGGTACTCGAGCCCAAGTACGGATTTTTCACGGGCGTTACAACTGTACTCTACTGCAACGGAAGGGTCGTCGCCACCCATGGACTCAGAATATGCTCGCGGTCACTACAAAGGACTCGTCGCCTGATCAATGTAGGCCGACAGCTAGAATATAGTGTCCCATACCACCATAATCTGCTCACGAGTCTAGGTGCTCACTGGTCACTACGGGGAGGTTTGTGGCCCCAGCGTAGGTCGACAACTCGACCACGGTGTCCCATACCACCATGCCCGGCTCATGAGTCTTCGTGGATCAAGGTACCATGGTTAACAGGGTTTACAATGGTAAGTTCAGTACCCTAGGTTCAAGCAATTATGACTCAAACAAGGTGAACATACATCGGCCAGTCGGGTTGCTTGACGGGCTCCACTAGCGCGATCGCATCTAAAGTCAAACGACATGAAGTACGTAAAACACTTCGTGTGGCCTAACCACTGCCGCCAACTTCAAACACGGCTCGCATTCATCGACGCGTCGTTCGTGGCTAAGACTAGTCAGCCACGAATTCGCTCGGTTACCGACTGCCTGGACTAAGTCTAGTCCCAAACACTTCTGGAATCACATCAGCAAATTATGTAAGAGTATTGGAATTGAAATACAGTCATGTGAGCATGTTAACACATGTTATAACATTCAACTTAAGTAAATCTTCAAACACATATATTTCATGCATGTAATGAAATCATGCATATAGTCAACATGTAGGAAATCATTTAGGTCAGCATATTAATTGAGAAATCCTTCTCAAACTAATTCATAACATCATTTAATTCAATACATACTAATACAAGCATTTATACAAACACATACACTACACACTTAAGTCTACATATAGTATGTCGACCCGAAGTGCGCAATTAGGCGAATCTCTTCGCCAAACTAATTATGCACGTATTCCTAACTTCCTAATGCGACAACAAACCATGTCAATCACATCAGCAAAATATGAATGTAAACAGTACTTCCTACAAATGACTAAAATGCCCTAAATCTCATATTCTTCGTTAATTTACGAAACAGGAAACGGAGAGCATATTGTACATGTCAAACGGCGATGCCGTCAATAATCTACTATTAAACGACATTGAAAGCATTGAAAACCGTCAATCAAAGCGTCTAAAATCCTCACCTTATATCTTGTAGACTCGTGAATTGAAACGGAGCGTATACGCTTCATCTACGGCAAATAGGGAACCTAATACACAGGATCCATAAGCTACATCGCTATGGAAATAAAGGAACCTCAAATCAGCAACTATTTAGGGTATTTGCTTACCTAGAATCACGGTGTAATCGTCGAGAAAGCGATAGAGGTGTGTTGCTTAAGCACGTGCAACACGTAGCATAAGTAGCAGGAAGAACTGTCTCACTCCCTCTCACAATCTCTCACCTTTTCTCTCACACAAGCTAGGATTTCTAGCAAATTCGGATGTGTGAGAGAAGTGAGGGTTTTAACCCCTTTTATAAGCTAAAACATGCCCAAAATAGGCTTGGGAACAATGTTTACTTGGTGCCTAACCAAATTGGGGCCGTTTCGGTCCAAAAGAGCATTTCTGAAGGTCCCCTGGCCAAATCCGGTAGGACTTAAGCTCATGCATACTGGATCTAGCACACATCCAGTTTTCAGACCGGTAGGGTTCCCAGATCGCACGTGGCAGTTCAGTTTCAGTTTAACGGTCACCGCACCAAGATCAGGCCTATAAGTCTCGTGATATGTAATAGAAATTTTTCCTGATCTAAGGGTGTAATTTGGCTGAATTCTGACGGTCAGAACGCTTAATACTGATGCGTCAAATCGTGTGCCAGATTTGAATTTCAAATTCCAATTCTAACCCTATTCTCACTCTCTTCACTCCAGGCTCAATGAAATAGCCTCTGAATGTCAGTTGGACTTGATTTTCAAAACGATTGCCAAGCCCAGCTAAGTGGTCATAACAGTCTAAGATGGTAGGTATCGGACTTTCGACGTGCGGTCTAGATCCAATACAAAGTTTCAAGGAGGTCCCGAGAATAAACCGGTTTAGAGTTTGATCCGAGACTTTAGAGCATTATAGCACCATTGGTTCCACTCGCTTTGAGCCTTGTAGAACGAATTTAAAGTGATCAGGCACCATTTCCCAGCTATTCTAACGTTGCACTAGCTAACTTAGTCATATTTTCTAAAGGAATAAATTCTACACAATTTCGGGTTGAGTTGGTACTCGAGCCCAAGTACGAATTTTTCACGGGCGTTACAATCTACCCCCCTTAACAAATAATTTCATCCTCAAAATTTTATACATTTTCGTACTCCTCGAGAAGCTGTGGGTAGTTCTTTCTGATCTCGGCTTCTGTCTCCCAGGTAGCCTCCTCCTCAGAGTGATGCGTTCATAATACCTTCACAAGGGGAATCACCTTGCTACGCAGTACCTGCTCCTTCTTGTCTAGGATATGTGTCGGTCGCAGGATATATGTAACATTCTCTCCTAACTGCACCTGCTCCCATCTGATGATATGGGAAGGATCGGCAATGTACTTCTTCAGCATAGAAACATGAAATACGTTGTGAATGCTCGCAAGAGGCGTGGGTAAAGCCAATCGGTAAGCACCGCTCCCACACGATCGAGGATCTGGAATGGACCAATGAATCGCGGTGCCAGCTTCCCCTTCTTCCCGAACCGAAGGACTCCCTTCATAGGGGAAACTCGCAAAAACACATGATCCCCAACTGTGAACTCTAGTGGCCTCCGTCTCGTATCGGCGTAGCTCTTCTATCTGCTCTGCGCTGTAAGGAGCCGACATCGAATAATATCAATCTTCTCTGACGTCGCCTGCACTAACTCTGGGCCGATCAAGCTACGCTCACAGACCTCTATCCAGCAATGCGGTGAGCGACAAGGTCGCCCAAACAGTGCCTCATAAGGTGCCATACCGATACTCGCCTGAAAACTATTGTTGTACGCAAACTCCGCATATGCAAGACAATCATCCCAACTGTCCTTGAAGTCCAATGCGCAAGCTCGCAACATGTCCTCCAAGATCTGGTTCACCCGCTCTGTCTGTCCGTCTGTCTGTGGGTGGAAGGCAGTACTAAACTTCAACTTCACACCCATAGCCTCCTGAATACGAGTCCAGAAAATAGAAGTGAACCGCGTGTCTCTGTCTGACACGATCTCCAACGGAACTCCATGCAGACGCACAATCTCTCTGATGTACAATCTAGCCAGCTCGTCTGCAGAGTTCGTAACTCTAATTGGTAGAAAGTGCACCGACTTCATCAGACGGTCGACGATCACCCAAATGGAATCATGTCCCTTTCTCATCTTCGGCAACCCAGAAATGAAGTCCATGGAAATGAAATCCCACTTCCACTCTGCGATCGGCATAGGCTGCAAAAGTCCAGGTGGTCGGCGATGCTCTGCCTTCACCTGCTGACAAGTGAGACAACGGGACACGAACTCAGCTATGTGGGTCTTCATACCTTCCCACCAATACGTTCTCTTCATGTCACGATACATCTTTGTGCTGCCTGGATGCATCGCGAGTCTAGTAGAATGCGCAGCCTCGAGAATCTCTCGTCTCAAGTCAGGGACATCTGGGACGCATAGGCGGCCACGATAACGTAAGCCCCCATCCATACCAACTCGCCAGTCGGCGTCTACATCATCACTGGCCTGCTCTTGAAGCTCAGTCAGATGCGCATCGTCCCTCTGCGCCTCGATGACTCGGTCATCGATCTGAGATCGCACCTGTACATGTGCGATGAACTCAAACGGCTCCTCAATGGTGAGTTTCTGCTCAAAGTCTCGCAAAAACTCAACCATATCCCACTCGGCAACCATCAGCGGAGCCGCAAACTCTATCGCCTTCTTGCGGCTCAACGCATCAGCCACAAGGTTCGCCTTCCCAGGATGGTAAGAGACTTCAAACTTGAAGTCCTTCAACGTCTCCATCCATCGCCGCTGCCTCATATTCAAATCTCGCTGCGTGAATATGTACTTGAGGCTCTTGTGGTCGCAAAAGAGCTCGAACTCCTCTCCGTAGAGGTAATGTCTCCAGAGTCTCAGTGTGAATATAACGGCTGCCAACTCTAGGTCGTGTGTAGGGTAATTCTCCTCGTGCTTCCTTAATTATCTTGAGGCATACGAAATTACCCTGTCCCTCTGCATAAGGACACAACCCAGACCAACGCTAGACGCGTCAGTGTATATAGTGTATTTAACCCCTTGCTCTGGCAATACTAGCACAGGGGCGGACGTAAGTCTGTCCTTCAGCTCCGGAAAAGCTGACTCCACCTTGTCATTTCAGGCGAACTTCACGTCCTTCCGTGTCAACTGAGATAAGGGTCTCGCGATCTTCGAGAAGTCCCGTATGAAGCGCCGATAGTAGCCAGCGAGACCCAAGAAACTCCTCACCTCAGTGACAGAACTAGGCTGCTCCCAGTCCTGCACCGCAGCTACCTTAGACAGGTCACTGCCATGCCATCCTTGGACACCACGTGTCCCAGAAACTTCACCTCCTACTTTCAGAAGTCACACTTCTTGTACTGTGCGAACTGATGCTGTCTGAGCGTATCCAGGACCAAACGTAAGTGCTCCTCATGCTCCTCTCGACTCCTAGAGTACACCAAAATGTCGTCAATGAATACAACGACGAATCGATAGAGGAAAGGCCGAAATACCTGGTTTATCAGATCCATGAACATGGCCGGTGCGTTCGTGAGACCGAACGACATCACGAGGAACTCGTAGTGGCCAAAACTGGTCCTGAATACTGTCTTCTGCACGTCCTCATCCCTGACGCGCAACTGATGATATCCCGACTGAAGATCAATCTTCGAGAAGTACTGCGCTCCTCTCAACTAATCAAAAAAGTCATCGATCCTGGGTAAAGGATACTTGTTCTTCACCGTGACCTGGTTCAGCCTGCGATAATCAATACACAATCGCATCGAACAGTCCTTCTTCCTCACGAATAGGACCGGTGCTCCCCAAGGAGACACACTAGGCCGTATAAGGCCAAGCTCTAGCAGACCATCAATCTGCGTCCTCAACTCCTCCATCTCACATAGTGCCATGCGATACTTCGGCAGTGAGACGGGAGTAGAACCAGGAACCAGATCGATAGTGAAATCGATCTCACGTCGGGGTGGCAAACCAGGGATCTTCCTGAACAGATCTCCGAACTCGGAAACGACTGGCACATGCTCAAGTACCTGGGCACCAGCATCGTGCAATAAAGTGGCGTAACTAAGTATGCAGAAAGGAAGATTTACCCGCACTGAAAACGTAAAGGATGCACCCTCAGGCTCGTACACAGTCACTATACGAGTCTCGCAGTCAATCTCGGCCCTTGCTGCAGTCAACCAATCTATGCCAAGAATGACGTCGAGATAAACAAGAGAGGGATAGACGACAAGATCAATGGCCATCGTCCAGTCTCCCAAATCAACCAAACACCCCTCACACATCTGGGTGACATCTGAATAATCTCTGTGGGCTGCAAGGACTCGTACCCTATCCATGGTAATGGTCTGTAACCCAAGACGCCTGACTACAACACCCGATATCAAAGAAATCATGGAACCAGTGTCCACCATCACAAGAATAGGAGTACCTCCAATATGGGCTGTGACCTCGAAGGCCGAATGCTGAAAATTCGGTGTCGCAGCTGCCTCCGCTGTGAATGCATGAACCCGACCTGCTGTGGCCGATTCGGCCGCTGTGTCATGGGCCGTGGAGGCTGTCTGATCTGCGATACCGGAGGTCTGAAAGAAGGGTGCGCAGGAGCTAACCGTATAGGCGGTGCTGATATCGCCTGTGAACGAGCACGGTCAATCTTCTGAGGCGGTGAGAACCCGCTGTCCCGCATCCGAGAGAAGCAGCTCTGCGCCAAGTGGCCTGACCTCCCACAATATGTGCACGATAACTCGGGGCGCCGAAACTATGGTGCTGGCGCTATGGCCCGAGTAGGAGGGTCGACGCGAGGCCTCTTGCTCACGAAGGGCCTGTCCTGCATATCTGGTCGCGGCCTAGAAGCAACAGGGCCGTGAGATCGCGCAAGTCGATCCACATCCTGCTCTGCCCGCATAGACATGTGAATCAACTCCGCATAAGAGGGAATGCTCAAACAGCACATCTTCGACCGAATATCCGGTCGCAAACCCTCCAAAAAGTGCAGTATGGGCATCTGCTCATCAACCAAAATCGTCGGGACGTATCTGCCCAACTCCGTGAACTGATGCTCATACTCTGTAACTATCATGGCTGCCTGTTTGAGGCGGAGAACTCATTCTCCCTGTCGTGCCTGTAAGTCTGGGGATAATACTTCTCATGGAAGCGGAACTCAAACGCTGCCCATGTCTATACAAAGTCAGCGGCAACGGTCCGCAGTACGCTATCCCACCACAGGCTGGCCTCTCGCTCAAATAGGAATGTAACCAGCTCTACCTGCTCAGCCTCTTTGCAATGTAACATCCGTAAAATCTTCGACACACGGTTGAGCCAGTACTCAGCCTCCTCGGGTCTGTGAGAACCTATGAAAGTGGGAGGCCGTAAGCGCTGAAATCGCTCTAATAGGCCCCGTGTATCTGTGGCATTCCTCACAGGGTAAGCAGGCGGTGCAAGATGAACCATGCCCTTATCCTGGGCGTATGTATAAGCATCCTCAGCTGGATGCGCAGGTGGTGCAGGTGGAGCCACACCCCCACCTTATTCTAATGTTCCCACGATGGTAATCAAAAGCTGCTGCTGCTACTGCATCATAGCCAACATCTGCTCAAATCTGTCAGGAGGTGGAGCAGGCTGTGGCGGATGCTGTGTGGAAGTAGATGCACGATGAGGCTCTCTGACTGAAGGCGTAAATGGCGGTGGTCCAACTGTAGGACCAGCAGCAGGCTGAGACGCACGAACTGTCTCAGGAATCGGGCCCAAAGCAGGGTCCGCATGGGTGCCAGACTGCGAAGGAGTCTGATCCATATGCTCAGTCAGTGCAAGCCGAACCGTGCTCTGCGTAGCCTTAGGCGGCATTCCCTATATTCAAAATAGGGTGCAACCTTGTCAGTCTTAATAGCACAAATACACCGCAATCATTCACACAAGGAGTCAAAGGCATTCCATGCATTCATTTAATCAAAATTGTCACAATACAAGGGATATATCCTTACAAGCATCATGATGAGAAATACATGGGAACTAAGACAGTTAAGATTACAACAGCAACATAAACAAAGCACTAGCCCCAACAGGCTTACACACATAAAGCAGGAAATGACTAACTACTGACAACTACATCAAACGTCGCATCGCTAGTCTGAGTCTGGTGACGGAGGAGGAGCACCCTTATCCTGCAAGCAACACAGGATCGCCTTCAAGGTGCGAGTCACCTTGCCGAATTTCTTCTTTGTAATGGCCTTGGCATCCTCGAATTCAGCGCGAAGTTCCTGAACTTCCCTTCGTAAGGTGATCTGACTCTCCTCGATCCGAGCAATGCGATCATCGCTAGTAGTCTGCGCAGAAGGAGGAGGGCTCTCATCTGTATCCTGAGCCTCCTCTTCTGCCTCTTCCTGAACTTCTTCCTGAACCTCTGCTCCAGGTTCTTCACTTTGATCTTCCTCATCATCGAAGTCATCCTCGCTGTCCTCCTCAAGCTGATTTTCACGGTACTGCGACCCAATCTTCATCTTGACCATAGTCGACTCATCAATGGTATGAATCGAAACTGGCAATTTCGGCCCAAGTCTGTAGGCAAACTCAAACGCAATCTTGTAAATCAGTCAGCCAAAAGGAAGCGATTCGGATGTTCTTCTTGACTTGGCTATGAGGACTATCTGTCGTAAGATGAAAGTGGCCATACATACGTTCTCTCCCTGGGCCACCAGATACAGGAAATCAACCATAAGGCGTGTACATTCAATGCGATTCATCGACCTGGGATACACATTGTACGTGCAGATATGGTGCAACAGGCACAAATCATCAGACATATACGTCGCCTTTAAGCTATTATTAGGCTGCCATGGAACCAACTTACCGCATAGAAACCTGGTGCGGCGATCTCGTTCATGCCTACTCCTCAGATTCTTCTCACTAGGATGAACATCACCAAGAGGCACGTTCAGAAGTCGCACAATCAGTCGCACATCAATCGTAGCCATCGGATCTCTACCAAAAGAGATTTTAAACTGCAATGGCTCTAAGGTAGGATTCTGGATACTAGCATAGAAGGCACGAACGGTGCTCACATTAGCACGAGCATGAGCTTCACAGATCGGACCCCAATGCGCAGCTTTAATGCGCTCGAACAACAAAAATTCACCGAACAGTCGCCATTCCACGTCCGCCTCAAATAACACTTTGTGATCAGTGTATTGGCCATGAGGCATCTCTGATAGAATTACTCGCCCAAGGTGAGCATGGGGATCCAAATCCCGCTTTGTACGGCACTCTAGGGCTGTAGCGGGACCTGCGACGGCGCTTGAACTTGCGGCACCACCCCGTGGTCTCCTCGATTGAGCAGGGCGACTTGGCCCAGCCTCGTCTGTCGTGGTTTTCCTTTTACCCATCAAAGATATGATGGATGAGAGTGATAAATGGCCTAAAATGGCTTCTACGAAAGCCATGGAAAATGGGAAAAATGTGGAAAAGTGGCTGTCCAATCTGGAAAAAGGAGATCTAGGCGTCGTAGAGGGATGCTTCAAGCTTCCCAAGGATGTATTTTCAAGGAGAAATGGAAATGGAAAAGTAGAATGGAGCACCTCACGATTTCAGCTCGATTTGGGGGTTTTTGGAGCTCCAAATGATGAAATCTTCAAGAGAAAGGGCTGCCAACTCCCAAGGAATGATGGATGATGGTCGTTTTTGGCCAAGGAGGGATCTAGGGACGATTTGGAACCACGAAATTTGGGGATGGTTGCTGGAAAATGAAAATGAAAGTATGGGGAGGGCTGTTTGTGAAGGAGGGGTATGTTTTGGGGGTTTTCGTTGGACGGGACATATATGGGGAGGGTGTACTTGGGATTTAAGGGCGTGCGCCCGAAAACCACCTCAAATGGGCCCACCTGTACGGCGATGCATCGCCAGATCGGCGATGGCATCGCTGACCGGTGATGCATCCAGCCGGTGGGGCTAGATGGGTTCGGTCCCCCATGGTCCAAGGACCCCAGATATATATGGTTCGACCCCTGGTTCATAGTATTTTGACCTACATAGGCCCAAACATGTGTTCAGGGATTTCCGGGACCATTCCATAATTCTGAATATAAAACCCTATCATTCAGCATATGATTTTGGGGTAGAAGGATCCAGTACATCCATCTAGACCCTTATTTTCTAAAGAAAGTGAAGTTAGAATGGCCTTATGGCCATTTTTCATAAAATTTTACTATTCCCTATAAAATTTTATGAAAGTATTATTTTGTGTTATATTCACATTATGTTTGATGCCTAACATGAAATGGATAAGAAAGAAATGAAGATTGGAGTGGTGAGAGGAAGAATTTTGAAGATTTTTGGTGAAATGGGGTTTTTAAGCCCTGACGATTGAATACAGGAGTCGTGGTCATCCCACGGCCCAAGAATTTACTTTTACGGATTTAAAATTGTTCATAGGATGTCTCAACCTGACTTCCTACGGCTTAGGAGCTATTCGGGTTGCTTTACGCGACCCGAGATGCGTTACAGACTCGATCGTCCGATCGATTCGAATAGACTTCGCCTATCGGCGAATTTGCGATCCTAGAAGTGTTTCTAGACCCTTCTCGCACCCACTTAAGTCAAAGGAAGCGACAGCGTACGTCGCGAGACCATAACCCAGGCCCAGTATACTCTTATTCATGCTCTGATACCAACTTGTAAGACCCTGAAAATCGGGGGTCGTGTATAAACTCAACTGCCGAGTTCCAGACCGTCACTTATGCAACAAAAATAATTATGATTCAATATTGTCTGATTTAAAGCATTCACATGAGTAAAAGTATACCAAAATTGCAATTCATACTTCAGATCCAATGATAAAAGCAAGCGGAAGACTAAACAATATATATATCATTGTATGGAAAAACAAAGTAAATCTCATCTGTCTCTAAAGTATGAATACATCTCTGAGTCTCATATACATATACATGAACAAAATGAAATGTTTAAAATAGTCCCACTGAAGTCTCGTCAATCCAGGTCACCTACGCAAAGCCATCATGATACTGCATGTACGAGAACTCGTCCTGGTCCTCGTCGAAGTCTGGCTCTGCCTCCTGGATCTCAGCCTCACCTGCATCTACAACAGGGTCTGGTGGGTGTTGCAAACACCATCCCGTAACGTGGGAGTGAGTGATCAACTCAATGGAATCATAGAGAAAAGATTATCATGTTCACAATTCAATCATGCGATAATAGTAAAGCAGTAAATCAGACAATCCTAATACTATTGTTAATGCAAGATGACATGACGTGATGTATGCCCTCACCGACGATCTCCCTCATATGGCAACATCTTACGACCGCGGCATGCAATCGACCCTCAAGTGCTCCACATCTTCCAGGCACATGCAATGGCATGGTGATATGATTTCCAAGTTATTATTAGTCCATTCAAACAGCAGGATTGGAAAACTAAGGTACTTCCCTTGTATCAATCCCAACACAGATCCTGTCTAGGGTCGTCACTCCTAGTAATCTCATACGATGTATATTTCGTAGGTCACTGCAAGGGCTGCCAGGGCTGTTGCTCGCACTCGTTGCACCGCTCCCCCATCACCTTATCAATACAGGCCTACCGTACTCTACTGCAACGGAAGGGTCGTCACCTCCCATGGACTCAGAATATGCTCGCGGTCACTGCAAAGGATTCGTCGCCTGATTAGTGTAGGCCGATAGCTAGAATACAGTGTCCCATACCACCATAATCTACTCACGAGTCTAGGTGCTCATTGGTCACTACGGGGAGGTTTGTGGCCCCAGCGTAGGCCGACAGCTCGACCACGGTGTCCCATACCACCATGCCCGGTTCATGAGTCTTCGTGGATCAAGGTACCATGGTTAACAGGGTTTACTATGGTAAGTTCAGTACCCTAGGTTCAAGCAGTTATGACTCATACAAGGTGAACATACATCGGCCAGTCGGGTTGCTTGACGGGCTCCACTAGCGCGATCGCATCTCAAGTCAAATGACATGAAGTGCGTAAAATACTTCACGTGGCCTAACCACTGCCGCCAACTTTAAACACGGTTCGCGTTCATCGACGCGTCATTCGTGGCTAAGACCTGTCAGCCACGAATTCGCTCGGTTACCGACTGCCTGGACTAAGTCTAGTCCCAAACACTTATGGAATCACATCAGCAAATTATGTAAGAGTATTGGAATTGAAATACAGTCATGTGAGCATGTTAACACATGTTATAACATTCAACTTAAGTAAATCTTTAAACACATATATTTCATGCATGTAATGAAATCATGCATATAGTCAACATGTAGGAAATCATTTAGGTCAGCATATTAATTGAGAAATCCTTCTCAAACTAATTCATAACATCATTTAATTCAATACATACTAATACAAGCATTTATACAAACACATACACTACACACTTAAGTCTACATATAGTATGTCGACCCGAAGTGCGCAATTAGGCGAATCTCTTCGCCAAAATAATTATGCACGTATTCCTAACTTCCTAATGCGACAACAAACCATGTCAATCACATCAGCAAAATATGAATGTAAACAGTACTTCCTACAAATGACTAAAATGCCCTAAATCTCATATTCTTCGTTAATTTACGAAACAGGAAACGGAGAGCATATTGTACATGTCAAATGGCGATGCCGTCAATAATCTACTATTAAACGACATTGAAAGCATTGGAAATCGTCAATCAAAGCGTCTAAAATCCTCACCTTATGTCTTGTAGACTCGTGAATTGAAACGGAGTGTATACGCTTCGTCTACGGCGAATAGGGAACCTAATACACAAGATTCATAAGCTACATCGCTATGGAAATAAAGGAACCTCAAATCACCAACTATTTAGGATATTTGCTTACCTAGAATCGCGGTGTAATCGCCGGGAAAGCGATAGAGGTGCGTTGCTTAAGCACGTGCAACACGTAGCACAAGTAGCAGGAAGAACTCTCCCACTCTCTCTCACAATCTCTCACCTTTTCTCTCACACAAGCTAGGGTTTCTAGCAAATTCGGATGTGTGAGAGAAATGAGGGTTTCAACCCCTTTTATAAGCTAAAACATGCCCAAAATAGGCTTGGGAACAATGTTTACTTGGTGCCTAACCAAATCGGGGCCGTTTCAGTCCAAAAGAGCATTTCTGAAGGTCCCCTGACCAAATCCGGTCGGACTTAAGCTCATGCATACTGGATCTATCACACATCTAGTTTTCAGACCGGTAGGGTTCCCAGATCGCACGTGGCGGTCCAGTTTCAGTTTAACGGTCACCGCACCAAGATCAGGCCTATAAGTCTCGTGATATGTAATAGAAATTTTTCCTGATCCAAGGGTGTAATTTGGCTAAATTCTGACGGTCAGAACGCTTAATACTGATGCGTCAAATCGTGTGCCAGATTTGAATTTCAAATTCCAATTCTAACCCTATTCTCACTCTCTTCACTCCAGGCTCAATGAAATAGCCTCTGAATGTCAGTTGGACTTGAGTTTCGAAACGATTACCAAGCCCAGCTAAGTGGTCATAACGGTCTAAGATGGTAGGTATCGGACTTTCGACGTGCGGTCTAGATCCAATACAAAGTTTCAAGGAGGTCCCGAGAATAAACCGGTTTAGAGTTTGATCCGAGGCTTTAGAGCATTATAGCACCATTGGTTCCACTCGCTTTGAGCCTTGTAGAACGAATTTAAAGTGATCAGGGACCATTTCCCAGCTATTCTAATGTTGCACTAGCTAACTTAGTCATATTTTCTAAAGGAATAAATTCTACACAATTTCGGGTTGAGTTGGTACTCGAGCCCAAGTACGGATTTTTCACGGGCGTTATAGGGTCAACTGCAGAGAGGTGCTTTGCTTGGATGAGGGATAGCGGGTTTTCGCCACGCAGAAGATCGACCATCATGTCCACAGGCTTTATCCGCTCCCCCATTACGGTCGGCTCCTACTCATCCTTCTTTCAGACCTCCCGTACCTCAGTTCCGGCCACCTCAACGGCCCATGGCACCACGACCGAATCAACCGCAGCAGGCTCGGGTACATACATTGACAGCAGAGGCATCCGGATCAGAGACTGCCCCGCCCTTAGCCTTTGAGGTCACAGCCCACATTGGAGGTACTCCTATATTTGTGTTGGTGGATACAGGATCCACGATTTCATTGATATCGCATTCAGTAGTCAAGCGCCTTGGGCTACCGACTACTCGGATGGATGGGGTGCAAGTTCTTACAGCGCACGGGAACTTTTCTGATGCCACCATGATGTGTGAGGGTTGTTTACTGGATCTAGGGGGCAGGACGATAGCTATTGACCTTGTCGTCTACCCCTCTCTCTATTATCTCGACGTCATCATTGACATGGATTGGCTGACTGCAGGGAGGGCTGAGATTGACTGCGAGACCCATATAGTGACAATCTACGAGCCGGAGGGCACGTCTTTTACATTTCCAGTGCAGGTTAATCTCCCCTTTTGAGTACTTTACTACGCTTCCTTATTGCGGGATGTTGATGCCCCGACTCTTGAGTTGACGCCAGTAGTCCATAATTATGAGGATCTGTTCAGGAAGATTCCTAGCTTGCCACCTCAGCGTGAGATCGATTTTACTATCGACCTGGTACCCGGTTCGACGCCCGTCTCACTTCCGACGTATCGCATGGCCCCGTGTAAGATGGAGGAGTTGAGGAAATAGATCGATGATCTGTTGGAGGTTGGCTTCATACGGCCGAGTGTGTCTCCTTGGGGAGCACCGGTGTTGTTTGTGACGAAGAAGGATGGTTCACTGCGATTGTGTATTGATTATCGTAGGCTGAATCAGATCACAGTGAAGAATAGATACCCTTTGCCCAGGATTGATGACCTGTTTGATCAACTGAGAGGAGCGCAGTACTTCTCGAAGATTGATCTACAGTCAGGGTATCACCAGTTATGCGTTAGGGATGAGGACATGCAGAAGACAGCTTTCAAGACTAACTCTGGCCACTACGAGTTTCTCGTGATGTCGTTCGGTCTTACCAACGCATCAGCCGTGTTCATAGATCTGATGAACAGAGTATTTCGGCCATTCCTCTATTGATTCGTCATCGTGTTTATAGAAGACATTTTGGTATATTCCAGGAGTCGAGAGGAGTATGAGGAGCACTTGCGATTGGTCCCGGATACACTGAGACAGCACCAGTTGTTCGCACAGTATATGAAGTGTGACTTTTGGAAGGAGGAAGTTAAGTTCCTGGGACATGTGGTGTCCAAGGATGGGATGGCGGTGGACCTTGCTAAGGTAGCTGCGGTGCAGGACTGGAAGCAGCCTAGTTCGGTTACTGAGGTGAGGAGTTTCCTGGGACTTGCTGGCTACTATCGATGATTCATTCGGGACTTCTCCAAGATAGTCAGACCCTTGACTCAGGTGACGCGGAAGGATCTGAAGTTCTCCTGGAATGAGAAGGCGGAGGCAGCTTTTCAAGAGCTAAAGGACAGGCTGACGTCCACCCCTGTGCTAGTATTGCCAGAGCAAGGGGTTAAATACACGATATACACCGACGCGTCTAGCGTTGGTCTGGGTTGTGTCCTTATGCAGAAGGACAGGGTAATTTCGTATGCCTCGAGACAATTAAGGAAGCATGAGGAGAATTACCCTATACACGACCTTGAGTTGGATGCGGTCATTTTCGCATTGAAGTTCTGGAGACATTACCTCTATGGAGAGGAGTTCGAGCTCTTTTGTGACCATAAGAGCCTCAAGTACATATTCACATAGTGAGACCTGAATATGAGGCAGCGATGATGGATGGAGACTTTTAAGGACTTTAAGTTCAAAGTTTCCTACCATCCGGGCAAGGCGAACCTTGTGGCTGACGCGTTGAGCCGCAAGAAGGCATTAGAGTTTGCGGCTCCACTGATGGTTGCCGAGTGGGACATGGTTGAGGTTTTGCGAGACTTTGAGCAGAAACTCACTGTGGAGGAGTCATATGAGTTTATCGCACATATTCGGGTGCGACCTCTTATCGATGACAGAGTCATCCCGGCGCAGAGGGATGACTAGCGTCTGACTGAGCTTCGAGAGCAGGCCAGTGACGATGCAGACGCCAAGTGGCGTGTTGAAACGGATGAAGGCTTACGGTATCGTGACCGCCTATGCATCCCAGATATTCCTGACTTGAGATGAGAGATTCTCGAGGCTGCGCACAGTTCCAGACTTGCGATGCATCCGGGCAGCATAAAGATGTATCATGACTTGAAGAAGACATATTGGTGGGATGGCATGAAGACCCACATCGCAGATTTCGTGTCCCGTTGTCTCACTTGCCAGCAGGTGAAGGTAGAGCATCGCCGACCTCCTGGTCTCCTTCAGCCTATGCCTATAACTGAGTGGAAGTGGGACTTTATTTCTATGGATTTCATTTCGGGACTGCCAAATACGAGGAAGGGACATGATTCTATTTAGGTGATCGTCGACCGTTTGACGAAGTCGGCGCACTTCCTTCCGATCAGAGTCACGAACTCTGCAGACGAGTTGGCCAGGATATATATCAGAGAGATAGTGCACCTGCATGAAGTTTCCTTAGAGTTCGTGTCGGATAGAGACACGCGCTTTACTTCTATTTTCTGGACTCGCATCGAGGAAGCTATAGGTGTGAAGCTGAAGTTCAGTACTGCTTTCCACCCACAGACGGACGGACAGACAGAGCGGGTGAACAAGATTCTAGAGGACATGTTGCAGGCTTGCGTTTGGATTTCAAAGATAATCGAGATGATTGCCTTGCATATGCGGAGTTTGCGTACAATAACAGTTTCCAGACGAGTATCGGTATGACACCTTATGAGAGGCCTTGTATGGGTGTCCCTGTCGAGCACCGCATTGCTGGGCAGAGGTCGGTGAGCAAAGATTGATTGGCTCAGAGATAGTGCAGGTGACCTCGGAGAAGATTGACATCATCAGGCGCCGACTTCTTACAGCGCAGAGTAGACATAAGAGTTATGACGATACGAGATGACGCGCGCTAGAGTTCGCGGTTGGAGATCATATATTTTTGAGAGTTTCCCCTATGAAGGGAGTTCTTCGATTCGGGAAGAAGGGGAAACTAGCACCGCGATTCATTGGTCCATTCCAGATCCTTGACCGTGTGGGTGCAGTGGCGTATCGTCTGGCTTTGCCTACCCCTCTCACGAGCGTACACAACGTATTTCATATTTCTATGCTGAAGAAATATGTTCCTGACCCTTCCCATATCATCAGATGGGAGCAGGTGCAGTTAGGTGAGGAAGTTACATATATACTGCGACCAACGCGCATATTAGACAGGAAGGAGCAGGTATTGCGTAGCAAGGTCATCCCCCTTGCGAAGGTGTTGTGGACGCATCACACTGAAGAAGAGGCTACTTAGGAGACAGAAGCCAAAATCAAAAAGAACTACCCACAGCTTCTGGAGGAGTACGAAAAGGTATAAATTTTGAGTACGAAATTTATTGTTTAAGGGGGGTAGCTTGTAACGTCTCGAAAAAATCCGTACAGAGACTCGAGTACCACCTCGATCAGAAATCACTTAGGATTAATTCCTTTAGAAATTAAGCATAAGTTAACTAACGCTATGTTAGATTAGCCGTGAAATTAACACCGATTGCTTTAAATATGTTCTGCAAGACCCAAAACTTGTGAAATTGTTAACGCTATAACGTCCTGAAACCTAGGATCAAACACTAAACCCGTTTGCTCTCAGGAACCCTTTGAAACCTTGTAATGGATTCTGACCGCGCGTTGTGAGTCCGTTAGCAATGAACTTAGACCGTTATGACCGCATAGTTGGACTTGACTACCACCCCGAAAATCAAGCCCAACTGATGTTCTGAGGCTATTTCGTTGAGCCTGAAGCAAGGAGTGTGAGAAAGAGTGAAATTCTTTGAAAATTAAATATCATTTAAAAAAATCTGTCACGTTTCGCTTGCGGGTTAAGTATAAACATTCAGACCGTTGAAATCTGACCCAAATACACCCTCGGATCAGGGAACATTTCCCACTCAGGTCAGTGTACTTAAAATCCTTGATCGAATCTCCGTGACCGCTGAATTGAAACTAGTCCACCACATGTGATTTGGGAACACTACCGGACTGAAAACTTAATGTGATCAGGATCCAATATCCATGAGCTTAAGTCCGATCGCATTTGGTCAGGGGACCTCCAGAAATGCTCTTTTGGATCGGGAAAGACCCGATTTGGCTATAACCCAAGTATACTTTGGTTTAAAGTCTAAATAGGTGACTTTCTAACATATTAAAAGACCTTAAACCCTCTCACACCCCTCCCATATGAATTTTACAAAAACCCTAGAAAGAAGAAGAGAGAAAAGAGAGAGATTGTGTGAAAGTGTGAGGGAAAGTCCTTGGCATTCGATCCTGCTTCTACACGCGCTTAACCACCGTGTTCTAATCACTCTCCCGGTGATTCTGACGCCATTCTAGGTAAGAAAACCCTAACCTCAACCTATTTTGGAGATTCTAGCAATACAAGTTGCGAAGTAGCTGGCCTATTTGTGAATTAGGGCATCATATCGACGTTAACGAAGCGTAGACTTTCTATTCGAATCGATACGCGTCTACGACAAAAGGTGAGGATTCTAGATGCTTAGATTGACTGATTTTAAAGCTTTCAATGTTATTTAATAGTATATTATCGAAGAGAATGTCGTTTGACATGTAGGACATGCTGTCTATTTTCCATTTCGACTGCGTACGGAGAATATGAGATTTAGGGTATTTTAGGCATTTGTAGGAAATACTGTATACGTCTATATTTTGCTGAAATGATTTCCATGTGTATTTGTCATGTTATGATATTAGTTACGCGTGCATGATCTGTTTGGTGAAGAGATTTGCCCTAATGCGCACTTTGGGTCGACATACACTATGTAGACTAAAGTGTGTAGACTAAGTGTTTGTATAAATGTTTGTATTAGTATGTATTGAGTAAATGTTGTGGTAGATTAGTCTTGAGATTGAATTCTTAATTAATATGATGATGTACATGATTTTCCTCCATGTTGTTATTGAATTGATTTCCTTATATGTATGGAATACATGTGTTTGGTTAATTTGCTTACGTTATATGTTATAACATGTTGTTAACATGCTTGGATGGTTCGTATTTCATTTCTGTTACTCTTATATGATCATTGATGTTGATTACAAGTGCTTGGGGCTATGCTCTAGTCCAGGCAGTTAGTAATAGATTCAAGTTCGTGGTTGACTTCTATTTTCCACGAAGGACGCGTCGATGAATGCGAGTCGTGCTTTGGGTTGAGGGCAGTGGTTAGGACACACGAGGTGTTTTATGCACTTCATGTCGTTCAGCTTGAGGTGCGCTCATACTAGTCAAGGTCATCAAGTAACCCGACAGACCATTGTATATTCACCTTGTATTGGTCATAACTTCTTGAATCTAGGGTACTGAACTTACCAGTGGAAACCCTGATAACCATGGTACCTTGATCCATTAAGACTCATGAGCCGGGCATGGTGGTATCGAACACCGTGGTCGAGCTGTCGGCCTACGCTGGGGTCACAAACCTCCCCGTAGTGACTAGTGAGCACCTGAGACTCGTGAGCCGATTGTGGTGGTATGGGACACTACATTCGAGCTGTCGGCCTACACTGATTTGTGACGAGCCCTTTGTAGTGACCTCGAGCGTATTCTGAGTCTACGTGAGGCGACGACCCTTCCGTAGCAACAAGAGTACAACTAGGCCTGTATTGATAAGGTGATGGGGAAGCGGTGCAACGAGTGCGAGCAACATCCCTGACAGCCCTTGCAGCGACCTAGAAATATAACATCATAGAGATTACTAGGAGTGACGACCCTAGATAGGATATGTGTTGGGATTGATATAAGGGAAGTACCTTAGTTTCCCAATACTTCTGTATGAAAGGACTAATAATAACTCGGTAATCATATCCACATCTCACTGCATGTGCCTGGAAGATGTGGAGCACTGAGGGAAGAAAGCATGTCGCGGACGTAAGATGGTGTCGCATGAGGGAGTATGTCGGTGAGGGCATCCATCATGTCATTTCATACTTTCATTAACAACAGTATCTAGGAATGTCCGACTGTTTGCTTTACTATTATCATGTGATTGATTTGATAACATGTTAATCTTTGCTCTATGATTTCACAGAGTTGATCACTCACTCCCACGTTACGGGACGGTGTTTGCAACACCTACCAAACTCTGTTTTAGATGCAGGTTGTGAGGAGATCCAGGAGCTAGTGCCGGATTACTACGAGGACCAGGATGAGTTCTCATATATGTAGTTCTCTGACGGCTTTGCATAAGTGGCCTGGATCAGCGGGAGTTTTTCTAGTTAGACTTTTACAGGACATTTGATTTTGGTTTATGATATGTATATGTTACTCAGAGATGTATACATACTTTGGAGACAGTTCGAGATTATTTTATTTTTCATACAGTGATATATATATTCTTCAGTCTTCCGCTTGCATTTTATCACTGGATCTAGAGTATGAATTGCAGTTTTGGTATAATCTTACTCATGTTAATGCACTAACTCAGACAACATTGAATCATAAGCATATTTGTTGCATAAGTGATGGTCTGGAACTCGGGAGTTGGGTTTCCACACAACCCTCGATTTTCAGGGCGTTACAGTTAAATCCAGACCATCCATCTTTTCACCTCACCAGCAGCAGTTAGCTACTGGATTAACTCAACAAGTTCTGTGGGTTTGATCAGGAGGTATGTGTTAGAATCAAATCGTCCATCCACTTGCGAGCTTGTCTTAAGGCTGGAGATAGGAAATAAGACAAGTCAGTCTATCAGGTGGATCACACTGCAAAGATTAGTGGAGGATTGAACATCTACCATTGAAACCCGTTTGGGATCACAAAAGTTTTGGATCAATATGAAATTTGCTTTTCTTCTTAATTCAGGTCTTTGTGACCTTATGAACTTATGAACAGATCAGATGAAAATAAACTTTACGGTGGGACCCACCTTGATGTATGTGTTGAACATCCATGTTGTTCATCTGGTGAGCCCTTTGGAATGTGTAGGGACCAACCCAATATAATACATTTGAGGCCCATATGTTAATGCCCATGTGATGTATTTGTGGCCTATTTGGTGAGTCCCAATATGATGTATTTATGGCCCATTGTGATGAGGCCCATTATGATGTATATGTGGCCCATGAGTGAGGCCCAATATGTTGTATATGAGGCCTATATGATGAGGCCCTATGTGTTATATATGACGCCCATGTGATGCGGCCCACTTGATGTATAAGAGGCCCATGTGATGAGGCCCATTGTGATGTATGAAACCCTTGTGTAAGGCCCATTGTGATTGTATAAAGGCCATTATGATTGTATGAGGCCATTAAGATTGTAGTGGCCCATTGTGATTGTATGAGGCCCGTTGTGATTGTATGAGGCCCATTGTGATTGTATGAGGCCCTTTCCCCATTGTAAGTTAGATTTCATGGCAGGTCGTAGTCTAGTAGCAATGGTGGTCAAATGTCTATGTTGAAAACCTCCCTAGAGCCCATTTCCATCTTCTCTTATTGGGCTATCCCAAATTGTTGGGCCTAGCTTGATGTTAGTGATACCCATTGGGCTACCCTAAACCATTGGGCCCCCATTGATGATGGTGCCTTACACCATACCTTGTAGGATTATCCTCACCTTAGAGCCTACCTTGTGTATATATTGGGCCCCATAGGGAAGTCTAGTTTATTGCGCGATAGAGAGGATAAGGAAGCTCACTTATTGTACTTAAACTCAGCTCTGCCCTTGGTGGGGGATATTGTGATGCCCCATCACTGTTGCACACGTGGGCAGGCACATGTGGGTGGACACTGATGTAGCTGGGGCTTAAGGGCCTGGGCGAGCTAGCAGTGATTGGCAGGCTACTGTTCACATAGTGAAGGTAAAACTTTATCCCATATCAGAAGCATCGTCCAATGTGGTGGTGGCAATAAGTTGGATTCCTTCCTTAACTGTCGCGATCCATTTTAAATCAGTGAGCTTCCGCAAAGCAGTCTATATCACCCCTTGCCATAGATGGAAGGATATGCAGTATTAGGTTTGGTGTATGCATTATTTAGAGCCTATCTTGATATTTGGACTAGATCTGTCGTCCTTCTGTGGACCTCATCATTTGTATGCATGTTGTGAGGGATGATTGATTAAAGCATAAGTCATTGGGCTGAGATGTTTATGGGACTCCTTATGAGATGGAGTTACCCCAACATGATCCCGCGATACGCACAAGTTTGATGCATGGCCTAGATATGGCTGAGGGTATTCATGGACCCGTTAGAATTTGCATATTGCATTACATCCTCAGTATATGATATTCGGCTTACTATGTCTCCGCATTGCATAGCTGATCTACATTGCTTCCTCGATATATGATATTGGCTTATTATATTTTTTCATCGTATAGCCTCAATAAGGATGATGGTATTCATGAAGTTACCATCATATTTTCACATTGCTCTGATATTGCATACTTGTCACTTACCTTGCGCACACACTTACACCACCCTCTAAGCTTTAATAAGCTTATGCGCGATATATGCATGCAGGTGGTGTTAGGTCACAGCAAAGTTAGGCTTGGAGCGTGCAACTGTCTTCTTGAGCTTTTGATTATCGATATTGTATTTCCCTTATGCATTGTATTCAAATTTTTTTATCTTAGTGGATTTGTGATGATGTTGTTGGTTGTTGTTTGTGGGTTATGCTTATGGTTATGCCTATTATGAATCAAATTAATGTTGAAAATTCTCCTTATAGGATCTCAAGATCAGAACCTGGTATGTGGGTGCTGGGAGCCGAGAATGGAGTTGTCAGGCCCATGTCCTAGTGTCTGTACGCCATTACGACTGCGCCATCACCGCAGTTCCAATTTCGTGTCTCGTGTGCCAATTCGACGTCTAGATCATGAGATGTAGGCTGCACATGATCATGGTCATGGACCGCACATTGCGCGACCCATCTAACCCATGGCACATTTTCCTAAGTCATTATGAGGATGACATCACCCCTACACCTAGCCACTTACCTACCCGAGCTACCCTACTCCATAGCCCCATACCTCTCTTACAATTAATAATTACCCTGGCCACCTCTCTTCCCTAAACCAATCATACGTACTTATGAGAGAGAGCCTACCTAGCTACTCTCTATCTCTCCCTCCCTCCCATTCTCTCTCACTACCTCCATTGCTAGAGCTTGGGACTCCAAGCAACCTCAAAATTTCTAGCTACTTCCTCTCCCTAATCCTCCCAATCCAACCATCAAGACTTCATCTCAGCCATTGAACCTTGGTCCCTTCAAGCATTAGAAGCCATTTGCGGTAGTAGAAGTCCAAGATTTGAAGGGGGGTGCTTCATAAGACTTGTTTCTTTCATGTACTTACTTGGATCTTTACATTTTTAGCATAGGGAAAGTGGGACCCACCAATCAATGGTGGAGATCTCATCTTGGTCCCTAGATGTGGCCTAAGACCCATCACATCATGCATGTATCTATCCATGGTGGGACCATTCTCCATGGATCCCACCATGAAGTTCCTATGATATATAACTTGACATGGCCACCTAGGCCCTAATTTGTGGTGGGAATGGGATTTCCACCCTTGATATTTTTTTAATTGTGGTCCCACACATGGATGGGACCCATTTGATGTATATGTGGTAGAACCATGAGAGGAGCTCATAGTGGTGGAGCTCCTCCCACCACCGACCATTCTCTCTCCCTCTCCCTCTCTCTCCATTTTTTTTTATTTGTGGCCCACCTTGCTGCCCTGGGATAAACACAGATGTCAGCTTGATTTTAAGCAGGTGGGTCACACACGTGGACCCCACCTTGATGAACTTTATACCCACACCCTTCATAAGTAATCATGTTTTTATACCTGGACAACAACTTCTAAAAATCGTATAAAATCAATCATGTAAAGATCGGGGTTGAAACTTGGGAATGATATGAACCACAATATGAGTTAACTTTGGGCCAACGTTCGTAGCCATCCAACGGTCCAATCATCTATGGCATCAATTTTACTTGACTGTTGTTTATCAGCACATGCAGATTCCGATTTGCATAAAACGAACCCATTGTTAACTCCTTTAATGAAAGTATTAGATTTGTAGGAAATTGAGCTTGCTTTTCAATGGTATATAATAAGCCTCAATCGGAGTTTGGATGACTGAGATCTTGGCCTTATATGAAAGATGTATTTGAGAGCTTATTATGATCAGTCTTGTTTGGGCCATATTCGTAATTCCAACGGTTAAATGTATTTGATATTTGCTCTTAACTTACTTGAGATAGTTAATAATCATATGTATGGTCCCTATAATCAGATTCTTTCATAATAAAATTAAAAAAATTCTAGACCGATAGATACTTTTGTAAGGACAAATCTTAAATTTTCTATGTGTGGTCCAGATGGATCCAAGGCTCTGTATGGTTGGAAACCTATAAATGGCCTGAATGGCTTGTTCTTAAACCATCCATTGGATTAGATCTTCTAACAGAGAGTCTGATTATAGAGATTTCATTAATATATATTTCATGTGCTACTTGATGAATATGTTAGATCCATGTTATACTAAACAATTTTGCTCTCATTGACCCACTTGGGTGTGGGATCACTTGTGAACTATACACTTTAAAATGGACACCCATGTACATTGTTGTGTGTTCCTTATTTGTTTCTTATCTATGCTTCGCTAGCGTGTGGACCCTACTTGTCATTGGATCTATTTCATTCCCTTTATACTTTCTGTTTGCCAAGTACTTAACTATATTGCAGTAGGCCTCTTTGACACCTTGTAGTGGACCCCACACCCTCTAGTTAAGGGTCTCACTTTAAGGATGTTTAATTATTATATAAGTGACCTGGGATGTCCCACCTTTTTGTCAGGAATGATTCCCTAAGTGTTTGGAAATTGGGCCCTAAGTTGTGTGTAACGTCTCGAAAAAATCCGTACAAAGACCCGATTATCACCTCAGGCAGAAATCACCAAGGATCGAATTCTGTAGAATTTAGGCGAAGTTTAATTAAGTATTAAATTGATTTAATTGGTGGATTAGCTTGAACCACTATCTGTACGAACTGCAAGGCGCAAAACCATTAGAATTACTAGTTCAATATTACCTAAAAACCTAGGAGCAATCTCAAAACCTAGTTGCTCTTGGGAGCACATTGAAACTCCGTATCGGGCCTGGACTGCACGTCGAAAGTCTGATTACTTTGAAACTATTAGGTTATGACCACATTACTGGGCTTGACAACCATTGTGGTAATCAAGTCCAAATACTATCTAAAAAACCACAACTTGAGCCTGGAGCGAAGTGTGTGAGAAACGCGAATATCTTTAAGAAATGAACTCAAACTTAAGTGAATTGAGCCGTTTGCTTGCAGGACAAATTTAAGGTTTCAGATCATCAAATTCTGACCCAACTACACCCTTGGATTAGGGAAATTTCCTTGCACCCATTGGTATACTCGAGTCCCTGATCGAGTGGCGATGACCGTTGAACTAAAACGGACCCTCCACGATCGATCCACTAATTTGATCGGACTGAAATCTTAACCTGGCATAGATCCATTGTTAGGGAACTTTCTCCAAACCATATGCGAGCAATGGACCTCGAGATGAGGTCCGTTGGCCCGAAATAGCTTCCCTTTGGCTATACCCTAAGTATACCATGGGCTTGGGGCCATTGCCATCAGTTCTGGGCGTATATAAGGACCTTAAACCACCCCATTCCTATCCCATATGAATTTTCTCTAACCCTAGGAGACAAAAGAGAGAAAAGGAGAGAAAAGAGTGGAGATCGAAGGGAAACCTTTGGGGGTTGCTGCAGTACTCCTATTCTGCTACTTCACTCATCAAATCACCTATACGTCTAGCTACTCAACTTATTTCAATAATGCTTCTGGGTAAGAAATCCTAACCCTAATCTATTTTAGGAATCCAAATAAAGGAACTGGTGAAATAGCTAACCTATTTCAATGTTTAGGTAGCCGTTGTGCCGTAGATAAAGACATGGTGTAGGAACCGAGTTCGTAACAAGCATACCGACGAAAGGTACGAACTATAAACATTTAGGTTATGATTTTCAAGGTTTTCAATGTCAGCAATGATTTATGTCTGACTTGATTACTATCATATGATCTTAATTACGATGTTTTCGATGTATCATGTATGTGTAAACTAGGTTGTATACTAAACGCATTTCATGTGTTTGTTGAAATGTTTGAATGAATAGGAAATTATGATTTATGCTTGGCATGATTATTAATATAGAATTCATGTTTTTTGTACATATGACAACTCCTTTGTGAAAGGATTTTCCATAATATATGTTATATCTAATTTATTACATGTATGTTGAAATGTGTAGTCTAAGAGTTTCATAAAATGTCTAAATGATAAATTACTTGTTGAAATGTATTTAATGAGGGTGTTGAGATAGGATTCTCAATTACCTTATCTATAGTTACCGTTTCCTTCATATAACCTATCTTGCTACTACGTGATTTATGGATGAAATGCCTATGTATGATAACATGTGCAATATGGTTATTAAAATGTCTGCAATATGGTTATTAAAATGTCTGAATGAGAATTGTATTTCAATTGGTTGTTAAATTCTACTTTGACTATCACATATCAATGCTTATTATATTTAAGTATGGTTGAGAATAATACGTAGTCTAGGCAATTGGTAACCGTTTCTGATCGAGTGGCTGAACTAGTCTCGCCACAACGGATACGTTCGGTGAATCTGAGTCATACGGTGATTATTGATAGTGGTTAGGCCACGAGGAGTGTGTATGCACTCCATGTCGATTAATTTAGTGTGCACTCATACCAATCGAACATGTCAAGTAACCCAATTTGCCTATTGTATGTTTACCATGTATGGACACTACTGCTTGAATCTAAGGTACCACTTACCAATGTAAAACTTGTTTAACATTGGTACCACGATCCGCTAAGACTCATGAGCTAGGCATGGTGGTATGGGACACCATGGTCGAGCTATCGGCCTACGCTGGGGTGACAAGCCTCCTCGTAGTGTCCAGTGAGCAACATAAACTCTTAAGCTGAATATGGTGTATGGGACATTCTATTCGAACTATCGGCCTTCGATCAGGTGACGAGCCTCTTGTAGTGACCTTAAATATAAAATAGCCTTACGCTGTGATGATGAGCTTTCCATAGTGACCTTGAGTGAAAACTCATGAACTTACCTATCCACTACTTTTCAAATCAGGGGTTATGTTGTCCTATAAATTGCCTAACGTATGTGATTAACTGGGACTGACGACCTTAGATGGATCATTGTTTGGGTAAATTATATAAAGGAGGTACCTTAGCTTCTCGAATTACTATATGAATAAGCCTAATCAAGAACTCGGCTAACACATGCATGCATTGCATTGCATGTGCTTTGGCGATGAAGGCACAATAAGAGTAGCATGTCTGACCATGAGATGGTATCGCTGAGGGAGTGCAAGCGAGGGCATGCATCATTATAGCATATCATTTCTGCATTAATAAGAGTACTTAGGACATGATTGTTGTACTGCTTTATCATTACTGCTTGACTGAATTGATAACAAGTTAACCTTTGCCTTATACCTCCATTAAGTTGATTACTCACTCTCACTCTAGGACGGTGTTTTAAAACACCAACCAAACCCTATTTTAGCTGCAGATGATGATGCGGCTTATGAGGCGGAGCCAGACTTATATGATGATGAGGAGGAGTTCTCCTATGTGCATCTATTAGGCGGGTCTATGTAGACCATGTTCTAATCGACAAAATTACAAGGATTATATGATTTAGTTGGACTTTCACATTTTATCATTTTATATATTTTCGAACAATACATGTATATATTCAGCCTGGTAACGTACTCATACTCTAGGGATTGAGAAATACTTATTTACTTTAAATACCTATCTTAGACTTTCGCTTATTGAACTTAATTATCTCTGGAGTATGATATGCTGATTTAGTGTAATCTCATTCATGTTTAATGCATTAATACGGACAACATTTAATCATCATTATCTGTGTTGCATAAGTGATACGATGGATCTCAGGAGTTAAGCCTTTGCTCGACCCCTGATTTTTATGACGTTACAAGTTGGTATCAGAGCATGATTTAGATTAAACTAGACCTGGGTTATGGTAACACGATGGACACTAACGTACTTTAACTTATAAGGAGGCGATGAAATGTAAAAACAATCGTAGGATCCCAAGTTTCACTGACGGGTGAAACTAATAGTTGAAACCCACCCTGTACGTGACCAAGACCATGTAAAATGATCTCAATTCCTCCTTAAGTCATCAAACGACGGGTTTAGATTATAACCCGACAAATTCCCAACTCGAAATGCGCCAAAAGCTGTGAATATGTACGAGATCGGGCAAGAAAACACACTCCACGGCCATAGGGGCCCAAATTGCACGAAGTGGTGGGAACCAGAGTGGCCCCCACACATTTTCATAACCCTGGGGGGAGGCCACCACCCCCAGGCGGTGGTGCCTAAAATAGCGGTGAAGATCGCTTGAGTTAAAGTAGGAATATGCCAATATATCCTAGAGGGGGGTGAATAGGACTTTTTAAAGTTTTTATGAATTATTAAAAATCCTTATCACACTAATCCTATCACAGAGTACAGATTAGGATTACTCAAAATTAACTTTACTGGCTTCCAAGCCTGGTAGAGGATCCAATCACAAACTATTTAAAAGATAAATAATTTATAGATAAGATTGTGATGGATATGACTGTGTGTGTGTATAAGATGTGATTTCAGATGATTAGATATAAAGGCATATAAGGGAATCACATAAATGAAAGACAATTCCAATCTCAAACACATTCATTTTATAGTGGTTTGACTACTTGTCTACTCCACTCCTGGCTTCCACACTCAACCCTTGAGTGATCGAATTTCACTAAGGAGGTTTCCCATGGTTCACCTCAAACCTAAGGTTTTAAATCAGGTTCACCTTCAACCTTTACACGGAGGTTTCTACTCGATTCACCTCTAACCCTGGAGTTTTGCTGACACACTCCTAACCAGATATTTATGCCCACACAGATCAAGGGTCCACACAACGCACCCGGATGTTTATGCTCTCCACAGAGCAAGGGTCCACACAACACACCCCTCACATACACTCCCGTCAGAGGCCTCCTTTGAAGACTTCAAAAGGTGAGCAACACTTAAGACCCAATCCTAGAAAGGAATAATCACAAGTGTCCTCTAGACTCTAAGTACTTATAGATAAGTTGATGAGTCCCTTTTTACGTAATGTCGAAGATCTCCTCCTTGATGTTGAAGGGTCTTCAGCTCCCTTAATCCACAACATAAAAGATATACCTATACAAGGCTTTAGGTCAGGTCAAGCTTATGATGGAATTCCACTCTCTAAAGATTTTTCTATTAGGAAGATAGAGTGGTTCTAATCATCTATGCATTCAAGGCATCCCAGCTTAATGATTTTTCATTAAGGTAGTACTGGAGGATCCTTGAATGCGGAAGTTCATTTCCCAATACACTCTATTGTATATCAATGATGAGGATGGATTGGAGGATGAACTCCCTGAGAGAAAGGGCTTAAGATAAATGATATGAAGTTTAAAACACTCAGAAGCACTCTCTTCTTTCTTTACCAGCAATAAAGACTAACCTCTCTATATATAGGCAAAAGGTTCCAACGGATATAAAATGGTCACATTTATGACAGAGTTCGATATCATCAAGCAAGAGTCGATACGATCGAGCGTATACTCTCGATTGTATCGACTGATCTCTCGATGATACAAACTCGAATGTCATTTTCTCTTTTAGAAACTTTTTGCCAATTAGTCGATGGGATCGAGACACACATCGATGTTATTGGATTTCGAACTCCGATTCCATCGATGGCGGGATCAATCTATCGACATGTGAAAATAAGAGAGACAAGCCTTGAAGAATTTCAGGTTCTAGAGATATGATCGGGGAACAGTCGATGTCATCAAAATTTGTATATCGATAATATCAGAGTCCGTATCGATGGGATCGATAAATCGTATAGATTGACCTATAAGCTTGTTGGACAGTTTGTGTCCAGTCTCGTTCCAATCGACCAGGTCTCGATATGATTAACATATGAATAACGATTTCTCGACTGGCACCCCGATCAATGATTAAAACACCCTAAAATTTATGCTGGAGTAAACATGCACCCACTATCGATATTATCGCCTGACTTCTGATATGATCGATATTTGCATTCAGATTGAATCGGAAAGTCATCGATATATCGAAGCTCATAGTAGTTTTCTTTAGAAAAACAGGTACGCCGAAAAACTGTCTATCGATATTATCGATCCACTTTCGATAAGATCGATATTCGAATATCGATGATATCGATTGATCCGTCGATAAATCGATAAATCGTCCAGATGAATGTTTGATTGCTGGATGATTTTTATCCTCGGTCGATTGTATTGATTGAGATTCCGAGGACATCGACAGAGCAGGTCAATCATATCAAAATGTGATTCGATATAATCGACGGGGTAAGAAAATTTTAAGATTTTTCTATTTGGTAAAACATTTTCTTACACTAAAACCCTAAGATGTTTTACTTAGTTTTAAGGGTTTTAATCACCTGGTGTTTTGGGACATGGGATATGAGGCTATGATTTACCTATGGCGAGCTTCCACACATCCAGTTGAGGCAGACACTTGACTTGATCTTCCTGTTAGGCGCGGTTGTCCGACTGACTCAACTTACACCATAATTGACAAACCAGGGTACTAGTAGGTGCACTTTTAATCTCCCCCTTTGTCAATTACATGATAAAATACAAAAAACACCCTACGAAAATATCTAGACAGATACATCCTAAATCTTGTGTACATGCATTAACACAATTTTACAAATTCTAATCATCCATTTACGCAACCAGTAGTTTCTCCCCCTTACTTAAAAAACTCTCCCTTTCTTGTTGCGGCTGCTCTCCCTAACACCTACAACATATAAGAGCATAAATATCCAATTTTCTATAGGGGTGTTTGTAATTTTTCTCCCCCTTTTTGTCAGTCATTGACAAAGATATAGCAAGTGATATTGATTGAAGAATTTAAGCACATGGGAGAATCACAGTCAGATAGATGTATATGAATGAAAACAGTGTAAAGCATTCATTATCCAGAACTATCTATTCCAATATATATATATATATATATATATATATATATATATATATATATATATATATATATATATATATATATATATATATATATATATATATATATACTGCCCCAGACAGCAGTATCAGAATCATCAGACAGAAATGTCAGCCTCATGTAGGGATACCCAAAATAAGTAAACAGAGATGGATAATCATAGTAAACAAGGAACAGTAAATAGGGAACATCCTATGCACATCAATAGTTTGTAAGGAAAATAGGTTGATCAAAAAGAAATTCTTCACATCGGCAACCTAACCTTGCCAAGTTTGTAATGTATCACACCCATAAATATGACCACAGGCATCCAAAAAGATATTTAGGCCTGGAGCATTTCAGGAGGACTTCAGGGATGTGATGGCTGTTTATTCTGGGTAAGCTTATGGGGCAGGTATCCGTTCCATAATGCATTTTTTTACACGTTGCAGGACCATCAGTCATTGTCAAACTTTAGAAAGGTGGGTTTTGCAATCATCTAGCATCTTCATAATGTGAGTCTGTTCGTCCAGAAGATCTTGTATACTGTCTCGTACAGAGATGTTTGGAATGATCCCAACAGAGTCAGAATTTTGCATCAAGTTGCTACTGCCAGGAATTGAACCGATTCTTCCACCACAAAACACATTTTCAAAGATGTTTAGTCTATGTATGTCTTCAAAGTTGAACCATGCACATGGATGAGGGAGTTCATTAGTCGATGGCAGTCCGAATTGACGTGAAAACTTAGATAGAAGACATGGAAATGGTAGTGTAGTGATGGATGCTTCTGTAAATACATGGATCAGCTGTTGTACGATTAGAGTGGGTAGGCATATTGGAATTGTCAGATGAATGTCATACAAAATGTTAAGGATGTATGGCGAGAGCTGGTTTCCAGAGACTTCACAGGGATAGACGTTCGAGCTAAAAATGCTATGCAGAATTTTATAGGTAGGATCAAGATACTTGACATGAAGAACATTTTTGGCATTCCTGGGAATTATGGCACCATTACACAATGCAAGAGTAACTTCCCCCCACACACCTAGACCATTCATATTTTGATTTGATGTAGGTATTTCAGTCATTTTCAAGTTAAGCATCCTACTTACCCGGTTTGGTGTGATGTATTCTATCTGATTTATGACTGAGACCGAGATAACTGGGGGATCTTTTTCAACATTGTAGACCAAACTTAGAAACTGATGTACCAGATTATGTTGAAATGTTCCTCGAAGGTTCACAACATTTTCCCACCCAATTTATTTCAAGAGATCGATGATCCTAAAGGGTTTAATGCTCTTTTTGTGAACCATTCGTTCCGCCACAGGGTTTAAGTTGAACAGAGGAAAAGAGGTAGTTACATCCTGCTTACCCTTCTTTTTTCCATTTGATGCATGCTGTGGATGAACCAATCCTTTGTTTTTCCCCATCTTGGAGAGATGAAATATCCAGGTCTGAGAGCATCAGTGTAACGCCCTGAAAAAATTCGTACTTGGACTCGAGTACCAACTCGACTAGAAATTGCGTAGGATTAATTCCTTTGGAAAATATGTGTAAGTTAGCTAGCGCAACGCTAGAGTAGCTGAGAAATAGTCCCTGATCACTTTAAATACGTTCTACAAGATCCAAAGCAAGTAGAACCAATGACGCTATAATACTCTAAAACCTCGGATCAAACTCTAAATCGGTTTGTTCTCAGGACCTCTTTGAAACTTTATATTGGATCTAGACCGCGCGTTGAAAGTCTGATACCTACAATCTTAGACCGTTATAACTGCCTAGATGGACTTGACAATCATTTCGAAAATCAAGTCTAACCGATATTCAGAGGCTATTTCATTGAGCCTGGAGTGAAGAGAGTGAGAATAGGGTTAGATTTGGAATTTAAAATTCAAATCTGGCACACGACTTGACGCGTTATTATTAAGCGTTCTTACCGTCAGGATTCAGCCAAATTACACCCTTGGATCAGGAAAATTTTTTATTTCATATCACGAGACTTGTAGACCTGATCTACGTGCGATGACCGCTGAACTGAAACTGGACCGCCACGTGCGATCTACGAACACTACTGGTCTGAAAATGGGATGAGAGTGACATCTAACGTGCATGAGCTTAAGTCTAATTGCGTTCGGCCAGGGGACCTCCAGAAATGTCTTTTTGGAACGAAACAGCCCCGATTTGGTTAGGCATCAAGTGAACATTGTTCCCAAGCCTGTTTTGGGCAAGTTTTAGGTTATAAAAGGGGCTTAAACCCTCACTTTTCTCACCCATCCGAATTTGCTAGAAACCCTAGCTGGTGTGAGAGAAAAGGTGAGAGATTATGAGAGAGAGTGAGAGAGAATTTCCTGCTGCTTGCACTACCCGTTGCATGTGCCTAAGCAACGCACCTCAATCACTTTTTCGGTGATTTCACCGCGTTTCTAGGTAAGAAAAGATCCTAAATACTTGCTAATTTGAGGTTTCATCATTTCCATAGCGAAGTAGCTTACAGATCTTGTATATTAGGTTCCCGGTTCGCCGTAGACGAAGCGTACACGCTCCGTTCGAATCAATACACTTCTACGATAAAAGGTGTGAATTTTAGACGCTTTGATTGACTGTTTTCAACGCTTTCAATGTCGTTTAATAGTAGATTATCGACGGCAACGCCGTTTGACATGTACAACATGCTGTCCGTTTCCTGTTTCGTAAGTAGACGAAAAATATGAGATTTAGGACATTTTAGTCATTTGTAGGAAATATTATTTTCATCCATATTTTGATGATGTGATTGACATGGTTTCTTGTTGCATTAGGATACTAGGAATGCGTGCATAATTAGTTTGGTGAAGAGATTTGCCCAAATGCACACTTTGAGTCGACATACTATATATAGACTTAAGTGTGTAGTTTAAATGTTTGTATAAATGTTTGTATTAGTATGTATTGAATTAAATGGTGTTATGAACTAGTTTGAGATTGAATTCTCAAACAATATGCTGATGTAAATGATTTCCTACATGTTGGCTATATGCATGACTTCATTGTATGTATGAAATACATGTGTTAGATGATTTACTTAAGTTGTATGTTATAACATGTGTTAACATGCTCACGTTGTTGTATTTCATTTCCATTACTCTTATATGATTGTTGATGTGGATTTATAATTGTTTGGGACTATACCTAGTCCAGGTAGTCGGTAACTGAGTAAATTCGTGGTTGGCTAATCTTTGTCACGAACAACACGTTGATGAACACGAGTCGTGTTTTGGAGTTGGCGGCAGTGGTTAGGCCACACGAGATGTCTTATGCACTTCATGTCATTGAATTTGAGATGCGCTCGTGCTAGTCGAGCCCGTCAAGTAACCCGACTGGCCATTGTATGTTCACCCTGTATGATTCATAACTGCTTGAACCTAGGGTACTGAACTTACCACTGTAAACCCAATTAGCCATGGTACCTTGATCCATAAAGACTCATGAGTCGGGCATAGTGGTATGGGACACTGTGGTCAAGCTGTCGGCCTACGCTGGGCCACAAACCTCCCCGTAGTGACCAGTGAGCACCTATGACTCGTGAACAGATTATGGTGGTATGGGACACTATATTCTTGCTGTCGGCCTACACTGATCAGGCGATGAGTCCTTTGTAGTGACCGCGAGCGTATTCTGAGTCTACGGTAGGCGACGACCCTTTCGTAGCAATGAGAGTACAGTAGGCCTGTATTGATAAGGTGATGGGGGAGCGGTGCAACGAGTGCGAGCAACAGCCCTGACAGCCCTTATAGCGACCTATAAAATATACATCGTATGAGATTACTAGGAGTGACGACCCTAGACAAGATCTGTGTTGGGATTGATATAAGGGAAGTACCTTAGTTTCCCAATCCTGCTGTTTGAATGGACTAATAATAACTCGGTAATCATATCACCATCACATTGCATGTGCCTGGAAGATGTGGAGCACTGAGTGGTACGCAAGCATGCAGCGGACGCAGATGGTGCCGTATGAGGGAGAATGTTGGTGAGGGCATCCATCATGTCATGTCATATTGTATTAACAACAGTATTAGGAATGTTTGATTTACTGCTTTACTATTATCACATGATTGATTTGATAACATGCTAATCTTTTCTCTATTATTCCACTGAGTTAGCTACTCACTCCCACGTTAAGGGATGGTGTTTGCAACACCCACTAGACCCTGTCTTAGATGCAGGTGAGGCAGCAATTCAGGAGGCAGAGCCGGACTATGATGAGGACCAGGACGAGTTCTCATATATGCAGTACCACGACGGCTTTGCTTAGGTGGCCTGGATTGGCGGGACTTCTTAGTGGGACTCTTTTTGGACATTTGATTTCTGTTTATTTACATGTATATGAGACTTAGAGATGTATTCATACTTTGGAGACAGTTGAGATCTACTTTGTTTTCCATACAGTGATATATATATTCTTTAGTCTTCCGCTTACTTTTATCACTGAATCTGGAGTATGAATTGTAGTTTTGGTATAATTTTACCCATGTGAATGCTTTAACTCAGACAACATTGAATTAAAATCATTTTTTTTCCATAAGTGACGGTCTGGAACTCGAGAGTTGGGTTTATACACGACCCCCGATTTTTAGGGTGTTACAAGTTGGTATCAGAGTATGAATGAGATTATACCGGGCCTGGGTTATGGTCACGCGACATACGCTGTCACTTCCTTTGACTTAGGTGGGTGCAAGAAAGGTCTATAAACACTTATAGGATCACAGATTCGCCAATAGACGAAGTTTATTCGTATCGATCGCGCGATCGAGTCCGTAACGCATCTAGCGTCACGTGTAGTGACCTAAGTAGCTCCTAGGTTGTAGGTAGGTGGGTTGAGACATTCTTTGAATGGTTCTAAACCCATAAATGTGAATCCTTGGGCTGCGGGACAACCACAACCCTTACATTCAACCGCTAGGGCTCAAAAACCCCGTTTCACCCAACTTCTTCAAAATTCTTCCTCTCACCACTCCATTCTTCAATTATTTCTTTGACTTTTCATGTTAGGCATTGATCCTAATATGAAAATGATATAAAATCATACTTCAACAAAATTTTACAGTGAATAGTAAAATTTCATAAAAACTGGCCATTAGGCCATTATAAATTTGTAATCTTTAGTAACTAATAGTCTAGATGGATGTATTAGCTCCTTCTACCCTAAAATCATATGCTACATGATAGGAGATTACATTTAAGTTTGCAGATTGGCCCCAAAAAGTCTCGATTGAAAGTTTGGTCCTCCCTATGCCAATCTAGAATGAACTAAGGTGGGGCCCATACCAATTTGAGGTCCCTAGGCCAGGGGGTACCCAACCCATGTGGTCCCACCGGCCGGATGGGCGATCGGCCGGCGATGCATCGCCAATGAGTGGGATCCACTTGCGCTGAAACTCGGGCACGGGGTGTTTTTAGGGTAGGGTACCCCTCCCATGTGTGGTCCATCCGTCAGAAACCCCTAAAAGAGGTACCTCCTTCACAAACAGCCCCCTCCCAAGCTCATTTCACATTTTTCCTGCTGCCCTCTCTCAAACCGCAGCTCCAAATCCCCTCCAATCCCACCAATTGCTGAAAACGACGTCAGTCCATCCTTCTAGGGTGATTAGTAATCCTTTCCCTCTCCGACTTCATCGTTTGGAGCTCCTACAACCCCCAAAATGAGCTGAAATTGGGTGGAGCTCCATTCTCCTTTTTCCTTCTCTTTTCTTTTTAAAAATCCATCCTTAGGGAGCTTGAAGCATCCCTCTACAATGCCTAGATTTTCTTTTTTCTGTTTGGACAGCCATTTCTCTACATTTCCCACAATTTTCATGGCTTTTGTTGAAGCCATTTTGGGTTTTTTCTCTTTCTCCACCATCCTCTTTTTGATGGGAAAGAGAAAGACCATAGTGGATGAGGCTGGGCCAAGTCGCCCTGCGTAATCAAGAAGACTGAGGGGTGACGCCGCTAGCTCAAGTGCCGCCGCAAGTCCAAGCACAGCCCGAGAGTTCCATACAAAGCGGGATTTAGATCCCCATGCTCAAATTGGGCGAGTGATATTAGCAGAGATGCCTCACGGTGAATATACTGACCATAAGGTGTTGTTTGAGGCGGACGTGGAAGGGCGACTCTTTGGCAAATTCCTATTATTCGAGCGCATTGAAGCTGTACATTGGGGTCCGCTCTTTGAAGCACATTCTCGTGCTAATGTGAGCACCGTTCGTGCCTTCTACACTCGTATTCAGAGTCCTACATTGGAGCCATTGCATTTCAAGATTCCCTTTGGTAGAGACCGGATGGCTACGGTCGATGTTCGGTTGATAGCGCGACTTCTGAACGTGCCCCTTGGTGATGTTCATCCCAGTGTAAAGAATTTGAGGAGTAGGCATGAGCGAGATCACCGTACCAAGTTCCTATGCGGTAGTCTGGTTCCATGGCAGTCTAACAATAGCCTCAAGGCGTCTCATATGTCTGATGATTTGCGCCCGCTGCACCACATTTGCACATTCAACGTGTATCCCAGGTCGACAAATCGCATTGAATGTACGCGTCTTATGGTTGATTTCTTGTATCAGGTGGCCCAGGGAGAAAATGTGTGTATGGCCACTTTCGTGTTGCGAAAGATTATCCTCATAGCGAAATCAAGAAGAGCGTCTGAGTCGCTTCCTTTTGGCCGACTTATATGCAAGATCGCGCTTGAGTTTGCTTACAGACTTGGGCCGGAGTTGCCAGTTCCGATTCACTGTATTGATGAGTCTACCATGGTCAAGATGAAGATCGGGTCTCAGTATCGTGAGACTCAGCTTGATGAGGATAGCGAGGGCGATTTTGATGACGAAGAGCATCCAAGTGAGGGAGAACCTGGAGCGGAAGTAAAAGAAGAAGTCCAGGAAGAGGTAGAAGAGGAGGCTTAGGATACTGATGAGAGCCCTCCTCCTTCTACTCAGGCTACTAGTGATGATCGCATTTCCTGAATTGAGGAGAGCCAGGTCGCCTTGCTAAGGGAAGTTCAGGAACTTCGGGCTGAGCTTGAGGATACCAAGGCTGTTATGAAGAGAAAATTTGGCAAGTTGACTCGCACCTTGAAGGTGATCCTGTGCTGCTTGCAGGATAAGGGTGCTCCTCCTCCATCACCCGACTCAGACTAGCGATGAGATTTTAGTTGTTGTTGTTAGTAATTAGTCGTTTCCTGCTTTATGTTGTGTAAGCCTGTTAAGGCTAGTAGTTTACTTATGTTGTTGTTGCAGATTTAACTGTCTTAGTTCCCATGTACTTCTTGTCATGATGCCTATAAGGAGATATCCTTTGTATTGTGACAATTTTGATAAAATGAAATGCATGTAATGCCTTTGACTCTTTATGTGAATGATTGCGGTGTGTTTGTGCTATTGAGACTGACAAGGTTGCGCCCTATTTTGAATTTAGGGAATGCCGCCGAAAGCTACAAGGAGCACAGCTCGGCTTACATTGGGTGAGCCTATGGATCAGGTTCCCTTTCAGTCTAGTGCTCATTCGGACCCTACTATGGGCTCGATTCCTGAGACAGCACGTGAGTCTCAGCCTCCTCCTGGTCCTGCAGCTGGACCACCACCTTTCACACCGCCTGTCAGAGAGCAGTACCGTGCATCTTCTTCGACGCAGTACATGCCACAACCTGCTCCACCTCCAGATAGATTTGAGCAGATGATGACCATGATGCAACAGCAGCAGCAGATCCTGACTACTATAGTGGGGGCTCTAGCCCAGGGTGGGAGTGTGACTCCACCTGCACCACCGGCGCATCCAGCTGAGGATGCCGATACATATGCTCAAGATGAGGGCATGACTCATCCTGTACCACCTGCTTACCCTGCGGAGAATGCCGTGGACACACGGAGCTTACTAGAGCGATTCTAGCACTTACGACCTCCTACTTTTACGGGTTCTCATAGACCCGAGGAGGCCGAGTATTGGCTCGACCGTGTGTCTATGATACTACGGATGCTGCATTACTCAGAGACTGAGCAGGTGGAGTTGACTACGTTCTTATTCGAGCGGGAGACCAGCTTATGGTGGGACAGTGTGTTGCGGACTGTTGCCGTTGACTGCATATGGACCTGGGCAGCGTTCGAGTTCCGCTTCCACGAGAAATACTATCCCCAGACGTATAGGCATGACCGGAGAATGAGTTTCTGCGCCTCAGACAGGGAGGCATGACAGTGACTGAGTATGATCATAGGTTCACTAAGTTGGGCAGATACGTCCCGACTATACTGGCAGAAGAGAAGATGCGCATACGGCGCTTTTCTGAGGGTTTACGACTGGATATTCGGTCGAAGATGTGTTGCGTGAGCATTCCTTCCTACGCAGAGCTGATTCACATGTCCATGCGGGCAGATCAGGATGTGGATCGACTTGCGCGATCTCGTGTCCCTATTGCTCCTAGGCCACGACCAGAGTTGCAGGACAGGCCCTTTGTGAGCAAGAGGCCTCACGTTGACCCTCCTTCTAGGGCTACCCTGCCAGTACCACCATTGCGGTGCCCCAATTTATCATGTACTTATTGTGGGAGATCGGGTCATTCGGCACAGAGTTGTTTTGCTCAAATGCGGGACAGTGGGTTCTCGCCGCCGCAGAAGATCGACCGTACACGCTCACATGCTATATAAGCACCGCCTTTACGGTTGGCTCCTGCGCACCCTTCCTTCAGACCTCCGGTATCTCAGTTCAGGCCGCCTCTACAGCCCGTGGCACAGCGGCCCAACCGGCCACAACAAGCGCGGGTGCATGCCTTGAAAGCTGAGGCAGCCGAGACTGAGACTTCTCAGCATACGGCCTTTGAGGTCACTGCCCACATCGGAGGTATTCCTATTCTCGTGATGGTGGATACTGGATCCACACTTTCTTTGATATTGCATTCCATAGTCAGGCGTCTTGGACTGCCGACCATTCGCATGGATGGAGTGAGAGTTCTTTCAGCTCATAGAGATTTTTCTAAAGCCACCCTGATGTGTGAGGGTTGCCTGGTGGATCTGGGAGGCAGGACGATGGCTCTTGATCTCATTGTCGACCCCTCTCTTGTTTATCTCGATGTCATTCTTGGCATGGACTGGTTGACTGCTGGGAGGGCCGAGATTGACTGCGAGACTCGTATGGTGACGGTGTAAGCCAGAGGGCACGCCTTTTACATTTTCAGTTCGGGTAAATCTCCCCTTCCGCATACTTAGCTACGCTTCTTTACTTCGGGACGCTGATGCCCCGATGCTTGAGCATACGCCAGTCATTTATGAGTTTGGGGATCTGTTCAGGAAGATCCCTGGTTTTTCGCCTCGATGAGAGATTGATTTCACTATCGATCTGGTGCCTGGTTCCACACCCGTCTCACTGCCGACGTATCGCATGGTACCGTGTGAGATGGAGGAGTTGAGGACGCAGATTGATGGTCTGTTGGAGCTTGGCCTTATACAGCCTAGTGTGTCTCATTGGGGAGCACCAGTCCTGTTCGCAAGGAAGAAGGATGGTTCGATGCGATTGTGTATTGATTATCGCAGACTGAACCAGATCACGGTGAAGAACAAGTAACCTTTACCCAGGATCGATGACTTGTTTGATCAGTTGAGAGGAGAGCAGTACTTCTCGAAGATTGATCTTCAGTCAGGATATCATCAGTTGCGCGACAGGGATCAGGACGTGCAGAAGACAGCATTCAGGACCAGCTTTGGCCACTACGATTTCCTTGTGATGTCGTTCGGTCTCACGAACGCACTAGCCGTGTTCATGGATCTGATGAACCGGGTATTTCGGCCTTTCCTCTATCGATTCGTTGTTGTGTTCATTGATGACATTTTGATATACTCCAGGAGTCGAGGGGGGCATGAGGAGCACTTGTGCTTGGTCCTGGATACACTTAGACAGCATCAGTTGTTCGCACAGTACAAGAAGTGCGACTTCTGGAAGCAGGAAGTGAAGTTTCTGGGACACGTGGTATCTAAGGAAGGGATGAAAGTTGACCTATCTAAGGTAGCAGCAGTTCAGGACTGGGAGCAGCCTAGTTCTGTCACTGAGGTGAGGAGTTTCTTGGGTCTCGCTGGCTATTATTAACGCTTCATTCAGGATTTCTCGAAGATCGCGAGACCTTTATCTCAGTTGACACGTAAGGACGTGAAGTTCGCCTGAAATGACAAGGCGGAGTCAGTTTTTCAGGAGTTGAAGGACATACTTACGTCTGCCCCTGTGCTAGTATTGCCAGAGCAAGGACTTAGGTACACTATATACACTGATGTGTCTAGCGTTGGTCTGGGTTGTGTCCTTATGCAGAAGGATGGGGTAATTTCGTATGCCTCGAGACAATTAAGGAAGCACGAAGAGAATTACCCTACACACGACCTAGAGTTAGCAGCCGTCATATTCGCACTGAGACTCTGGAGACATTACCTATATGGAGAGGAGTTCGAGCTCTTTTGCGACCACAAGAGCCTCAAGTACATATTCAGGCAGCGAGACTTGAATATGAGGCAATGACGATGGATGGAGACTTTGAAGGACTTCAAGTTCAAAGTCTCTTACTATCCTGGGAAGGCGAACCTTGTGGCTGACGCGTTGAGCCGCAAGAAGGCGATAGAGTTTATGGCTCCGCTGATGGTTGCTGAGTGGGATATGGTTGAGTTTTTGTGAGACTTTGAGCAGAAACTCACTGTAGAGGAGCCGTATGAGTTCATCGCACATGTGCAGGTGTGATCTCAGATCGATGGCCGGGTCATCGAGGCACAGAGGGATGATGCGCGTCTGACTGAGCTTCGAGAGCAGGCCAGTGATGTTGCAGACGCCGAGTGGCAAGTTGGCACGGATGGGGGCTTACGTTATCGTGGCTGCCTATACGTCCCAGATATCCCTGACTTGAGACGAGAGATTCTCGAGGCTGCGCATTGACCAAACTCGCGATGCATCCAGGAAGTACGAAGATGTATCGTGACGTGAAGAGGACCTATTGGTGGGAAGGTATGAAGACCCACATAGCAGATTTCGTGTCCCATTGTCTTACTTTCCAACAGGTGAAGGCAGAGCATCGCCGACCACCTGGACTTCTTCAGCCTATGCCGATCGCAGAGTGGAACTGGGACTTCATTTCCATGAATTTCGTTTCAGGGCTGCCAAGGACGAGGAAGGGACATGATTCCATATGGGTGATCGTCGACCGTCTGATGAAGTCGGTGCACTTCCTACCGATCAGAGTTACGAACTCTGTAGACGAGCTGGCTAGACTATATATTAGAGAGATTGTGCGTCTACATGGAGTTTCGTTGGAGATCGTGTCGGACAGAGACATGCGGTTCACTTTTATTTTCTGGACTCGCATTCAGGAGGCTATGGGTGTGAAGTTAAAGTTCAATACTGCCTTCCACCCACAGACAGATGGACAGATAGAGTGGGTGAACCGGATCTTGGACTTCAAGGACAGTTGGGATAACTATCTTGCATATGCGGAGTTTGCGTATAACAACAGTTTCTAGGCGAGTATCGGTATGGCACCTTACGAGGTGTTGTATGGGTGACCTTGTCGCGCACTGCATTGCTGGACAGAGGTCAGCGAGTGAAGGTTGATTGGCCCAGAGTTAGTGCAGGCGACGTCGGAAAAGATTATTAGACGTCGGCTTCTCACAGCGCAGAGCAGACAGAAGAGTTATGCCGATACGAGACGGCGGCCGCTAGAGTTCACAGTTGGGGATCATGTATTTTTGCGAGTTTCCCCTATGAAGGGAGTCCTTCGGTTCGGGAAGAAGGTGAAGCTGGCACCGCGATTCATTGGTCCATTCCAGATCCTTGATCGTGTGGGAGCAGTGGCATACCGTTTGGCTTTACCCACGCCTCTCGCAATCGTTCACAACATATTTCATGTTTCTATGCTGAAGAAATACGTTTCTGATCCTTCCCATAGCATCAGATGAGAGCAGGTGCAGTTAGGAGAGGATGTCACATATATCCTGCGACCGACGCGTATCCTAGACAGGAAGGAGAAGGTACTGCGTAGCATGGTGATTCCCCTTGTGAAGGTATTGTGCACGCATCACTTTGAGGAAGAGGCTACCTGAGAGACAGAAGTCGAGATCAGAAAGAACTACCCACAGCTTCTCGAGGAGTACGAAAAGGTATAAATTTCGAGGACGAAATTGTTTGTTAAGGGGGGTAGATTGTAACGCCCTGGAAAAATCCGTACTTGGACTCGAGTACCAACTCGACTAGAAATTGCGTAGGATTAATTCCTTTGGAAAATATGTGTAAGTTAGCTAGCGCAATACTAGAGTAGCTGAGAAATAGTCCCTGATCACTTTAAATACGTTCTACAAGACCCAAAGCGAGTAGAACCAATGACGCTATAATACTCTAAAACCTCGGATCAAACTCTAAACCAGTTTGTTCTCAGGACCTCTTTAAAACTTTGTATTGGATCTAGACCGCGCGTCGAAAGTCCGATACCTATAATCTTAGACCGTTATAACCGCCTAACTGGACTTGACAATCATTTCAAAAATCAAGTCCAACCGATATTCAGAGGCTATTTCATTGAGCCTGGAGTGAAGAGAGTGAGAATAGGGTTAGATTTGGAATTTGAAATTCAAATCTGGCACACAACTTGACGCGTTATTGTTAAGCGTTCTGACCGTCAGAATTCAACCAAATTACACCCTTGGATCAGGAAAATTTTTTATTTCATATCACGAGACTTGTAGACCTGATCTACGTACGATGACCGCTGAACTGAAACTGGATCGCCACGTGCGATCTACGAACACTACTGGTCTGAAAATGGGATGAGAGTGACATCTGACGTGCATGAGCTTAAGTCTAATTGCATTCGGCTAGGGGACCTCCAGAAATATCTTTTTTGAACGAAACAGCCCCGATTTGGTTAGGCATCAAGTGAACATTGTTCCCAAGCCTGTTTTGGGCAAGTTTTAGGTAATAAAAGGGGCTTAAACCCTCACTTCTCTCACCCATCCGAATTTGCTAGAAACCCTATCTGGTGTGAGAGAAAGGTGAGAGATTGTGAGAGAGAGTGGGAGAGAATTTCCTGCTGCTTGCACTACCCGTTGCACGTGCCTAAGCAACTCACCTCAATCCCTTTCCTGGCGATTTCACCGTGTTTCTAGGTAAGAAAAGACCCTAAATACTTGCTGATTTGAGGTTCCGTCATTTTCATAGCGAAGTAGCTTACAGATCTTGTATATTAGGTTCCCGGTTTGCCGTAGACGAAGCGTACACGCTCCGTTCGAATCAATACACTTCTAGGATAAAAGGTGTGGATTTTAGATGCTTTGATTGACTGTTTTCAAGGCTTTCAATGTCGTTTAATAGTAGATTATTGACAGCAATGCCGTTTGACATGTTCAACATGCTGTCCGTTTCCTGTTTCGTAAGTAGACGAAAAATATGAGATTTAGGGCATTTTAGTCATTTGTAGGAAATATTATTTTCATCCATATTTTGCTGATGTGATTGACATGGCTTCTTGTCGCATTAGGATACTAGGAATGCGTGCATAATTAGTTTGGCGAAGAGATTCGCCCAAATGCGCACTTTGAGTCGACATACTATATGTAGACTTAAGTGTGTAGTTTAAATGTTTGTATAAATGTTTGTATTAGTATGTATTGAATTAAATGGTGTTATGAACTAGTTTGAGATTGAATTCTCAAACAATATGCTACTGCAAATGATCTCCTACATGTTGGCTATATGCATGACTTCATTGTATGTATGAAATGCATGTGTTAGATGATTTACTTAAGTTGTATGTTATAACATGTGTTAACATGCTCACGTTGTTGTATTTCATTTCCATTACTCTTATATGATTGTTGATGTGGATTCATAATTGTTTGGGACTATACCTAGTCCAGGCAGTCGGTAACTGAGTAAATTCGTGGTTAGCTTATCTTTGCTACGAATGACGCATCGATGAACGCGAGTCGTGTTTTGGAGTTGGCGGCAGTGGTTAGGCCACATGAGGTGTCTTATGCACTTCATGTCGTTCGACTTGAGATGCGCTCATGCTAGTCGAGCCCATCAAGTAACCCGACTGGCCATTGTATGTTCACCCTGTATGAGTCATAACTGCTTGAACCTAGGGTACTGAACTTACCACTGTAAACCCTATTAGCTGTAAGACCCGTATCCTAATCCGCACTGTTCCGTTGATTCCCGCGACCCTTCTCGTCAAACTCCGGCAATCCGCGACTTATGGTTGACGTTGCGCACGACCGTAAGTCGTATCCTATTCATTTAAGCTGGCTTAATTCGAGACTTGTATTGTTGCGACCGCACCGTCTCCGCGGTTCCAACGCCGCAACTCACGCACCGATCCGATACCCAGACGATGAGATGCGGACCCGTGTTCAGTTCGAGGAAAAACACCGCGCGTTTACATTCCCAAGAGAATCTCTACAAAGTGTCCCATCAATCACATCAATCAATCCCATCAATCACCTCTCATGTCAAGTACAAGCACCCATGCTTCCTTTCTCCACAAGTCAAGAAACCACCCAAGTCAACTAACACATCACCTCACCCATCACTCACATCCATCAACCATCATCCCTTCACATCACTCCATCTCTCATTAATCACACCTCTCTCTCTCTCTCATTTCTCAACACTCCAACTCCAAGCAGGGAAGAGAGAGCTCACGTCCAAGCTCTCTTCCATGAGAAAGAAGTGATTTTAGTGGCCCACTTTCCATCTCCAAATCCCATCATCCTAGCCATCCATTTCCCATCTCCACCATCAAAGTGAAGCTCTAGGTGACCGGCTATCCAACGGACCAAGAAGATCAAGAGGTGGGTGCTTTGATGGAGTAGTTTTCATATTTTTAAGGTGGGCCAAGTGAGGCCAACCGATCAATGGTTTGGATCTCACTTGGGACCCTAAGATGTGGCCAATGGCTCATCTTGATCATCAAGATCATTCCATGATGGGGCCATTCTCCATGGACCCCATCATGATGTTTACTTTCCTTGTATTGAGGAGGTCATCTAGACCGTCCAGTTCTAGTGGAGTGGGATCTCCACCGTTGATCTTTTATTGATGGTACATATGCAAGAGGACCTTTGATGTATGATTGGATGATTGAAACGGAGGGCCCATAGTGCCGGGGTCCCTCCATCACGCGTGTCTCACTTTATTTCTCTTTCCCTCTCTTTCCATTTACTTACTTGTATGCGATGAAATGGTCGTATGGCCCACTTGGATGGACCTCACATTGGAGTAAGTATTTTATCCAAGTCATCCATGAGTGGGCCCACCTTATATGCCTTGTACCCTCACCATCTAGTATGTGGTGGCCCACCCAGGTAAGGCCCACTTAAAAAAAAAAAAATTTGCATTTAGTCAAGGGGAGTCTAGTGACGTCTGGACGTCCCTGGATGAAAGCATGATAAAGGCTTATCACTAAGCCTTTGGGGAAGACCATCCATATAGGCCCCACCTTGAGGTATGTATTCAATCCAAGCCGTCTATCTTTTTCCCCATCCCATTTTAGGCGTTGAGCCGAAAAATGAGGATAATCCGACTCTCAGGTGGGCCATAGGATAGCAAACAGTGTGTTTGCCATTGAAATTCACCCTGACAGTTTGATTCGCCAAAAAAAATATGCAATATCGAACTCGTTTGGCTTGTCTTGGGTCATAGAGGCCATTGAGCGGGGTGGATCCATCATAGGCGGGCCCCACAGGTGAAAAACTGCGGAAAAACCGCTTTTCCAAAAATTTTTTTTTTTTAAAAAACAAGCAGCAGAGGCGCTGCTGCCTCTGACTTCACGCAGGACGCCAGGCGTCCTGCGCTCTCCAGCGGGCGGGCGGACGAGGCCGACCCACGGCCCTAGCCGTGGGCCCCACCTTGATGTCTATTTCATCATCCAACCCATTCATTAGGTGGGTCAGCCTCCTGACGTGCCCCCCTCCAAAGATCAGACTGATCTGACGCTCGGGTGGCCCACACCATAAGAAACAGTATTGATTGAGTGCGTACCATTGAAACTTTTTGGTGGGCCACAGAAGTTTTGGATCACGATGATATTTGTTTTTCTTCCATTCATCCAGGCCTTTGTGACCTTACCGACAGGCTGGATGGAAAATAAACATTTTGGTGGGCCCCACATGGGACCCACAGTGATGTATGTGGCTGTTTTCCACCGTCTGCACGGACGGTGGAGCCCACTGTATTGCATGCGCGTGTGTGTGTGTGCATGTGTGTGTATATGCATGTGTGAGTGCACATGTGCGTGTGCATGTAGGTATGTGTGTGTGTATATACATGTATATATAATAGTATATATATTCCCCATAATATTGTGTATATATATATTTATATATCTACATACCTATGTTTATATACTGTATATATATTATATAGAATATTAAAATTTTGGTGGGCCTTCCTGCGACCCCCGCCATGATGCATGTGTTGCACCTAAACCGTTCATTTAATTGTTTATTGGCTTGAGCCAAAATGAGCCAGATCTATGGTACAAATGGGCCACCATGGCATGTGCATAGGGCCCTTTCCTGATTTAACTTTGGCCATTCATTGAGGCCTACCTTGGTATATATCTGAGGACTAAATGGTCAGGCCCATTTGATACATATAAGGGCTATGGGATTAAGCTCATCTGGCATTATAATGCCCATGGGTTTGGGCCCATTTGACATATGCAATACCCATGGGATCCGGCCCACCTACTCTATATAAAGCCCATGGGAACAAGCCCATTTGATATGCATGGGGTACAAAGGGAGTAGCCTAGTTGATATATTTATGTGCATGGGCCCATCTAGCATATTTAAGGCCCAAGTTGTGAGACCACTTTAATGTATTTCAAGGCCCATGGATCATGGACCATTGCAATGTACATAAGGCTCATTGGTGAGGCCCATTAATGCAAACCATTTGGTGAATGTGGGGCCTATGTAATACGACCCATTTGATATACCTAAGGCCCAGGGATCGAGGCCTAACGAATGTCCTTAGGGTTCATTGCAATGTACATTTCTCACAGTTCGTGAAAAGATATTTATGGCAGGCCGTGCCTGGGAAACAATGTTGGTTTGACGTCCACATTGTATGTACGATGTTGGTTAAATGTCCGCATTGTAACTCTCTTTAGGGCCCATTGATAGGTCCATACCTGTTACTATTCATTGCCTAATAACATGTTTAGAATAATCTCATGACTCATGCCCATGCGCATCATATGTATGCTTGATATGAGTAATGACTGATCATAACATACGCCATTGGGCAGACCGTTTATGGGACTCGTTATGTGACTGAGTGCCCTACATGATCGCGCCGTACGTGCTGGACTTCTGCATGATTTGACGTGTGATTCATGCATCTCGCATACGTGTGACTTGATCACTGCACGCCCTAGCGACATCAGGGCCGTGGCTCCACAGGTACATCGTGGATGGTCGTATTGGATACCGGAAATACTTATTCTAGCACCGTGGGCACTTAGGATGTCCTTGGGTGAAAGTCCCAGAACCTTTTTGGTACTAGGAGATGCTCCAACGTCTAGACCGAGTGGATGCATGAGCGCCCGAGTACCGAATACCAGTAGGCCGCGTCTCCCACTGTGTCGTGGTCGGTTGGAAGGGGGTGTGGCCTTATCCGCCTGAGTGAGAGGGCTATAAGCTAGGCTGAGTTTGACTAGCTCGCAAATGAGTCCACTATCGACGAGCCGGGTAGGTATTGGCATACTACTGGTCAGGCGGATAGTGAGGTCTTATCCGCTTGCTTGACTGTGCAGCTAGGGAGGTGGCAGTCTCTGCATGTGTATTGGACCCCGGTGATATCCAGAGAGGAACTGTATTGATATACGCATTTGAGGAGTACCGACTTGCTTGGATTGCATTTCGCATATGACATTCGGCTACATAGGCCTTGCATTGTATCGGTATGGCCGATGACATTCATATCTCATCGCATAGCTTTGGCATGGTTGATTCTATGGACTTACCGCATACTTCCGCATTGTTCTGATACTGTACACTTGGCGTTTGCCTTACGCACACACTTACACCACCCTCTAAGCTTTTGTAAGCTTATGCACGATAGTTGCGTGCAGGTAGTGTTGGACGACAGCAGCACTGAGACAGGAGTGCACATCAGGACCTTTTGGAGCTTTTTGATCACCTTGTATTTCCCTTTCTGCATTGTACTTGAAATTTTGTTATAGTGGATATGTGGTGATGTCGTTTTGTGACTTGGTTATGCTTGTGGTTATGCTCCATTACAAAAAAAAAAATTCATTCTGAAAATCCTCCTCGCAGAACCCCAGGATCGGAATCTGGCGTTTGATTGTCAGGGGCCGAGAATGGGGCGCTACGGAGAGTGTCGGTACCGAATTCGGCAATCGGGATTCATGTGAATCCGATTTTCAGATTTGGGGCGTGACATTAACCATGGTACCTTGATCTATAAAGACTCATGAGCCGAGCATGGTGGTATGGGACACCGTGGTTGAGCTGTCGGCCTACGCTGGGGCCACAAACCTCCCCGTAGTGACCAGTGAGCACCTATGACTCGTGAGCAGATTATGGTGGTATGGGACACTATATTCTTATTGTCGGTACACTGATCAGGCGACGAGTCCTTTATAGTGACCGCGAGCGTATTTTGAGTCTACGGGAGGCGACGACCCTTCCGTGGCAATGAGAGTACAGTAGGCCTGTATTGATAAGGTGATGGGGGAGCGGTGCAACTAGTGCGAGCAATAGCCCTGATAGCCCTTGCAGTGACCTACAAAATATACATTGTATGAGATTACTAGGAGTGATGACCCTAGATAGGATCTGTGTTGGGATTGATATAAGGGAAGTACCTTAGTTTCCCAATCCTGCTGTTTGAATGGACTAATAATAACTCGGTAATCATATCACCATCACATTGCATGTGCCTGGAAGATGTGGAGAACTGAGCGGTACGCAAGCATGTCGCAGACGCAGATGGTGCCGTATGAGGGAGAATGTCAGTGAGGGCATCCATCATGTCATGTTATATTGCATTAACAACAGTATTAGGAATGTTTGATTTACTGCTTTACTATTATCGCATGATTGATTTGAGAACATGCTAATCTTTGCTCTATTATTCCACTGAGTTAGCTACTCACTCCCATGTTACGGGATGATGTTTGCAACACCCACCAGACCCTGTCTTAGATGCAGGTGAGGCAGCGATTAAGGAGGTAGTGCCAGACTATGATGAGGACCAGGACGAGTTCTCATATATGCAGTACCACGACGGCTTTGCTTAGGTGGCCTGGATTGGCGGGACTTCTCAATGGGACTCTTTTTGGACATTTGATTTCTGTTTATTTACATGTATATGAGACTCAGAGATGTATTCATACTTTGGAGACAGTTGAGATCTACATTATTTTCCATACAGTGATATATATATTCTTTAGTCTTCCGCTTGCTTTTATCACTGAATCTGGACTATGAATTGCAGTTTTGGTATACTTTTACTCATGTGAATGCTTTAACTCAGACAACATTGAATCATTATCATTTTTGTTGCATAAGTGACGGTCTGGAACTCGGGAGTTGGGTTTATACACGACCTCGATTTTCAGGGTGTTACAATCAGATGCGGCTCTCCTATTTGGTCTTTTGATTTGTTGAGGCATAAAAAATATACCATTGCAGTGGTCAGAGAATCACATGGTACTGATCTGCTTCAGGGGTAATTTTGGTATTTTAGTAAAGTATCAGCTCCACGGGTAGTTTAGGAATTTTGGTAAAAATCCAGTTCCAAAGGTATTTTGGTAAAAATCCAGTTCCAGGGGTAGTTTAGGTATTTTGATAAACATTCCATGTCAAAGGGGTACTTTAGGTATTCTGGAAAAAGGGATTGAAAAGGGTAGTTTGGTAACAAGGAGTGCACATGTGTCATTTTAAGAGAGAAAGGTCATACACCACCATTTAAGAGGTGGCTTGGTGGTCACCATAGTTTAAGAAAAGGAGAAATTCAAGTGTGAAGCAATAGGTGGTGGTGATCACCACTCTGTAAGAGTGGTGAGGCCTATAAATACCCCCACTTCCGTTTCATTTGAAGAGGGTGGAATCGGACGAGAGCAGCTGAAGTGAGAGGGGAAAGAAAGAAGGAAGTTTTTGTGCAAGCCGGCGCAACTAAAGTTGTTTGCGTGGACCAGCGCAATCAAAGTTGCTGCAGCGTCCGTGCAAAGGAGGAGGTTGCAGCGTCCGCACAAAGGAGAAGTGTTGCTGCAACGTCTACACAAAGGAAAGCGTCCGCGCAAAGGAGAAGTGTTGCTGCAGCGTCCGCACAAAGGAAGAGGCCACAACGTCTGTGCAAAGGAAGACGTCCGCGCAAAGGAGAAGTGTTGTTACAGCGCCTGCGCAATCACCGTCTTTTGAGAGATATGTGGTGTTGCTGGTAAAGTCTAATACAACTCTCTTTTGAGAGATCCACGCCGTCTAATGTCTTCCTCTCAAAATTTCGACCGTGAAAGGCCGGTTTTGATCAACTGATGATGTGGCCCACCTGGGTAATCAAGCCTTGAAAGTCGCTGAACGGTTGTTTTCCTGTCACTGTAGAGATCGTATGGCTGGACATTGTCGCCAGAGCTCAGCATCACCTCGACTGTTTTCACTCCCTCTATCTCATGGACGCTTCGGATCAGCCCCTCCCTGCGTGATGGTGGCCCACTAAGCAAGAACCGATACTCTGTTTTCAACAGAGTCGACGTACGTCGACTCTGTGGTTTTTAAGGATCCGTTTACTGAAGGTTTTTGGAAGATCTGATCTGTTCGTTGGAATCATGATGAAAAATCACTAAGGACAGACTGTTTTTGAAGCAAAAACAGTGCGGTCCACTAGATTATCTACTTAACCGTTCATCTGCTTGTTAACGGTTGAGATCCTTCAATGGTTTGCATAGAGACAAAAGGACAACTAGGCAACGGTAATGCCCACCTTCTAAAGTGGATGGACGGCTCAGATCATCTAATAGAGCGGCATGTGGACTGCACTACACAGAACCTGCCATTGAAGGAAAGATGCTGTGCGTTTTTCGTAAAAGATGAGGAAGAGAGTTGGGTCAGCAGCGCTGACCGACTTTGGGAAGAAACTGTGAACGGCTTGTGCACTTGGGTACCATGCACATGTAATGTACATGTGGGACCCAACGTGATGCTAGTGAAAAATTTGTTCCGGCCATCTATTTCATCATTGTATTTAACGCATTAGGACAAAATTTGAAGTATGTCCAGATATCTGGCGGGCCACAAATCATGATCTCGGGGGCTGATTTTCCAGTTCGGCCACTTCTGCAAGGATCCAGAAGCTGAAACTTGATGTGGACGACTAATTTATGGTTTTAAGATTGCACATCAAGTTTGAAGCCGAACGGACGGTGGAAATCCCCTGATCTTTCATTCTGGGGGGCTTTTCAGGCCCATTTAGCATGATTAGGCTGATTTCTTCAGGGCCTGGCCAAACTACAATAAGCTGCTTCATATTTTAAAGAATAATGACCAGAAAGATGCTCCATCTCATTGAAGACTGGCTGATCAAATCAGCAATTCCTCCTAAGTACTTAGGAGATGACCGAAATAGTGCCGGAATGCTGTCGAAATTTTCATCAAGCTATCTTCTCTTCAGTACATTATATCAGTTGTACTTTATTTTCAGAATCAAGGGAATTAGAGGATGTAAATGAACTCAGATAAATGTGATAAATGTTCTCTCATTCATTCTTTGTTATCATTGAATAAATCCCCCGAAATGAAACGCATTTGTTTTCTTGTCGAAACAAAATGGCGACTCCGCTGGGGATTTTTATTATTCAATGGTAACCTAGAAATTATTCCGAGAACATTTATCACTTTTTGGCGACTCTCAACGGGAACGTCCTCCCCTTCATCTCTGAAAATGAAGCACGATTAAAAAAAATTAAATTAAAATTAACTAACACATTTTTATGCTTTCTCTAAGATAGAATGACTTATCGATTAAATGCCTAATTGCAATTTTTATATGTGGAAGGTAAATAGAAGCGTTAGAGAAAAGTAAAGTCTGTTGAGATCAAGAGTAGTGAATTTCTTACAATGGACAGAACAATCTCCATTTCGCCAATAACTCAAGAGGATGAGGAAGAACGGAGGATGGTAACATCTAAAAGTCAGAAAGTTCGATCTACTTCTGTAAGAAGCAACATCTCGCCGAATACTGGGTTGATTATGCGAAGTGTCATAAGACATAGTCCTGCTCCGGTTATACGATCATCTCATTCGAGAAAAATAGCAAGGCATGTCACTCCAAAAGGTCTTTCAATACCGTCAACTATAACCGTAAAGACATCTTCCGAAAAATCATTGTTGGTTCTGAAAAATAAGGGAAAGGCGACCGTAACCAGTCAATGTCCACTCACATCATCCCCTGTAAAAGCTGTCAAGAAAACTCATGCATTAAGAATGCCACGGTCTACGTCAGCTAGTCCTTCGAAGCGACAATACTCTGGTTTCAAATCGAATAATAGTCCATTTTCTTCAACAGCGTCAGCAGCGCAGTGCTTGCCTCCTTCTTTGGTATCAAGACAATCAAAGTATAAAGAAACAGAAAGTTCATCAATAGATATTAATCAGTTTGATCAGTTTCCACTAGATGAGCAAGTGGTTGAGGAAGTCCCTAATATGCCGACAGTGACTACCGTAAACAACATTGAACTACAATCAGAAAAGCCACAGTCGTAAGAAATAAGATTTTAAGAGCCAAGCCTAATATTACTTAGAATATAATGCAGGAAGAAATTCGGCAGATGGCTATTGAATCTATTCATCTAGAGAATAAGTGAAGTCAGAATCAAAAATTTTGATATCAGACATCGTATCCCCCTGAAATAGGAAAAATGTCATTTCCTGCTGACTTTGAACACCCAGACTTTCAGAAATTTAGTGGGGACGGTTCATCAGAAGAGCATATGGTGCATTTCATAACAAGGATGGAAAATTTTGCAAGAGTTCCTCAATATTATCTGCAATTATTTGGATCCTCTCTAACAGGAAAAGCTTTCAGATGGTATTCAGGTTTAACCCCAGGATCTATTCATACCTGGGAACAGATGCAGGATGCTTTTATGTTAAACTTTGCCCCTTCGGACCGAGAAGTTAGTTTGACTGAATTGGCCTCTATTCGCCAAGAAGAAAATGAATCAGTTGAAGAATTCATCAGTCGATGGAAGAAATCGGCAGTGTCATGTCGACATCCTCTGCGGGAATCAGAACAAGTAGAACTATGTGTAGAAGGCATGAGACCAGAATTGGCATGCCACTTGATTAGTAAAGATTGGAAGACTTTTCAAAATCTTGCTACGAAGGCTTATGCTCTTGAAAAGATGATGGGAAGAGTGTCTGCCTTCCAGTCAAAATCAGCTCACATTATTCAGAAAGAAGAAATTAAAGAAGATTATCAGGATATGGAAAAAGACAGCGATGAAGAAGATAGAAATGGCCAGGCAATTATAATGACGTATAAAAGGTCCGGGAAAAATAAAGATCACACGAAGTATTCATTTGCAAGAAAATATGTGCTTCCTATGCTGAATCAATTGTTGGCTACGAAAAGTATTGAATTACCTCATCTAAGACATCTCAAGAGAAGTAAAAATATAAGAGGGCTGGATTATTTCCATTGCCATCGTAAATTTGGGCATCATACGGAAGATTGTAATTTTTTTAGGAAAAAGCTACAAAAGATGATCGATAAGGGAGAAATTGTGATGAAAAAGAGCATGATAGAAAGAGAAAAGTGAAGAGAAATGACAGAAATCCGATAAAGAAGATTCTGAGGGCATCCACGTTAAAAGACGATGCTTCGTATGGTGAATCGTCAGTAATTGACAAGATCGAGTTGTCATTGCCTGAAAACTCAAATGAAAAGAAGTGGTGAGGCAAAAGATATAAAGTTGCGATAAGAAAAAAAAGAAAAAAAAAAAAAAAAAGAAGAAGCATATTCGTTGCAGATATGCATTGCAATGCCTGTCAGTTCAAAAGGTGATCGCTATTTTGATTTCAAAAGATATCAGTATGATACTTCCAAAATCAAAAGGGGGCAAGACAGGTAAGACAGGTGAGTAAAAGTTGTGGAATGAATTTCTTATCATAGAATGTATTTCTTTTTTGTATATGAATAAAATGCAGGCTTTCAAGCATATCAAGTCATCGCCAAATGCAAAGCACCAAGGACAAAAGTCAAACGTAAAGCTAAATGAAAAGTGAATCGCCAAGATTAGCAGCTATCGCCATCGCCATCAATCACTTATAAAAAATGTGAAGCACTAATGACAATCACCAAATAAAAGTATCGATGATTATTGCCAAAATAAGCAAGCGCCAATGATCGTCGCCAAAATTAGCAGCTATCACTGTCGTCACCAATGGCTCATGCAAGTTTATTCAAACAATCGCCATCAAGCATCAATCAATCGCTATCAAGTGTCAAACAATCGCCATTAAGCGTTAGCAATCGCCATTAAGCGTTAGCAATCGCCATCAAGTGTCAAACAATCGCTATTAAGCGTTAAACAATCGCCATCAAGCGTTGATGATCGCTACCAAGCATTGATGACTGCTGTCAAGCCACTAAACAATGATGATAGCAGTCAAGCATTGATTGCTAAAGTTTTTTCTCAGAATCATCAGCTGTCGAAATATCAGCTATGGATTCACCATTCATGATAATGAAATAAGCAGTGGAATAAACCTACATGGTTAACCACACAAATCTTACGACAGCGATGACAAATGATTATAAAAAGGCAGCCCAGTCAAGCCTATGGCCAGCTGCACGGGAGACCTATCAAGATCGCCATTCGGACAGCGGTGAGAAGTCAGTGGCCCTAAAAATCCCGTGAAGACCATCGTACGCATACCCATGCGGGCAGCTAAAAGTCTTCAAATGATCAAAAGCCAAAAGAGTTAAAAGTCTTCAAATGACCAAAATCCAAAAGAGTTAAAAGTCTTCAAATGACCAAAAGCCAAAGTACTAAAAGTCCCCAAAGCCCAAAATTGGCATGCCCGAAATCGACGGTAAAATACTTTACTCCTTGTGCCTTACCCGAAATCAGCGGTAAACTACTTTGCTCCTTGAGCCTTGTCCGAAATCGGCGGTAAACTACTTTGGTCCTTGAGCCTTGCCCGAAATCGGCGGTAAACTACTTTGCTCCTTGAGCCCAGTATCAAGTCCAATTCAGTCGTCTAGTCGAGTCAAGTTTAGTCATCCAGCTCAGTCAATTCTGGTCAAGTCAAGTTAAGTTGTCCAGTCAAAGTATGGTCGGTGAGTCCAGTAATGTCAGTCTAGTTCAGTCGAGTCTGGTCAAGTCAAGTCAAGTTAAATTGTCCAGTCAAAGTATGGTCGGTCAAAGTGCACCGGCACCAGCGCTCAAAAGCATAAAATTAAAGTTTAGCATTCAAAATGCTGCAAATACATATTTCAATATAGATATTCTCAAACAAGCAATTGCCTGATGAAAATTTTAAACATTGATTAGACAAACATGTAAAAATGCATTTGTCTTGAATCAGGTTCAAATTATGTCAATAGTAAATGCCTTCAAGATATTGGCGATTATCTAGTCAACAGCTCAAATCTCTAACAGTATAAGGACTCTGATATATTCTTTGGAGTCATGAAAAGAGCGAAAAGGATTATTCATTCTTCAAAAGTACCAGAAGGCTTCACTTCAGAAATATTATCTTCTAAAGAAATCTTTATGCGACATTGACCTGGAAAGGGGGCAGGATTTAATGTCTTCAAAATAATCTATGCCTTGGTCTTTCTAATAATCTCTTATACGCGGCGAAGGAATTCATATGCCAAGTATTATGGATAATAATATTGCAAGACTCCAAGTATCAGATCGGATGGAGACAAAGAACAAACAGAATTGTCATCATCAGTAACTTCTATGACCTTTGAAAAATTATTAAATGAAAATTGAAAAGAAGTTTTGTCTATTTTTCTATTTTTTAGAATCAACAAAGATCCAAGAAAAAGTCTATGAAGAAATGCTAAGGAGCACAAACTAGAGAAGACTCAGTAAAAAGACTCAACGGTCGAACCTTTGGAGCTAAAGATGAAATCTCCAAGAGTGCAATATAAAGAATACAAATGCGAAGCACGATGACAAGCGCAAAGATTGAATAAATCATATTGCGAATATCACAATCGGCCTAAGAAGAGAAGAAAATCTCAATCTATTTCAAAAATTATTGATGCTTCATAAAGCTATGTTGAAAATTATAAATGAATTAAGATACTAATTTTGATAAATTTGGCAGGAGAACCATTATTCAAAAGCTTGAGTTATACAGATCACGAGTAAAGGACACAATCGAAAAAGTTGTTGCGACAGGAGCAGCATTAAAGAACAGCTCCAGATATAGATCAAAAGGAAAGAATTGCTGGAGCTAATCAAAAGGAAAGAATCACTGGAGCTGATAAAAAAGGAAAGAATCGCTGGAGCCGATCAAAAGGAAAGAATTGCTGGAGTTGATTAAAGAGACCGTTACAGCAGCAACGGTGTTGAAAGAAAGTTCTCTGATCAAACCACTCAAAGATGAAGTCGTCACAGCTGTTGCAGAAGCATGCTTCAATAAAAAGAGAATCTTATCCTCTCTTTTGAAACATCGGCTTGACACTATTGACTGGGGGCATTCTAGTCTTCCACTGTAACATCCCGAAAATCGGGGGTCGAGTAAAAACTCCACTCCCGAGTTCCAGAACATCACTTATGAAACATAAATGTATATGATTGAATGTTGTCTATGTTAATGCATTAAACATGAGTGGGATTAATCCAAAATATCATATCATACTCTAGAGACCGTTAAATTAGCAAGCGGAAGACTGTGATAGTATGTATAACATATAAAAACTGTTGTATGTCTCCAGAGTGTGAACATGTTACCAGGTTATATACATACATGTATACTCCAAAAGTAGACAAAACGAATATACATGAGTGCGCTAAAAATATAAAATGACAAGTGTCAAGGCATCTAATCAACCTCCCTGTAATCCCGTCAATCAGAACATGCATAGAGGAGAGATCCTCCTCATCATCATCAAGTCCAGCTCCGCTTCTCAAGCAGCGCCTTCATCTGCAACCAAAATAGGGACTGGTGGGTGTTCGGAAACACCATCCCGTAATGTGGGAGTGAGTGATCAACTCAATGGGATAAGAGAGCAGAGATTAGCATGTTATCAAATCAATCATACGATAATAGTAAAGCAGTAAATCAAACAATCCTAATACTGTTGTTAATGCAATATGACATGACATGATGGATGCCCTCACCGACATTCTCCCTCATACGGCACCATCTTCGTCCATGGCATGTTTGCATACCGCTCAGTGCTCCACATCTTCCAAGCACATGCAATGTGATGGTGAAATGATTCCCGAGTTATTATTAGTCCATTCAAACAGCAGGATTGGAAAACTAAGGTATTTCTCTTATATCAATCCCAACACAGATCCTATCTAGGGTCGTCACTCCTAGAAATCTCATACGATATATATTTTGTAGGTCGCTGCAAGGGCTGCCAGGGCTGTTGCTCGCACTCGTTGCACCGCTCTCCCATCACCTTATCAATACAGGCCTACTGTACTCTCACTGCTACGAAAGGGTCGTCGCCTCCCGTAGACTCAGAATACGCTCGCGGTCACTACAAAAGGCTGTCAGGGTTGTTGCTCGCACTCGTTGCACCGCTTCCCCATCACCTTATCAATGTAGGCCGACAGCAAGAATATAGTATCCCATACCACCATAATCTGCTCACGAGTCATAGGTGCTCACTGGTCACTATGGGGAGGTTTGTGACCCCAGCGTAGGCCGACAGCTCGACCACGGTGTCCCATACCACCATGCCCGGCTCATGAGTCTTCGTGGATCAAGGTACCATGGTTGACAGGGTTTATAATGGTAAGTTTAGTACCCTAGGTTCAAGCAGTTATGACTCATACAGGGTGAACATACAACGGCTAGTCGGGTTACTTGACGGGCTCAACTAGCATGATCGCATCTCAAGTCGAACGACATGAAGTGCGTAAAACACTTCGTGTGGCCTAACCACTGCCGCCAACTCCAGAACACGGCTCGCGTTCATCGACGCGTCGTTCGTAGCTAAGATAAGCCAACCACGAATTTGCTCGGTTACCGACTTCCTGGACTAGGTATAGTCCTAAACATATATGAATTCACATCAGCAATCATATGAGAGTATTGGAAATGAAATACAACCATGTGAGCATGTTAACACATGTTATAACATACAACTGAAGTAAATCTTCAAGCACATGCATTTCATACATATAATGAAATCATGCATATAGCTAACACGTAGGAAATCATTTACATCAGCATATTAATTGAGAAATCAATCTCAAACTAATTCATAACACCATTTAATTCAATACATACTAATACAAGCATTTATACAAACACTTACACTACTCACTTAAGTCTACATATAGTATGTCGACTCAAAGTGCGCATTTAGGCCAATCTCTTCGCCAAACTAATTATGCATGCATTCCTAGTATTCTAATGCGACAAGAAGCCATGTCAATCACATCAGCAAAATATGAATGAAAACAGTACTTCCTACAAATGACTAAAATGCCCTAAATCTCATATTCTTCGCCGGTTTACGAAACAGGAAACGGACAGCATGTTGTACATGTCAAACACCGTTGCCATCGATAATCTACTATTAAACGACATTGAAAGGGTTGGAAACAGTCAATCAAAGCGTCTAAAATCTGTACCTTTTCTCTTATAGGTGTGTTAATTCGAACGGAGCGTATACGCTTCGTCTACGGCGACTAGGCAACCTGATTTACAAGATCTATCAGCTAACATGCTATGGAACGAAAGGATCAGCAAATCAGCAACTAATTAGGGTATTTTCTTACCTAGAAAAGTGGAGAAACCACCGGCCAAGTGATTGGAGCGTGTTGCTAAAGCACGTGCAACAGGTAGTGCAGCAACAGGAAAATTCTCTCCTACTCTCTCTCACAATCTCTCACCTTTTCTCTCTCTCAATCTAGGGCTCTTTCCAATTTCGGATGGGAGAGAGGAATGAGGGTTTCAACCCCTTTTGTAAGCCCAAATGTGCTCAAAATAGGCTTGGGAACAAAGTATACTTAAGGTATATCCAAATCGGGGCTATTTCGGTCCAAAAGGACATTTCTGGTGGTCCCCTGGCCGAACGCGGTCGAACTTAAGTTCGTACATGTCGGATGTCGCTCACATCCCATTTTCAGACCATCAGTGTTCGTAGATCGCACGTGGCGGTCCAGTTTCAGTTCAGCGGTCATAGCACGTAGATCAGGTCTATAAGTCTCATGATATGAAATAGAAATTTTTCCTGATCCGAGGGTGTAATTTGGCTGAATTCTGACGGTCAGAACGCTTAATACTGACGTGTCAAGTCGTGTGCTAGATTTGAATTTTAAATTCCAAATCTAACCCTATTCTCACTCTCTTTTATCCAGGCTCAATGAAATAGCCTGTGAATATCGGTTGGACTTGATTTTCGAAATGATTGTCAAGTCCAGCTAGGCGGTTCTAACGGTCTAAGATTGTAAGTATCAGACTTTCGACGCGCGGTCTAGATCCAATACAAAGTTTCAAAGAGGTCCAGAGAACAAACCGGTTTAGAGTTTGATCCGAGGTTTTAGAGTATTATAGCATCGTTGGTTCTACTCGATTTGGGTCTTGTAGAACGTATTTAAATCGGTCAAGGACTATTTCACAGCTACTCCAGCGTAGCGCTAGCTAACTTATGCTTAGTTTCTAAAGGAATTAATCCTAAGTGATTTCTTTGGCTATAGAATTGGGTTCTGAGCGATTTTTCAGGTGTTTTAGTTGACCCATTGCCTAAGGATGCCTAATTCCAGGTTGGCAAAAATTCGGGGTGTTACAATCTAACCCCCTTAAAACACAATTTCATCTCCGAAATTTGCGAAGGGTAAGGAGTATCTAGCAAGACTTCGTTATTGACATTCTAAGGAAGGGTCAATCCTATTTAATGACCTAACCGTACGTATATCCTAACTCAAATGTTTCGATCCTGGGCCAGTGGGGAAGAGGCCAACCATGCTTCCGCTGCGCCACTCTGATCGAACGGTAGCGTTGGCTGAGCTAATTGGATTGGACTCAATATGTTCTACCCCCCTTAAAATTTGGTTCTACTTAAAGTTCAAGAATCTTTGCATCGCTCCGTATATCGGAACGAGGTGCAACTTAGGGGCTATCCTTGACATGAATTGGGAAACAAGCCCTCATTACAGTGGTTTTCCTTTGCTAATGATGCGTTCTATGGCATTGGTATCTATGGCGATAGAGATGAGCCTAATCTCTATTGTGGTTGGGTTCAGGGGCAGGTATGAGTTGGTGCAAGATGTTACTGGCTTTAAGTCCTTGCCATTTCTCAAAGGCAATGTGATCACGTTTGGTTGTAGGTGGTTGAGCCATCACAGAAGAAAGGTTGTGTAGTAGGTCTAAGCCGGATACATAGACTTTCTGTCTAGCTAGGACAGAAGATTTATTGTATCAATTCTTAATCCGAGTCGATGCCGATCTTCTGCTTGATCAGAGCATTGGATTTATTAGTAACCACTAGGATTAAGAAGTCGATTCAAACCGCGAATACATCGCTTACATGCAGTTCCTTTACTCTACGTTCTCGAATACAGTAAGCCCTTAGGGAAGGCAATTCTAAGGGGTGTGTTGGTTTATTTTAAGTTCGACCTGAGGGATTTATAAGTCTTCCCTGAGAGTGAATGGTTCTAAGTTACATAAGCTTCCTAAGAGTTACTAAAGGAGCCTAGGAATGTTATGAGGATCTACCCAAGGAAGGGAGTCTCATTCCAACCAAATCTAACTTACAATTTCTTAGCATATACAGGCTTTGCACTACTTAAGGTAACTAGCAGACTAGTCTGTAATCTACAGCCCAATAGAACGATATTCCTAGTCCCATGTCGGGATTGGAAGTGGCATGCTTGGTAGGAGGGTGAGGTGGGATAAAAACTAATTTTATAGGCTAAACCCCAGGATTTACAATATGGCAGTGGAAACCATAGGATACACCCAAACTAGGGACAATACCTTACAGCGAACGAAACGGCATGCATTCCATCTAACCAAATTCGGCTATATTAAGCCCAAACCATAACACAAACATTCACATAACAAGCCAAAAAATGCCATGCATTTCATTAAATCAAAATTGTCACAATACAAGGGATATCTCCTTACAAGCATCATGACAAGAAGTACATGGGAACTAAGACAGTTAAAGTTACAACAGCAACATAAGTAACTACTAGCATGAACAGGCTTACACAACTTAAAGCAGGAAACTACTAACTACTAACAACAACATCAAAGATCTCCTCACTAGTCTAAGTCGGGTGATGGAGGAGGAGTACCCTTATCCTGCAAGCAGCACAGGATCGCCTTCAAGGTGTGAGTCACCTTGCCGAATTTCCTCTTCATAATGGCCTTAGTATCCTCGACCTCAGTCCGAAGTTCCTGAACTTCCCTTCGCAAGGTGACCTGGCTCTCCTCAATACGGGCAATGCGATCATCACCAGTAGCCTGAGCAGAAGGAGGAGGGCTCTCATCGGTATCCTAAGCCTCCTCTTCTACGTCTTCCTGGACTTCTTCCTCAACTTCTGCTCCAGGTTCTCCCTCACTTGGATCCTCTTCATCATCAAAATCATCCTCGCTATCCTCCTTAAGCTGAGTCTCATGGTACTGAGACCCAATTTTCATCTTGACCATGGTAGACTCATCAATGCTGTGAATCGGAACTGACAATTTCGGCCCAAGTCTGTAAGAAAACTCAAGCGCGATCTTGCATATAAGTCGGCCAAAAGGAAGCGACTCAGACATTCTTCTTGATTTCGCTATGAGGATAATCTGTCACAAGATGAAAGTGGCCATACACACATTCTCTCCCTGGGCCACCTGATACAAGAAATCAACCATAAGGCGCGTACACTCAATGTAATTTGTCGACCTGGGATACATGTTGAACGTGCAAATGTGGTGCAACAGGCGCAAATCATCAGACATATGAGACGCCTTGAGGCTATTGTTAGGCTGCCATGGAACCAGTTTACCGCATAGGAACCTAGTACGGCGATCTCGCTCACGCCTACTCCTCAAATTCTTCGCACTGGGATGAACATCACCAAGAGGCACGTTCAGAAGTCGCGCTATCAACCGAACATCGATCGTAGCCATCCGGTCTCTACCAAAATAAATCTTGAACTGCAATGGCTCCAGTGTAGGACTCTGGATACGAGCATAGAAGGCACGAACAATGCTCATATTAGCATGAGCACGAGCTTCAAATAGCGGACCCCAATGCGCAGCTTCAATGCGCTCAAATAACAGGAATTCGCCGAAGAGTCATCCTTCCACGTCCGCCTCAAACAACACCTTACGGTCAGTGTATTCACCATGAGGCATCTCTGTTAATATCACTCGCCCAAGTTGAGTATGGGGATCCAAATCTCGCTTTGTATGCTTAGTTTCTAAAGGAATTAATCCTAAGTGATTTCTTTGGCTATAGAATTGGGTTCTGAGTGATTTCCCAGGTGTTTTAGTTGACCCATTGCCTAAGGACGCCTAATCCCAGGTTGGAAAAAATTCGAGGTGTTACATCCACTCGAATGTAGCATTCCAGTCCTCCACTTGAGCGTCAGCATGCCAGTCTTCCGCTTGAGCGCCAGTATTCAAGCCTTCTGCTCGAGCGCCATCATTCAAATCTTATGTTCAAGCGCCATCATTCCAGTCTTCCGATCGAACGCTATCATTCAATCTTCTGGTCAAGTATGATCAGCCAGTCTACCATGCAAGTGTAGTCATCCAGTCTCCCGTGCAAGCATAATCATCTGATCATCCTTCAGTTGCAGTTCATCAGGCAGAGGAAGATCGATCCTCCATTTGATTTCAAGAATCAATCAAAGAAGGATCGAGGGGGCATCTGTTGAGGCACAAAAAATATATCATTGCAGTGGTCAGAGAATCACATAGTACTGATCTGCTTCAGGGGTAGTTTTGGTATTTTAGTAAAGTATCAGCTCCACAGGTAGTTTAGGAATTTTGGTAAAAATTCAGCTCCAGGGGTAGTTTAGGAAATTTGGTAAAAATCCAGCTCCACGGGTAGTTTAGGAATTTTGGTAAAAATCCAGTTCCAGGGGTAGTTTAGGTATTTTGATAAACATTCCATGTCAAAGGGGTACTTTAGGTATTCTGGAAAAAGGGATTGAAAAGGGTAGTTTGGTAAAAAGGAGTGCACATGTGTCATTTTAAGAGAGAAAGGTCATACACCACCATTTAAGAGGTGGCTTGGTGGTCACCATAGTTTAAGAAAAGAAGAAATTCAAGTGTGAAGCAATAGGTGGTGGTGATCACCACTCTATAAGAGTGGTGAGGCCTATAAATACCCCCACTTCCGTTTCATTTGAAGAGGGTGGAATCGGACGAGAGCAGCTGAAGTGAGAGGGGAAAGAAAGAAGGAAGTTTTTGTGCAAGCCGGGGCAACTAAAGTTGTTTGCGTGGACCAGCGCAATCAAAGTTCCTGCAGCGTCTGCGCAAAGGAGGTGGTTGCAGCGTCTGTGCAAAGGAGGAGGTTACAGCGTCTGCGCAAAGGAGAAGTGTTGTTGTAACTTCTACACAAAGGAAAGCATCCGCGCAAAGGAGAAGTGTTGCTGCAGCGTCCGTGCAAAGGAAGAGGCCACAACGTCTGTGCAAAGGAAGACGTCCGCGCAAAGGAGAAGTGTTGTTGCAGCGCCTGCGCAATCACCATCTTTTGAGAGATATGTGGTGTTGCTGGTAAAGTCTAATACAACTCTCTTTTGAGAGATCCATGCCGTCTAATGTCTTCCTCTCGAAAATTTGACCGTGAAAGGCTAGTTTTGATCAACTGATGATGTGGCCCACCTGGGTAATCAAGCCTTGAAAGTCGCTGAACGGTTGTTTTCCAGTCACCGCAGAGATCGTACGACTGGACATTGTCGTCAGAGCTCAGCATCACCTCGACTGTTTTCACTCCCTCTATCTCTTGGACGCTTCGGATCAACCCCTCCCTGCGTGATGGTGGCCCACTAAGAAAGAATCGATACTCTGTTTTCAATAGAGTCGACGTACGTCGACTCTGTGGTTTTTAAGGATCCGTTTACTGAAGGTTTTTGGAAGATCTGATCCGTTCGTTGGAATCACGATGAAAAATCACTAAGGACAGACTATTTTTGAAGCGAAAAAAGTGCGGTCCACTAGATTATCTACTTAACCGTTCATCTGCTTGTTAACGGTTGAGATCCTTCAATGGTTTGTATGGAGACAAAAGGACAACTAGGCAACGGTAATGCCCACCTTCTAAAGTGGATGGACGGCTCAGATCATCTAGTAGAGCGGCATGTGGACCGCACTACACAGAACCGGCCATTGAAGGAAAGACGCTATGCATTTTTCATAAAAGATGAGGAAGAGAGTCGGATCAGCAACGCTGACCGACTTTGGGAAGAAACCGTGAACGACTTGTGCACTTGGGTACCATGCACATGCAATGTACATGTGGGACCCAACGTGATGCTAGCAAAAAATTTGTTCTGGCCATCTGTTTCATCACTGTATTTAATGCGTTGGGACAAAATTTGAAGTATATCCAGATATCTGGCGAGCCGCAAATCATGATCTCGGGGGCTGATTTGCCAGTTCGGCCACTTCTGCAAGGATCCAGAAGCTGAAACTTGATGTGGATGGCTAATTTATGGTTTTAAGACTGCACATCAAGTTTGAAGCTGAACGGACGGTGGAAATCCCCTATTCTTTCATTCTGAGAGGCATTTCAGGCCTATTTAGCATGATTAGGCTGATTTCTTCAGGGCCTGGCCACACTGCAATAAGCTGCTTCATATTTTAAAGAAGAATGACCGGAAAGATGCTCCATCTTATTGAAGACTGGCTGATCAAATCAGCAATTCCCCCTAAGTACTTAGGAGATGACCGAAATAGCGCCGGAATGCTGCCGAAATTTTCATCGAGCTATCTTCTCTTCAGTACATTATATCAGTTGTACTTTATTTTCAGAATCAAGGGAATCAGAGGATGTAAATGAACTCAGATAAATGTGATAAATGTTCTCTCATTCATTCTTTGTTATCATTGAATAAATCCCCAGAAATGAAACGCATTTATTTTCTTGTCGAAACATGATTCTTACTAAGCAACGACAATCTATCCCTTTAATCATGTTCCCGGATTCTAAATTTTGATTTTTTATTTTAAGTTCTAGGGAAGAATAATCGTCCCGACGTTTCAAGTACCCAGAGAGTCATCGATTCTATCGATTATCAGTCGATATGATCGACATTCGCAAGTGACCAATTGACGCTCATATCGAAAGTGGATCTTTCCAAGTTTTTCAGCAGTTTGATGATCATTCATGTACAGAATAGTGTATCTACTAAAGTTCTTAGCAAAAATTATCAACAAAATTTTGTATAGCTTCTGTATTTCAAGGGTATAAACATTTGATTGTTAATGTGCAAAAAAAATGAGGTGAGAGACCTCAGATTGTTTCTTCAGCAAAATTGCATCATTTCAGCAAGTATCCAGATTTTGATGCAAAACCTGGACCAGTTTCTTCACTCTCAGTGTTTTTCAATATCACTCCTTTCCTTTCCTATAATGATGTAGCAGCGGTCGTTTCTGCGAAGACCCTTCATAATTGATTTTCCTGATCGATCTAGGATCTCGCATTCTTCTTTGTTGAAATTGACCACATGCCCATTATCACAGATTTGAGAGATGCTTAGTAGGTTATGTGCCAAGCCTTTTATGCAAAAAGCATTCTCATTCTTAAACAGATTAATTCCTTCTATGATTCCCTGTCCAATTACTTCAGTAGTGGTTCCATCTCCGTAGGTGACTACCCCTTTGTGAAGATCCTTATAGTTTGAAAAGAGGGACTTGTCACCCGTGACGTGTCTTGAGCAACCACTGTCCAGGTACCATTTAGCTACATTGCCTGATAAATGATCTGAATGAGTTACAAGGCAATTTGTCTTTTCCTTAATCATCCACTTTTTGATAGGAGTTTTACTTGTGGTAGATTTGTTCTTCTTATCTGATTTGTCCACATGACTTAACTGCTCATTCATCCTGTCAACTATCTTAAGTAGTGATGATTGTATACTTCTTTTGTTTAGCTCATAAACTAACTCCTTATTTTTGTAACGGGCTGGGAAAGGTTTGGTGTTACTATTGGATGCAACAGATTTTTAAAATGGTTGTGCATCATATTTAGTTTTTGTTCAAGCCTTTCCATAACCTAATCCCCTTTTGTCCTCTCCATATTTTCCCATACCTAATAGTTTTTCTAATTTCTCACAATTCTGAGAAAATTTACAGTTTATTTTAACATTTTTTCTAGATTCTTCTAGATCATTTTGAAGTGTATAATTTTTATTCTGAAGAATCAAGTTTTCCTCATTTAATTCTTTGACTTGTTTCTTTAATTTTTCTGACTCAGATTTCAAGAAAATGTTAGTTCTGTTAAGTCTATCATTATCTGAGTGACATTGTTACAAATCAGTAATTAGATGAGCATTAATATTTGAAGTTTTATCCAGATCTAGTTGCAGCAATTCCTTTTTGTTCTCAACTATTCCAAGCCTTTTGACAATATTAACGCTATGAATGTAAAGTTGATTGTAGGCGTCTTGTAATTCATTTTGCTCTTTATCTTCTTCTTCTTCTTCAATTTCCTCATTGTCAGATGAAAATAATTCAGTGATTTCCTATTCTTCTTCAGATTCTGTTCGAATGATTGAAGCAGTGGAGACCATAAGTATTTTCAATGATTTTTTATCTCCATCACTCTCTAAGTCACTATTTTCTGAGTTTGACTCTTCTGTATCATCCCATGTGGCAGCCATCGCCTTGTCCTTGATTTTTCTGTTTGGGCATTCGGTAGATAGGTGTCCATACTCATGACAGGCATAACATTGTGGTTCTTTAGTTCTTTTTCCAAATTTGCCTGTATAAGGTTTGTCATCCACCTTTCTACCTCTAGAGGGGCGGCCGCGATTCCTTTGAAAAAATCTTCTGAATCTTTGTGCTAGTAGAGCCACTCCTCATCTTCATCTTCTTTTTCACTCTCACTATCCTCATGTTTTTTTTTCTTAGAAGTTTTTAGGATAGTGTTTTTAGATTTTTGGGGTTGTGTGAAGTGTAGTTCAAAAGTTTGTAGGGAACCTACTAGTTCTTCTACTTTCATCTCATCAATATTCGTACACTCCTCAATTGTTGTTACCTTGGGATTGAACCGTTCTAGTAGGGATCTTAAGATTTTCCTACATATTTTAGGTGTCAGAACCTGTAACACCCCGAATTTTGGCCAACTTGGGATAAAATGTCCTTAGGCAATGGGTGGACTAAAACACCTGAAAAATCGCTTAGAACCCAATTCCATAGCCAAAGAAACCACTTAGGATTAATTCCTTTAGAAATTAAGTGTAAGTTAGCTAGCGCGACGCTAAAGTAGCTGGAAAATAGTCCCTGATCACTTTAAATACGTTCTACAAGACCCAAATCGAGTAGAACCAATGACTCTATAATACTCTATAACCTGGGATCAAACTCTAAACCCGTTTGTTCTCTGGACCGCTTTGAATCTTTGTATTGGATCTAGACCGCGCGTCGAAAGTCCGATACCTCCTATCTTAGACCGTTAGAACCACGTAGCTGGACTTGACACTTATTTCAAAAATCAAGTCAAACCGATAATCACAGGCTATTTCATTGAGCCCGGACCGAAGAGAGTGCGAATAGGGACAGATTTGGAATTTGAAATTCAAATCTGGCATATGACTTGACGCGTCAGTATTAAGCGTTCGGTCTATCAGAATTCAGCCAGATTACACCCTCGGATCAGGAGAAATTTCTATTTTATATCATGAGACTTTCAGCCCTGATCTACGTGCGGTGACCGCTGAACTGAAACTGATCCGCCACATGCGATCTGCGGACCCAGCCGGATTGAAAACTTAATACGTACTAGATCTGGTACGCGTGAGCTTAAGTCTGATCGCATTCGGTCAGGGGACCACCAGAAAGCATCTTTTGGACCGAAACAGCCCCGAATTGGATATGCACTAAGTAAACTTCGTTCCCGAGCCTATTTCGGGCATTTTTAAGCTTATAAAAGGGGTTGAAACCCTCACTCCTCTCTCCCATCCGAAATTGCAAAAAGCCCTAGATTGGGAGAGAGAAAAGGTGAGAGTTTGTGAGAGAGAGTGGGAGTGATTTTCCTGCCACCTGCTGCTGCTGCTGCACGTGCTTAGGCGACGCACTCCGATCACTTTCCCAGAGATTTCAACGCACTTCTAGGTAAGGAAAACCCTAACCACTTGCTGATTTGGGGATTTCTTTGATTTAAATAGAATAGTAGCTGATGTACATGTATATCAGGTTGTCTAATCGCCGTAGACGAAGCGTATACGCTCCGTTCGAATCACTTCACCTATAAGGAAAAAGGTGCGAATTTTATACGCTTTGATTAACTGTTTCCAAAGCTTTCAATGTCGTTTAATAGTAGATTATCGACGGCAATGCCGTTTGACATGTACAACATGCTGTCCGTTTCCTGTTTCGTAAACTAGCGAAGAATATGAGATTTAGGGCATTTTAGTCATTTGTAGGAAGTATAGATTTTACTCATATTTTGCTGATGTGATTGACATGGTTTATTGTTGCATTAGAATGTTAGGAATACGTGCATAATTAGTTTGGCGAAGAGATTCGCCTAAATGCACACTTCGGGTCGACATACTATATGTAGACTTAAGTATGTAGTGTGAGTGTTTGTATAAATGCTTGTATTAGTATGTATTGAATTAAATGGTGTTATGAATTAGTTTGAGATTGATTTCTCAATTAATATGCTGGTGTGAATGGTTTCCTACATGTTAGCCATATGCATGATTTCATAATATGAATGAAATGCATGTGCTTGACGATTCGCTTAAGCTGTATGTTATAACATGTGCTTGATGATTTCCTTATGACTTACTTTGAGATTGAATTCTCAATTAATATGTTGATGGAGAGGATTTCCTATATGTTGGCAACATGCTTAATTTCATTATATGTGTGAAAGACATGTGTAAGATGATTTGCTTAAGTTGTATGTAATAACATGTGTTAACATGCTCACATGGTTGTATTTCATTTCCATTACCCTTACACAACTGCTGATGTGATTCTATGATTGTTTGGGACTATGCCTAGTCCAGGCAGTCGGTAACCGAGCGAATTCGTGGTTAGCTTATCTTCGCCACGAACGATGCGTCGATGAACGCGAGTCGTGTTTGGAGTTAACGGCAGTGGTTAGGCCACGCGAAGTGTTTTACGCACTTCATGTCGTTCAACTTGCGATACGCTCGTGCTAGTCGAGCCCGTCAAGTAACCCGATTGGCCGTTGTATGTTCACCCTGCATGAGTCATAACTGCTTGAACCTAGGGTACTGAACTTACCATTGTAAACCCTGTTAACCATGGTACCTTGATCCACGAAGACTCATGAGCCGAGCATGGTGGTATGGGACACAGTGGTCGAGCTGTCGGCCTACGCTGGGGCCACAAACCTCCCCGTAGTGACCAGTGAGCACCTGTCTCGTGAGAAGATTATGGTGGTATGGGACACTATATTCTTGCTGTCGGCCTACATTGATAAGGTGATGGGGGAGCGGTGCAACGAGTGCGAGCAACAGCCCTGGCAGCCCTTTGTAGTGACCGCGAGCGTATTCTGAGTCTACGGGAGGCGACGACCCTTCAGTAGCAGTAGAGTACAGTAGGCCTGTATTGATAAGGTGATGGGGGAGCAGTGCAACGAGTGCGTGCAACAGCCGTGGCAGCCCTTGTAACGACCTACAAAATATACATCGTATGAGATTACTAGGAGTGACGACCCTAGATAGGATCTGTGTTGGGATTGATAAAAGGGAATTACCTTAGTTTCCCAATCTTGTTGTTTGAATGGACTAATAACAACTTGGAAATCATATCACCATAACATTGCATGTGCCTGGAAGATGTGGAGCACTCTAGGGAGTGTGGCATGCCGCGGTCGTAAGATGTTGCCGTATGAGGGAGATCGTCGGTGAGGGCATACATCACGTCATGTCATATTGCATTAACAACAGTATTAGGATTGTTTGATTTACTGCTTTACTATTATCGCATGATTGATTTGATAACATGCTAATCTTTACTCTCTTATCCCACTGAGTTGATCACTCACTCCCACGTTACGGGATGGTGTTTCCGGACACCCACCAGTCCCTATTGTGATTGCAGATGATGGCGCGGTCTGCGAGGCGGAGCTGGATTTGATGATGATGAGGAGGATCTCTCCTTTATGCGTGATCTGATTGACGGGATTATAGGGAGGTTGATTAGATACCTTGACATTTGTCATTTTATATTTTTAGCGCACTCATGTATATTCGTTTTGTTTATTTTTGGAGTATACATGTATGTATATAACCTGGTAACATATTCACACTCTGGAGACATACAACAGTTTATATATGCTATACCTACTATCACAGTCTTCCGCTTGTTAATTTAACTGTCTCTGGAGTATGATATGCTGTTCTAGCTTAATCTCACTCATGTTTAATACATTATCACAGACAACATTCAATCATACATATCTATGTTGCATAAATAACATTTTGGAACTCGGGAGTTGGGTTTTTGCTCGACCCCCCAATTTTCGGGATGTTACAGAACCTTCTCTCCCAATCCACCTATAGAGTTACAAATGATATTCAATTTAGTGAAAAACTCCATAAATGTCTCATGCTCTTCCATCCTGAGATTTTCGAACTGTGAAGTTAAAAGTTGTAGTTTAGATCTCTTCACAGTGCTTGTGCCTTCATGGGTTGTTTCCAATAAGTTTCATGCTTCTTTAGAGGTCCCACATATACTTATCTGATTAAAAATATCTTGGGACACGGCACAGTAGATGACATTCATTGCTTTTGCTTCAGCATTTCGTTGTTCTTTGTCAAACGCCGTCCACTTTTCATTAGGTTTGGGTTTAGTGATTGTGGTTTCATTTTTAAGTACAATTTGTTCAGATGGTACCACATATCCTTTTTCAACTACATTCCAAACTTCATGATCCAAAGATCTTAGGAAGTAATGCATTCTAGCCTTCCAGTAAGCATACTTTGAACCATCAAATACTGGAGGTCTAGTGACAGATGAGCCCTCTCCTTGGCCATATTTTAACTTCAGTCAAGATCACTCTCTAGGCAGTGAAGCCCTTAAAGAGAGACCCTCTCTGATACCAATTGAAATAGTGGTGAAGACCGCTTGAGTTGAAGTAGGAATATGCCAATATATCCAAGAGGGGAGGTGAATAAAACTTTTAAAAGTTTTTATGAATTATTAAAAATCCTTATCACACTAATCCTATCACAGAGTACAGATTAGGATTACTCAAAATTAACTCTACTGTCTTCTAAGCCTGGTAGAGGATCCAATCACAAACTATTTAAAAGACAAACAATTTATAGATAAGATTGTGATGGATATGACTGTGTGTGTGTATAAGATGTGATTTCAGATGATTAGATATAAAGGCATATAAGGGAATCACATAAATGAAAGACAATTCCAATCTCAAACACAGTCATTTTATAGTGGTTCGACTACTTGTCTACTCCACTCTCGGTTTCCACACTCAACCCTTGAGTGATCGGATTTCACTAAGGAGGTTTCTCATGGTTCACCTCAAACATAAGGTTTTAAATCAGGTTCACCTTCAACCTTTACACGGAGGTTTCTACTCGGTTCACCTCTAACCCTGGAGTTTTACTGGCGCACTCTTAACCAGATATTTATGCCCATACAGAGCAAGCGTCCACACAACACACCCGAATATTTATCCTCTCCACAGAGCAAGGGTCCACACAATGCACCCCGCACGTACACTCCCGTCGAAGGCCTCCTTTGAGGACTTGAAAGGGTGAGCAACACTTAAGACCCAATCCTAGAAAGGAATGATCACAAGTGTCCTTTGAACTCTAAGTACTTACAGATAAGTTGATGAGTCCCTTTTTGCACAATGTCGAAGATCTCCTCCTTGATGTTGAAGGGTCTTCAGCTCCCTTAATCCGCAACACAAAAGATATACCTATACTGGGCTTTAGGTCAGGTCATGGTTATGATGGAATTCCACTCTCTAAAGATGTTCCTATTAGGAAGATAGAGTGGTTCCAATCATCTATGCATTCAAGGCATCCCAGCTTAATGATTTGCCATTAAAGTAGTAACTGGAGGATCCTTGAATGTGAAAATTTATTCCCCAATCCACTCTATTGTATATCAATGATGAGGGTGGATTGGAGGATGAACTCCCTGAGAGAAAGGGCTTAAGATAAATGATATGAAGTTTAAGACACTCAGAAGTAATCTCTTCTTTCTCTACCAGTAATAAAGACTAACCTCTCTATATATAGGCAAAAGGTTCCAACGGATATAAAATGGTCACATTTATGACAGAGTTCGATATCATTGAGCAAGAGTCGATATGATCGAGTATATACTCTCGATTGTATCGACTGATCTCTCGATGATACAAACTCGAATGTCATTTTCATTTTTGGAAACCTTTTACCAACTGGTCGATAGGATTGAGACACACATCGATGTTATCAGATTTTGAACTCTGATTCCATCGATGGCGGGATTGATCTATCGACATGTGAAAATAAGAGAGACAAGCCTTGAAGAATTTCAGGTTCTAGAGATATGATTGGGGAACAATCTATGTCATCAGAATTTGTATATCGATGATATCGGAGTCCGTATCGATGGGATCGATAAATCGTATAGATTTACCTATAAGCTTACTGAACGGTTTGTGTCCGGTCTCGATCCAATCGACCAGGTCTCGATATGATCGACATATAAATATCAATTTCTCGACTGGCATCCCAATCAACGATTAAAACACCCTAAAATTTATGCTAGAATAAACATGCACCCACTATCGATATGATCGACTGACTTCCGATATGATCGATATTTGCATTCAGATTGTATCAAAAATTCATCGATATATCGAAGATCATACTAATTTTCTTTTAAAAAATAAGGGTGCCGAAAAACTGCCTGTCGATATTATCGATCCACTTTCGATAGGATCGATATTTGAATATCGATGATATCGACTGATCCGTCGATAAATTGATAAATCAGATGAATGTTTGATTGCTAGACGCTTTTTGTCCTCACTCGATTGTATCGATTGAGATGCCGAGGACATCGACAGAGTAGGTCGATCATATTGAAATGTGATTCGATAAAATCGACAGGGTAAGAAAACTTTAAGATTTTCCTATTTGGTAAAACGTTTTCTTACACTAAAACCCTAAGATGCTTTACTTAGTTTTAAGGGTTTTAATCACCTAGTGTTTTGGGACATGGGATGTGAGGCTATGATTTACCTATGGCGAGCTTCCACATATCCAGTTGAGGTAAACATTTGACTTGATCTTCCTGTTAGGCGCGGTTGTCCGACTGACTCAACTTACACCGTAATTGACAAACCAGGGCACTAATAGGTGCACTTTCAGCGCCACCCACAGTCCAGCGGACCGTGATGCATCATGGTCGGGTCCAACGGGTCCGGTGGCCCACCGCCCCTCCCACACACATGTGGAGCCTGGTTTCATGTGGGACCACCTTCTTTGGGTCCCCTTGTAACATCCCAAAAATTGGGAGTCGAGCATAAACTCCACTCCCGAGTTCCAGAACATCACTTATGTAACATTTTCAATGATGGATGAATGTCGCCTGTAATAGTGCATAAAACATGAAGTGGATTAAGCCAAAACAACATATCATACTCCAAAGACAGTTAAATTAGCAAGCAAAAGAACGTGATAGATATATGAAATATATAAACTGTTGTAAGTCTCCAGAGTGTGAACATGTTACCAGGTTAAACATATACATGTATTCTCCAAAAATGATCAAAAAAATATACATGAGTGTGTAAATAAAAGGCAAAATACCAAGTGTATTGGCATCTAATCAGTAACCTTGTAACCCCGTCAATCAGAACCTACATATAGGAGGGATCTTCCTCATCATCATCAAGTATGGTTCTGCTTCGCAAGCAACGCCATCATCTGAAACTAAAACAGAGACTGTTTGGTGTGTACAACACCGTCCCGTAACATGAGAGTGAGTAGCTAACTCAGTGGAATCATAGAGCAAGGGTTAACATGTTATCAAATCAATCACGCGATAATAGTAAAGCAAACAATCAGACATTCCTAGATACTGTGATTAATGCAAGCATGAAATGACATGATGGATGCCCTCACCGACATACTCCCTCATGCGACACCATCTTACGTCACGGCATGCTTTCTTCCCTCAGTGCTCCACATCATCCAGGCACATGCAGTGCGATATGAATATGATTACCGAGTTGTTATTAGTCCTTTTCATACAGCAGGATTGGAAAATTAGGGTACCTCCCTTATATCAATACCCAAATAATGATCCTGTCTAGGGTCGTCACTCCTAGTATTCTCATACGATGATATATTTTTAGGTCGCTGCAAGGGCTGTCAGGGCTGTTGCACGCACTCGTTGCTCCTCTCCCCCATCACCTTATCAATACAGGCCTAGTTTATATCCCTAAGACTGCATCGGGACTCGTCGCCCCCATGCGGTATCAAGATAAACTCAAGGTCACTACAAAGGGCTTTCAGGGCTATTGCTCGCACTCGTTGCTCCACTCCCCCATCACCTTATCAATGTAGGCCGACAGCAAGAATATAGTGTCCCATACCACCATAATCTACTCAGAGTAGGGTACTCACTGGTCACTACGGGGAGGTTTGTGGCCCCAGCGTAGGCCGACAGCTCGACCACGGTGTCCCATACCACCATGTCCGGCTCATGAGTCTTAGGGGATCAAGGTACCAAGGTTAGAGGGGCTTTCCAATGGTAAGTTTAGTACCTCAGATTCAAGCAGTTATGACTCATACAGGATGAACATACAATGGTCAGTCGGGTTACTTGACGAGCTCGACTAGTACGAGCACATCTCAAGCTGAGTGACATGAAGTGCATAAAACACTTTGTGTGGCCTAACCACTGCCGCCAACCCAAAACACGACTCTCGTTTGTCGATGCGTCCTTCGTGGTAAATAGAAGCCAACCACGAATTCAATCCATTACCGACTGCCTAGACTAGGATATAGCCCCAAGCATTTGTAAATCAACATCAGTAATCATATGAGAGTAACAGAAATGAATATAAATAATACAAGCATGTTGACAAATGTTATAACATACATTGTAAGTAAATTAACCAACACATGCATTCCATATATATAATGAAATCAATTTATATAGCCAACATGGTAAAAATCATATACATCAGCATATTAATTGAGAATTCAATCTCAAAACTAATTCACAACACCATTTACTCAATACATACTAATACAAACATTTATACAAACACTTAGTCTACACACTTTAGTCTACATAGCGTATGTCGACCCAAAGTGCGCATTAGGGCAAATCTCTTCGCCAAACAGATCATGCACGCATTTTTAATATCATAGCACGACAAATACCCATGGCAATCATTTTAGTAAAACACGGACGTAAACAATATTTCCTACAAATACCTAAAATACCCTAATTCTCATATTTTCCGTACACAGTCGAAATGGAAAACGGACAACATGTTCTACATGTCAAACAGCGTTCTTGTTAATAATCTACTATTAAACAACATTGAAAGCTTTGAAAATAATCAGTCCAGGCATCTAAAATCCTCACCTTTCGCCGTAGACGCGTATCGATTCGAATAGAACGTCTACGCTTCGTCAACGGTGTTATGACGACCTAATGCACAAGCTACATAAGCTATTTCGATATTTGAATCGAAAGAATTCTTAAAACAGCTATAGGTTAGGGTTTTCTCACCTAGAAATGAGTTGGAATCACCGAGAAGGTGATTTGAATGCGGTGGTTAAGCACGGGCAGAAGATGTAGCAAGTGGCAGGAAATCTCTCCCACATCTCTCTCACAATCTCTCACTTTCTCTCTCTCTCTCTTTCTAGGGTTGAATACAAATTCGGATGGGACAGATATGAGAGGGTTTAAAGCCCTTATATAGGCTAAAACCTTACCTAAATAGACTTGGAACAAGGGTATACTTGGGTTATAACCAAATCGGGTCTTTCTCGATCCAAAAGAGCATTTCGGGAGGTCCCCTGGCCGAATGCGGTCAGACTTAAGCTCATGGATACTGGATCCTACTCACATCAAGTTTTCAGTCCGGTAGTGTTCCCAGATCGCACGTGGCAGACCAGTTTCAGTTCAGCGGTCACGGAGACTCGATCGAGGATTCCAAGTACACTGACCTGAGTGAGAAATGTTCCCTGATCCGAGGGTGTATTTAGGTCAGATTCTGACGGTCTGAATGCTTATATTGAACCCGCAAGCGAAACTTGCCAGATTCATTTAAATGATATTTAAATTTTTATTAATTTCACTCTTTCTCACACTCCTTACTCCAGGCTCAATGAAATAGCCTCAGAACATCAGTTGGGCTTGATTTTTGAAACGATTGTCAAGTCCAACTAAGCGGTCATAATGGTCTGAGATTATAGATATCGGACTTTCGACGCGCGGTCTAGATCCAATACAAAGTTTCAAAGGGTTCCTGAGAGCAAACGGGTTTAGAGTTTGATCCTAAGTTTTAAGGTAACGTAGCGTCAACAATTCTATAGGTTTTGGGTCTTACAGATTGTATTTAAAGTGGTTGATGCTAATTTTGCAGGAAATCTAGTGTAGCGCTGACTAATTCACATTAATTTTCTAGAGAATTAGGTTCTAAATGATTTATTTGGCTTTGGAATTGGGTTCTGAGAGGTTACCAAGGTATTATGGTTGACCCATTACCTAAGGACGTCTAACCCCAGGTTGGCAAAAGTCCAGGGTGTTACACCCGTCTACCCCCCTTTGCTCATTTTACCCCTCCCCTAGCTCTCAAACCCCTCCAAACTTGTAATTTCTCTTTCAAATCTCCCCTCCATACATCATAAACTTTATCTTCTCCCTTTTCTTACACCCACCCCCATAATTCTCTCAAACCCATCTCCTACTAGCTTCAATCCCCTTTTATTCCTTCTCATTTGAGTACACAAACCCACCTTTGTGTCTCATAAACCTCAAAATCCACCAACCCCTCTTATCCTTCAATCTTTCTTGACTCTCATGGCTCTTTTTGAGCTAGTGGCTACCATCTTTTCCCTTTCCACACTCCTTTCCCTTATGGGAAAGAAGAGGGCGCCCACGGATGAAGTAGGGCCTAGCCGCCCTACCCGTCCAAGGAAACAGAAAGGCGCTGAGGCTAGCACTAGCATTGAGCGGGAGTGAAGGACGAAGCGGGATCTCGATCCCCAAATTCCTCTCAAAAGAGCTCTGTTGACAGGCATTGGACATGCTAGGCTTCAAGGCTGTAGAGTTATCTTTGAAGCACATATGAACGAAAGACTATTTGGGCTTTATCCGGTGATGGATCTCCTATTGGACGCTGGGTGGGGTCCCATATTTGAAGACAAGTTATGTGGGTGTGAGAGCACTGTCCGAGCCTTCTACGCACACATACGAGATCTATTGCTAGAGCCTCTATAGTTCATTATCCCCGTGGGAAGGCGGGAAGCCATTGTCGATGTTGGTGTGATAACCTGAATCATGGAGATTCTACATGGAGAGGTACACGCTAGTAAGAAGAATCTCAAGAGTATGCGAGAAAGAGATCGCCACACACAGTTTCTTTGCAGCCAACTGGTCCACTGGAAGCGAGGAAATTACCTCCCACAGACTGAGATGACTCATGACTTCTGCCTATTCCACCACATATTCACATATAATTTGTATCCTAGGTGGAGCAACCACACTGAATGCACACATTTGATGGTGGACTTCATATATAGAGTTGGGCAGGGAGATAAGCTGTGTCTGCCTACGTACGTACTATTACAGATAGTCCAGACCGCACGCGCCGTTAAGATGGATATTTCACTCCCATTCGGCCGACTTATATGTAAGATTGCTCGTATGTTCAGCTTAACACAGATGAGCTTGTGCCAATCCATTTCATCGGTGACACAATGCTTAACAACATGGATATTGGGTCACGACAATGCCAAGCCCACCTTGATGCGTATGGTAACGAGATAAAAGAAGAGGAAGTAGTGAAGAGAAGGAAGGAGAGTTTCTTCACCTCCGATAGGGAGAGATGACCATTGCTGAGTGTGAGAACAGGTTAACGGAGCTGGCCAGATATGCTCCTTTGATATTAGCGAACGAGCCATTGAAGATGCGGTGATTTTTTTAGGGTCTGCAGTCTGAGATCCGCATGAAGATGTGTTGCATTAGCATTTCTAACTATGCTGAGCTAGTGATCATGTCCCTACGAGTTGAACAGGATGGGGATAGACTATCCCGTAGATGAGTACCCATGGATCCGAGGCCTCGACCTGATTTGCCAAACAGGACGTTCCTTGACAAGAGACCATGTGCAGATTCACCTCCCATACTTATGGCTCCACTGACTTAGCCGAGGCGATCAGATGTGTGGTGCACCTACTGCAAGAGGTTGGGCCATACTGACACTTACTATTTTACTAGGATGAGGGACAACGTCTTTGTCCCTCCTTAGAAGATCAACCATCAGTTACCTCAGGGCATTTCAGATCCACCTCTATGATCAGCATCACCTGCACAGCCATCTTACCAGCCACCCGCACCTCACTTTAGGCCACCTCAAAGACCTATGGCAGCATAGTCGAATCGTCCTCAACAAGCTTGGGTGCACTCACTTACAGTTGAGGCATCCAAGATAGCAATTGTAACGCCATTGGCTTTCGAAGTCACAACACATATCCAAGGTATACTAGTCTTCCTATTATGGACACCGGGTCCACTATTTTAATAATATCATGCGCAACAGTCAAGCGAATAGTATTGAAAACTACTCTTATGGTTGGGGTGAGACTCCTTACAGCCATCGGGACCTTCTCAGACACTACTAAGATTTGTAAGGGTTACTCGATAGACTTATGGAGCAGAACAATACTCGTTAACCTGATTGTCACCCCACTGTATCATTACGATGTCATCCTCGGCATGGATTGGCTCACCGAGATGAAGGAAGAGATTGATTGCGATACTAGAGTGGTGACAGCCCATGGATCTGAGGGCACAACCTTTACTTTTCCAGTCCAGGTTAGATGGTACTACCGTATTAGTTGTTATGCTACCTTACTAGAGAATGTTGATGATTCGACCCTTAGGAACACGCCTGTAGTCTGAGATTTTAAAGATGTGTTCAGGATAATACCTAGACTACCTCCTCACCGTGAGATCGACTTTACTATTGACCTTGTGCCTGGTGTGACACTTATTTCGCTACCGATATATCGCATGCCTCCATGTGAACTAGAGAAATTGAGGAGACAGATCGACGGTCTGTTGGAGTCAAGCTTCATACGACCTACTGTATCTCCTTGGGGAGCACCTTTGTTGTTTGTAAAGAAAAAGAATGGATCACTGCTATTATGTATTGATTATCGCAAGTTGAACCAAGTGACAGTGAAGAACAAGTATCCTCTACCCAGGATTGATGATCTGTTCGACCAGTTGAAAGGGACACATTATTTTTTAAAGATCGACTTACAGTTAGGGTATCACCAGTTGCATATAAGGGATGAGTACGTGCATAAAACAACGTTTAGAACCAACTTTGGGCACTACGAGTTCCTTGTGATGTCCGAACGTACTAGGCGTGTTCATGGACTTTACGAACTCGACGTTTCGACCGTATCTATAACAATTTGTCATCGTATTTATAGATGACATCCTAATATACTCCAAGAGTCAGAAGGATCACAAAGAGCACCTGTGAGCAATCTTTGATACTCTCAGAAAGAACTAGTTATTTGCTCAATACAAGAAATACGACTTCTGAAAATAGAAGTCAAGTTCCTAGGCATGTGGTGTCTAAGGAAGAATTAGTTGTGGACCTTACTAAGGTGACCGCAGTTCAGGACTGGGAGCAGCCCGGTTCAGTTACTAAAGTGAGGAGCTTCCTTGGCCTGACAGGTTACTATCATCAATTCATTAGGAACTTTTCCAAAATAGTCAGACTGTTGTCTCAGCTCACTTGGAAGGATCTTAAGTTTGTCTGGAATGAGACGGCAGAAGTAGCCTTTCAGGAATTAAAGGACAAGATGACATCCACCCCTGTGCAAGTATTGCAAGAGCAAGGGGTCAGATATACGATATACACTGACGCGTCTCGTGTTGGTTTGAGTTGTGTTCTGATGCAGAAGGACAGAGTGATTGCTTATGCCTCGTGACAGTTGAGGAAACACAAGGAGAACTACCCTATGCACTACCTAGAGTTGGCGGCCGTCATCTTTGCATTAAAGATCTAGAGAGATTACCTCTACAGAGAGGAGTTCGAGCTCTTTTACGACCACAAGAGCCTCAGGTATATATTCACACAAAGAGACTTGAATATGAGGCAACGACAATGGATGGATACCTTGAAAGACTTCCAGTTTGAGGTCTCTTACCATCCTGGCAAGGCCAACCTTGTGGCAAACACGTTGAGCTGTAAGAAGCGAGAGCATTTGCAGCTCCATTGATGATAGAAGAATGAAATATGGTAGAATTTGTGTGAGATTTTGAACAAAATCTTATAGTAGAGGAGCTGTTCGAGAGCGTCTCACACATCCACTTGCAGCCGCTATTGATGATTGAATCATTGTGGCTCAGAGAGAAGATGAATGGTTGATAAAGATGAGAGAGTAAGCAACTGTAACACCCAGGATCTTTGCCAACCTGGAGTTAGATGTCCTTAGGCAATGGGTCAACCATAACACCTTGGTAATTTCTTAGAACTCAATTCCAAAGCCAAAGAAATCATTTAGAACGAAATTCTTTAGAAATTTAACGTGAATTAACTAGCGCTACACTAGATTATCTGTGAAATAAGCACCAACCACTTTAAATACGATCTGTAAGACCCAAAACCTATAGAATCGTTGACCCTATGTTACCCTAAAACCTAGGATCAAACTCTAAACCTGTTTGTTCTCAGGAACCCTTTGAAACTTTGTATTGGATCTAAACCGCATGTCGAAAGTCCGATATCTATAATCTTCGACCATTATGACCGCCTAGTTGGACTTGACAATCATTTCAAAAATCAAGCCCAACCGATATCCTGAGACCATTTTACTGAGTCCGGAGTGAAGAGAGTGAGAAAAGGAAAATATTTAGAAAATTAATTTAATTTTTAATAAATCTGGTACGTGTCGCTTGCGCAACATTTTTAAGCGTTCTGACCATTAGAATTCGACCAAATTTCACCCTTAGATCAGAAAAGTTGGCCCTTACATATCATAGCACTTATGGCCCTGATCGAGTTTCGGTGACCATTGAACTGAAACTGGTCCGCCATAGACAATCTGGAAATCTGATTGGACTGAAAACCTAATTGACTAAAGATCCGATGTTAGTGATCTTAAGTCCGACCACATTTGATAATAGGACCTCCAGAAATGCTCCGTTGGATCGAAACAGACCCACTTTGGTTATAACCTAAATATACCTTGACTTGGAGTCTATTTTCATCATGTTTGGGCTTATAAAAAGGGCTTAAACCCTCCCTCATTTAGCCCATACGAATTTGAGAGAAAACCTAGGAGAGAGAAGAGAGAAAAGGGAGAGAAAGTGAGGGAGAAGTTGGTGATTCTTCCTGGGATTCTTCCCAGTCTCTCTACGTGCCTTATCCACCCTTCTGTATCATTATTTCGGCGATTCTGGTTTCGTTCTAGGTAAGAAAACCCTAAACCTAACCTGTTTTAAGGTTCCTATGGGTACAAGTAGCTAAGTAGCTGACTCACCTTGTGTTATAGGTCATCATATCGACGTTGACAGGAGCGTAAAGTACCTATTCAATTCATTACACTTCTACGGCATAAGGTGCAGATTTTAGATGCTTAGATTACCTGTTTTCAAAGCTTTCAATGTCGTTTAATGGTAGATTGTTGACAAGAATGTTGTTTGACATGTAGAACATGCTACCTATTTTTCATTTCGAATACGTACGAAGAATATGAGATTTAGGGTATTTTAGATATTTATAGGAAATACTGTATATGTACATATTTTTCTAATATGATTGCCATGTGTATTTATCGTGTACCTATGCTAGTTATGCGCGTATGATCTGTTTGACGAAGAAATTCGCCCTAATGCACATTATTGGCCGACATATGCTATGTAGACTAAGTGTTTGTATAAAGGTATGTATTAGTATGTATTGAGTAAATGGTGTTGTGGATTAGCGTTGAGATTGGATTCTCAACTAATTTGACCTGCGATACCTATATAGCATTTGGGCGCGACCTTGAGTCACACCCTACCAACTTGAGTTTACTTGACCTGAAACTTATACCTTTGCGACTGTGTGATCACCGCAGTTCTAACGCTGCATCTTGCGCACCGATGCGATACCTAGTCCAGGAGTGCAGCGTCTTCTCCCCCCTCTATCTTCTCTTTTTCCTTTTTTTCTTCCTTTCTTCTCCATTTTGCATAGACCACCGCAAAGATGGTCCACCTAGCAACCGATCTGGGATTAGGTGTTGCAACAAGAACTAACAGCTAAGTTTCCAACATGGAAGACGACCCGCCATTAATGGCAAATCATGAATATCCGCACCTTTCTTTAAAATGGTGCCTGAGGATGGTGCAAATAGGCCTATGGGAGCTTGGAATATGATTAAAAAGAAGCTCGATGGAGGTCTTCCTTGTGCGTTTGAGCTTTGAAGGATCGTCCTAGTTTTTGTTGAAGGGTGGTGAGCAATAAATTAAAACCAAATGCCGTTGATCCTCTCTCATTTTCAATTACTCTAAACTCTCCTAGCACATTTGGATCGAAGTCAAATGGCCGGATTCATTCTGTGGCAGGGAGAAACTTTGGCGCAACAAACCCGGTGTCGGTTTCCACTAACAGCCCTAACCTGCGTGGAAATGGATGGTCAGGATGAGCTCATTCCAACGGCTAGGATGAAGGGAGAGGACTTCGCACAGATTCGTCTAACTGGAAAAGTAAGAAAATGGATTTCTTTCCATTTTTAGAAATAAGTGTGTTTGTAGCCTTATTTACAGCTAAATTTGTGTGCACATGCGTGCAATCCAATGTCCGAATCAACCATCACTCTGGTCATCCACAACTTCCAAATGAAATGGATGGTTTAAATCAAGCAAAAGATCCATGATGGTGGGCCACAAGTCATCCCAAAGGGACATCATCCATCTGTTAGGCGCAGGCGGGAGAGTATTTGAAAAGGAATGAAATTCCTTCTTTTTTTGCTTTTCACGATCTGAGCCGATTTCACTGGCCTCCCTGGTCTCGTGCACCTTGGGTGTGCACTTGTGAGTGGTGCCCATGCATCACTGGTGGGGCCCATGATGATGGTCTTGCTCAATCCACTCCGTTCATTCATTCATTCTATCAGCCCGTATTATGGCCCCGTCCAAAGAATGAAGCAGATCCATGACTTAGGTGGGCCATATGATCTGAATTTTTAGCCATTAAATGTTAATTATCATTGATTCAAGGTGTCACACCCGTGATTAGAATTGTTCATTTAATTCCTTAATGTGTATAGGGCCCTGAGTCAAATGGTGGGGCTGATTTGGTGTTCAGGTGGGTGGGGCTGATTTGGTGTTCAGGTGGGCCATACTTTAAATTCTTGGTCTTTAACCATGGATTTTCGCTGATTTGATAGTCAGATCCTTTCTAAATTTGATTGTCAGCATATTTAATGGTTCCTAGTCCTATTTTGGGCAAATTCAGCAATCATCTCTATAATCGATTACTCATTAATTAGACGAGTGATTATGAATTTTAGCCCTATTATAACAAGATTTCCAACTGTCTTAAGAGTTAGTTGAGGCTCCTGAGTGAAATCTGAAATTTAATGATTGGCCTGGATTATCAGACCATGAGTAGATGATGAGAGGTCCTATAGACTATATAAATGGAAACCTAACCATTGACCCTGTACCTAGATGGACGGATTTCTTATAGGCTTAATCACAGCCGATCTAAAGGATTCTAGGGGTCCTAAATTTAAAACGGTCAGCTAGATTTTCCTACCAATGAAGTTCGAATCCAAACCTGACCATTAGTGATCCTTGGGATTTGACATTGATAGTGGATGGTCTAATCTATCTATTGAGGTGATTTATAGAGATGGATCGCCCAAATATTGATTATAGGCCTAAGGAATGGTGAATCTTGTGACTTAAGTCTTGAAATTGATTTTTCCACAGCTCAATCAACCCAACAGGATGTTGTTTGGTGTTTTACTCCAATTAGGTTCCTGGAAGTAAGCCTCATAAGGTTCAATGCGGTTCTCTAGGTGATGTAATGGTCCATCTTGAAAATAAGTGGTTGGATGGGTTGATCTTTTCCCCTAACTACCAACTCAAGTTTCGGACGATGGTGAGTGTTGAGAAGAATTGAGTTTTCATTTACTCTAACTCAAAGTCCTCAGGGTAACACTCGAGTACTAAAAAGTATGGGGTGTTACACATGGCACCCCTCTCTCTCCCATTCCCAAAGTCAACTACCCTCCTTATAGTACCCATTCCTCCCATCCCATCTCCCTTACAAATCCTATTCTCTCTCTCATTCTCTACCCATCGTAAGAGAGAGGACCGTCCAAGCTCTAAGGAGATTAAGGAGAACCTAGTGTGGCCCACTCCCCCCCCCCCCCCCCCCCCTCCTAACTCTCATCTCGACCCTTTCATCATCTTCCATTAAAGAGCCAAGTTGTTAGGGATTCCAATGAGCCAAGAAGGAGGGCAATCAGTGGGTGTTTTGTAGGATTAAATTATGTTTTTAATGATGATTTAAGTGGAGCCTACCAATTGATGGTATGGATCTCACTTTCGACCCTAGGTGTGGCCGATAGCCCACCATGATTCATTTGATCATCCCATGATGGGTTCATTCTCCATGGACCCCATCATGATGCTTATTTTTCCTAGTGTGATATGGTCATCTAGACCTTAAGTTTGTGGTGGAGATGGTATCACCACCTTGATTTCCATTTTGAGGGCCCGAATGTTTTGGGACCCATCTTGATGTATGCATTATAAATCCTAGGAGGGCTCATAGTGGCGGAGTCCTCCATCACACATCTCTCTCTCTCTCTCTCTCTCTCTCTCTCTCTCTCTCTCTCTCTCTCTCTCTCTCTCTCTCTCTCCTGATTGTATGGCCCACTATCATGTGTTGCATCCACACCGTCTGATCGTGAGGCCCACCTTGTTGTTGCGTATTGGCAGGCCCTGGATGAAGCGATTCGTAAATATCATTGATCGAAAACCTTGGTGGGCCACCATGTGGACCCACCTCGATGTATGCATCCACGCTATCTAGCTAGTGGGCCCACTGCCTAGACAGACAACACCATCTAACGCACCTGGGCCCTAGACGCTGTAGTAAAAATAAAAATATATATATATATATATAAACTAATATATATGTGGTGGACCCCACGTAGGACCCACCTACCTAGAAGTAAATCGGCTAGTTTACCTCACACCAGCTATATAGCTATAGTATTAATAGTAGCAAGCTGTAAGACCCGTATCCTAGCCCGTATCATTCTGTAGGCTTCTATGGTCCTCCCGGTAGAATTCCAGCGACCTGCGATGCATTGATAGCAGTTGAGTACGACCCTGAGTTGTATCCCGTATTCTAGAGTCAGCTCAACCCGAGACTTGTACCCTTACAACTGCACCGTCGCTGCGGTTCCAATGCGTCTCACGCTTCGAGGCGATACTTGGGCCAGGACATATGGGCCCACGTTCAGTTTGGGGAAAACGAAGCACATTTACAAACCAAAGAGAACATGTCTCATCAATCAATCACACCACATCCCATCAAGTACAAGAGCAACCCCAAAGTTAACTCTCTCTTTTACACAATCCATACATGTCAAGTACACCCATCACTCCACCTTTCACACATCCCTCTCTCCTATCACTTCTCTCCCATCTCCCTCTCTCTCTCATTCTCTCTCAATTTTCAAGCAACCCCAAGGAGAGGAGAAAACTCTAATGTCCAAGGAAGAAAAGCTAGGTGTGGCCCACCTTCCTACCACCCAATCCCACCATCCTAAGTTTTTCTTAACCATTTAAATTATTTGTAACATCCCGAAAATCGGGGGTCGAGTAAAAACTCCACTCCCGAGTTCCAGAACATTACTTATACAACATAAATGTGTATGATTGAATGTTGTCTGTGTTAATGTATTAAACATGAGTGGGATTAAGCCAGAACAACATATCATACTCCAGAGACAGTTAAATTAACAAGCAGAAGACTGTGATACATACATATAATATATAATTGATTGTAAGTCTCCAGAGTGTGAACATGTTACCAGGTTAAACATATACATGTATACCTCAAAATAGAAAGAAAGAATATACATGAGTGCTTTGAAAATATAAAATGACAAGTGTCATGACATCTAATGAACCTCCCTGTAATCCCGTCGATCAGAACACACATAAAGGAGGGATCCTCCTCATCATCATCAAGTTCGGCTCTGCCTCGCAGGCCGCGCCATCATCTGCAATCACAATAGGGACTGGTGGGTGTCCGGAAACACCATCCCGTAACGTAGGAGTGAGTGATCAACTCAGGGAATAACAGAGCAGAGATTAGCATGTTATCAAATCAATCATGCGATAATAGTAAAGCAATAAATCAAACATTCCTAAATACTGTTGTTAATGCAATATGACATGACATGATGGATGCCCTCACCGACGATCTCCCTCATACGGCACCATCTAATGCCCGCGGCATGCTTTCTTCCCACAATGCTCCACATCTTCCAGGCACATGCAATGTGATGTAAATATTATTACCAAGTAGTTATTAGTCCTTTTCATACAGTAGGATTGGGAAACTAAGGTACTTCCCTTATATCAATCCCAACACAGATCCTGTCTAGGGTCGTCACTCCTAGTAATCTCATACGATGTATATTTTATAGGTCACTGCAAGGGTTGCCAGGGCTGTTGCTCGCACTCATTGCACCGCTCCCCCATCACCTTATCAATACAGGCCTACTGTACTCTCATTGCTAAGGAAGGGTCGTCACCTCCCATAGACTCCGAATATGCTCGCGGTCACTACAAAGGGCTCGTCCCTGATCAGTGTAGGCCGATAGCAAGAATATAGTGTCCCATACCACCATAATCTGCTCACGAGTCATAGGTGCTCACTGGTCACTACGGGGAGGTTTGTGGCCCCAGCGTAGGCCGACAGCTCGACCACGGTGTCCCATACCACCATGCCTGGCTCATGAGTCTTTATGGATCAAGGTATCATGGTTAATAGGGTTTACAATGGTAAGTTTAGTACCCTAGGTTCAAGCAGTTATGACACATACATGGTGAACATACAATGGCCAGTCGGGTTACTTGACGGGCTCGACTAGTACGAGCGCATCTCAAGCTAAGCGACATGAAGTGCATGAAACACTTCGTGTGGCCTAACCACTGCCACCAACCCAAGACATGACTCGTGTTCATCGACGCGTCCTTCGTGGCCAATAGAAGCCAACCACGAATTTACTCTGTTACCGACTGCCTGGACTAAGCATAGTCCCAAACATTTATAAATCAGCATCAATAATCATGTGAGAGTAATTGAAATGCAATACAACAATACAAGCATGTTATCACATGTTATAACATACAACTTAAGCAATTCATTCAACTCATGCATTCCATACATACAATGTAATCTCTACATATTGCCAACATGATGGAAATCATTTACATCAGCATATTACTTGAGAATTCAATCTCAAAACTATTTCATAACACCATATACTCAATACATACTAATACAAACATTCATACAAACATTTAGTCTGCACACTTAAGTCTACATAGTGTATGTCGACTCAAAGTGCACCTTTGGGCGAATCTCTTCGCCAAACCAATTATGCACGCATTCCTAATATCCTAATGTGATAAAAATCCATGTCAACCATTTCAGAAAAATATGGATGTATACAGTATTTCCTACAAATGACTAAAATGCCCTAAATCTCATATTTTTCCTACGTTTACGAAACAGGAAACGGACAGCATGTTGTACATGTCAAACGGTGTTTCCGTCGATAATCTACTATTAAACGACATTAAAAGCATTGAAATCAACCAATCAAAGCATCTAAAATCCACACCTTTTTCCCTAGAGGTGTATCAATTCGAACGGAGCGTATACGCTTCGTCTACGGTGAACAGGCGACCTATTTCACAAATTATATCAACTACTTTGCTATTTGAATTGACGAAACGCTAAATCAGCAAGTAGACAGGGTTTTTCTTACCTAGAAAAGCATCAGAATCACCAACAAAGTGATTGAAATACGTCGCTTAAGCACGTGCAGCAGCAGCAGCAGGTGGCAGGAAAATCTCTCCCACCTTCTCTCACAAACTCTCACTTTCTCTCTCACTCTTACTAAGCTTTCTAGAAAATTTAGATGGGTGAGAGAAGTGAGGGTTTAAAGCCCTTATATAACCTAATTTCTTCCCAAATTAGGCTTGGGAACAATATTTACTTGAGGTCTAACCAATTCGTGGCTGTTCTGGTCCAAAAGAGCATTTCTGGAGGTCCCCTGGCTGAACGCGGTTGGACTTAAGCTCATGCATACTAGATCTAATACACATCAAGTTTTCAAACCGGTAGAGTTCGCAGATCGCACGTAGTAGTCCAATTTCAGTTCAGCAGTCATCGCACCTAGATCAGGTCTACAAGTCTCATGAAATGAAAGAGAAATTTTTCCTGATCCGAGTGTAATTTGGCTGAATTCTGATAGTCAGAATGCTTAATAATAATGAGTTAAGTCACGTGCTAGATTTAAATTAAAATTTTCAAATCTAACCCTTTTCTCACTCTCTTCACTCCAGGCTTAATGAAATAGCCTCTGAACGTCGGTTGGCCTTGATTTTCGAAACGGTTGTCAAGTCCAGCTAAGCGGTCATAACGGTCTAAGATTGTAGGTATCGAACTTTGGACGCGCGGTCTAGATCCAATACAAAGTTTCAAAGAGTTCCTGAGAGCAAACGGGTTTAGAGTTTGATCGAAGGTTTTAGGATATTATAGCATCATTGGTTCTACAAGTTTTGGGTCTTGTAAAACATATTTAAAGCGATCAGGGACAATTTCACAGCTACTCCAGCGTAGCGCTAGCTAACTTATGCTTAGTTTCTGAAGAAATTAATCCTAAGTGATTTCTTTGGCTATGGAATTGGGTTCTGAGCGGTTACTAAGGTGTTTTGGTTGACCCATTGCCTAAGGACGTCTAATCCCAAGTTGGCAAAAAATCTGGGGTGTTACATTATTCCTTTGGAGCTCTAGCATGCATTGGCGGAAGCAGGAAGAAGAGATCTAAGGTGGGTGCTTTCTTAGGGTTAGATTTATATGTTTTTTCTTGGATTTGATGATTTGAGGGCCCACTTGTGGTGGGACCCGATGTATGCATTGTATAGGGAGGGCCCATAGTGGCGGGGTCCCTCCCTTTCTCACGTCTCTCTCTCTCTCTCTCTCTCTCTCTCTCTCTCTCTCTCTCTCTCTCTCTCTCTGTGTGTGTGTGTGTGTGTGTGTGTGTGTGTGTGTGTGGCCCATTTGATCCACGCTTCACAACCATGAGGACCCACCACGATTTATGTGTGTATCCACGCTGTCTGCATATCAGACGTGGACCCACCTGATGAACGTGTGTATCCACAATGCCCATTCCATGAAGCAAATTCAAATCTCAGGTGGACAGCAGTTTATCAGGTGGGACATGTGGACCCCACCTTGATGTTTGTGTCTTACCAAGTCAGGCCATCCAGCAATGGGCTTGATCTGATTGGGGCCCAGCTGATGGGGCTGGCACGTCCAGTCTCCAGCGCTCCTGGATGAAGGAAAAACATGAATATCTTATTGATCTAAAGCGTGTGACCTACCCGCGTGGGATCACCATTATATATATATATATATATATATATATATATATATATATATATATATATATATATATATATATATATATATCATATATATATATATATATAGCCATGGACAGCTATACGGCTGTTGGTGGGCCACAACGTGGAACCCACCAGATGTATGTGTTTCATCGTTTCCATCCATAGTCCAATGGATTGGACGATGGATAACCCACCTGAGGTATGGATTTATCTAACACCATCCATCCATTTTGGCAAGGTGGGACCCACCCCACACATGATGCACATATGGGGGTGAGGCCCATGATGGTGTAGTTTGTATCCACACCATACATTTGAGGACGGTGCCATGTGGTGCCACGTGTGATGTATTGGTCTTATCACACCGTCCAGGGTGCTGGACGGTGGGACCCACATCTAATGTGTCTGTTACATTCAAACATACATTTGGGTCTGATCATGAGGTTATTATTATATCCGCTCAGTCCATGTCAGATGGGAACCCACCTCTCTACAGGTGGCCTACAGCCACACTGTCCATCTGTTGTGAGCCCACGCAGCACCTGTTGCTGCCTACTGATGTCAGCAAGTGTGGGACACACCTTGATGTATGTGGTGTATGCAAACCGCCCAGTAGATCTGGATGGTGGACCACACTTTAATGTATTTATTATATCCACATCATTCATGGGGTGAGGCCCACCCTGGTATACGTGTTTTACCCTGGTCGTCCATTTGTTTTACCAACATGGGGCTCACCATGATGTATTTATTTCATCCACACCTTCCAGATTGTGGTGGACGGTGCTGAACAATGTTTGGACAGTGCTAATTTACATGTCCAATGTTTGGATAGTGCTAATTTAGTGCTAATTTACGTGTCCAATGTTTGGACAATGCTAATTTACATAAACATTGATGCAACCCATTTAGACAATATTTGGCAGTGTTGATCATCATTAGTGAGCCATGTGCCCCATAGAATGATTGTGTATAATGATACACATGTTGCGCCTGCAACTATTGAAATAATTTTAGGTGTAATCCAAGCTCCCACTTGATGTATATATTTGGCCCATTGGTGTGTACCATTGATGCGGCCCACTTGATATATATGAGGCCCATTGGCACGGCCCATTAATTAGCCCACTTGATGTATATGAGGCCCATTGGTGTGGCCCACTGAGTGGCACGATGTGATGTTTTTGTTTCCCATTTAGTAAGGCCCATGGTGATGTATATGAGGCCCGTGTGAGTGGCCCATTACGATGCTTATTAGGCCCATGTCATGCGGCCCATTGTGATGTGTATTAGGCCCATGTCATATAGCTCATTGTGATGTGTATCAAGCTCATGTCATGCAGCCCATTGTTATGTGTATTAGGCCCATGTCATGTGGCCCATTATGATGTGTATTAGACCTAGGTATGTGGCCCGTTGTGATGTATTTGACGCCCAGGTATGTGGCACTTTGTGATGTATTTGTGGCCCGTATGTGAGGCCCGATGTGGTGTACATGTGGCCCTTAAGTAAGGCCTAATGCGATGAATGTGCAGACCGATGTAATGTATAATTTCACTATAATGTATGTAATGATGTTTATGTAGGCCACTGCTTGGGAATGATGTTGGTTAAATGTCCACATTTATGGGTAATGATGGTTAGATGTCCACATTATGACCTTCCATTGGGCCCATTCTGACGCCCATTCTTGTTATGAGTAGGATGTCTGGGCCTATCCTTGATATAAGGAAAATACACCATCATCATATAACATGCTTAGTATAGCTTCACGACCCATGCCCATGCACATCATATGTATACCTGATATGAGGAATGATTGATCATAACACCTTCCATTGGGCAGATTATTATGGGACTCCCTAATAGGAGGAGTTTTTCACACAAGCGCGCGATACGCGCAGGTTTGATGCATGACTGGATGATGTGACTCATGTATCTCACATTTTGTGATATGACTACCGTACGCCCTAGCTACATTACGGTTGTAGCCTCCACAGGCATATTGTGGATGGCCAGATGGGACACCAAAAATTTATTCTACATGGGGTGTTATAGATATCCATGGGTGAAATTCCCTAAACCCTCTTGGTTCCAGAGGTTGCTACAACGTCTAAATCGAGTGGATGCATGAGCACATGAGGGCTGTACACCATTAAGTTGTGTCTCCCATTGTGTCGTGGTCGGTTGGAAGTGGGTGTAGCCTTACCTGCCTAAGAGAAGTGGACAAAGCTAAGTTGAGTTTGACCAGCTCGAGGAATGGGTCCACTATCAACGAGCAGGGCCCGATATTTGTATGCGGATAATGAGGTTTCTTCCACTCACCTTATTGTGCGCGATGGGGCAGTAATCTGGTTTAGAGTGTACTAGACCTTGGTGATGATCCTAGAGATGTACAGTACTAATTTATGGACTTATTGAGCAGGAGTTGCATACTCATTCATTCATTCATTGACTATCCACTCGAGCTGGTGGTGCGCAACTATTTGTTACATGTACCTTCGCAATGGTCAGGATTTCGGTTGGGGCGCGTGACTAACCTAAAATCAGGAGTTTACCACATTGAGTCTGACTATCCAAATTTAGGTATGGGACTGGTTTAGATAGAAGTCTCTTGTGGTGGACCCCATAGCCTACGATACTACGTATTATCATCCCGACTTCACACTCCAGATTGGTCATTTCATTCGCATCACATATTGCATTACACCAGCGGCATATGGCATTTTAGTTTGTTATGTTTTAACACTTATATGGCCTAGACAGACTTAGCAGGATTTTCATATTGCTTTGCATTCTCAAATTGACTTATTACGTTTTTACTTCGCATAGCCTTGATATAGTCGTTAACATTTATGCCTTGCATCGCATAGCCTTGGTATAACTGATAGTATTCATGAATTTATGGATTATCAATATTTCTGCTTACTCTGATATCGTATGATTTATGATCTTGCCAATATTTCTGACATTGTATGATTATGACATTGTATTTGTGTGCTTGGAACTTATCTTGTGCACATACTTTCACCACCCTCTAAACTTTTCATAATCTTATGCATGATAGATGCATGCAGGTGGCATTAGGTTATAACAACGTGGAGCTTGGAGCATGCAGCGTCTTCTGGAGATTAATTTTTGACATATGTATTTTCCTTTCAGCATTGTATTCAAATGTTTTTATTAGTGGATATGTGATGAAGACATTGCCTTTATGATTTGGGTATACTTGTGGTTATGCTTCTTATGAGACAAATGTACGTTGAAAAATCCTTCTTGTAGGATCCTAGGATCGAAATCTGGCATATGGGCGCTGGGAGCCAAGAATGGGGTACTACAGAGGCTATCGACACTAGATTCGGCAATCAAGAATTTTATGAGCACGATTTCCCAGTTTGGGGCGTGCCACAAGCTGTGGGACTGATATGTGTTATATCTCAATCATCCATCCCCTAGACAGTGGGCCAGTAGTCATGTCATGCCCCAAACTCAAAAATTGAGCACACAAAATTCTCGATTGTCGAATCTGGTGTCGACAACCTCCGTAGTAGCCCATTCTCGACTCCCGGCACCCATACACCAGGTTCTGATCCTGGAATCCTACAAGGAGGATTTTAAACATCAATTTGATTCATAATGAACATAACCAAAAGCATAACCCACGAACAATAAGCACAAGAACACCATCACAAAATTCATTATAATAAAAAACTTTAAAGTACAATGCGTATGAAGAGAAATACAAGATAATAATAACAGAAACTCCTAAAGCTCGACTGCACACTCCTACTACAGCGAAGCTACGGCTGCAAGCTCCAAGCTCAGAGATGTCGCTGCTCATTAGCTTCACCTGCACGCATCAATCGTGCATAAGATTATAAAAGCTTAGTAGGCGGTGTAAGTGTGTACACAATATGAGCATGCTCGGAATGCAATGTCAGAGTAATGCGGAATCATGCTGATGAGTACATGAATGCAATCAGCCGTACCAAAGCTATGCAGTGCAAAACATGAATGTCATAAGCCATATCAAGGTCATACGATGAGAAATGCAAATCATGCATGGAAATCCTCATCCACATGTTAATGCAGCTCATCACTAGAGCATCAAATATCAATACGGTTCTCATTCTGGATAATCACCAGGGTTTAGTACACTCCGAATGGAAATCCCTTTCCTAGGCGTGCAGTCCAAGTGAGCGTAAGATGAAATTATGGTAATGACCGCTTTAATTGAAGTGAGAATATACCAATATGTCCTGGAGGGGGTGAATAGGACTTTTTAATATTTTATGGCAATTTAAAATCCTATCACTCCAATCCTAAAAGTAAGCATGCATCAGGATTACCACAGAGTAACTCTACTTGCTTCCAAGCCTAATAGAGGATCCAATCATAAAACTATTTTAAGAGATAAATAGTATGCAAATCAGTTTATGATGGATGTTACTGTGTGTGAGGTGTGATCTCAAATAATAAAGTATGAAAAGTATTTAAGGAAATCAACACAAGCAATAGAGGATAATACAAATCTTAAACACAGTCATTTTTAAAGTGATTCGACTACTTGTCTACTCCACTTCCGGTGGACGCACTCAACCCTTGAGTGTACCGGATCCCACTAAAGGAGGTTTCGCAACAGGTTCACCTCAAACCATAGGTTTTAAATTAGGTTCACCTCTAACCAGTATAACCTACACTTAGGCTGACACAACGTGTCTGCACAACACAGTTTATGCTCCCCATGAGCGAAGGTTAAAACATAACACCCAACTTTTAGGCCACACGGGCCAAGGACCTACACAAGGACCTAAGGGTTTATGCTCTCCATGGAGCAAGGGTCAACATAAAGCACCCCTATGTACACTCCTGCCGGAGGCCTCCTATGAGGACTTGCAATGGGTGAGAAACACCTTAGACCCAATCCTATAGAAGGAATGATCACAGGGGACCTCTGGGCTCCAGTGACTTACAGATAAGTAGATGAGCCCCGTTTAATGCGTTGATGAAGATCTTCTACTTTGATGACGAAGAATCTTCAACTTCCTTGAACCGCAAATCAGAAGATGTACCAATACATGGCGACGGTTGAGTCAATGTTATGATGGAATCCTACTCTATTAAATTTTTTCCTATAAGTGAAATAGAAAGATTCCAATCATTTATACATTCAACGAATCACAACTTAATGATTTGGCATTAATGTGGTAGCTGAAGGATCCTTGAATGCGGAAGTTCATTCCTCAATCCACTCTATTGAATGTCAATGATGAGGGTAGATTGGAGGATGAACTCCTATGAGAGAAAAGGCTTAGGGTATATGATCGAGGGTTAAACACACAAAAGCACTCTCTATTTTCTCTATCCAACACCAAGGCCAAGTTCTCATTAAATAGGCAAACAGTTTCAACGGATATAAAACAATCACATTTTTGACAGAGTTCGATATTATCGAGCAGGGTAGATATCATCGAGCGTATACTCTCGATAGCATCGACTAGCCGCTCGATGACACAAACTCAAATGTCAAACATTTTTGAAACCTTTTGCCAGCTGGTCGAGAAAATCAAACATGTGTCGATGTCATCAGATTTCAAACTCTAATTTCATCGACATAAGGATTCGATTCCTCGACATTTAAAAATGTGAGAGACTTGCCTTTGAAGATTTTTTAGGAAAAAGATATGATCGAGCATCACTCGATATCATCGAAATTTGAATATCGATGATATCAAGGGAAGTGTCGATTCATCGATGATTCTAAGAAATTTTCCTATAAGCTTGCTGGACAGTTTGTGTCCATCTTCGATGACATCGACCATTCCTCGATATGATTGATATTTGAATATCGATTTTATAGAGTGATCCTCGATCCGAGAAAAAACGACCTGAAAAACTTGTTGGATATAAATGTGCCCTAATCCGATATCATCGAAGGGCTTCTGATATTATTGAGATTTGAATTTTGAGGATATCTAGGAGCTCTTTGATATATCAAAGATTACATGATTTGCCTTAGTAGAACTTTGGACACAACAGACCTGATGTCGATTTTATCGATTCTACTCGATGAACTCGAGATTCAAATTTCAATGATATTGAACTCTCTATCGATACATTGATAATTCCATCCAGATATCTTTATGATTGATGGACATCTTATGCCCTCATTTCGATAATATCGAGTGAGCTTCGAGGACATCGACAACAAGGTTTGATTTCATCAAACCACTTGTCGATAAATTGATAAAGGTAGAAAACTTAAGATTTTTCTAAGTTTGGAAAAAAATTTCTAACCATAATTCCTTAGGGTGATCTATCCAATTTTAAGGATTTTAATTACCTGGTGTTTTGGGACATGGGATGTGAGGCTATGATTTACCTGTGGTGATTTCTGGCATGTATCCGGTTAAGGTAGATGCTTGATCAATCTTCTTGTGGGGCTCTTCTATCTAGTTAACTCAACGCTCATGCTAATTGACAAACCAGGGCACTTTCAATCTCCCCCTCTCTCAACTACATGACAAAACACCAAAACACCTTAAAAAAACTTCTAGACAGACACCTTAAATTGTGTATACATAAACTTTACACAATTTTACAAAGTTTATCTAGTTTTCACATACACACATTCAGTAGCTGCTCCCCCTAACAACAATCTCCCCCTGTCACTTTGCAGGTGCTCCCCCTAACACCTGTACAACTATCCACAAACAGTTACACACAATTTACCTTCGAGGTGTATTTTTTCTCCCCCTTTTTATCAGTCATTGGCAAAGGATAAAGTAACAGTTGATATTGACTGAAGTTTAGAGAATATGGGAGAACCAAAATGTAGGGTATAAGCAGAGTAAATAGAAAAGAATACCTCAAGACTGGAAAACATGTATGCTTATCAGAACAAAAGAGAGCACTGAAATAGGCAGATAATATGGAAATAAAGAGCAAGCATCACATGCATCATATTCTAATTCCTATATGAACCAGAGAAAATAGGGGATCACAAAATATGGCAGTAAAGAGATATGAGGTGTAGATAGCCATAATCCGAAGTATCCAATATATATATATATATATATATATATATATATATATATACTTCCCAAGATTAGTAGTAGTATAATCATTCATCCCAAAACCAAAAAGAATATCAAGCACATCCATGGGCACCAAAAAAAAAAAAACTATCAGACTTTTGAAGTTAGTAATTTATCACACACACTCATGGAATCATAGGGCATTCAAAAAGATACCAATGTCCATATGTGGATATAAGAGAAGAGTGTATGTGACAGATCCCAGATGTTAGCACTAAGGTGGAAGATCAGAGGAAGATGATGCTCTATCGTCACGACAGAAGGTGAGCAGATCGACCATTTGTTGTACGGACTGCTGCACCCTGTTCACCAGATGTTCTAGGACATTGAACCGTGCATTTGTTGACTCCTTCAGCTGAATGACATCTCACTGTATCGCACCAATCCGATCTTGATGTAGCTTGAAACTCTTTGCATGCCCAGGGTCGAACGTGGGTGGAGCCTGTTGAGATGCGAGAGGGTCACCCTCAGCCATTCCAGTGCCTTCTGTTGGAGCATCACCCTCACCACCTTCTCTTTCTTCCTGAATTCCTTCCTTTAGTTGGTCTTCTGGAAATTTGTGAAACTTTAAGTCCATCCTTCTAATATTATTCTTGTTGAAGTATTGGAAGGGAAGTTCCAGATCATTTGTTGTGGGAAGACCAATCTTATTATGCACATTTTGAATAATCCAAGGATAGGGCAACTGGACAACCCTAGATGTATAGATCACATATACTAGCTGGTGTACAATCAGAGTCGAGAGGCATATTTTTATCCCTGTGGCTACCAAATAGACTATCATAGACATGAACCCAGTGAACTTGGCACAATTTGTACCATGAGGATATACGTTAGAGGCGAAGATGCCATGAAGAACACGATACTGGGGTTCCATGAACTTTTCTTTTAGCGCATTCCCTTGGCACCAGGGAATATCACAACCATGACAGAGAAATTTAGTAACCATGGACCTGGTTTTAATGCTTTCAAGGTCCAAGTTCAGAAGACCAAGGGGTGATAATGTCAGCCCGAGGATGTTTGCAACCGCGGTAAGAGTAATCTTTACATCATCACCATCAACAGAAACTGTGATGGATGGAGGATCAGACACTGGTGAATGACAGGAGGTAAAGAAATTGTAGGTCCATTCATAGTGATAAGGACCCCCAAAATCGAGTAGAGGTAGTCATCTGATTTCGGCTAATAGGGGTTCCAGATTATAGGGTTGTATGCATTCCCTGTTGACCCTTCTTTCAAAAACTAACTTTCGTCTAGTGTATTTTACCAATGCCAGATTCACCCTGGCAGGAGGAGGGGCCGGTATTTCAGAATGGGACCCTCCAGGTGAAGTTTGCCATGTTCGCTGGCAAGTGGGAGTCCCATGTTTAGTAGCTCTTGCCCATTCCCTTGGTGTAAGAACTTTTTGTCAAGAGGATCACGAAGATTCTCCAGGACCGGACGATTTTCCTTTGTCCTTCCCCATTTTTCGATACTTAAAGAAAGAGATTTTAAGAGATTGGAGATAAAGGGGCAGACTTTCTTTTAAAAATCAAGAAATACCCTAAAAAGAGAAAGATGGAATGTGAGGAGGAAATGGAAGGAGTATTACCAGATTTGAGAAACGTTTGAAACCCACTGATGAACCTCCGGCTGAAGGGGATGAGTAGGGGAAAAAATACTTTTTAGAAGAAAAATGTATTTTTTCCTGCTCAACTGCCTTTTATCGAGTTGCATTCTTTGATATCATCGAATGTAGTTTTGATGATATCGATGAACCTCATTCGATGTCATCGAGACTGTCTTCGATAACATTCTCGATCATGTGACTTCTCAGATTCCAAAGAGGCATCGATGATATCGATCCTTAGTCGATTTAATTGAGAGTCCACATGATTTATCGACAAACATATCAAAGGTGTATATTTTTCATTTATCATCATATCGATAATCTTCTATGTATAATAAAGTATCTCTTTATATCAACTAGTATACTCAGCAAAAATTTTATATAAGCATTGTACAATCCAAAATTATAAACATCAAGATGTTTATATACAAAAGTAGATGTGAGAGACCTCAGATATACGATTAAGAGTTCAGTAAAATTGCATCATTTCAATAGCTATCCAGATCTAGATGCATGACCTGGACTTGTCTTTCCATGCTCAATGTTTCAAGGCATATGAATTGAGTGAGTTACAAGGCCATTTTTCTTTTCTTTCACTATCCATTTTATAGCAGGATTTTTAATGGTGGTGCTTTTAGTTTCTTTAATCAAGTTGGGCAACTGAATCGTGTTTCCTTGTCTTAAAAATTTGTTAGTTTTCTTGTTTAATTCAGCCACTTGATTCAACAATTCCTTCATTTTGTTAGTCATTTTAGGTGGTGATGGATGTGTATTTCTTATATTCAAATCCCTAGGTGGACTCTTGACATTTTGTATTGTTCCTCTGGTCGATCTATATTTATTGATATGATTTTGACCAGAATTATATCGAGTCTTCCTAGGTGACATGCATTCAAACTTATAATGACCAAAATCACCAAATAAATGACAAATAGGAGTGCTTCTTGTTTTACTACCTAAAGCAGCAAATTTTTTAGTTTGTGCTGCATTTCCAGTTTTTGTTTTAAAATTTTCATTTCCTAAGCCACTTTTGTCCTTTCTGGGTCCTCCCATATCTAAGAGTTTTTCTAATTTCTCACCACTCTGGGAAAACTTATAGTTTATCTTAGTAAGTTTTTTGAATTCTTCTAAATCAAACAAGAGTGTGATTTTCATTTTGAAGGAGCATGTTTTTATCTTTTAATAGCTTAACCTGTTTGTTTAGTTTGTCAGACTCGGATTTAAGGAAGGTATTAATTCTTTCCAATCTCTCATTATCTAAATGATATTGTTGTAAATCATTAATTAGATTGTATTAATTTCTAAAGTTTTATCCATATCTTTTTGCAATAATTCTTTTTTGTTTTCAGATATTCCAAGTCTTTTAAGGATGTTGATATTATGAATGTAGAGTTGATTGTAAGCATCCTGTAGTTTATCCTGTTCCTCTTCTTCCTTCTTAGTTTCCTCATTATCCGATGGAAATGATTCAGTGGCTTGCGGTTCTTTAACATTCTCAGTTTCAGTGGGAATGGTTGAGGTAGTGGAGACCATAAGAATTTTTAAAGATTTCTAGTCTCCATCGCTTTCTGAGTCGCTAGATTCTGAATTTGACTCTTCCGTATCATCCCATGTGGCTATCATTTTCTTTCCTTTGGTTTTGTCTATTTGGGCAATCAATAGACAGATGTCCAAACTTTTAACAGGTATAACATTGTTGTTCTTTGGACTTTTTACCAAAATTACCTGTGAAATGTTTGTTGTTCATTTATCTTCCTTTAAATCGACGGCCATGATTTTTCAGAAAGAACTTTCTGAACCGTTGTGCCAATAGCGTCACTTCCTCATCTTCATTTTCTCTTTCACTTTCAATGACCTCAATTGGTGTATTCTTTGAGGTTTTGAGGACGCTAGATTTGGATTTGGGAGTTTGTTTGAAGTGTAGTTCAAATGTTTGTAGGGAACCTACTAGTTTTTCTACTTTCATTTCATCTATATTTCTACACTCTTCAATGGTAGTTACTTTAGGATTAAACCGTTCTGGTAATGATCTTAGTATTTTTCTACTGATTTTTGGGATATGAACTTTCTCACCTAATCCACCCATGGAGTTGCAAATGATATTCAGTTTTGTGAAAAACTCCATGAAGGTCTCATGCTCTTCAATTTTGAGACTTTCAAACTGTGATGCTAGGTGTTGTAGTTTAGATCTCTTCACAGTACTTGTTCCTTCATGGGTTGTTTCCAACAAATCCAATGCTTCTTTGGTTGTCCCACACATATTGATTCGATTGAAGATGTCTTAGGACACAATATAGTAGATAACATTCATTGTTTTAGCCTCAGCAGTTTGGTTTTCTTTATCGAATGCTGTCCACTTTTCTTTGTCTTTTGGTTTAGTGATAGTTGTGTCATTCTCAAGTATTATTTGTTCGGTTGGTGCAACATATCCTCTTTCAACAATGTCCCAAACATCATGATCCAAAGATCTCAAAAAGTAATGTATTCTAGCCTTCCAGTATGCATAATTTGATCCATCAAATACTGGAGGTCTAGTGACCGATGAGCCCTCTCCTTTGGCCATATTACCAACCTCAGTCAAGATCACTCTCTAGGCAGTAAAGCCCTTAACAGAGACTCACTTTGATACTAATTGAAATTGCGGTAATGACTGCTTTCATTTAAGTGGGAATATGCCAATATGTCTTAGAGGGGGGTGAATAGGACTTTTTAATATTTTATAACAATTTAAAATCCTATCACTCTAATCCTAAAAGTAAGTATGCATCAAGATTACCACAGAGTAACTCTACTTTCTTCCAAGCCTATTAGAAGATCCAATCATAAAACTATTTTGAGTGATAAACAGTATGTAAATCAGTTTATGATGGATGTGACTGTGTATGAGGTGTGACCTCAAATAATCAAGTATGAAAAGTATTTAAGGAAATCAACATAAGAAATATAGGACAATAGCAATCTCAAATACATTCATTTTTATAGTGGTTCGACTACTTGTGTACTCCACTTCTGGCGGACGCACTCAACCCTTGAGTGTTTCGAATCTCACTAAAGGAGGTTTCACAATAGGTTCACCTCAAACTGGAGGTTTTAAATCAAGTTCACCTCTAACCAGTACAACCTACACTTAGGCTGACACAACGTGTCTACACAACATAGTTTATGCTTCCTATGAGTAAGGGTCAACACATAGCACCCAATTTTTAGGCCACACGGGCCAAGGACCTATACAAGGACCTAAGGGTTTATGCTCTCCACAGAGCAAGGGTCAACACAAAGCACCCCTATGTACACTCCCTCCGAAGGCCTCCTATGAGGACTTGCAAGGGGTGAGAAATGCCTTATACTCAATCCTACAAAAGGAATGATCACAAGGGACCTTTGGATTCTAATGACTTACAGATAAGTAGATGAGCCTCATTTAGTGCGTTGATGAAGATCTCCTCCTTTGATGACGAAGAATCTTCAGCTTCTTTGAACTGCAAATCAGAAGATGTACCAATACATGGTGACGGGTTGGGTCAAGGTTGTGATGGAATCCTACTCTATTAATTTTTTTCCTATAAGGGAAATAAAGCGATTTCAATCATCTATGCATTCAAGGAATCTCAACTTAATGATTTGACATTAAGGTGGTAGCTGAAGGATCCTTAAATACGGAAGTTCATTCCTCAATCCACTCTATTGAATGTCAATGATGAGGGTGGATAGGAGTATGAACTCTTATGAGAGAAAAGGCTTAAGGTATATGATCTAGGGTTAAACACACAAAAGCACTCTCTATTTTCTCTATCCAATAACCAAGGACAAGCTCTCATTAAATAGGCAAATGGCTCCAACGAATATAAAATGGTCACATTATTTTCAGAGTTCGATATCATTGAGCAGGGTTGATATCATCGAGCGTATACTCTCGATAGCATTGACTGGCCGATCGATGACACAAACTCAAATGTCAAACATTTTTTAAACTTTTTGCCAGTTGGTCAAGGAAATCAAACATGTGTCGATGTCATCAGATTTTAAACTTCGATTTCATCGACATGAGGATTCAATTCCTCGACATTTGAAAATATGAGAGACTTGCCTTTGAAGATTTTTCAGGAAAAAGATATGATCGAGCATTACTCGATATCATTGGAATTGAAATATTGATGATATCAAGGGCAGTGTCAATTCATTGATAATTCCAATGAATTTTCTTATAAGCTTGCTGGACAGTTTGTGTCTATCTTCGATGACATCGACCATTCCTCGATATGATCCATATTTGAATATCAATTTTATCGAGTGACCCTCGTTCTGAGAGAAAACAACCTGAAAAACTAATTGGATATAAATGTGTCCCAATTCGATATCATCGAAGGGCTTCCAATATCATCAAGATTTGAATTCTGAGGATATCGAGGAGTTATTCGATATATCGAAGATTATATGATTTTCCTTAGCAGAACTTTAGACACAATAGACCTGATTTCAATTTTATCGAGTCTACTCGATGGACTCGAGATTCAAATTTTGATGATATCGAACCCTCATCGATACATCGATAATTCCGTCTAGATATCTTTGTGGTTGTTGGAAATCTTATGTCCTTATTTCGATAATATTGAGTGAGCTTTGAGGACATCGACAACAAGGTTCGATTTCATCGAACCACTTGCCGATAAATCGACAAAGGCAGAAAACTTAGAGATTTTTCTGAGTTTGGAAAAAGTTTTCTAACCATAATTCCTTAGGGTGATCTATCCAATTTTAAGGATTTTAATTACTGGTGTTTTGGGACATGGGATGTGAGGCTAAGATTTACCTATGGTGAGTTCTGGCACACATCCAATTGAAGTACATGCTTGATCAATGTTCCTGTGGGGCTCTTCTGTCTAGCTAACTCAACGGTCACGCTAATTGACAAATTAGGACACTTTCATAAGAAATCTCACTATCCGCTTGGCCAATAGTTTGCCAATACCTATCCAGCACGTCAATAGCAGACCTATTCACGAGCTGGTTAAACTCAGCCTAGCAATGCCCCCTACCCTTGGGCGAGTAAGGCCACACCCCTTTCCTACTTACCACTACACAGTGAGAGACACGACCTCATAGTATTCGGCCCTCGTGCGCTCATGTATCTACTTGGTCTCGATGTTGGAGTCATCCTCTGGTACCATCGGGTTTAAAAATTTTCACCCACAGACATTTATGTCGTCCCGATGCATAGTAATAATATTTTTGGTATCCGATCTAGCCATCCATGATGTGCCTATGGAGGTTATAGCTCTGATGTCGCTAGGGCGCATAGTAATGATCACAATTACACATGCAAAGTGCATGAGTCACGCAGTCCAATCATTCATCAATCTTGTGCATACCGTACGCTTATGTGGGGTAACTCTACCTATCAGGGAGTCCTATGAACCACCTATACTATGGCATATGCAATGGCCAATCACAGCTCATAACAAACATACAAATGATGCGTATGGGCATGTATCATAATGATATATTGTCATAAACTTATAATCAGCAATGGTAGCCGGTATCGGCAATCGGCATCGATAATCGGCATCGATAATCAACCTCGATGCAAGGCAAGGTCTATAGATGGATAACGAATGATGGATCAATTAAAATCAATGGGGCCCAAGCGTTTGGGTTAACCCACTAGAGAATGATGAGAATGAGCCTAACAAGGCCTAAGGGAAGGTCACAATTTGGGCATCTAACCATCATTGCCCATTAATGTGAACCTTTAACCAACATTGCTACCTAGGAATGGCGCCCATAGGGTCATTCGTATAATGGCCCATGGCCTCATATAAGGGCCTAATATACATTATCATGGGCCTCGCTTATGGGGCATATACACATCACATTAGGCATTACTAATGGGCCAATATATATATATATATATATATATATATATATATATATATATATATATATATATATATATATAACATAGGGCCGTATCAAATGAGTTGAAACAAATGGGCCGAATCAAATGGGCCAAATCAAATGGGCTGATTCACATGGGTCGATCAAATGGGTTGATTCAATGGGACGAATCACATGGGCCGATTCAATGGGCCGAATCAAATGGGCCGAGTCAATGAGCCAAATCAAATGGGCCGAGTTGGATAGGCTAAGTCAAATAAACCATTCATCCATTGCTAAGGATCATTTTAGAGCATTAAAAAAAATCATATCCAAAGGATCATCTAGATCATACCACAAATGGCAGTGGTGATAATGATTTTCGTAGTTAAATTTCTAGTGGGCCCACCATAGTATTCATTTTCCATCCATACTGTTCATAAGATCATAAGGACATGAATAGGGAAGGAAAACAAATATCATATTGAATCAAAACTTTTGTAACCCAAAGGGGTTTCAAGGGTGGGCGTTCAACACGACTATTTTCTGTAGGGTGGTCCACTTGATATTAGATCTACCTTATTTTTAGTCTCAAGCCATGAGACGAGGTGGCCCCAAATAAGTGGACGATTTGGATGGAAAAACACCCATCAGCGTGGGGCCGTTGGAACTCTAGATGGGTGGACGGCGTGGTAGAACAATACATCAAGGAGGGGTGCATGGGGCACGGTAGACGAATGGACGGCTTGGATACAGAATGCATGCATCATAGGGGCCCACCGTCCCAGCTTATGAATGGTGTGGATAAGACCCATACTTCATGTGTGGTCCACACGTGTGGACTCTTAGTCCACGGAGACCACTAACCGTCCAACGAAGGTGGGTCCCACCAGATAGAAGGACGGGGTGGGTTCAGTCCCATGTTTAGCGGCCCAGCTGTTGCGTCTGTGGGTAGGTCCCACATACGTGGCTCACCTCTAGAAGGCATTATAATATAATATAATATATTATATTATATTATATTATATTATCTTATGTTATAATATAATATATGTAACACCCTGGATTTTTGCCAACCTGGGATTAGACGTCCTTAGGCAATGGGTCAAATAAAACACCTGGGGAATCGCTCAGAACCCAATTCCATAGCCAAAGAAATCACTTAGGATTAATTCCTTTAGAAATTAAGCGTAAGTTAGCTAGCGCTACGCTGGAGTAGCTGTGAAATTGTCCCTGACAGCTTTAAATACGTTCTATAAGACCCAAAACTTGTAGAATCAATGGTGCTATAATACTCTGAAACCTAGGATCAAACTCTAAACCCGTTTGCTCTCAGGAACTCTTTGAAACTTTGTATTGGATCTACACCGCACGTCAAAAGTCCGATACCTACAATCTTAAACAATTATGACTACCTTGTTGGACTTGACAATCGTTTCGAAAATCAAGGCCAACCGACGTTCAGAGGCTATTTCATTGAGCCTGGGGTGAAGAGAGTGAGAATAGGGTTAGATTTGAAAATTTTAATCCAAATCTTGCACGTGACTTGGCGAGTTATTATTAAGCGTTCTGACCGTCAGAATTCAGCCAAATTACACCCTCGGATCAGGAAAAATTTCTCTTTCATATCATGAGACTTGTAGACCTGATCTAGGTGCGATGACCGCTGAACTGAAATTGGACCGCCACGTGCGATCTGTGAACTCTCTCGGTCTGAAAACTTGATGTGTGATAGATCCAGTATGCATGAACTTAAGTCCGACCGCGTTCGGCCAGGGGACCTCCAGAAATGCTCTTTTGGACCAGAACAGCCCTGATTTGGTTAGACCTCAAGTAAACATTGTTCCCAAGCCTAATTTGGAAAGTTTTAAGCTTATAAAAGGGGCTTAAATCCTCACTTCTCTCTCCCATCCGAATTTATTAGAAACCCTAGCAAGAGTGAGAGAAAAAGTGAGAGTTTGTGAGAGAAGGTGGGAGAGATTTTCCTGCCACCTGCTGCTGCTGTTGCACGTGCTTAAGCAACGTACCCCAATCACTTTTCCGGTGATTCTGACGCATTTCTAGGTTAGGAAAACTCTCTCCACTTTCTGATTTAGCATTCTGTAAAATCAAATAGCAAAGTAGCTGATATAACTTGTGAAATAGGTTGCCTGTTCGTCGTAGACGAAGCATGTACGCTCCGTTCGAAGCGATACACATCTAGGGAAAAAGGTACTGATTTTAGACGCTTTGATTGGCTTTTTTCAACGCTTTCAATGTTGTTTAATAGTATATTATTGACGACAATGCCGTTTGACATGTACAACATGCTGTCCGTTTCCTATTTCGCAAGCAAACGAAAAATATGAGATTTAGGGCATTTTAGTCATTTGTAGGAAATACTGTAAACATCCATATTTTGCTAAAATGATTGACATGGTTTTTTGTCATCTTAGGATACTAGGAATGCGTGCATAATCTGTTTGGCGAAGAGATTCACCCAAATGCGCACTCTCAGTCAACATACACTATGTAGACTTAAGTGTGTAGACAAAGTGTTTGTATAAATGTTTGTATTAGTATGTATTGAATTAAATGGTGTTGTGAATTAGTTTGAGATTGAATTCTCAAATAATACGCTGATGTAAATGATTTCCTTCGTGTCGGCTATATGTATGATTTCATTATATGTATGAAATGCATGTGTTAGATGATTTACTTAAGTTGTATGTTATAACATGTGTTAACATACTCATATTGTTGTATTTCATTTCCATTGCTCTTATATGATTGATGAAGTGGATTCACAAATGATTGGGGCTATACTTAGTCCAGGCAGTCGGTAACCGAATAAATTCGTGGTTGGCTTATCTTTGCCATGAACGACGCGTCGATGAACGCGAGTCGTGTTTTGGAGTTGGCGGCAGTGGTTAGGCCACGTGAAGTGTTTTATGCACTTCATGTCGCTTAACTTGAGATGCGCTCGTGCTAGTCGAGCCCGTCAAGTAACCCGACTAGCCATAGTATGTTCACCATGTATGTGTCATAACTGCTTGAACCTAGGGTACTGAACTTACCATTGAAAACCCTGTCAACCATGGTACCTTGATCCACAAAGACTCATGAGCCAGGCATGGTGGTATGGGACACCGTAGTCGAGCTGTCGGCTTACGCTGGGGCCACAAACCTCCCCGTAGTGACCAGTGAGCACCTATGACTCATGAGTAGATTATGGTGGTATGGGACACTATATTCTTGCTGTCGGCCTACACTGATCAGGCGACGAGCCATTTGTAGTGACCGCGAGCGTATTCTGAGTCTACGGAAGGTGACGACACTTCCCTAGCAATGAGAGTACAGTAGGACTGTATTGATAAGGTGATGGGGGAGCGGTGCAACGAGTGTGAGAAACAGCCCTGACAGCCCTTGCAGCGACCTACAAAATATACATCGTATGAGATTACTAGGAGTGACGACCCTAGACAGGATCTGTGTTGGAATTGATATAAGGGAAGTACCTTAGTTTTCCAATCCTGCTGTATGAATGGAATAATAATAACTCGGTAATCATATCACCATCACATTGCATGTGCCTGAAAGATGTGGAGCACTGTGGGAAGAAAGCATGCCGTGGGCGTAAGATGGTGCCGTATGAGGGAGATCGTCGGTGAGGGCATCCATCATGTCACGTCATATTGCATTAACAACAGTATTAGGAATGTTTGATTTATTGCTTTACTATTATCGCGTGATTGATTTGAGAACATGCTAATCTTTGTTCTATTATTCCACTGAGTTAGCTACTCACTCCCACGTTACGGGATGGTATTTTCGGACACCCACCAGTCCCTATTTTGGTTGCAGATGATGGCGCGGCTTGAGAAGCGGAGCTGGACTTGATGATGATGAGGAGGATCCCTCCTTTATGCGTGTTCTAATTGACGGGATTACAGAAAGGTTGATTAGATTCCTTGACACTTGTCATTTTATATTTTTAGAGAACTCATGTATATTCTTTTTATTTACTTTTGGAGTATACATGTATGTATATAACCTGGTAACATGGTCACACTCTGGAGACATACAACAGTTTATATATGTTGTACATACTATCACAGTCTTCTGCTTGTTAATTTAACCGTCTCTGGAGTATAATATGTTGTTTTGGCTTAATCTCAATCTTTTTTAATGCCTGTTTACTGACAACATGCATCTAATATTATCTATGTTGCATAAATAATATTTAGGAACTCGGGAGTTGGGTTTTTTACTCGACCCCTGATTTTCAAGATGTTACAGATGGTATCAGAGCATGATTTGGATTAAACCGGGCCTGAGTTATGGACACATGATGTATGCTGTCGCTCCTTTGAATTAGGTGGGTGTGAGAAAAACCTAGAAACACTTATAGGATCGCAGTTTCGCCAATAGGCGAAGTGTACTCAAGTCAATCATTCGATCGAGTCCATAACGCATCTAGAGTCGCGTGAAGTGACCTAAGTAGCTCTTAGGTTGTAAGTAGGTGGGTTTGAGACGTTCTATGAAAGGTTCCAAACCCAAAAATGTGAATCCTTGGGCTGTGGGGCAACCACAACCCTTACTTTCAATCGCTAGGGCTAAAAACCCCGTTTCACTCAATTTCTTCCAAATTCTTCCTCTCACCACTCCATTCTTCAATTCTTTCTCAGTATTTTCATGTTAGGCATTGATCCTAATGTGAAAATGATATAAAATCATACTTAGGTAAAAGTTTACAATGAATAGTAAAAATACACAAAAATTGGCCATTTTCCCATTCTAAATTTACAATCTTTAGTAACTAATGGTTTGGATGGATGGATTAGCTCCTCCTACCCCAAAATCATATGCTACATGATGGTTAAATCTATTCAGATTACAGATTTATCCCGGAATGCCCTGAATGGAAGTTTGGGCCTCCCTAGGCCAATCTACAATGAACTGGGGTGGGACCCATACCTATTTGGAGTCCCTAGGGCAAGGGGGACCCAACCCATGTGGTCCCACCAGCTGGATTGGTGGCCGTCCGGCGATGCCTTCGTCGATCCGGCGATGCATCGTCGTACAATGGGCCCCATTTGGGGCGTCCTTTGGGCGGACACCCTAAAAGGGGTAGGGGAGGTCTCCTATATGTAGGCCGCACCTTGAAACCCCCTAAAAAGCATACTTCCTTCACAAACAGCCCCTTCCAAGCCTCCGTTTTTTATTTTCTTACTGCCCTCTCTTAAATCGCAGCTCCAAATCCCTTCCAATCCCTTCCATTGCTAAAAATGATGCCTGTCCATCCTTTCATTGTGATTAGAAACCCTCTCCCTCTCCGATCTCGTCGTTTGAAGCTCCCACAACCTTCATGCAAGGCTGAAATCGTGTGGAGCTCCATTTCCCTTTATAGTTCTCTTTTTCCTTTGAAAATCCATCCTTTGGGAGCTGGATGCATCCCTCTATAGGGCCTAGATTCGTCTCAGTCCATTTGGGCAACCATTTCTCCGCATTTGCTCCGCTTTTCATGGCTATTGTTAAGGTTATTTTAGCCTTTTTCTCCCTTTCCATCGTCCTCTCTCTCATATCCCTTTTATTTGATCCTCAGACTTATGAAAACCTACTTACCCATCATATTTCTTCACGTTCTTCGCTTGTTTGCTTACTGTTTTAAGGATTTCTGTGTTTTGTTGTTGTTGGGTCTAGTGATGTCATAGGTAGAAATGTGTTTGCGTAATGTTTTGAGCTTAATATAGCCAAATGCGTTCTTGTCATAATTCATGTGGAACTTTACTCCATATATTGTGACATAATTTGACAAATGAAGTGCATGCCGTTTCGTTCACTGTAAGGTATTGTCCCTAAATTGGGTATATCCTTTTCCACTGTCATGTTGTAAATCCCGGGATTAAGCATACAAAATTAGTTTTTATCCCACCCCACCCTCCTACCAAGCATGCCACTTCCAATCCCGCCATGGGACTAGGAATGCAGTTCCATTTAATACAACTAAACGCTACTGGCTACATAGGCCCTTGGAGTTTTGAACCTAAAGTTAGCACTCCTAAATTTGAAGGATCTGACGACATAGGAAATCCAATTCCATTTACACAATTATGACCCTAAGCGAGAGCGATTCCCTGTACTAGTAATGGTATGAAACCATTTAGCATATAAGCTTAGGCTGTAGATTACAGACTAATCTACTAGTTACCTAGAGTAGAGTAAAGCCTGTAGATGCTAAGGAATAGTAGGTTAGATCTGGTTGGAATGGGACTCCGTTCCTTGGATAGATCCTCATAACATCCATAGACTCCTTTAGTAACTCTCAGGAAGCTTATGTAACTTAGAACCATTCACTCTCAGGGAAGACTTATAAATCCCTCAGGTCAAACTTAGAATAAACCAACACACCCCTTAGAATGGCCTTCCCCAAGGGCTTATTGCATTCGGGAATGCGGAGTAAAGGAACTGCATGTAAGCGATGTATTCGCGGTTTGAATCGACTTCTTAATCCTAGTGGTTACCAATAAATCCAATGCTCTGATCAAGCAGAAGATCGGCATCGATTCGGATTAAGAATTGATACAATAAATCTTCCGTCCTAGCTAGACAGAAAGTCTATGTATCCGACTCAGACCTACTACATAACTTTTCTTCCGTGTTGGCCCGACCACCTACAACCAAAAGTTATTACTTTACCTTTGGGAAATGTTGAGGACATCTAGCCAATAGAGAGTAGGCCTATTTCTACAACCATAGGTACCAATGCTATAGAACGCATCGCTAATAAAGAAAGACCAATGTAGTGAGAGGTTGTTTCCATTTTATATCAAGGATAGCCCCTAAGTTGCGCCTCGTTCCGATCTACGGATCGATACATAGATTCTTGAACCTTAAGTAGAAATAAGTTTTAAGGGGGATGGATCGTATTGAGTCCAATCCAGTTAGGTCAGCCAATGCAACCGTTCGATCAGAGTGGCGCAGCGGAAGTGTGGTTGGCCTCTTCCCCACTGGCTCAAGATCGAAACATTTGATTTAGGTTATACGTAGGGTTAGGTCATTAAATAGGATTGACCCTTCCTTAGAATGTCAAGACTGAAGTCTTGCTAGATACTCCTTACCCTTCACCAATTTCGAAAATGAAATTATGTTTTAAGGGGGATAGATTGTAACACCCCGGATTTTTTCCAACCTGGGATTAGACGTCCTTAGGCAATGGGTCAACTAAAACACCTAGAGAATCGCTCAGAACCCAATTCCATAGCCAAAGAAATCACTTAGGATTAATTCCTTTAGAAATTAAGCGTAAGTTAGCTAGCGCTACGCTGGAGTAGCTGTGAAATTCTCCCTGACCGCTTTAAATACGTTCTACAAGACCCAAAACTTGTAGAATCAATGGTGCTATAATACCCTGAAATCTAGAATCAAACTCTAAACCCGTTTGCTCTCAGGAACTCTTTGAAACTTTGTATTTGATCTAGACCGCGCGTCGAAAGTCCGATACCTACAATCTTAAACAATTATGACCGCCTTATTGGACTTGACAATCGTTTCGAAAATCAAGGCTAACCGACGTTCAGAGGCTATTTCATTGAGCCTGGGTGAAGAGACTGAGAATAGGGTTAGATTTGGAAATTTTAATCCAAATCTGGCACGTGACTTGGCGCGTTATTATTAAGCGTTCTGACCGTCAGAATTCAGCCAAATTACACCCTCGGATCAGAAAAAATTTCTCTTTAATATCATGAGACTTGTAGACCTGATCTAAGTGCGATGACCGCTGAACTGAAATTGGACCGCCACGTGCGATCTACGAACTCTCTCGGTCTGAAAACTTGATGTGTGCTAGATCCAGTATGCATGATCTTAAGTCCGACCGCGTTCGGCCAGGGGACCTCCAGAAATGCTCTTTTGGACCAGAACAGCCCTGATTTGGTTAGACCTCAAGTAAACATTGTTCCCAAGCCTAATTTGGGAAGTTTTAAGCTTATAAAAGGGGCTTAAACCCTCACTTCTCTCTCCCATCCGAATTTGCTAGAAACCCTAGCAAGAGTGAGAGAAAAAGTGAGAGTTTGTGAGAGAAGGTGGGAGAGATTTTCCTGCCACCTGCTGCCGCTGCTGCACGTTCTTAAGCAACGTATCCCAATCACTTTCCCGGTGATTCTGACGCTTTTCTAGGTAAGGAAAACCCTGTCCACTTGCTGATTTAGCATTCCGTTCAATCAAATAGAAAAGTAGCTGATATAACTTGTGAAATAGGTTGCCTGTTCGCCGTAGACAAAGCATGTACGCTCCGTTCGAAGCGATACACATCTAGGGAAAAAGGTACGGATTTTAGACGTTTTGATTGGCTGTTTTCAACGCTTTCAATGTCGTTTAATAGTAGATTATGGACGGTAACGCCGTTTGACATGTACAACATGCTATCCGTTTCCTGTTTCGCAAGCAAACGAAAAATATGAGATTTAGGGCATTTTAGTCATTTGTAGGAAATACCGTAAACATCCATATTTTTTTAAAATGATTGACATGGCTTTTTGTCCTCTTAGGATACTAGGAATGCGTGCATAATCTGTTTGGCGAAGAGATTCGCCCAAATGCGCACTTTGAGTCGACATACACTATGTAGACTTAAGTGTGTAGACTAAGTGTTTGTATAAATGTTTGTATTAGTATGTATTGAATTAAATGGTGTTGTGAATTAGTTTGAGATTGAATTCTCAAATAATACGCTGATGTAAATGATTTCCTTCGTGTCGGCTATATGTATGATTTCATTATATGTATGAAATGCATGTGTTAGATGATTTACTTAAGTTGTATGTTATAACATGTGTTAACATACTCATATTGTTGTATTTCATTTCCATTGCTCTTATATGATTGATGAAGTGGATTCACAAATGATTGGGGCTATACTTAGTCCAGGCAGTCGGTAACCGAATAAATTTGTGGTTGGCTTATCTTTGCCACGAACGACGCGTCGATGAACGCGAGTCGTGTTTTGGAGTTGGCGGCAGTGGTTAGGCCACGCGAAGTGTTTTATGCACTTCATGTCGCTTAACTTGAGATGCGCTCGTGCTAGTCGAGCCCGTCAAGTAACCCGACTGGCCATAGTATGTTCACCATGTATGTGTCATAACTGCTTGAACCTAGGGTACTGAACTTACCATTGAAAACCCTGTCAACCATGGTACCTTGATCCACAAAGACTCATGAGCCAGGCATGGTGGTATGGGACACCGTGGTTGAGCTGTCGGCCTACGCTGGGGCCACAAACCTCCCCGTAGTGACCAGTGAGCACCTATGACTCATGAGTAGATTATGGTGGTATGAGACACTATATTCTTGCTGTCGGCCTACACTGATCAGGCGACGATCCCTTTGTAGTGACCGCGAGCGTATTCTGAGTCTATGGGAGGCGACGACCCTTCCCTAGCAATGAGAGTACAGTAGGCCTGTATTGATAAGGTGATGGGGGAGCGGTGCAACGAGTGCGAGAAACAGCCCTGACAGTCCTTGCAGCGACCTATAAAATATACATCGTATGAGATTACTAGGAGTGACGACCCTAGATAGGATCTGTGTTGGGATTGATATAAGGAAATTACCTTAGTTTTCCAATCCTGCTATATGAATGGACTAATAATAACTCGGTAATCATATCACCATCACATTGCATGTGCCTGAAAGATGTGGAGCAATGTGGGAAGAAAGCATGCCGCGGGCATAAGATGGTGCCGTATGAGGGAGATCGTCGGTGAGGGCATCCATCATGTCACGTCATATTGCATTAACAATAGTATTAGGAATGTTTGATTTATTACTTTACTATTATCGCGTGATTGATTTGAGAACATGCTAATCTTTGCTCTATTATTCCACTGAGTTAGCTACTCACTCCCACGTTATGGGATGGAGTTTACAAACACCCACCAGTCCCTCTTTTGGTTGCAGATGATGGCGCTGCTTGAGAAGCGGAGCTGGACTTGATGATGAGGAGGAGGATCCCTCCTTTATGCGTGTTCTAATTGACGGGATTACAGGGAGGTTGATTAGATGCCTTGACACTTGTCATTTTATATTTTTAGAGCGCTCATCTATATTCTTTTTGTTTACTTTTTGAGTATACATGTATGTATATAACCTGGTAACATGTTCACACTATGGAGACATACAACAGTTTATATATGTTATACATACTATCACAGTCTTTCGCTTGTTAATTTAACCATCTCTGGAGTATGATATATTGTTTTGTCTTAATCTCAAGCTTGTTTAATGCCTGTTTACTGACAACATGCATCTAATATTATCTATGTTGCATAAATAATATTTGGGAACTCGGGAGTTGGGTTTTTTACTCGACCCCCGATTTTTGGGATGTTACAGATGGTATCAGAGCATGATTTGGATTAAACCGGGCTTGAGTTATGGACACACGACGTACGCTGTCGCTCCTTTGACTTAGGTGGGTGCGAGGAAAACCTAGAAACACTTATAGGATCGCATTTTCGCCAATAGGCGAAGTCTACTCAAGTCGATCATTCGATCGAGTCCATAACGATCTAGGGTCGCGTGAAGCGACCTAAGTAGCTCTTAGGTTGTAAGTAGGTGGGTTTGAGACGTTCTCTGAAAGGTTCCAAACCCAGAAATGTGAATCCTTGGGCTGTGGGCAACCACAACCCTTACTTTCAATCGTTAGGGCTTGAAAATCCCGTTTCACTCAATTTCTTCAAAATTCTTCCTCTCACCACTCCATTCTTCAATTATTTCTCAGTCTTTTCATGTTAGGCATTGATCCTAATGTGAAAATAATATAAAATCATGCTTAGGTAAAATTTTATAATGAATAGTAAAAATACACAAAAATTGGCCATTGGCCATTCTAACTTTGCAATCTTTAGCAACTAATGGTCTAGATGGATGGATTAGCTCCTCCTACCCCAAAATCATATGCTACATGATGGGTAAATCTATTGGGATTACAGATTGGCCCCGGAATACCTCGAATGGAAGTTTGGGCCTCCCTAAGCCAATCTACAATGAACTGGGGTGGGACCCACACCTATTTGGAGTCCCTAGGGCAAGGAGGACCCAACCCATGTGGTCCCACCAGCCGGATTGGTGGCTGTCCAGCGATGCCATCGCCAATCCGGCGATGCATCGCCGTACAATGGGCCCCATTTGGGTTGTGCTTTGGGCAGACACCCTAGAAGGGGTAGGGGAGGTCTCCTATATGTGGGCCGCACCTTAGAACCCCCTAAAAAGCATACTTTCTTCACAAACATCCCCTTCCAAGCCTCCGTTTTTTATTTTCTTGCTGCCCTCTCTTAAACCGCAGCTCCAAATCCCTTCCATTGCTAAAAACGATGCCTGTCCATCCTTCCATTGTGATTAGCAACCCTCTCCCTCTCCGATCTCGTCATTTGAAGCTCCCACAACCATCATGCAATGCTGAAATCGTGTGGAGCTCCATTCCCCTTTATAGTTCTCTTTTCCCTTTGAAAATCTAGCCTTTGGGAGCTTGATGCATCCCTCTACAGGGCCTAGATTCTTCTCAGTCCATTTGGACAACCATTTCTCCGCATTTCCTCCACTTCTCATGACTATTGTTAAGGCTATTTTAGCCTTTTTCTCCCTTTCCATCGTCCTCTCTCTCATATCCCTTTTATTTGATCCTCAGACTTATGAAAACCTGCTTACCCATCCCATTTCTCCACGTTCTTCGCTTGTTTGATTACTGTTTTAAGGATTTCTGTGTTTTGTTGTTGTTGGGTCTAGTGATGTCATAGGTAGAAATGTGTTTGCGTAATGTTTTGAGCTTAATATAGCCAAATGCGTTCTTGTCATAATTCATGTGAAACTTTACTCCATATATTGTGACATAATTTGACAAATGAAGTGCATGCCGTTTCGTTCACTGTAAGGTATTGTCCCTAAATTGGGTATATCCTTTTCCACTGCCATGTTGTAAATCCCGGGATTAAGCCTACAAAATTAGTTTTTATCCCACCCCACCCTCCTTCCAAGCATGCCACTTCCAATCCCGCCATGGGACTAGGAATGCAGTTCCATTTAATACAACTAAATGCTACTGGCCACATAGGCCCTTGGAGTTTTGAACCTAGAGTTAGCACTCCTAAATTTGAAGGATCTGACGACATAGGAAATCCAATTCCATTTACACAATTATGACCCTAAGCGAGAGCGATTCCCTGTACTAGTAATGGTATGAAACCATTTAGCATATAAGCTTAGGCTGTAGATTACAGACTAGTCTACTAGTTACCTAGAGTAGAGTAAAGCCTGTAAATGCTAAGGAATAGTAGGTTAGATCTGGTTAGAATGGGACTCCCTTCCTTGGATAGATCCTCATAACATCCATAGACTCCTTTAGTAACTCTCAGGAAGCTTATGTAACTTAGAACCATTCACTCTCAGGGAAGACTTATAAAATCCCTCAAGTCAAACTTAGAATAAACCAACACACCCCTTAGAATGGCCTTCCCCAAGGGCTTATTACATTCGGGAATGCGGAGTAAAGGAACTGCATGTAAGCGATGTATTCGCGGTTTGAATCGACTTCTTAATCCTAGTGGTTACCAATAAATCCAATGCTCTGATCAAGCAGAAGATCGGCATCGACTCAGATTAAGAATTGATACAATAAATCTTCCGTCCTAGCTAGACAGAAAGTCTATGTATCTGACTCAGACCTACTACACAACTTTTCTTCTGTGTTGGCCCGACCACCTACAACCAAAAGTTATTGCTTTACCTTTGGAAAATGTTGAGGACATCTAGCCAATAGAGAGTAGGCCTATTTCTACAACCATAGGTACCAATGCTATAGAACGCATCGCTAATAAAGAAAGACCAATGTAGTGAGAGGTTGTTTCCATTTTATGTCAAGGATAGCCCCTAAGTTGCGCCTCGTTCCGATCTACGGATCGATGCATAGATTCTTGAACCTTAAGTAGAAATAAGTTTTAAGGGGGATAGAACGTATTGAGTCCAATCCAGTTAGGTCAGCCAATGTAACCGTTCGATCAGAGTGGCGCAGCGGAAGTGTGGTTGGCCTCTTTCCCACTGGCCCAGGATCGAAACATTTGATTTAGGTTATACGTAGGGTTAGGTTATTAAATAGGATTGACCCTTCCTTAGAATGTCAAGACTGAAGTCTTGCTAGATACTCCTTACCCTTCGACAATTTTAAGGATAAAATTTTATTTTAAGGGGGGTAGATTGTAACACCCCGAATTTTCGCCAACCTGGGATTAGACGTCCTTAGGCAATGGGTCAAGTAAAACACCTGGGGAATCGCTCAGAACCCAATTTCATAGCCAAAGAAATCACTTAGGATTAATTCTTTTAGAAATTAAGCGTAAGTTAGCTAGCGCTACGCTGGAGTAGCTGTGAAATTCTCCCTGACCGCTTTAAATACGTTCTACAAGACTCAAAACTTGTAGAATCAATGGTGCTATAATACCCTGAAACCTAGGATCAAACTCTAAACCCGTTTGCTCTCATGAACTCTTTGAAACTTTGTATTGGATCTAGACCGCGCGTCAAAAGTCCGATACCTACAATCTTAAACAATTATGACTGCCTTATTGGACTTGACAATCGTTTCGAAAATCAAGGCCAACCGACATTCAGAGGCTATTTCATTGAGCCTGGGGTGAAGAGAGTGAGAATAGGGTTAGATTTGGAAATTTTAATCCCAATCTGGCACGTGACTTGAAGCGTTATTATTAAGCGTTCTGACCGTCAGAATTCAGCCAAATTACACCCTCGGACAGGAAAAATTTCTCTTTCATATCATGAGACTTATAGACCTGATCTAGGTGCGATGACCGCTGAACTGAAATTCGACCGCCACGTGCGATCTGCGAACTCTCTCGGTCTAAAAACTTGATGTGTGCAAGATCTAGTATGCATGAGTTTAAGTCCGACCGCGTTCGGTCAGGGGACCTCCAGAAATGCTCTTTTGGACCAGAACAGCCCTGATTTGGTTAGACCTCAAGTAAACATTGTTTCCAAGCCTAATTTGAAAAGTTTTAAGCTTATAAAAGGGGCTTAAACCCTCACTTCTCTCTCCCATCCGAATTTGCTAGAAACCCTAGCAAGAGTGAGAGAAAAAGTGAGAGTTTGTGAGAGAAGGTGGGAGAGATTTTCCTGCCACCTGCTGCCGCTGCTGCACGTGCTTAAGCAACATATCCCAATCACTTTCCCGGTGATTCTGATGCTTTTCTAGGTAAGGAAAACCCTGTCCACTTGTTGATTTCGCATTCCGTTCAATCAAATAGCAAAGTAGCTGATATAACTTGTGAAATAGGTTGCCTGTTCGCCGTAGACAAAGCATGTACGCTCCGTTCGAAGCGATACACATCTAGGGAAAAAGGTACGGATTTTAGACGCTTTGATTGGCTATTTTCAACGCTTTCAATGTCGTTTAATAGTAGATTATCGACGGCAACGCCATTTGACATGTACAACATGCTGTCCATTTCCTGTTTCGCAAGCAAACGAAAAATATGAGATTTAGGGCATTTTAGTCATTTGTAGGAAATACTGTAAACATCCATATTTTGCTAAAATGATTGACATGGATTTTTGTCGCCTTAGGATACTAGGAATGCGTGCATAATCTGTTTGGCGAAGAGATTCGCCCAACTGCGCACTTTGAGTCGACATACACTATGTAGACTTAGGTGTGTAGACTAAGTGTTTGTATAAATGTTTGTATTAGTATGTATTGAATTAAATGGTGTTGTGAATTAGTTTGAGATTGAATTCTCAAATAATACGCTGATGTAAATGATTTCCTTTGTGTCGGCTATATGTATGATTTCATTATATGTATGAAATGCATGTGTTAGATGATTTACTTAAGTTGTATGTTATAACATGTGTTAACATACTCATATTGTTGTATTTCATTTCCATTACTCTTATATGATTGACGAAGTGGATTCACAAATGATTGGGAGTATACTTAGTCCAGGCAGTCGGTAATCGAATAAATTCGTGGTTGGCTTATTTTTGCCACGAACGACGCGTCGATGAACGCGAGTCGTGTTTTGGAGTTTGCGGCAGTGGTTAGGCCACGCGAAGTGTTTTATGCACTTCATGTCGCTCAGCTTGAGATGCGCTCGTGCTAGTCGAGCCCGTCAAGTAACCCGACTGGCCATTGTATGTTCACCATGTATGTGTCATAACTGCTTGAACGTAGGGTACTGAACTTACCATTGAAAATCCTGTCAACCATAGTACCTTGATCCGTAAAGAATCATGAGCCGGGCATGGTGGTATGGGACACCGTGGTTGAGCTGTCGGCCTACGCTAGGGACACAAACCTCCCCATAGTGACCAGTGAGCACCTATGACTCGTGAGCAGATTATGGTGGTATGGGACACTATATTCTTGCTGTCGGCCTACACTGATCAGGCGACGAGCCCTTTGTAGTGACCGCGAGCATATTTTGAGTCTAGGGAGGTGACGACCCTTCCGTAGAAATGAGAGTACAGTAGGCCTGTATTGATAAGGTGATGGGGGAGCGGTGCAACGAGTGCGAGAAACAGCCCTGACTGTCCTTACAGTGACCTACAAAATATACATCGTATGAGATTACTAGGAGTGACGACCCTAGACAGGATCTGTGTTGGGATTGATATAAGGGAAGTACCTTAGTTTCCCAATCCTGTTGTATGAATGGACTTATAATAACTCGATAATCATATCACCATCACATTGCATGTGCCTGGAAGATATGGAGCGCTATGGGAAGAAAGCATGCCGCAGACGTAAGATGGTGCCGTATGAGGGAGATCATCGGTGAGGGCATCCATCATGTCACGTCATATTGCATTAACAACAGTATTAGGAATGTTTAATTTATTGCTTTACTATTATCGCGTGATTGATTTGAGAACACGCTAATCTTTGTTCTATTATTCCACTGAGTTAGCAACTCACTCCCACGTTATGGGTTGATGTTTTCGGACACCCACCAGTCCCTGTTTTGGTTGCAGATGATGGCGCTGCTTGAGAAGCGGAGCTGGACTTGATGATGAGGAGGAGGATCCCTCCTTTATGCGTGTTCTGATTGACGGGATTACAGAGAGGTTGATTAGATGCCTTGACACTTGTCATTTTATATTTTTAGAGCACTCATGTATATTCTTTTTGTTTACTTTTGGAGTATACATGTATGTACATAACCTGGTAACATGTTCACACTTTGGAGACATACAACAGTTTATATATGTTATACATACTATCACAGTCTTCCGCTTATTAATTTAACCGTCTCTGGAGTATGATATGTTATTTTGACTTAATCTCAATCTTGTTTAATGCCTGTTTACTAACAACATGCATCTAATATTATCTATGTTCCATAAATAACATTTTGGAACTCAGGAGTTGGGTTTTTTACTCGACCCCCGATTTTCGGGATGTTACAATATAATATATATAAAGGGCCCACCCTCCAGAGGGTCTGATGTTCTGGACAGTGTAGATCTATTGATTAAATCATAGTGGGTCCACACATGTGGCCCACCTCATCATAGCTATATGAATGCACACACACACACACATATATATATATATATATATATATCAATATACTATATTATAATATTAAAATTTATTATTCACTGAGGGTCCAACGTCCAGGGGCGTCTGGATGCTCTGGACGGTGTGGATTTAATCCACAATACCATGTGGGTAGGCCCCACTGTCCCGACCCCTAGACGATGTGGATTCAATGCATATACCATGGTGGTTCCACACGTGTGGCCCACATCAGCCATGGATCAACTGATACTTGTGTTTTCCTTCGATCAGGCCTGTCCAAATGGACTGCCATGTGGGCCCACTCGGTGGACGGCATGGATGAAATACTTACTTCATGATGGTCCACACACACACACCATCCATACAAGAGATAGAGAGAGAGAGAGACGGTGAGATAGAGGGACCCCGCCACTATGGGCCCCTCTCTACATTGTATACATCAATGTGGGTCCGACAACAAGTGGACCCTAAAATTAAAATCGACGATGAATCACCCACCCATTGGCCTCCTTGGTCCCTTGGACTCCTATGCTCCTTGCCTTCAATTTTGATGGAGGTAGATGATGAATGAATGGTTGAGATGGGAGATGAGTAAGTGGGAAAGTGGGACACACTTGAATGTGGTTGCTGTTTTGACATCAGCTAGTTCTGCGGGTCTGATCATGCGATATGTGTTAAATCCAGACCGTCCATCTGTGCACCAACAGCAGTAGTTGGCTGCTGGATTGACGTCAACAAGTTCTGTGAGTTTGATAAGGAGGTATGTGTTATATCCAAACCGTTCATCCACTTGCGAGTTCGTCTTAAGGCTGGAGACGAGAAATAAGACAGGTTAGTCTATCAGGTGGACCGCACTGCAAAGATCAGTGGAGGATTGAACGTCTACCATTGAAACCCATTTGGGATCACAGAAGTTTTGGATCAATATGAAATTTATTTTTCCTATTAATTCAGGCCTTTGTGACCTTATGAACAGATTGGATGAAAATAAATGTTGCGGTGGGACCCACCTTGATGTATGTGCTAAACATCCATGTTGTTCATCTAGTGGGCCCTTTGGAATTTGCAGGGCTCACCCCAATATGATGCATTTGAGGCCCATACGTTAAGGCCCATGAGATGTATTTGTGGCCTATTTGGCATGGCCCAATATGATGTATTTATGGCCCAATGTGATGAATATTTGGCCCATGTGATGAGGCCCACTATGATGTATATGTGACCAAAGAGTGAGGCCCAATGTGTTGTATATGAGGCCCATATGATGAGGGCCGATGTGTTATATATAAGCCCATGTGATGCGCCCCACTTGATGTATACGAGGCTCATTGTGATGTATGAGACCCTTGTGTAAGGCCCATTATGATTGTATAAAGCCCATTATGATTGTATGAGGCCACTGAGATTGTACGTGGCCCATTGTGATTGTATGAGGCCATTTCCCCATTGTAAGTTAGATTCTATGGTGGGTCATACTCTAGAAGCAATGGTGGTTGAATGTCCACATTGTAAACCTCCCTAGAGCCCATTATTAAGCCCATTTCCATCTTCTCTTGTTGGGTTACCCCAAATTGTTAGACCCACCTTGATGTTAGTGATACACATTAGGCTACCCAAACTGTTGGGCCCTCATTGATGATGGTGCCTTACACCATGCCTTGTAGGATTACCTTCACCTTGGAGCCCCCCTCGTGTGTATATTAGGCCTCATACAGAAGTCCAGTTTATCGTGCGATAGAGTAGGTAAGGAAGCCCACTTATTGTACTTAGACTCGACTCTGCTCTCGGTGGGGGATATTGTGATGCTCTGTCACTGTTGCACATGCGGGTACATGTGGGCGAACACTAATGTGAGTAGGGCCTAAAGGCCTGAGCGAGCTACTAGTGATTGGCAGGTTACTGTACTGGCAGGCTACTATTCATACAGTGAAGGCTGAACTTTGTCCCACATCGAAAGTATCGTCCGATGTTGTGGTGGCAATAAGTTAGATTCCTTCCTTAACTGTCGTGACACATTTTAAATCAGTGAGCTTTGGTAAAGCAGTCTATATCACCCCTTACCGTAGACAGAAGAATATGCAGTATCAGGTTTGGTGTATCCACTGTTTATAGTCTATCTTGATATTTAGACTAGATTCATCGTCCTTCTGTGGACCTCATCATTCGTATGGATGTTGTGAGGGATGATTGATTAAAGCATATGTCATTGGGTTGAGATTTTTATGGGACTCCTTATGAAACGGAGTTACCCCCACATGATCGCGCGATACGCACAGGTTTGATGCATGGCCTAGATACGACTGACGATATTCGTGAACTCGTCAGGATTTACATATTACATTGCATCCTTAGTATATAATATTTTGGCTTACTATGTCTCCACATTTCATAGCTGATCTACAATGCTTCCTTAATATATGATATTGGCTTATTATGTTTTTGCATCTCATAGCCTCGATAAGGCTGATGGTATTTATGGACTTAGCGGCATGTTTCTGCATTGCCCTAATATTGCATACTTAACACTTACCATACGCACACACTTATACCACCCTCTCATCTTTTTATAAGCTTATGCACGATAGATGCGTGTAGGTGGCGTTAGGTCACATCAGCATTAAACTTAGAGCATGCAACTATCTTCTGGATCTTTTGATTATTGATATTGTATTTTCCTTACGCATTATACTCAAAGTTTTTTATCTTACTGGATTTGTAATGATGTTATTGGTTGTTGTTTGTGGGTTATGCTTATCGTTTGTTTATTACGATCAAATTCATGTTGAAAATCCTCCTTGTAGGATCTGAGGATCAGAACCTGGTATATAAGTGCAGGGAGACAAGAATCGGGTACTACAGAGGTTATCGGTGGCGGATTTGGTGATCAAAAATTTTGTGAGCCTAGTTTTCGAGTTTGGGGTGTGACAGTCATCAGGACGAAGCAAGCTATATGGAACACCTCAAGAAGGTCTTGCAAGTGCTCACTGAAATTAAGTTATATCTCAATTTTAAAAAATACAGCTTTTTAACTAATAGTCTGTTGTTTTGGGGCTTTATTGTGACGTTCACGTGCATTCGAGTGGACAATGAAAAAGTGAAAGCCATCAGGGAATGGTCAGTTCCAACAAACATTTACAAGGTACGAAGTTTTCACAGATCGACGAGATTCTATCGTCGGTTCGTGAAGAATTTTAGCACGGTTGTGTCACCAATTACAAACTGCATGAAGAAGGGAGACTTTCCGTGGACTAACAAAGTTGACAGTAGGTTTGCCGAAATTAAGCACATGTTCTTCATAACCCCGGTTCTTGTACTTTCCAACTTCGAAAAATTATTCGAATTAGAATGTGTTGCTTCATATGCCAGAATTGAGGGAGTTTTGTCTCAAGAATGTGGGTCAGTAACCTTCTACAGTAAAAGCGTAACAATGCACGCAAAAAGTGGTCGACCTATGAGCTTGAATTGTACGTCGTGGTCCAAGCACTGCGGCATTAGCAATATTACTTAATTCAAATGGAGTTCATTCTTTACACAAACCATCAAGCTCTCAAATTCATTAATAGCCAAACTAACGTGAATCGTGTGCATGCTAGGTGGATTTTATTTTTATAAGAATTCACGTTTGTATTTAAATATAAGTTTTAGTAGTAGAATAAAGTGGTTGATGCACTAAGCTACCTACAACTTTGTTAGTCACTACGAGCAATGAGGTTTTCGGGTTTGAGCGCCTTAAGGATATATATGCTGACTACGACGACTTCAAGGATGCATGAGTTAGATGCTAAGAAGGTCACCCTAGTGACCTACATATGCAAAACAAGTTCCTTTTCAAAGGGAATCGACTGTGCATTCTCAAAAGCTTGTTGAGGGAGCAAATCATCCAAGAGCAACATGAAGGTGGCCTTAATGGATACCTTAGATGGGACAAGATGTGAGCTCTTGTTGAAGAACGGTACTACTGGCCGTAATTAGTACGTGACGTGGGTAGAGCAATGCAGTGCTGTCATGTTTACCAGGTCTTTAAGGGGTAGTCTTAGAATACAAGTCTCTACACCCCGTTAGTTGTGCCTGACAACCCTTTGAAGGGCCTATCTATGGATATCGTGTTGGGTCTTCCAAGAATACAATGTGGTATGGATTCGATGTTCGTGGTGATAGATTATTTTTCGAAGATGACACACTTCATCCCATGCAAGAAGACCCTCGATGCGACACACATAACGAATCTATTATTCAGAGAGGTCATGTAACTATACAAGGTTCTCAAGATTATCACTTCTAACCGCGATACAAATTTCATTAGCCACTTCTGGAGGACTTTGTAGAATCAATTTGATACATAATTTCAATTCAGCAGTGCCTATCACCCGCAACGAATGGGTAAATTACTGAAGTTGTGAATCGTATGTTGGGAAACCTCCTTCGATATATTTTAAGAGAAAAACTGAAGTAAAGGGATTTGGCCTTGTCTTGAGCAAAGTTTGTATTCAACAACATAATGAACCGCTTGATAGGGAAGTCCCCGTACTAGGTTATTTATGGTTAAGTGTCTCGCCACATACTTGACTTGGTCCCTTTGCTCAAGCTCCCATGCATGAGCATTCCAGCAGAACATATGGCAGACAGAATCATGGTTATTCGTGCGGAGGTGCAAGACAAGTTATATGCCTCGAACAATAAGTACGGGGAGCAAACCGACAAACATCGGTGGCAAAAGGTGTTCGAGATGGGCGACCAAGTTATGGTCCATCTACGCAAGGAGAGATTTCCGAACAAGACATACAACAAGTTGAAGAACAAAAATATTGAACCGGTACCGATTTTCTGTAAAGATTAATAACAACGCTTACGTTATTGATCTTCCTGATGACATGGAGATCTCGCATACTTTCAACGCTGCGAACCTAACTGAGTATCACAAACCAAAGCAGGATGAGAACTCGAGGAAGAGTTCTTTTGAAGTGGAGGAGACTGATGTAGAGTGGGTCGTGGACAATGTCATGGCCAAGATGGACCAGAAAAGAACCGGTCAGTGACAGAAGTGATTCAGACCATTAGAACCTTAAAATGGGCATATCTCGCAAATCGAAATGATTTACTTTACGTACAATATATAATTTTGTGGTAGGAGAAGCTACTTTAGCCAACCAATTTGGCTACACCGGGTTCCCCATGTCGAATATGCGAGATTCCATCAGATCAACGGTTGAAAATTCATTTTATTTCCATTTTTACTAATTGCAAATGTTAGTTTGATTATAGCTCTTCATCCTTTGAGTTTTAGGAGTTGTGCCCAACATAAAAAGTGTTTAGAAAAATTAGGAGAATAATGTGGTTAAGTCAAATAGGACACTACCAATAAGTAGTAAAATGACTATTTATAGTAAGTTACGAATTTTAGGGAGTTAGAGTTTTATTTTGAAACTTCTTCCAAGGTTTGGTATCACTATTTAAATGATTGTAAATTCATTTTTATTATCTACTAATGAAATTTTGAATTTTCTTTAATTTATTTCTTTTTTTTTTTTTTCCTTTGTAGATTCCAAGTCTCAGTGAGGAGTCTATATCAACATGTCCTACGGTGCTCGCTGAACCTCAACATGTCCTTCCCTACGTCAGTGAACTATATCATATGTGCTAATTTGCCACTGAGCATGTAAGTGAACTATAACTGACGTGTACCTTAAAGTAGCCCACATTTTTAATCCATAAGCCCGTGATACGTCGACACTTGCCAATAAGCATTTGTGTATAATAGTCACGTATACTTGTTAAGACAGTGTTTAATAAAAACACGATAATCTACCCATGAGAGCTAATTAAAGTTAGCCTTAGTGGAACAGATGTATTCAAAATAACCTATAGCCTATTTGAATGATCTTTGATGATAATCAAACGGCCCTTGCTGACAGTGGAGTGTGTATACTAATTTTTTTAAAAAAATAAATAAATAAATAAATCAAACGGCCCTTACGTGTCCCTTCCTACATATTCAACTCGACCATAAGAAGACAATAATCAATCGTATAGATTCAATGGTGTGTGAAATCAGATGGTTAAGATCGTCTCACAGTTATTTTAGGCTATGCCCAGTTAAGAACGTGGCCCATGATTTTAAGGGTTTGGATTGATGTGCATGTTTGCCACAAGATCCTGGATCAGTTGCCAGAAAACAATAATTTGGGTTACCGTAATTTTTAATAATCTGCAGGTCAAGAGTACAAAATCCTCGGAGAGGAGGCGTGGAACTTGTGGGCCATAACGTGGATAACTTGGAAAGCTTTATTGGCTATGCAAGATGGGCCATAACGTGGATAACTTGGAAAGCTTTATTGGCTATGCAAGATGGGCCATGGTGGTGGTTGAAGGAAGATAATTTTTGTTTGGACCATATATATATTTAATTATTTATCGGTTTGGCTAACCACCCCACGCTAGCTAATAAAGTCCTTGAAGCTGTTGATTGTCACATTGGTGACTTATAATCCATTTGAACCGTTCGTTCATTCATACAATTAGGAGCAAGACACGGAGTAAAAATCATTCCAGCTAATCAGATGATCCTAAGCATCCGATCAATATCATGGGTGATAGATAGCCAAGATAGAAATGTACAATATATCCATGATATTCGTTGATCAGAGATGGGTACCTTGGGTCCTAGTCCACCCCAAGAAGCCATCAATGAATTAGTGGTTGATACTAGCCATAGATCTGTAACAAATATCCAAGATGAAAAAAAAAAAAATTTTAAAATGATCCATTACAATCATTACCTCTTTTGCATCCAAACAAAGCAACTTGAAATCGAAGACAATCGGAGGTCAAGAAAATCAACAAACCTTCCCGTAAGAAATGTTCATTATTACAAGGTACGTTTGGTTGCACATTTGGATCTAACAACATCCCACTGATACCGTAATTGCTGGCCATGAACACATACAATCACAGTATCCGAGTTCGTTCTGATTTGGGGTTGCCAATCACCCACTAATTACTAATGGAACTCAGAACCACAAGGAAAAATCTCGTTCGCCAGATATGTTGAAACAATGAGCACTCAAACGCACCACGCCACCTTGGTTATGTACAATGATGAAGAAGAAAAAGAATATAACCTCAAGCATGATAATATCGCATTTAGTATTTAAAAATCTTTAGCGGTTCATGTATGCACAAGCCATGCATAGGATATTCTTGTATATCTTATGCAGAGATTATATATATATATATAATATGGTTCTATGCAGTTGAGCTCATGAGAACTTCCCACAAGGTCGAGTTGTGTGGGCCCCACTGTGATGCCTGTTGAACATAAACACCATACATTTGATGGGTCGCCTTTAAATTATGGAATATCTGAAAAATCAACCCTACACAGAACTCAGGTGGGCCATACCATGTAAAATCATGTGAGACATGCTTAAAGCATATAAAAGCACTTGGTGGGGCCCACCTAAAATTTGGAAGCATCTGAAACTTGGTTTGACCCCTCATCCAACTGGGACACATATAATGGATGTACTGGATTTGTGAACCACAACTCAGTGGGCCCAACAAATGATTATAAATGTTTTAATGGGAGGGTAACCCCTCTCAACTTTTGTACGTGGTGTGGCCCACAAAAGTTATTGATTGACTTGGTTTTAAAACCCGAGGTCCACCATGGAATGGTGCATCTGAATGATGGGGTAGATGTTTGACACCCATCATGGTGGGGCCCACACAGCTCATAGAACCATTTCCATATATATATATATATATATATATAGAGAGAGAGAGAGAGAGAGAGAGAGGAATGCTCACCTGTCCATCTTTTTTGGTGAAAAGTCATGCACACATCTGCACATGTCGTGGACACAAAATCTGAATTGTCCACGTAACACAGCACCCATGAAACCCCCCATGGACTAAATGTTAGCCTTATCCAAAACTTTAGTGGGCCATGGCTAAGGGAGAGGCAAATCAAGCGGGAAAATTGTTTCCATTTGCTATGGCCCACCGGGGTTTTATATTAGGATAAAAGCAAGGCCCTCGGGATTTCATGGCATGCTGCATTACACTAGCCATTCTGATTTTGTGCCCATGGCAAGTGCGCAAAAGTGCTCACAAGTTCTCACCTTTAAAGGTCCCTAGGAGCATTCCTCTCTTTGTATATATAGATGTATATATAGAACAGGGATAGAAAAATTGTGTTTGTTGCAATATTTTTGGGCCACATCATCACATATTGCCTTAAATATAACAGCGCTAAGATCGTCAGAAATGATGTGGACCCATCGCTAAGATCGTCAATAATGATGTGGACCCATCACAATGCACAAAAATAGGAAATTTTCATTTGTGTCAACTAAATGATTTAGATTCTTATACATATAGACAGAATTTTTTTTAAATTAATTTTTTTAATTGTATTTTTATTTTTTTTATATCAAGACATGGGTAAACTCGTTATCTTAGGTTTCATTTAACAAGAGGAATATCAAAAAACACATGTTTCCATGTAGTCCAGCCCATTTAACCACAAACCCTTCTCTGTTGTTGTAGGATGGGACCACATGCCTGTGCAATCAGATGTTCACAACCATCCATTTGGTGCACCTCATAATGCATGGGCCACCCTACAAAAGTTATGCCGAAAGGATATCTTAATCTACGTTCTTTCTCTTTTTTTCTTCTTTTTCTTTTTTTGTCTTTTAAAATTGGATGGTCTCGAATTATTAATCAGTGTGAATTTCAGCATGAGACACGTCCACACCAGGCTTTACCATATGGATGGTTCAGATCATCTGATGAATGACCACACAAGTACACATGATGGAGATGTGTCTAAGTTGCCACTCAATATTTTGAATATTGTCCATCAATTGGACAAATATATGCACTGTGGGTGTTCTTGCAGCTGGTTGTTGGCTGTAGCCATTGCTAACATCCTCCACTTTTCTTTCCTCTTCATTTCTTCTTCATTAGCCATAGCCTCCCGTTGGTCGAGCTCTTGAATGCATTTCCCATACATCCTCGGCTCCATTTCTTCTAGCATTGTCTTCCTGCTAATGGTCAGTTGTCGGATCGTCTTGCTCCAGTGCCACTTAATGTTCCTCTCTATGGCTTCCACCACTATCGAAAGTACTTTTTCAATAGCCTCGGATGTCATTCTCACAAAATGCTCGTTGTTCCAAACGTACAGAGCCCGCTCTACGACCTAAATGATTCCATGGTTAAAATTATTTTGGAAATATGATAAAAACTGCCTTTTTCTCTACTTAGGTAAAAAGAAACTTCTTACTTTAAAAGCATGAATATTGATTTCTTGGATAAAACTATATAAACCTAGACTTCCAATTTCATTAGAAATATTTTTTGTGTTTAATTATTGACCTTTTAACATTTTTATAAAAATTACTCCAAATAAAGTAATACCACTGTTATTTTATTATGTATTTTTCATTTTAAAAGATTTTATAGAGAGTTTGATTCCCCTTTATCAAAACATGTTAGTTGGATGAAGATCAAGCTTGCGTTCGGCCTTTAGCGCTTTGGGGGGATAAAATAATTAGCGGACTTTGGAATTTCTAACTCTGGGTAGAATTTCCAAATCCATGAAATGATAAATTCATGAAAAGGCTCTTTCTTTCTGATACAACGCCAAAGAGTTCTGGCCCAAGACCCAAAACTAGGCTAAATCATGTATCCATATAGGATTGATCCATGAATAGTGGATGTTAGATTATAAATTCCATCCATCTAAAACTCTCATCTTTAACTTTAAAAAGAGAGAAAGCACTCGTATTTTATTCAAACCCTAATGAAAAAATCGGGCTTGAAAACCCTATTTTGCATGAAATTGTAAAACTTAACAGTGGACCGATGGTTGACCGTGAACATCATAGTGAGTCACGGATGACTGTGAATTCTCACAATGGACTGTGCTGTGCAGAATGCAAAGCATTTGAACAACAATCTCTACCTGACTTGCATTCTTTTAAGTCATCCTAAAGACCTCTCATGTAACCTCTACCTTGAGCGTAGACTACTCCTTGCATTACTCCATCTGGAAGGCAGTTCCATCCACACCCCTGTGCAAGGGTGTCCTATCTCATTAATGGCTAGTGAGATTAATCAAGCTTGAGCAATGCTTGAACTTCTCTATGGTCATCGGCTTTGTCAATATATCTATTGTATTCTTATCCGTATAAATATTTTGAAATAGAATTTCCCTTAAAGTAATGAGCTCCCGTATCTTATGGAACGTCACGTCGATGTGCTTGGTTCGCGTGTGATACACCTGATTCATCGCCAAATGAATAATACTCTGACCATCACAATGCAACCAAATCGCCTCTTGCTTCAACCCGAGTTCACCTATCATACCTTTAAACCATAGTGCCTCCTTTGACGTTTCTATCACAGCCATATATTCCATTTTAGTTATAGACATGGCTATCGTAGACTATAGTGTAGATCTCTAATCTACTGGTCTTCCTGCTAACGTAAAAATATATCCTATAGTGAACCTTCAATTGTCTATATCACTTCCATAATTCAAATCCATGTAACCTACAACTCCACCTAAGGCATTGTGTCCTCTAAATATAATTTAAGTATCAACTATGCACTTAAGATACCTAAGAATTCACTTAACAACATTCTATTGTTCTTTCCCTGGATTCACCATGTACTTGCTAACCACACTGACTACCTATGAGTTGTTCGGCCTTATGCAAACCATTGCATATGTTAGACTCCCCACTGTACTAGCATATGACACCCATTACATTGTGAAATCTCTTCTTTTATACTTGGACATGACCTCACTGACAACTTAAAGTGACCTACTAAAGGTGTGTTAACTGTCTTAGCACTTTTCATGTGAAACCTCTCTAATACTTTCTGCGCATAATTCTTCTAAGAAAGCCACGATTTTCCAGACTCATTTTCTCTGCTTATCTTCATGTGCAGGATCTTCTTCGTAGTGCCTGGATCCTTTATGTCTAACTCCTTACTTAACAGAGACTTAAGCAAGTGTATCTCTATCTTGTCCTTTCTAGCAATTAACATGTCATCAATATAAAAGCATCAGTAGAATGTAGGATCCGTCCTTAAGTACCCAATAGCAGATGCATCAATCATACTCGTACCTGTTATACCCAATCTTAACCATGTATAAATCGAACAGCTTGTACCACTGCCTCGAAAACTACTTAAGCCCATACAACGAATTCTTTAGCTTACACATGTGGCCTTCCTTACGAAGCTCCTCGAAACCTTCAGATTACCTCATGTAAATGACTTCCTCCAAGTTCCCATGAAGGAATGACGTCTTCATATCGAGCTGCTCTAACTCCAAATTGGATTCCGTTACCATTGCTTGTAGCACCGTGATTAAGACATGTTTCATAAATGGGGAGAAAACTTCATTGTAATCCACTCCTTCCCTCTGCGAGTATCCATTTGCTACGAGACTTACCTTGTACTTTTGACCATCCTTTTCTATTAATGCCTTTTTCTCCTATAGACCCATTTACACCTTATAGCCCACTGACCTTTAAAAAGTTTCACTAACTCATATCTTTAATTCCTTTAGAGCGATCTCATCTCCTTTGTCATAGCCGACAACCACTTCTCACCATCCTTTTCAAATTTTTCTTCTTAAAAAGTGGAGGGATCTCCACTCCCTATAAATAATGCAAAAACAGCATGTCCTCGAACTCATATTGAACCATGGCTCTAATGTTTCTTCTCCCTATTTTGGCTATACTTTCCTAAGTATCCTACTGATTATTTTACTCAGTCTCATATTTCTGCTGATTTTCACCTTCAGTAACCTACTCAATTGGCTCCACCTACACAAAAAATTTCTTAGTCCCAACATGATTTTCTAACTTCTCTGTTGCATCTTCCTTGTTTGTTTTCAGTGTGATGCCTCATCAAAGATGACATCTTTGCTAATAACCACCTTTTAAGCAACTGGATCCTAAAGTTTATAGCCATTAACACCTTTCTCATACCCGAAAAATATGCACTTCCTAGACTTCTTATCCAATTTTGACATATGTCCGCTTTACATATGAACATATTTTGGACACCTGAAGATTTTCATTCCTGAGTAATCAACATCCTTGCATGTCCAAACTTCCTCTACAACCTTGTAGTATAGCACTATAGATGGTGAGTGATTTACTATGTGGCATGACATATTCTCCGCTTTGGCCCATAAGCTTTTAGGTAGCTCACATGCAACCGCATACTTCTTGCCCTCTCTAACATAGTTCTATTCATCCTCTTTACTACCACGTTCTGTTGTGGGATCCCTGGAGTTAAGAAGTGTCTTGTGATACCTTGATCCTTATAGAATTTTATGAATTCTGCCTCTTTGTACTGCATGCCATTGTCTGACTTGAGACACTTAACCTATCTCCTGGATTGCTTTTCTACTTTTACCTTCCATTACTTAAACCTAATAAACACTTCCAACTTGTACTTCATGAAGTAGACCCAAGCCTTCCTCGAGTAGTCATCTATGAAGGTCACGAAGTACCATTCATCTCCCTTAGGTAGTACTGTCACTGGCCCCCACACATCGGAATGAATATAGTCGAGCACCCCACTGCTAGCGTACGTAATAGTCTTAAACGTTACCTACACTACTTGCCTAGAATGCAATGCTCACAAAAATTCACCTGGTATGCCTTAACTTCCTTCAACAGTTTCCGTTTATGGATTTTCATCATGCCCCTCTTGTTCATATACCCTAACAGCATATGCCATAGATTTGTATCATTTGTGCCTGATTCTACATGTGAGGTGGTAGTGGCCTCACTCATAATTGAGCTTCCAACTAACTTTTAAATTATTTTCCACCTTATGCCCCTTCATTAACACCATTATACCTCTAATGACTTTTAATACATCGTTGGGTGTAGTGAATGTGCAACTGTTTGCATTTAAAACCCGTAAGGATATTAAGTTTTTCTTTAGCTTTAGGACATGCCTGGCATCAACAAGAGTCTAAATGGCTCCATCAAACATTCTTACCTTGATGGTCCATATTCTGATGGCCTTGTATGATGCATCATTTCCCATTAAAACACTTCCATCATCACACGACATGTAGGAATTGAACCAAGTCCTATCTGAGCATAGGTCATATGAACATCCCAAGTCTAGAATCCAAGTGTCTGAGAGATGACTCATATGTGAAGAGACCGAGAGAAGTCTCCTTCTGAGTTCTCTTCTACTACACTCGTCGATTCACCTGTTTTCCATTTCCCTTGCTTTTGCTTTCCATGTCATTATTTAGTTTCTAACAATTTTTCTCGAAATTCCATTAATGTTGCAATAGAAGCATCTGTCATTAGCCTTCGACTTTGATCTGAACTTTTTCTTTATGACAGACTAAGATCGCTCCACGTATCAACCACATCTTGGACCCCCTTTCTCGACTAGCCTTTTTTTTTAAAAAAAAAAAAGTGAGAGATATTGTATTGCATTACGAATAAAGCTCAGGGCTGTACAACTCTAAAACTAATTCGGGCTAGGACATCAACAAAATGAGAAGGCTTGCCTATCCTATGGGAAAATGAAAGAAAGGGGCAACAACTAAGAGAGATTGACCTCTCTTAAGTATCCTAAACCTACTTTATCTAGGAATATATTGCCCTTGATAGCAGGCGGGAGGGACTCCTTAGATTTGAAAATCGTCTCTAATTGGATCTCACTCCCCAGCCTGGATAGATCACGAGCCATATGAGATATACGAACCTCTAAAGTGCGTCAAAGCGCCTCGATCCTTTTCCTCTAGTACCACTAAACACATGACCCACATGTCTCCTTTGTAAGGGCCGTTACCACGGAACTAGAGCCACTATACACCTCAACTCTCGAGTACCCTAATACGGCACACTGCGCAATGTCATCCAGAATCGCCCTAAACTCCGTCATAGTGTTAGAACCTCTCCCATACCCAAATGAAAAAGCAAACAGGAAGGCTCCATTACAGTCTCTACCCACTCAACCACCTCTAGAAGGACTCAAGTTTCCCCTCGCTGATCCGTCGACATTCACTTTGACCCAGCCCCGAGGCTGCCTTGACCACTTGACGATTAATGGCGCTAGTTGTTTGGGCAGAGGGATGCTGATTCCAAGCGTTTAAAGCGAAACACGAATGGGAAGAAGCAAGAATTTGGGTGACGGAAGGCCCTCAGTTAAAAGCCTGACCTAGCGCAGGACGTTCATGATAATCGTAGACACTCACATTGCTTGGTTGTTGAAGAGGGCCTTGTTCCTAGCTATCCACAACTCCCAGAAAATGAAGGGAGGAATCAGACCTTTAAGAAGGAGAAGGGAACATGATCTCGGTGAGGAAACCCACCATCTAGCAGCAATGGAGGTGGCAGCGGTTACCCCTAAAGCTTGAACGTTGTAGGCCTTAATGGAGAAGCCCCACACTTGGATTGCAACTTGACTATTCATAAAGATGATCCACTGATTCTAGATGCGGTGAAAGAGCGTAGCAGATGCACCTTGAGGCCAAGCTGACCCCTTTCCTCTATACAGCCACCTCAACTGGAACAGCTCTTAGGAGGATCTTCCAGGATAGTATCAAAACTTTGGGCAGAAGTTTGGCATGCCAAACCCTTTTGTCCTAGCTCCTCTGCTCAGCTCTTGGCCTAATAGATTGCCATGCCTTACCTATAGCGAGTTCACTATTTTCTGAATCAATCTAGACGCACTTATCTTCTGTTGGAGAGGTACAAAAGCCTCCCTTTCTGATGAGATCCACCACCTACTGAGGGAGAATACTGCCAGCTAATGTTGGGGACTTCCAACCTGATGGCCCAATGAATTCATTGACAGAAATTGCTTCTTGCCTTGGAGGAACTGGACGTATAGGCTATACGTGCTGAGGGGGCCCAACCCCGACCAATCATCAACTCAGAAGCTGATATTGACTTTGTTAATCAGCCACCGAGTATGCTCAACCACCACAAGTACTACTCTGTCCACTTGTTTCCAGAACGGGGATGATGAGAATAATTGACTGGATACCGCGGAAGAAGAGTTACTGTCCACATGGTACTTGGTTCTCACGAATCTATACAGTAGCTGTGAGTGCCTCGAAACCTGACCATCCAGCCAAACTTCATGTGAAAGGCCTGAATAACGGATTTTAGGCTTCTAATACCCGGTCCCCCTTCCGATTTCGGCAGGGATAGCTTTTTCCAGCTGATCCAGTGGCATTTTTTTACTATTTTCTTCCCATTCATAGAAGAAATCCGAAAATGCCTTCTCCAGGTCACTGAGTATGCTAGCAGGAATATCCATAGTTGTTAAGGTATGAACTGGCACACTAGATACATCATGATTAATTAAAGTCAGCCTACCAGCCTGGGAAATAATTTTACTCTTCCACCCAGCAATCGTTTGTTGAATTTTTTCAACCAAGCTTTGGAAATACACTTTCTTCTCTCTACCTTGGAAAATTGAGATGCTGAGATACATGAAAGGGGGCTTCAACCTTAAGAAAGCCAGGGATTCGATAGGCCAATCTGATACGAGCCTCATAAATCAATGACGAAGGGATGAAGAAGCTCTTGTCCTTGTTAATTTTTTGGCATGATTCCCTCTTGTGGTCCCTGAGGAATTTAACCATCACCTTCAAAGAGGCCCTGCTACTAATAACAAACAGGATCGTATTGTCTGCGAATAGGAGGTGAGAAACTGGAGGGCAATCTTTACGAGTCTTGAACAATAGGCACGTTCCTCCAAACATAAGCCGATTGACACCCCTGCGCAGAACCTTCGCTGCTATGATGAAAAGGCCTGGGGAAATCGGGTCACCCTGGTGAAGCCCTTTAGCTGATTTGAAGAAGCCAACCACTTCTCCATTAATCAGGATGGAGAGCCAAGAATTGGCCCAACATCTTTCCCCTATGTCAATCCAGCCTAAAGCGAACTCGAATCTGGCTAGGACTTTTTTCAAGAAGTTCCAGTTGAGCCTGTCATAGGATTTTTTCATGTCTAGCTTCAACAAGATGTTGCCTCCTCTTAAAGCTTTGTTGATGTCTTAAAAGATTTCCTGAACAAGATCTTCGGTTTCTGCTATCGATCAGCCCTGCACAAAAGCCCATTGCTCTGGAGAAATGATTTTTAGCAGAATTTTACCCAACCTAGCAGCCATAACTTTAAAGAATATCTTATATATGCAATTACATATGCTGATTAGCCTGAAATTTGAAAATTTGGAAGGGGAACTTATCTTGGGGAAGAGACATATGAGGGATGAAGTTAGAACTCTAGAAAGGATTCCTCGTTTAAAGAATAATCTAGTCGCTAATATAATGTCTTCACCTACCGTGTCCCAACACTTTAGGAAGAATGCCCCAGAAAAACCATCAGGACCCAGGGCACCATCAGGAGGAATCGAATGAGCCGCATCTCTAACTTCCTCCCAAGACGGTTCCATCATCAAAAATTGGTTGTCCTCTTCAAAAAACAAAGATAAGATGGCAAAAGTTAGATCTCCCCCGTGAATGTCGCCTTCATCATGCATAACTTTACAGAAGAACTCAATTGCCTCTAACTTAATCTCATTGTTGTGAGATAGACATACCCCATCATCTCTCTTGATTTCCAGAATCAAAGCTCTTCTATCTCGGCCCGTGGCAGCCGTATGAAAGAATTTAGTGTTGCGGTCTCCTTCCTGTAACCAATGTTTTTGAGTTTTTTGTTTCCAGAAAATATCCTCACACAGTTCCAGCTGCGTCAGCCTGTTAGACTCTAATCTCAGGGAATCCAGCCGGGATGGATCATTTGAATCTTGCTCTTCCAATTCTGCCTTGTCCAAGTCTTCTATAGCCAATTTAAGATTCTTGAAAATGTTGTCAAACAATTCGCATTCCAAAACTTCAGGGCCCTCTTGACATTCCTGAGTTTGCTGATGAGAGCATGAAAAGGATCTCCATCAACATTTAAAGAGCATGACCTACAGATTAGGCCTTTGAAGCTATTGTCTTTGGTCCACATGCATTGGAACCTGAAAACTTTTAGAGTAGAAGGTCTCGGCTGAGGAAAAACAAGAAGTAGGGGGCATGATCTGAATTCCATTTGGGGAGATGTTTGACATGGCTATCCTGAAACTGCTAAAACCATAGCAAATTACTACACGCTCCGTCTAATATTGTCCACCAACGTGGCTACCCCACTTGGCTATTCACCCACATGAACCTATTCCCTGTGAAAACTAAATCTTAGGGACCTGCCCTATTTAAAGCCTCGATAAATTCCCCTGCACTACGAGTATCAAAATTGGATGAGCCACGTCTTTCCGATGGGGATAGGACTGCATTGAAGTCCCCACACACAGCCTAAGGGGCAGCCATTTGATCCCCTAGCATAGCTAGGTCATTTCACAGGTTTCTTCTCAATAGTCTTCAGCATTTGGCATAAATGAAGGAAATTTACACCTTTAAAATGTTCCCACGGATTCCCACAGGCATGGACAACATTTAGTCCGAAGCCCCCGTCACTTGAATGGATAGTAAGGATGAAGCGAACACCTAAATCTTACTGCCCTGATCCACATTCAAGAAAGAAGAATGAAAGCCCAGTTTCAGGCCAGTACGGATCCTTTTCTCATCCCTAAGCATCGGTTCCAACATGGCAACCATGGTAGGTTTAGACTATCTCACGATACTCTTTAGAGTACGAATTGTGGGAGCATTTCCCACCCCGCACATACTATGTGGGATTTGGTAGCTGGTATGTAACACCCCGGATTTTTGCCAACTTGGGATTAGACGTCCTTAGGCAATGGTTCAACCAAAACACCTTCGTAACCGCTCAGAACCCAATTCCATAGCTAAAGAAATCACTTAGGATTAATTCCTTTAGAAACTAAGCATAAGTTAGCTTGTGCAACGCTAGAGTAGCTGGGAAATAGTACCTAATCACTTTAAATACATTCTACAAGACTTAAAACTTGTAGAATCAATGATGCTATAATACCCTAAAACCTCGGATCAAACTCTAAACCAGTTTATTCTCTGGACCTCTTTGAAACTTTGTATTGGATCTAGACCGCACGTCGAAAGTCCGATACCTACAATCTTAGACCGTTATAACCGCTTAGCTGGACTTGACAATCATTTCGAAAATTAAGTCCAACCGACATTCATAGGCTATTTCATTGAGCCTGGAGTGAAGAGAGTGAGAATAGGGTTAGATTTGGAATTTGAAATTCAAATCTGGCACATGACTTGACGCGTCAGTATTAAGCGTTCTGACCGTCAGAATTCAGCCAAATTACACCCTCGGATCAGGAAAAATTTCTATTTCATATCACGAGACTTGTAGACCTGATCTACGTGCGATGACCGCTGAACTGAAACTGGACCGCCACGTGCAATCTGGGAACTCTACTAGTCTAAAAACTTGATGTGTGCTAGATCCAGTATGCATGAGCTTAAGTCTGACCACGTTCGGTCGGGGGACCTCCAGAAATGCTCTTTTGGACCGAAACAGCCCCGATTTGGTTACCCCTCCAGTAAATATTGTTCCCAAGCCTAATCTGGGAAGTTTTTAAGTTATAAAAGGGGTTTAAACCCTCACTTCTCTCACCCATCCGAATTTGCTAGAAAGCCTAGCAAGAGTGAGAGAGAAAGTGAGAGTTTGTGAGAGAAGGTGGGAGAGATTTTCCTGCCACCTGCTGCCGCTGCTGCCGCTGCTGCACGTGCTTAAGCGACGTATTCCAATTACTTTTCCGGTGATTTTGACGCTTTTCTAGGGAAGGAAAACCCTGTCCACTTGCTGATTTAACATTCCGTTAAGTCAAATAGCAAAGTAGATGATATAACTTATGAAATAGGTTGCCTGTTCGCCGTAGACGAAGCGTATACGCTCTGTTCGAAATGATACACATAAAGTGAAAGGTGCGGATTTTAGACGCTTTGATTGACTGTTTCCAACGCTTTCAATGTCGTTTAATAGTAGATTATTGACGGCAACGCCGTTTGACATGTACAACATGCTGTCCGTTTCCTGTTTCGTAAGCAGACGAAGAATATGAGATTTAGTACATTTTAGTCATTTGTAGGAAATACTGTTTTCATCCATAATTTACTGATGTGATTGACATGGCTTCTTGTCGCATTAGGATATTAGGAATGCGTGGATAATCAGTTTCACGAAGAGATTCACCTAAATGCACACTTTGAGTCGACATACTATATGTAGACTTAAGTGTGTAGTTTAAGTGTTTATATAAATGCTTGTATTAGTATGTATTGAATTAAATGGTATTATGATTTAGTTTGAGATTGAATTCTCAATTAATATGATGATGTAAATGATTTCCTACATGTTAGCTATATGCATGATTTCATTATATGTATGAAATGCATGCGTTGGAAGATTTACTTAAGTTGTATGTTATAACATGTGTTAATATGCTCACATGGTTGTATTTCATTTCCATGACTCTTACATGATGGCTGATGTGAATTCATAATTGCTTGGGACTATATTTAGTCCAGGCAGTCGGTAACCGAGCAAGTTTGTGGTTGGCTTATCTTTGACACGAACGACGCGTCGATGAACGCGAGCCGTGTTTTGGAGTTGGCGGCAGTGGTTAGGCCACACGGGGTGTTTTAAGCACTTCATGTCGTTCGACTTGAGATGCGCTCGTGCTAGTCGAGCCCGTCAAGTAACCCGACTGGCCATTGTTTGTTCACCTTGTATGAGTCATAACTGCTTGAACCTAGGGTACTGAACTTACCATTGTAAATCCTGTCAACCATGGTACCTTGATCCAGAAAGACTCATGAGCCGGGCATGGTGGTATGGGACACCGTAGTCGAGATGTCGGCCTACGCTGGAGCCACAAACCTCCCCGTAGTGACCAGTGAGCACCTATGACTCGTGAGAAGATTATGCTTATATGGGACACTATATTCTTGCTGTCGGCCTACACTGATCAGGCGACGAGTCCTTTGTAGTGACCGCGAGCGTATTCTGAGTCTACGGGAGGTGACGACCCTTCCGTAGCAGTGAGAGTACAGTAGGCCTATATTGATAAGGTGATGGGGGAGCGGTGCAACGAGTGCGAGCAACAGCCCTGGCAGCCCTTGCAGCGACCTATAAAATATACATCGTATGAGATTACTAGGAGTGACGACCCTAGACAGGATCTGTGTTGGGATTGATATAAGGAAAGTACCTTAGTTTCCCAATCCTGCTGGTTGAATGGACTAATAATAACTTGGGAATCATATCACCATCACATTGCATGTGCCTGAAAGATGTGGAGTACTGAGCGGTACGCAAGCATGCCGCGGACGTAAGATGGTGTCGTATGAGGGAGAACGTCGGTGAGGGCATCCATCATATCATGTCATATTGTATTAACAACAGTATTAGGAATGTTTGATTCATTGCTTTACTATTATCGCATGATTGAATTGTGAACATGATAATCTTTGCTCTATTATTCCACTGAGTTAGCTACTCACTCCCACGTTACGGGATGGTGTTTTCGGACACCCACCAGTCCCTATTTTGGTTGCAGATGATGGCGCTGCTTGAGAAGCGGAGCTGGACTTGATGATGAGGAGGAGGATCCCTCCTTTATGCGTGTTCTGATTGAAGGGATTACAGGGAGGTTGATTAGATACCTTGACACTTGTCATTTTATATTTTTAAAGCACTCATGTATATTCTTTCTTTCTATTTTGAGGTATACATGTATATGTTTAACCTGGTAACATGTTCACACTCTGGAGACATACAACAGTTTATATATGTTATGCATACTATCACAGTCTTCCGCTTGTAAATTTAACTGTCTCTGGAGTATGATATGTTGTTCTGGCTTAATCTCACTCATGTTTAATACAATAACACAGACAACATTCAATCATACATATCTATGTTGCATAAATAATATTTTGAAACTCGGGAGTTGGGTTTTTACTCGACCCCCGATTTTTGGGATGTTACAGATGGTATCAGAGCATGAATGAGATTATACCGGGCCTGGGTTATGGTCAAGTGACGTACGCTGTCGCTTCTTTAACTTAGGTGGGTGCGAGTAGGATCTAGAAACATACGTAGGACTTCAGATTCGAAAATAAGCGAAGTCTATTCGTATTGATCGCGCGATCGAGTCCGTAACGCATCTAGGGTCGCGTGAAGTGACCTAAGTAGCTCCTAGGCTGTAGGTAGGTGGGTTGAGACATTCTTTGAACGGTTTTAAACCCATAAATATAAATCCTTGGGCTGTGGGACAACCACAACCCTTGCATTCAATTGTTAGGGCTTAAAAACCCTGTTTCACCTAAATTCTTCAAAATTCTTCCTCTCACCACTCCATTCTTCAATTATTTATTATTCTTTTCATGTTAAGCATTGATCCTAATGTGAAAATGATATGAAATCATACTTCGACAAAATTTTATAGTGAATAGTAAAATTTCCTGAAAACTGGCCATTAGGTCATTCTAAATTTGCAATATTTAGAAAATAATAGGCTAGATGGATGTATTAGCTCCTTCTACCTCAAAATCATATGTTACATGATGTATAAGTTCATTCTGGTTTATAGACTGGCCCTGGAACACCCCAAATGGAGTTTTGGGCCTATTTAGGCCAAAGTACAATGAACCAAAGTGGGAACCATACTTTTTTGGGGTCCCTACGGTAGGGAGAACCCAGCCCATATGGCCTCCATCGCCAGTTTGTAAGTTCATCGGCGATGGCATCACCGATTCGGCAATGCATCGCCGGTCAAACTCTTCCGTTGGGTCTGGCCTTTGGGCTGGAGGAGTTTGGGGGCTAGGGTAGCCCCCTGGTATGCGGGCCGTACCTTGAAACCCCCCAAAAGACGTATCTCCTTCACAAAATGCCCCTCCAAGCTTTCCTTTCTTCACATTTTTGCTGCCTTCCCCTCAAATCTCATTTTCGGTCACAACCGACCCTACTCCATCATTCACAGCCATTGGCACTCCCTTCCTCTCCATTTTCATTGTTTGGAGCTCCCACATCCTCCATGGAAGGCTAAAAATCGTGTGGAGCTCCATTCCTCTTTTTCCTTCTCTTTCCTTTTTAAAAATCCAACCTTTGGAAGCTTGATGCATCCCTCTACAATGCCTAGATTTCATTCTATCCATTTGGGCAACCATTTCTCCGCATTTTCTCCGCTTTCCATGGCTATTGTTAAGGCTGTTTTAGCCTTTTTTTTCTCTCTTTCCACCATCCTCCCTCTCAATCCTATTTCTCCATTTTCTTTGCTTAAGGAATACTGAAAATATATTGTCAAGAGTGTTCTAGTGAGAAATAGACAGTATTAGATCGACAGTGTTAAAGAAGGTAAGTCGGGACTGTGGTAGAGTCCTTTGGTAGAATTAGGCATCTGTGTCGTTGTCTTGTAGATTGTTTGATTACCGTTTTGAGATTTCTGTGTTTTATTGTTGTTAGGTTTAGTGAAGTCAGAGGTAGAAAATGTGTTTGTGTTAGTGGTTTGGCCTTAGCATAGCCGAATGTGTTCCTGTCATAATCCATGTGGAACTTTATTCCATGTATTGTGGTAAATTTTGTTGAATGGAGTACATGCCGTTTCGTTTGCTGTAAGGTATTGTCCCTAGTTTGGGTGTATCCTATGGTTGCCACAGCCATATTGTAAATCTAGGGATTAAGCCTACAAAATTTATTTTATCCCACCCCACCCTCCTACCTAGCATGCCACTTCCAATCCCAACATGGGACTAGGAATGTCGTTCCATTAGGCTGTAGATTACAGACTAGTCTACTAGTTACCTTGAGTAGAGTAAAGCCTGTATATGCTAAGGACTTGTAGGTTAGATTTGGTTGAAGTAGAACCTTATTCCTTCGATAGATCCCCGTATTACTTATAGACTTCTGTTGTAACCCATAGGAAAGTGGTTTTAACTTAGAACCATTCACTCTCAGGGAAAATTTATAAATCCCTCAGATTGAACTTAGAATGAACTAGTACGCCCCTTAGAATTGCCTTCCCCAAGGGCCTATTGCATTCGGGAATGCGGAGTAAACGAACTGCATGTAAGCGATGTATTCGCGGTTTGAATCGACTTCTTAATCCTAGTGGTTACCAATAAATCCAATGCTCTGATCAAGCAGAAGATCGGCATCGACTCGGATTAAGAATTGATACAATAAATCTTCTGTCCTAGCTAGATAGAAAGTCTATGTATCTGGCTCAGACCTACTACACAACCTTTCTTCTGTGATGGCCCAACCACCTATAACCAAACGTGATCACATTGCCTTTGGGAAATGACAAGGACTTAAAGCCAGTAGAGAATTCGACATCTTGCCACCAACTCATGTCTGCCCCTGAACTTAACCACAATAGAGATTAGGCTCATCTCTATCGCTATAGATACCAATGCCATAGAACGCATCATTAGCAAAGGAAAATCACTGTAATGAGAGATTGTTTCCCAATTCATTTCAAGGATAGCCCCTAAGTTGCGCCTCGTTCCGATATACGGATCGATGCAAAGATTCTTGAACTTTAAGTATAATCAAGTTTTAAGGGGGGTAGAACGTATTGAGTCCAATCCAGTTAGGTCAGTCAACGCTACCGTTCGATCAGAGTGGCGCAGCGGAAGTGTGGTTGGCCTCTTCCCCACTGGCCCAGGATCGAAACATTTGATTTAGGCTATACGTACGGTTAGGTCATTAAATAGGATTGACCCTTCCTTAGAATGTCAATACTGAAGTCTTGCTAGATACTCCTTACCCTTCGCCAATTTCAGGGACAAAATTATGTTTTAAGGGGGGTAGATTGTAACACCCCAAATTTTTGCCAACCTGGGATTAGACGTCCTTAGGCAATGGTTCAACCAAAACACCTTCGTAACCGCTCAGAACCCAATTCCATAGTCAAAGAAATCACTTAGGATTAATTTCTTTAGAAACTAAGCATAAGTTAGCTAGCGCAACGCTAGAGTAGCTGGGAAATAGTCCCTAATCACTTTAAATACATTCTACAAGACCCAAAACTTGTAGAATCAATGGTGCTATAATACCCTAAAATCTCGGATCAAACTCTAAACCGGTTTGTTCTCTGGACCTCTTTGAAACTTTATATTGGATCTAGACCGCGCGTCGAAAGTCTGATACCTTCAATCTTAGACCGTTATAACCACCTAGCTGGACTTGACAATCATTTTGAAAATCAAGTCCAACCGACATTCACAAGCTATTTCATTGAGCCTGGAGTGAAGAGAGTGAGAATAGGGTTAGATTCGAAATTTAAAATTCAAATCTGGCACACAACTTGACGCGTCAGTATTAAGCGTTCTGACCATCAGAATTCAACCAAATTACACCCTCGGATCAGGAAAAATTTCTATTTCATATCACGAGACTTGTATACCTGATCTACGTGCGATGACCGCTAAACTAAAATTGGACCGCCACGTGCAATCTGGGAACTCTACCAGTCTGAAAACTTGATGTGTGCTAGATCCAGTATGCATGAGCTTATGTCCGACCGCGTTCGGTCAGGGGACCTCCAGAAATGCTCTTTTGGACCGAAATAACCCCGATTTGGTTACCCCTCCAATAAACATTGTTCCCAAGCCTAATCTGGAAAGTTTTTAGGTTATAAAAGGGGTTTAAACCCTCACTTCTCTCACCCATCCAAATTTGCTAGAAATCCTAGCAAGAGTGAGAGAGAAAGTGAGAGTTTGTGAGAGAAGGTGGGAGAGATTTTCCTGCCACCTGCTGCAGCTGCTGCACGTGCTTAAGCGACGTATTCCAATCACTTTTTCGGTGATTCCGACACTTTTCTAGGTAAGAAAAATCCTGTCCACTTGCTGATTTAGCATTCCAATAAATCAAATAGCAAAGTAGCTGATATAACTTGTGAAATAGGTTGCCTGTTCGCCGTAGACGAAGCGTATACGCTCCATTCGAAATGATACACATATAAAGTGAAAGGTGCGGATTTTAGACACTTTGATTGACTGTTTCCAACGCTTTCAATGTCGTTTAATAGTAGATTATCGGCGGCAATGCCGTTTGACATGTACAACATGCTATCCGTTTCCTATTTCGTAAGCAGACGAAGAATATGAGATTTAGGGCATTTTAGTCATTTGTAGGAAATACTGTTTTCATCCATAATTTGCTGATGTGATTGACATGGCTTCTTGTCGCATTAGGATATTAGGAATGCGTGCATAATCAGTTTGGCGAAGAGATTCACCTAAATGCGCACTTTGAGTCGACATACTATATGTAGACTTAAGTATGTAGTTTAAGTGTTTATATAAATGCTTGTATTAGTATGTATTGAATTAAATGGTGTTATGATTTAGTTTGAGATTGAATTCTCAATTAATATGATGATGTAAATGATTTCCTACATGTTAGCTATATGCATGATTTCATTATATGTATGAAATGCATGCGTTGGAAGATTTACTTAAGTTGTATGTTATAACATGTGTTAACATGCTCACATGGTTGTATTTCATTTCTATTACTCTTACATGATGGCTGATGTGAATTCATAATTGTTTGGGACTATACTCAGTCCAGGCAGTCGGTAACTGAGCAAGTTCGTGGTTGGCTTATCTTTGCCACGAACGAAGCGTCGATGAACGCGAGCTGTGTTTTAGAGTTGACGGCAGTGGTTAGGCCACACGAGGTGTTTTATGCACTTCATGTCGTTCGACTTGAGATGCGCTCGTGCTAGTCGAGCCCGTCAAGTAACCCGACTGACCATTGTTTGTTCACCTTGTATGAGTGATAACTGCTTGAACCTAGGGTACTGAACTTACCATTGTAAACCTTTTCAACCATGGTACCTTGATCCAGAAAGACAAATGAGCCAGGCATGGTGGTATGGGATACCGTGGTCGAGCTGTCGGCCTACGTTGGGGCCACAAACCTCCCCGTAGTGACCAGTGAGCACCTATGACTCGTGAGCAGATTATGGTGGTATGGGACATTATATTCTTGCTGTCGGCCTACACTGATCAGGCGACGAGTCCTTTGTAGTGACCGCGAGCGTATTCTGAGTCTACGAGAGGCGACGACCCTTCCGTAGCAGTGAGAGCACAGTAGGCCTGTATTGATAAGGTGATGAGGGAGCGGTGCAACGAGTGCGAGCAACAGCCCTGGCAGCCCTTGCAGCGACCTACAAAATATACATCGTATGAGATTACTAGGAGTGAGGACCCTAGACAAGATCTGTGTTGGGATTGATATAAGGAAAGTACCTTAGTTTCCCAATCCTGCTGGTTGAATGGACTAATAATAACTCAACAATCATATCACCATCACATTGCATGTGTCTGGAAGATGTGGAGCACTGAGCAGTACGCAAACATGCCGCGGGCGTAAGATGGTGCCGTATGAGGGAGAACGTCGGTGAGGGCATCCATCATGTCATGTCATATTGCATTAACAACAGTATTAGGAATGTTTGATTCATTGCTTTACTATTATCGCATGATTGAATTGTGAACATGCTAATCTTTACTCTATTATTCCACTGAGTTAGCTACTCACTCCCACGTTACGGGATGGTGTTTTCAGATACCCACCAGTCCCTATTTTGGTTGCAGATGATGGCGCTGCTTGAGAAGCGGAGCTGGACTTGATGATGATGAGGAGGATCCCTCCTTTATGCGTGTTCTGATTGACGGGATTACAGGGAGGTTGATTAGATACCTTGACACTTGGCATTTTATATTTTTAGAGCACTCATGTATATTCTTTCTTTCTATTTTGAGGTATACATGTATATGTTTAACCTGGTAACATGTTCACACTCTGGAGACATACAACAGTTTATATATGTTATGCATACTATCAGTCTTCCGCTTGTAAATTTAACCGTGTCTGGAGTATGATATGCTGTTCTGGCTTAATCTCACTCATGTTTAATACATTAATACAGACAACATTCAATCATACATATCTATGTTGCATAAATAACATTTTGAAACTCGGGAGTTGGGTTTTTACTCGACCCCCAATTTTCGGGATGTTACATGGTATCTCACATCGATGTTTTAATTTTCTCAATCTTCCTATTTTGTTTGGCTTTAGCGTTAGTTGTCCTTCTACTAGTTGACATTCCTTTACCTTCATTAGTCGCTCGGTTATCAATGCTCTTCTTGGAAGCCACCTACCATGGCGGGTTTTATATCATCTCTGGGGGTTCGATGTTACTATCTTCCAACCACCCTGTCTCTTCAGCAGAAGAGGCATTCTCATCCACTTCCAGATCTAGCACTTTGTCTGTCCTGCAGAGAACAGGGTGTTGGGGCTAACAGGGTTCATCCTGAAGAGGAGATAAGGACTTGGATGAAAGAAGCAGGGATGTTGGGAGTTTGCAGGTTGATTTGGGGGAAGATGCATCTCGACAATGACCTGTTAGGGGGAGGAGAGATGGTGGCTTGAATGAAATAGGGGATAGGTCCACAACAATCTCTCCCCCCCCCCCCCCCCCCCCCCCCCCCCCTCAAAGGACTGCCTTCTACTCTTGCCGGGCTAAGAATAAGAGTCCCAACACTCATCTTGGGAATCCTCCAAGCCCTGATCCGAGTTGGATCCAAGTCTGAGGGGGTTGTGGCCTTCTGAGAGGGCTTTTCTGGATGGAGGAAAATGATCTCTGAAGAAAGGATCCAGTAGTGAGGCTGAGGGGTAGGGGAGGTTGTCCTAGGGTACTCGGGTCTGCTACACCCTGTAATCAGGTGTTTAGAGGGAGAGATGTGGACGTGGGCAGGGCTAGGTTGACAAGATGATAGGGGAACTATGATGTGGGTAGGGATGGGAGCAGTATTAGGTTGGGGGAATCTAATTGGGGTGAGTCTGGGCATGAGGTTGGTAGGGGAAGAACAACATCCTGGGCTTCTAAGCTAGGATTATGTTGGAGAAAATCAATTTGGTTCGGAGGGTTTAATAGGGATATAGGTTGAATACTAAGGGTAGGCATTGGCTGGGTAATGAGAGGAGTTGCAATGGGGGGGAAGCTATAATGGGGGGAATAGATATGGTTGAGGGTTGTATATCGTTGGACTTGTTGAAGATAACAGGGGTAGGGTCTTGGAGATAGAACACTTGCTCCACCCATTGTCAAGTGAATCCCCTGATCGAGGGCTGCGAGCATGTCCTCAGCATGGATTTAGCAGCATGGGTTATGAGCATTTCATTCCCATGGAGCTCCAATAACAGCCTGATGAAAAAGTCTTTGCCTGCAACTTCCAATATCCCAGAACTGTGAATGTGTAAGTACTATGTTATAATTCGAGCACCCGGTATTGTCAAATTTTGTTGTGTCAAACCACTTGGAGTCAGTATCTTGTTATGATAATATGAAAACTTCACCTTCAAGTCACCATCAACTCTTTTACATTTTCAAGTTAAAGAACATTGCCAAAGGTTGAATACAAACTCAAGTATAAGAACAGAAACTCAAAGCTCAAGTTTAAGTTCTTTACCTCTAGCTCAAGTTTTAAGTACTCAGGCTTATTTTACAAGATCACTACGTCAAGCTTAAACTCTCATGAACACAAGCTCATGCTCAAGTTCAAGTCTACAAGGTCAAGCTTCACGTACTTCAAGATAATTGAGTTACCGAAGCGATCGATGTTTCGATGTTTCAAACTCACATTCAAGGTTTGGATTACCCTAGATTGATCATAGGTTAGGTCATATTAATTACATATTGAATTTGAGTTAATGTGTAAGCTTATAGGTTTTTCTTCGACTAGTCCTAGTCATTGTTCGACTAGTCTAGGCACTGGCTCGACCAGTCCAAAGTGTTTCTTGACTAGTTCAAGATTTGTTGAGAATTTTTAAAATTTGTTGGTTGTGGCTCGACCAGTCATGCACACTACTCAACCAGTCGAACAGTGCTCGACTCAAAGTCCAGCAAGCTTTTCTGGTCCCACTTGACTAGTCAAGTAGGCTGTTTGACCAGTCGAGTAACGGGTTTATCTTATTGCGCCAGAAATTTTAAAAATTAGTTGGTGCTTCAATCAGTTGAATCAACCCTTAGACCAGTAGAGAAAATATATCTTTTACCTATAAATAGAGGATGAATCTCCGAGTTTTTCATTCATTCCAAGCCTAATCAAGCCATGACTCTGAGAGATAAGTTCCTGCAATTGTGAAGCTATTACTTATTCATTTTAGATTTTTTTTATAACTTTTTGTATTTGATTTTATGATCTCTTTATTCAACTCTATTGTACTAAAAAGGGAAATTGTGATTTGCCCTTTTGAGATCAAAATCAAATCAAGCTAGTCAAAGCTAATTTAATTTAAAAATCATTTAGCCTTAGAACCCTTTCATTTATGAGATTGGACATTGAACATCTACGTCTACATCGAATTGGTTTTACCGTGCTACATTGGAAGAAGAATCTTTAGATAAGTACAATTTCATTTTTCACAATTTTGGTTTGTGAGATTCAACCAGGAAAAACTCATTGTGGGGTGTTTGTGATTGTGTAAGCCTATTTGAAAAACACAATTGTGAAGGTTTTAAGGTGAACATTAGAAAACCTTATTTCTTAGTAAAAGCCAATATCTTGTGGCCGTGGATATTGGGAGTGGAGTAGTTATGTGGCTGTTTGCGAACAATTGTTGTACACACATAAACCATTATAATTCTAAGAGTTTGGATGATGATTGTGATGTATGTGTGGTGATGAATGTTGTAATTTTCTTTATGCACTTATAGTAAGTGTTGTAATAACTTAATTTATTTCCTTTGCCTCTTTATTAGTTTGAGTTTTTGATACTTACTAACATTCTAGTAAGGTTGTCCTGCCATAAGCCTTTGGTTTTTGGCGTTAGGTTGTCCTTAGAACTCAGTTTGTATCAACCTCTCAAGAATAGTGCATTTGAGGTTGCCATTTGATTGTGTTATCTATCTTTGTATTTCGCATTTATTTTTTATTTGACATTCTTATTCAACACAACCCCCCCCCCCCCCCCCCCAAGGACTTAGAGCTCGTCCTTTTCAAAATGTCTGAATCTGGTTGTAGTGAAAATTTCACTCTAGCGTACTCTTGATCTAGTCCTAGTAAGGAGCACTTTCCAACTTCAAGAACCTGGCCAACTGAGCTATTCACCGCACGAAACATTGATTCAAACCATGCATGGGCCGAGATGCCATAAAGACGAAACCATATGCCCTACCCAAGAGCACCAAGTTCCTTTGACTACGCCTTAATAGTAGAAAGACCCATATCACTCTGCAGAGATTCGTCAGAGAATGATACCATTTCCATCCTTGTGTTGAAGACAAGGAGGAAATGATCTTAGTCCAAACGAGATATATCTATAGGAGAGTAAATGTACCTAGATTTTGTAATGGCTTGGATTACGCGTATCAAAGTAACGCCTGGTGAGTTTTCCTGGCTCACAAGCGTCAGATTAAGGCATTTGATCTGTTCAACAACTTGTCTAGAGTTTTTCTAGATGTGAAGTTTGTTTGCAGCATTTCCTCAAGCACGTAGAGTGCTAGAGCTGTTAACGTTAACCCTGTTAACCCCTGGCTACCTCAACAAATGATGGGTTGATTCCATTTAAGTTGATTTCAGGTGGAATAACCTTAAGAGGTAGATTCGTTAGGGGAACTCTATGAATGTTACTCTGCGCTACCCTTTGATTCGATTCATGTCTAAGAGTGGGTCTCATAATCAAGTGCTCCCTAGTCATATACTTTGGCCACTCCTTGGCCATATCCACCATCAGGATTTTCGCATCCACCATCTTGCCATTCAAACACACCTTTGCTTCCGAAGGTTCCTTCTTATTGACAAACCGAATGAAGGCGAATCTTCATGGTCTACGAAGGTTATGGTCCCATGGCTGGTAGATGTCGATGATCCTCCCATACTTACTAAAGATTCTCTATAGATCTTTAATGGATGTTTCCGAGGAGATGTTAGCAACGAAAAGAGAGCATGGGATGAAAGGAGGCTTGTTGCAGTGGACCTCCGTCTACCTTGAATCCCTATCCATTAGCTCCTTCGTCCACCGAATGAAAGCGTATATGAGGTGCATATATGAGGTTTCTTGACTAGCCCTTTTGCCTAAGAGTCCTCATCACTTGAATTCTTCCTTATCTTATTATAAACAAGCACCACAATGATTCCTTCAAGCTTCACTGTATTCTTCGCATAGGGCAGAGTAGAGACGAGATGGTCATAAGGTAAGCAATGCTAGAAGTAGCATTGCTTTGTCTTCTTTCTTGACTGTCTCTCCGAGCCTTACCAACTCAATACATCTTTGCAAATAAGTTCATCTGATTCAGGAGATCCGATCATTCCTTCAATTTCAACCCTAAAAGTAATTCTTCACAAATAACTTATTTATGAGGGACTTCAACATATACATATCTTCTATATTCTTTCACATCTTCAATGGAGATTCCTCATTTAGGACGTTGTACATAATCCCACCTGACAGATACAAATAGATGGTGCTCATAACTTTCTTTGCGAGATCGCTCCAGTCATCATCCGACATCTTCTTCGGTTTTGTTTCCAACAATGCATTGCTCAACTCTTGTGAAATTAGAATGTCTTTGACTTTCCTCTACCATAAACTGAAATTGTTCTTCCCATCAAACTTCTATATATCAAAATTTGATCTTAACATCTTCGTTCAAACCTAAACGTCCAACCTGACATTATGGTACCACTTTGTTGTGAGTGAACCCTCTATATCACATCACATTGATGTAAACCAAAGGCAGCGACAAATCCGAATCAAAATCTAAGTGCTAGAAATTTGAATCTAATACCACTATCAATCCATGCATTTTGCGGAAGTACGATAAACGAAATAGAACAATATAATAATTTAAGATAACCAAATAACAAACAAAGAATTCACAAACACATGATATTTTACGTGAAAAAAGCCTTATGGGAATAGTACCACAGCACAAAGTGATAGAGATCCATTATAACCAAAACCTTAGAGTTCTACAAACTCTCATTCTTCGATTACAGATGTACCAGATCTCCCCTTGTGATGTGCACCTCTAGTAACCCCTAAATCCCTTGAGAAATCTTTCCCAAGCCCTTTACAAGTGTAGAATACCATCTCCCTTGACAAACCTTAGCCAATTGAGAGAAAACACTTGTATTTTATTAAATCCCTAATGACAAAATCAGGCTTAAATACCTTGTTTCGTGCAAAATCGTGAAACCCGACTATCGCGTCATGATCGACTGTGACCATCACGTTGAGTCACGGTCAACTGTGGAATTCCACGGTCGATCGTGAACATCACAGTGAGTCACGGTTGACCGTGGATTCTCACGGTCCATTATGCCCTACAAAATGCAAGGCATTTGCACAACAACCAAAAATCAGTCTACTCCAAAACTTATGGCCCAAAGAAGGTTTTGATGATAGCTGTGCAATTCTCATTTGGTGGTGAATGGGTGTGTGTGTGTGTGTGTGTATTTATGGAAACCTTCAATTTGGAGGCAAATGGAATAAGAAGTATTTCAAATCTACCATCATGGTGTGTTTTGGAATCTCAACAAAATGCTTTAGTGTAATTCAAAGGAAATGTTTTTTTTCCCCTTCTATTTAAGAGATGAGAGCCGCACATGTTACAAAGGTGTTTTTGGGCTACTACCCCAAAAATATTTATTTATCCACTACAACACTAAAATCACATTAATAGAATAATTTGAACTATCCAAATGTTAGGTATCTAAATGGATGGTTAGAAAATATTTGTGAGTCAATTGTTTGTGATCCGTGCATTTGTGGCCCACCCAAGCTCAAAAATTTCTCCCTTATTTATTTATTTATTATTTTTAGCCAAAGTGTATATTTTAATGGTTTTATTACAATTATTTTATCAAATACCACATGCATATACTTTTGAAATATGAAAGTTGATTTATTTAATCAAATTTAAATCCTGTGTACACGTCGAAGTACTTCAATGCTCTCTAAATACAAGCTTTCAAACAAAAGATTTAAATTTTTGTGCATTTAAATCAAACAAAAATGAAGATTATGAATCGCCTTGATTGTAATTGGGATTTGGATTCCCATGCATTCCAAATCCATGCTCGTAAACAGGCCTTTAATAGGCTGACATCCTTGACATGGGGCACAGCTTTGGTGGATCCCGAGGTGCATGGGACCCTTGACTGTGGGGCCAACCTTGTTGCATGCGACTACATCCACGTCATTCATATATGTTCAAAACTCAAGATACGAAACGTATCTAAATCTCAGCGCGCGGACCATAATACATGAAACGATAGTAATTGACCTTAAAAATTTCTCGTGGGCCACAAAAGCTTTGGATCAAGATGATATTTGTGTGCTATCTTCATATAGGTCTTTGTAACCTTGTAAACAGGTTGGATGACAAATACACATTCCGGTGGACTCCATGAAGTTTTTAATGGTAGGGATTCAATCATGATTGTTTCCTGTGGTGTGGTCCACCTAAAATTTGGGCATACTTCACTTTTGAGATCATGCCGTCAAATGAGCTTCAAAAATGGTTGGACAGTGTGGATTTAAGGCACATATATCACTGTGAGCCTCACTGTCAGGGTTCACCCACCTGAGTGGTTAGGGAGTCTTACCTAATCGGCTTCCCTTAACATGAGCTGGTAAGACTGGTAGATAAAGTGAATGTCACACGTCTCTGTGGGCCCACAAAGCTTTGGTTCCATGGGCTCTGTGTAAAAGAAGATAATTTACAGAAAAGTGCCCTATTGCTGTTTGTATCTCATGTTTTAAAAAATACGTAAAATACAGAATGTGGTTACTGTTGGATAAAATGTTGAATTAAATAGACTATAAAAATCGAGAACCAAAAAAAAGGAAAATAAATTTAGAGAAAGAAAAACTTATTGAATTGAGTCGAGGCGTGACTGAGTCACTCGGCTTGAAATCGAATTTGCTCCCCTTGGACAGCGTCCCAAGTGCAACAGGTTTCTAGAGCAATCGACCTCCAGGATACAACGACTATGACCCGGTCCCAGCGGTGCACTCACTGTACACGGGCTCGAACCACTTGCAGTTTAATCCGAAAGTGCTGAGTTGACTCAGCAATGAACTCAGTAACAAAACCGTATCAGAGAGAGTTTTATAAGGCAGAGAATTTTTCGTATGTTGAAACTGGAAATCGGAAGTCTTTATATAGACTTCGAAATGGTGCATAAGCACCCTTTACAAAAGGTTAGGTCCGTTGGGTTTAAACCCAACAGGGGCGACCAACCGGAAGGGAAGCATCTCTCTGGTTTAAAAACGAAAAGGCGCAAGTGCGAGTACACTCTCGCACATACAGTCCTGCGAGTACCCATACACACACACCCACGCGAGTACACTTACACCGCACCCGCACCCGCACCCGCGCCCAGCCCAGCCCAGCCCGTCCCGTCCCGTCCCGTCGCGTCCCGTCGCGTCGCGCACGCGGACACGGACTCGGACTCGGCTCGGCACGGCACGGCTCGGCTCGGCGCGCGCGCGCGCGTGTGTGGTTAATGGCATAGATTAGAGCTATTGGCATAGCCCCCCCACAGGACCAAATTCACATGCCCCCTGAAAGGGGCTTAAGCCCTAGGCAAAAAGTCTATCATATAAACAAGAGAATTTCTCTTGTCAAATCCGATGTGGGACAAAACCAACACCTCAAAAACACCAAAATGTAAATGTGGAGGAAAAACACCGAAATTTGAAAATTCAAATTTTTAATATTATTTTAAAACAAATACAACAGTTACCAAACATGCTTGGAAGATAGGTGAAAATGTGCGTCTACCCAACAGCCCCTAGTTTTTTAAGTTTTGTCATTTTCACGGGATTTTTCTTGTTGTTTTTTAAGTTTTGTCATTTTCATGGGATTTTTCTTGTTGCAATGGTATTACTTGTAGAATGAGATATTCGGCAAGGACAGTGCATGGGCCCACCAGGCTGTGTATGGCATCAATCTGTCTTTTAGGGTAGCGCCACCGTGGAAGTTGTATGCCCCAAAACAGGCTGAGCCGACCATTATGTGGGCCACCACCTCGAACGTAAATGTTTCTCTAGGGAGCTGATTAATTAGGTGCGGCCTAGGCCTCACCCAAGACGGTACAGCCCTTACTTTGGGGTCCACCTTGATGCATGTATTCTATATCCACTTCATCCATCCGTTTTGCCAGATCATTTAGTGCACGAGCCCAAAAATGAGGAGGGTCCAATTCTCAGGTGGACCATACTATAGAAAAGAGTGGTGAAATGAAGAAGATGCAAATTTCAGGTAGACCATATCATAGAAAGCAGTGGTGATTGAATGCCCCATGTTGAGGCATAAAAAAATGATGATGAAAGATTGAAGTAAGAAGAGACAAGGAGATAGAAAGAACCCTTGAAAAGAAGAGGAAAGAGATAGCTTTGAAAGGGGTGCGCAGGACTGCGCAACCAATACCAGTTGCGCGGGACCCCGAAACGTACTACTGAAATGGTCCTTTGCAGAGTGATCTAAAATACTGAAAGATTTGTCTCATATCTCTAAGATCAGGATTTTCACACGTGCAAGGGTCTATAAATACCCCTTCCCCTCCTTCATTAAAGGTAATTGAAAATTTTCAAGAGGAGCAGAGCGGAGCAGAAGACTAAAGGTAGAAGAGGAGTCTCCTGTCAGTTGCGCAGGACCGCGCAACCGATATCAGTTGCGCGGGTCCATGCAACCAGGTTGCCCTGTAGTCTGTGAAGATAAGGAGCCGTTATGCCGCTGAAATCCATGGGTCAAACTTTCTTTCTCCGGGCTTTCTTCTATTCATGGGTTCAGAAGAGAAAGATTAGTCGATTCGACATTTTTCATAAGTACTAGGGATGGTTGAAACAGGCGTTATTATGCTGCTGAAATATCTATTTCATTGAAGATTCGTCAATCAGATCGACATTCCTCGTAAGTCCTATGAGATGATCAAAACAGGCGCCCATAAGTCGTTTATTTTCAAATGATCTATCTTAGAATCAAGGGATGTAAAGGGGATGCAAATGAACCTAGTATTAATGAAATGTGATGAATGTTCTTAATATTCTTTCTCTGTTATATTTGAATAAGACAATTTCTCAAGTCAAATGCACTTGTTTCTTTGTCGAAACAAAATAGCGACTCCACTGAGAATAAATCTTTATTGTCTTATTTAAATATTAACAGTGAAATTGTTATGAACTTTCATCACAGTTTGGCGTCCTACAGACGCCAAAATGGCGACTCTCGGTGGAAAAATCCTCTCATTCATCTCTAAGATAGATCACTTTAATTGTTCATCTACTAATTATAATTATGTTTTGTGTTCGAAGGTTTTTAAAATCCGACTATGACTTACTACTCATGGCAACTCCCGTAAGAAAAGTGAACCTCCGATTCACCTCGACAGGATTCGTGATAGAATACATACCAAATCAAATTTCGAAGTACCTGACTCGAACTCGTGTAAGCAAAGGTAGCATGACTCAGGTAACAGCTGGGATTGTTTTCGCTTCGCCCAAATCATCAGAAGGCAGCGTAGGCTGGACTGTTGTAACATCTCGTAAGGCAAGAGCACGAAACATCATAAATTCTAGAATGAATCAGCCTTCGTTAAGAATTAGAGGGCCAATAACACGTAACACAGTTAAAAGGAATCCCAAACTTGCTCATTCGGCGATCTATCCTGAGCAAATAGCTCCACAATTGACAGCGCATGATTTCCCAGTTTTGAATGCTCCGGTAGCTAAATGGATGAGAGAACAAAAAGGAAAAGCGCTGGTGATCAGATCACCAATGCCATCTCAGACAAATTCACTAGTATCAGCATCACTTCAGTCAATTGATGCCGCATGGAGTATGAAAAAGTCTAATGAAACTCCATTCTCTCCCTCCGCTACGAGTCCTGTTACGTCAGCATATTCTTACTCTACTCCAATTACTGCTTGGTAAAAAGTGGAGAAACTGCAGTATGTATGGCAGGAACAAATTCAGATTGTAGGGAAACTACAAAAGATCATTTCAATACAATAACAGAAGCCCATAATGCATTAATGGAAGAATGCAGAAACCTTAGAGAGGCACTAGCAACTCTTACACATAACGTAGCTCGAATGGCGATTCCTCAAAATGTAACGGAATGACAAGAAAATCAACCTGACGTCCTCCCACCACAGGAGGTAGGGTCATTGGGGTCTATTCCAGCGGCAAGAACTGTGACACAAGATGAGGTGAGGCAAGTGGTTGAAGAAGCTGTTAGAGCAAAAAGATTATGTGAAAATACTGGACGTTTTAAGTATCGAATGCCGTATCTAAGGGAGGTGGAAGACATCCCCTTTCCGTCCAATTTCAAGCATCCGGATTTTTAAAAGTTTAATGGAGAAGGATTCCCGGATGAGCATTTAATGCACTTCATCACCAGTATGAAAAAATTTTCTACAATACCACAGTATTGCTTGCGACTGTTTGGTTCGTCACTAACACACAAAGCATTTCGATGGTATTCTAGTTTGGCACCAGGATTGATACATACCTGGGAACAAATGTAAGAGGTTTTTATGTCAAACTATTTCTCTTCAGAGCGTGATATCAGTATTACGGAGCTAGCCTCTATACTGTAGAGAGAAGGAGAGCCGGTAGAAAAATTTATAGACAGATGGAAAACGTTGGGGGCCTCATGTAGACAGTTACTAGATGAAAAAGAATAAGTCAAAATGTGTCTGAATTTTATGGGGACAAGGATTGCATTTGGACTCACCAGCGCCGATATTAGAACTTTTCGTGACTTGGCTACTAAGGCTCACACTTTGAAACTGATGACTCGCAAGATCCCAGCATTTTATCATGAGACAACTAAGAGGGTATCCAGCAAAACGGCCATGAACGCTATTGATCGTGACAAAAGAGGTAAAGATGCAAGGGACTCGAGGGAAAGGAGACCAGACCGAAGAGAAGAAGGGAGTCAGTCAAGGAATAGATACAATGGAAAAAGGCCTAGAATGTTGAATTCTCATGAGGGGTTCGCATTTGATAAGGAAGATGTCGCCCCTATGATGGAACAATTGTTAAAAGCTGGCATGATAGAATTACCAGAGCCTAAACGCCCAGAAGATGTGACAAGAACCAAATAAAGGGATTTCTGTCGTTATCATCGCTTGGTAGGACACCCAACAGAGAATTGTTATATACTGAAATGTATAATACAGTGTATGATCGATAGGGGTGAGATAGTACTGGGGAAAGAAAAAGAAAGGGGTGTCATGGCAATAGTAAATGTGCTTACAGTCCGAAAGAAAGACCAAGATGTGAATGAAGAAGAAGATAGTACGACGATAAAGAAGGTTGCAGTAATCTCGTTACGTCAGCTAAAAAGGTGGTAAGCCTTATAAAGAAGAAAGCAGAAATCACTATGAGAGAAATGATTGAAAGACAGAGTAATGACGACAAGACAAAAGAGAAGAATGAGGTGACGAGAGTGACTTATGACGTAGTAAGTCATCTAAAAGGAATACCGGCTCGATTAAGTGTTTATGACGCACTTAAGCTATCAGAAGAATTTCGACAGAGTCTGATTCAGGCATTGTCCGATCATGACATTAGAGAAACTTTGCTGGCAGAGTTAGAGTATGAAAAACTTGATGAACAAGAGGACTATCTCCTAGTTGTTTCTTTTTTTGATGACGATTTGATTTGCAAGGGAGAACATAACAGGCCACTGATGATAGAGGGTCATATCTGGGGGAAGAGAGTCAAACGGATTATGATAGATAATGGGTCTGCAGTGAATCTTTTGCCGCTTTCGATGTTAAATAAGTTGAATTACCGTCACTCAGAATTACACCCAGCGTAATGATGATACAGGGTTTAGTCAAGATGGGCAACGCGCACTTGGCAAGATTACGGTAACGCTGAAAATAGGAGAATTGATTACTGATGTTGTGTGTCATATTATAAGTGCAGTAATGACATATAACCTTCTCCTAGGAAGGCTGTGGATACATCGGTATAATATTATACCCTCCACCCTGCATCAGTGTTTCAAATACTACAAAGATGGAGTACATCATAAAATAATGGCTGATGCGAAACCGTATATAGAAGCCGAGTCATTCTTTGCAGATGCTAGCTACTATAAAGAGTTTGCTATAGAAAATATAAGTAATGATGAGAATAGGGTGTTGAAGGACGTTCAAAATAGCGCAATTACAGAAAAAGTGGAAAAGGTAGGACCATCTGAAACCGTGAAAATAAACAAAAAATCTATTTTGTGCTGAAACATCTAAGGCAGCCAGGACAACTGCCATTAACCTTGCTGTCATCTGAATAGTTAAAACTTTTACAGTCTAATTATACAGTGCTGCTGCCGTATGCTGAAAGGAATAGACCATTTTCAGCCGCTCTAGGAGGATTTAAAGTCAAGGCAAGCGAAAAATACCCTGAGCCAATAGAGTTCTATGTTTCAGGAGAAGTAAAGACAAGAGGAGAGACTCAAAACAATGTGTATCATGGTAGGTTGACGTCGCAAGACCTTCAAAAGTATAGTCCAGCAAGTAAGAAGATTATGAAAAATATGGGTTTTGATTATGAAAAACCCACCAACTTGAACCATGGGAAGAGAATTCAAATCCCTATTGGGATCAATCAGGATAAGCGAACAAAATTTCAAGGGTTTGGGGCAAACTAATTGATAAATACGATCACAGTCATACGGTCTTCTGTAGAAATACACTGCCTCAATATCTCCAAGAAGAAAGAGTATATCTATAACAGTAGTCACAATCATATCAGGGGGGCAAGCTCAAGGTCAAATGAGATAAGATGTACTTAATAAAAGAGGTGTACTTCAAAGGAGTCAATAGAAGCCTATGTTGGCCTATACTTGCGTTGTCAAGAAGGAATTGCTCTTGAAGGCGCTACTGATTTTGATCCAGAAAATTATCAGAATAATAATTCTGTATCAAAAGGGGGTAAGATGAATGGAATGAATAAGGAAGAAGTTCACTAGCATATCAAGATCATATGATAACAAATATTATCATTAAAAAAAAAAAGAAAGAAGAGGAAGATGAGCGTCATCAAGCGAGCTCTACAAATTTTTGCCCGAAATTGATATCACCATCAAGCTGGTATATTGTGAACAATACAAACAAACGATACAAATAAACAGATGGGTATAATTGAAGACATTAGCAGAAGTCATGGTGTGTCAATTTCAGTTGGAAATACCTATCATCATCATCCGAGGCATTTTAAGACAACATATTAAGTCATCGCTAAATGAAAAGTGTTGATGATCGCTGTCAAGCATTGATGATCATCGCCGACGCCAAAGATTTCTATCTCATTGGGTATCAATGACTATAAAATAAAAAGAAAGCAACTATCGCTGTCGTCGATCAATCGCTTATCAAAGTTTCCATCATCGCTAAGCTGATACATTATTTAAAACATGATACAAAAGTCCTTGTAACATTATCAGCAACAACGAAATGTCAATTATTGATCAACCATCTATTGACAGTAGAATAAATCATATAGCCAAATTCATATAAAATTAGTGACACTGATGGTTGCTTATCATAAAAAGGCAGTCTAGCCAAGTCCCAAAAAAATAAAAAAATAGAGAGGGCCAAATCCTAAAAGGACCAAGTCTCCAAGACCTAAAAAGGTCAAGTCTTAAAAGGACTAAATCTTAAAAGGGACCAGCTATGCATAAGACCTTAAATCATTTAAGGCAGCCCATTCAAGCCAATGGCGAGCTGCACATGAGACCTATCAAGATCGCCATTCGAGCAGCGGTGAGAAGCCAGTGGCCCTAAAAAGCCCGTGAAGGTCATCGTACGCATACCCATGCGGACAGCTGACAGATCCAATGAATAAAAGCCTGAGGGCCAAAAGTCGACCAAAAGCCCTCAAATGGCTAGTCAACGTGACCCTCATGCCGTCTGTATAGCTTTCCGACAGCGTCACGGGGAATGAAGGACAATGCCTTCCCGTGAATGGGCCCAACCTTGCAGACGAAGAAAATGAGGGCTGCAGTGTGAGCTTTAGATAGGCTAACCATGCATAAGACCCCCCAGATTTGGGGTTTGATTTCGGTACTAACTCATGAGGAAGGGCTTAAACCTACTCATCGATGGACTGACAATCATGGATTTGGTACCCCCAAAGGTAGCCTCGCGAGCTCTGTGAACTCTAGAGTATTACCGTGGTCAACCCTGTGCATAAAACCAACCGATTTCACCGCCCTGGTAACTTCACTGGGCCCCTCTGATGGATCGCGATTTGTGAACTCCCTAGGCAGTGAGAAGTCCAGCGAACTCCTAAGAGTTACAGAGGCCATCATGTGAGACCCGGCTCCACTACTCATGAGCTTAAACTGTATGTGAAATTGACATTCCACTACTCATGAGCGTAAACTATGTGAAATTGACTAAATTGAAATCTAGCACCGCCAATGACAAAATATATAAATAAAGTTACGTAGGAAATCCCGCACTAACAAGCATAAAATACTAGTGCTTATATTAGTTCATTAAATCAGTAAATATACTAAAGTTGCCTTATAAGCAGCATAATGCATGATGTAGAAATGTATGAAAGAGGTTTCTAGAAATTATTAGTGAAAATCAAAAGAGATTACTTGTTTAAATAGCATGTATACAAAAGGAGTCATATACTTAAAGTTCTTCTGTAATCCCTGCTATTGTCATGTACTTTTACAAATCTTTTCTTAATTGCATTTGAGATGCAATATGCTTGGACTTTTCCTCAAGAATAATCTTGTTTGGTCAGGAAGACCAGCCAGCTTACCTTCGAAAGACACAATCACTTCTTTGTTCTTGAGCAGCTCGGACCTCTTAGTGTTAACAGACTGAATGTTGACTTGAAATCTTTTCTTCAGTTTCCTTTATGGCTAAGTCCTTCTTATGACTCTTAGATTCAAGATGCGAGATCTCTTCCTTTAGGGCAGTGATGCGGTTTTGAATACTCAATTTGTCATCAGTATAGATTTTCAGTTTCCCTTGAAGGGATAGTTGTCCCTGGTCAAATTCGGATATAGTGGAAGCAATAAGGGAAGCTTTTTCCTTGGACAAAATTAATTGCTTCTCATATTCCAAAATTTCAGGAGCAATTGTAACATTCTCCGCTGATGCCAAAGAGAGTATCGAATCGCGAAATTTAAGAAGAGAATCGCGTAGAGCAGAGATGTTAATTTTTGTCATTCTTGCAGAACTTTCTAAAATTTCAATGGCAATATCTAGGTCTGACCACTGCTCGGGATCTTTAAAGATGTGGACTACCGCTGACAAGGAGTTCTTCATTAAAAGCATTTTGTGAGCAGAAATCTTTGAAAGAAATGATAGCTCAGAGACAGTAGCCACGGACTCGGAGCTAGCTGCCCTGCTAAGGGAAGAATTCGTATAACACAAATAGGAGATAAAGTTAGAATAAGCAATACAAGATGAAGGATATACAGTTCCTCAAATTGATATATATACTCGCCGTAGTGGTGTGACCAATAGGTGGGGGAACTTCTGGGCTGCAGAGGTACTAGCTTCCAGTATGTCGGCAAAAGAAGGCGCTCTCGCTTCTATGTTCGAATTCCTAGTAGTAGGAGTAGGCAGATCAGTAGCTTCGATGGGGAATACAATTTCGCGGGCCACCCTTTTTGGTATTATAAGAGAAGTCGTAGGAACCCGTGGTGAAGTCATTAGTGCAGCTGGACGAAGGTCCACAGAGGGGGCATCGCTCGTCTCAATATTAGACATATGCGTACCCGAAAAAGGAAGTAACAATGATGATAAGATAATTATCACTAGATAAGCACGTGAATATTTAAGGAATTCAGATTTCCTTACCAGGTGAATATCCATGTTCCCCATAATCAAAGGGTTCTTCGTCTTCTTCGGTTACTGCATGTGGCTTGCTAGGAACAGAAGTGGCAGGGGAAATTTCAAGAGCCAGGGAGAGATGTTCTTCCTCTACATTTTCGGCGACTATATTTTTCTCCTCATCTATATTGACTTCTCCTTCTTCAAAGTCGTCATATTGAGCTTCATCGCTTGCATCATCATCATCTTTAGACTCCATGGGAGTGGAATCTTTTGATGAAGAAGACGAACTTTCATTTTTCGAACTCTCTTCATCTACTTCCGTGATCACAACTTGTTTTCCTTTGTAAGAGACGGGCTGACTTCTTTCTCCTGGAGACTTCCTGCTAGCCGGAACTGAGGGAGATACAGAGGTCTGCCTTGTCTCTTCTTGGGGAAAAGGTGATGATGCTTGCAGTCGTGCTCGCGATCTGGTCATCGGAGACGATGAGCTAGAAGGAGGAGGTTGTGAGGAAGGAATATGTTCATTCTGAGCTAGATTCTCCTAAGCCGTGGCAATTTCTGCAGGAATGGGGGAGAATGTTTCTTCGATATTTTCTGTAACTCGGCCGCCAAAGTCATGAGGGACATGTTCAAATTCCTCCAGAATTCCGTGAGCAAACCAGCCATCTAAAGTATTAATTGATTTCTTCTCACGAATCGGCTCTTCTGTTGATATTTTTCTGCAAATTTCACCATGTTGAGGTGCACAACTCTTCTCTGGAATGAAACCAATTCCGTTCTCAAGTTTTCTTCCCCTAAGCCGAGGCGGGTGGAGAAAGAGAAGGGAGTCCACTAGTAAGCGTTTGTTGACCAAGAATGATTGATGGTCCCACCATCTCATCCAGCTGTAGGAAGTATGGACTATCCGGTTGCAGCTAGGAATGATGAAAGAGGAATTGACACGACTGCCCAACAATTGCTTCCATATCATGGCCCCAGTTCAAAGGACCTGTTCTGTAGAAGAGCATTCTCTTGGTGACCAACCCACAGTCTTCCGGTATGTCTTGGTCATAGCTGAATTGGCGAGCGAAGCGGCTGGGGTAGTAGGGCTCTCTCCAGAACTTTGTCCCTTCTCTGAGAGGCAGACTGTAAGAACGGATGGAAAGAAAGAAAATCCTTTCTGCTACGGTCATTACTCCCTGGTCCACTATATCCGTGTCTTTAGTGTAGCGGTGAAGACAGAATTGGAAGAAATCTATTTGGTCAAAGTCCTGGATCATGTTGATTACTCATTCGTATGATCTTCTGGCCATCGCTCTTTGCTGAAAAAACCAGAGAGGAAGATGGGAAGGATTGATATATGCCTTCTCCAGCGCTTCGAAGGTCCAAGGGAAATAAACTCCCAACCATCCAGTAAAGTAGTGCCAGGCGGTGTATGTTGAGAAAAATCTCAGGGTGGGGTTCTTGATGTGCATAGATATTTCTCTAAAGGCTTGGTAGATGGAACATAGTACGGGAGGCACAAGGGAATATTTTTGACCTTCCGCTAAGGCACCAACAACGACAAAGGTGGTGGAGCGAATAACATCTACCCATTTGGAGCTAGGAAGTGTTATTATGCTTAACCAGTAGGCCAGAAAAGCTGCAAGTTCCCCGAAGGAACTATAATCTGCTCTTTCCTTCATGTTATCGCGGAGATTCGTCAGTTATTTGCATCGACTGTCCCGGAATCTACAGGGTGAAGTAAAAGGTTAGTACAAGAGAATATGTGATAGAAAGAAAAGATCTAATTTCTGAGTCTGGAATACCTGAGCATTCTGGAAAAGTGAGTCAGCCACTACAGAGGGGAAAGTTTGTGAAAATTCAGAAATTTCTTCATTTCTTTGAAGAGTTCGATGGTGGTTTCAGAAATGGAGGATCTACGATCTGGAGAAGATATGAATGCTAACTCTGCATTCGATGGGATGAACTCATCATAAAATCTTCCTGTTAATGGAAGACCTACTATGCAATGCAAATCCCAGAGTGTTATGCTCATTTCTCAAAATGGTAAGTGAAGAGAATTGGTAATGGGTGACCAATATTCAAGGAAGCCTTTAAGCACAGAGGGCTCTTTGTAGAAGTACTTAGACGTGACCTCTATAACATCATAAAGACCCACTTTGGCAAGAGTGCTTGCATGCTTCTTCAAGATGGCCTCTGCCCAATCAGAATAATAGCGGCGAGAAGTTAACAGGCCTCTTGTCCGAAAATCCTCTGATCCCTAAAGAGAATCACAGTCCTTGTACCGCTATCTGATGGTCTCGTAGAAGTATGTTAGAAAAAGATTATGTGGACTGTGAAAGGGGGTAAGGAAGATCATAGAATGAACTTTCCCAATGATTTGTCGTGGCTTCTGCACCTGCAGTTTTCCTTCGAGAATGCAGGGTTCTCTTGTTGCCCATGATTCTGTGTACATTAACTTCTCTCCATCTACGTAGTCCTTGGCTCACATTTAAGAATGAATTGATGGCGATGGACGATGATGGGAATTACTTTCATACCTTCTGAATGAGGGTTGTCGAATTTCATAATGCCCACAATTACTCAAACTGATTCCCAAGAATTTTGGAGCTTCTTCTTGTTATGCTCTTTTATCTTCTCTTCGAACTCCTTCGCCTTGTTTCGGCGAGCCTTCTTGGAGCATGAAGCAGGGGAAGTATCTTCTCTTGGAGGGGATCTGTTGCTATCTGTGTGGATGTGGGCGGTTGTTGTCTTCAACTATTCATCCCAGTCGTATTCACGACCATGCTTCAGAGGACGTTCTAAGTTCCCTATGACTATGGCCCGATGAATAGGAGAGGGAAGTGATTCAATGCGATCAGTAAAATCAAAAGTTGGGAGCACTGGTTCTTTGAAGTATGCAGGAGTTTAAGTAGTGGTTTCGGTACGTTTGGTTGATGGCTGATCAGCGGAAGGAGAAGGGCGATAAGAAGATGTATCGGGCAAGTCGAGATGAGAAGGCTGGTCAGTTGGAGGGTCTACGGGACGAAAAGTTCTCTTGGTACGGGCCATAAGGGAAAATGAATTAAATGCTTAAGGGTGATTGCAGGAAAAGTTAAAAAAAATTGGGAAAAGGACTAAGTCCGGGTTGCGCAATCAAAACCAGTAGCGCGAAATGTCGCAACACTTGGGAGACTTGCGCAGATGGAAAATCCGTTGCGTGGTACCTCGCAATTGATATCGGTTGCGTGGGAAAATCGCCAGAGAAAAAAAAAATTCGCCACAGAATGTGAAAAGTGCAGAATATGAAGGGGGTGCGGTATTTATAGGCTGTCACGCTCGAGTATGGGCACTAGTCAGTTGCGCGAGTCCGCGCAAGTAAGATGAAATGGAAGATTTTTTTATCCTTTTTCGTTTCATGAGGAAACAAAAAAAGGATCAAGGGGGCATTTGTTAAGGCATAAAAAAATGATGATGAAAGATTGAAGCAAGAAGATACAAGGAGATAGAAAGAACCCTTGAAAAGAAGAGGAAAGAGATGGCTTTGAAAGGGGTGCGCAAGACCGCGCAACCAATATCAGTTGCGCGGGCCCGCGCAATTGATATGCCTTGCGCAGGTCTGCGCAATGGAAATATCAGTTGCGCAGGACCGCGAAACGTACTTCTGAAATGGTCTTTTGCAGAGTGATCTAAAACACTGAAAGATTTGTCCCACATCGCTAAGATCAGGATTTTCACACGTACGAGGGTCTATAAATACCCCTTTCCCTCCTTCATTAAAGGCAATTGAAGATTTTCAAGAGGAGCAGAGCGGAACAGAAGACTGTAGGTAGAAGAGGAGTCTCCTGTCAGTTACGCAGGACCGCGCAACTAGGCTGCCCTGTAGTCTGTGAAGATAAGGAGCCGTTATGCCGCTGAAATCCATGGGCTAGACTTCTTTTCTCTGGGCTTTCTTCTATTCATGGGTTCAGAAGAGAAAGATTAGTCGATTCGACATTTCCTCTAAGTACTAGGGATGGTTGAAACAAGCGCTGTTATGCTGCTGAAATCTCTATTTCATTGAAGATTCATCAATCAGATCGACATTCCTCATAAGTCCTATGAGATGATCGAAACAGGCGCCGAAAGGCTGCCGAAATGAACTCTCGGTATTTAAAGTATAAGTCGTTTATTTTTAAATGATCTATCTTAGAATCAAGGGATGTAAAGAGGATGTAATTGAAACCAGTATTAATGAAATGTGATGAATGTTCTTAATACTCTTTCTCCGTTATGTTTGAATAAGACAATTTCTCAAGTCGAATGCATTTGTTTCTTTGTCGAAACACCCCACTGTAATGTTTCCTTAATGTTTATTTGTTGTCTAACCCATTGATAAGGTTGCATAAAGTATATGAAAAGATACAGAAAATACAAGCTTGATCCAAAAATTTTGTGGCCCACTAACTGCAAATCACAACTATTTCCTATGGTATGATCCACCTATGAATTGGATCTGTTTCATTTTTAGGCTCATGTGCTATCAAACAATATGGTTAAACAGATGAACAGCTTGGATACAGAATACATGCATCAAAGTGAGCCCCATCGTACAGGCGCCATCATTTTGAGTCAGGGAGGCTACACCCAATACGCTACCATTCTTCTATGTAAGTCTATTGTTTTTATGATTTGGCCTACATAATAGGCCTAATTTGGAGTAACCCATTATTACAGTGAGTTTCACATGATGTATGGTTGGATGACATGCACACAACCCTGTGGGCCCATCCAAGTGAAAAATGGACAACCTTTTTTTTTTAAAAAAAAAAAAAAAAAAAAAAAAAAAAAAAAAAAAGAACCTCTAAATTCTCGTGTTAGCCTACTTGCTAGCTGGATTATTGGGCGTGAGTGCGGTTCACGCGATGTACTTGTTGAACTCCGTATGCACACCCCAGTGGGCCCAACGCCCCGGCCTACTTTGTTGAAAATGCATATTTTACAAGGACTTGCAGAGACACCGGTCTCGTTGACATACAACGCTATGACTGTTTTTTTTTTCTTTTTAATGTACGTACATCCCACTAAACCGGAGTTTTAGAAGTTGCCGCTACGAAAAACCAACGTCAGGGTCTGTTGAACCCAGATGATCGTTTAAGGCCCGTTTGGATACCATAAAATAAGTTGGTTTTTAATTTTATTTTTATGGTTTATTATTATTATTTTATTTACAACAGTAGGTTAGTGACTTATTTTAGATAAATAAATTTTATTTATGATTAATTATAAGTAACATTTTTTACTTAAAAGCACTTAATCACTTCAGTTAAATTTTATTTTATTTTTTTAGGTTTTTAAATTTTCATAAGTTTCCAAAGAATGGCATCAGAAAAGATGACAAGGGTTGTCTACCAAATGTAATTATCTTCTTATTAAATAAAAAGTAAGATAATCTGATAAGAAAGTTCCCCGTGAAACATGCGCAATGAAAATTGGTGGTGAGCTAATCTCATTAGTGTTTGATCTTGATCTGATGGTCATGCAACATGTGGCCCACAACATCTCATGCACTGTCCATTACTTCGATCTGGATCAAATGGTGATGAGACGGAAAAAGTCAAATTTTATGGTCGGATAGGGTAGACCAATGGCCCAGAAAAATTCAACTGATCAGGCATAAAAATCTTCTAAAAACCCAAATCAGGGTAAGAATGATGTTTATCGAGATCATCAGGAAAAAACCTGCAAAATGCGGACCAAAACACAAACAAAGAAAGTAAATCAGGAATTGTATGGTTCTGGACCCGAGGACCCGAAGGGTCACCTTGAGTCCGTACAACTGTGGCACATGGCTCAGCAATCCGTACATTCGATTGGACCATCTACCCCCACTGGTGAACCATGACCCAAAACGTCCAAAGTTTAGAATGTGGGTCAGCACCATAACAATCACTTGTTACCATCCATTTCCAGGCCTACGATTAGATCCATGTAATCTTACCACATGAGTGATTCTCCGCCATCATTGATCCATGAAAAAGCCCATGAGATCAACGGTCTAGATCACCTCAGACCAGGACAACTGCCAGGCTAGAAAATCCTATTCATTCAAACCATGAGTCCCACTCACCAAGTTCAAGACACAATGACCCACTACACACTTACCCAACCAATGCGTCACAAAATTCCTTTTTTTTTTTTTTTAAATTTTTTTATCCTAAGGAAATTGAAAGAGAGGAAGATCAGTAAATAAATTTTGGATCACATAATTCCTAAAACAATAAAAAATTAAAGTAAATGAATAAAAAATAAAATTTAAATTTAAATTTTATTATTATTATTATTTTTTTAAAAAAAGAAGAAGAAGAAGAAGAAGAAGAAGAAGAAAAGAAAAAAACAAAGAAAATGAAAAGAGAGAAGGATCAATCTCTCACCATCCAAGGATCACATAATTCTTAAAAAAATAAAAGTAAATAAATTAAAAATAAAAAATTAAGGAAGAAATCAAGAAAATGAAAAGACAGGAGGAGAAGTATCCAATCTTCCAAGGATCACATAATTCCTAAAAAATAAAAATTAAAAGTAAATAAATCAAAAACATAAAATTAAGAAAAAAGAAATAAAAGAAAATGAAAAGAGAGAAGGAGCAATCTCTCACATTCCAAGGATCGCATAATTCCTAAAAAAGAAAAAATAAAAGAAAGAAAATGAAAAGAGAGAGAGCAATCTCTCACGCCATCCAAGGATCACATAAATCCTTTAAATAAATAATTAAATAAGAAAGTGAAAGAGGAGAAGGAGCAATCTTTCACGTTCCTTGCAAGGATCACGTAATTCCTAAAAAGTAAAATCAATAAATAAATAAATAAAGAGTGAATGAGTCATCTCTCACCTGAGAATTCCAACTGTTCAAGCACTTAGCAATCTGGGCACAAAGAGGGAAAGCCAACTTCCCACAGCCCCTGATCAGTATACTCAACTAGCTCTTCCACCTCCCCAATAAGCAGCACCTCTTTCTGGCAGTTGGTTATGGGCCAGAACCTCAAAATCCCTCCAACCACAACTGTACCCAACATGGGTTCTTTTTGTAAAAAATGGGAAACACAGTAGGCCAGCTGCCTATGGTATACCTGCATCCCCTTTGGCTTGTGCATGGGAAGCAACACCCTCACCAAAAACACCTTGTGTTCCTCCTTCAACGGAACACTGAAGCCATTGATAATGCTCCCCCATATCTCCAGCAGCTCTCCAATCCCATTGTGTCGATCCATCTCGAACACGTACCTCAAGAACACATCCTTCATCGCCTTTCTCATGAACGAGCGGTGGAATGTGAATTTGGAGTATATCCGATGGTACACGTTCTTCAGGCTCTCTCGCTCCCGCCGGTCCTCCGTCTGGAACAAGGAGAGGAGGTTGATGAGGAATGAGTGGTCGATGTGAGCACGGAGCATCTTGGGGTCATAATTTAGGACTAGCTTGAGGAGGATATCGTAGATGATGTGGAGGTGGGGCCACGAGGGGGATGTGGATAATAAGGTGGGGTCCGTGTCGTCGTCGAGGAGGGGGAATTCAATGGTAGGGTTTGGATTGGAGGGAGGTGGGAGGGAGCGGAAGAGGTTGGTGGAGAGCATGGAGAAGAGGGGGGAGATGATGCGGTCATCGGTGAAGGATGGTTTGGAGGACTTGAGAGCGGTGAGGAGTTGGGTGAGCTTGAGGCGTTTGAGGTCTTGCTGGTAGGGGGATTCGGAGGGGTCGGTGAAGGTGAAGATGAAGGTGCAGTAGGAGATTATGGAGAGGAGGTCGTCGGTTTCGGAGTCGTGGGCCATCGCAATTATTAGGGTGGGGGTGGTGTTTCGACTGGAGTCCAAGTCGAATAGGTTTTGGAGGGTGGTGGATTTCTTCTTTGGAGAGGCTTTTGGGTTGTACTTTTGAGCACCTCTCTCTCTCTCTCTCTCTCTCTCTCTCCTCCTCCGCTGTGTGTGTGTGTGTGTGTGTGTGTGTGTGTGTGTGTTTTTGATGTTTTTGATGTTTGAGTTGATTGCTTGAGTTTAAAATCGGCGTTACGTGCGTGTATCAGGCCAAGGTGCCGGTGCCGTCAGGTAACGACAGGTCGATAAGGGCAGTTATTATTGATGTTTATTAAAAAGTAAACAAAGAGATATGGTCCATTGCTCTCAGACCAATTTTAAGTTCTCCTATCTGCCCTGGGGCACTTGGACAGTCTGGTTTTCGATCTTGACCGTCCGTTAGGTCCATCACACGTGTGATTGGCAATCATGCTACAACCACAACAATCAAACTCTTCTAGATATAAGATAAAATGGCTTATAAAATGGACGGTCGTCATTATCCTTATGAGAGGATCCAATCAATAATCTGAACCATCTATCTACTAGGGCACACCATGGAAAGCTTATGGTTCCGAGCAATCACTTGGTCAGGGAATCGGAACCACCCCATCCATGGCCCAGAATATGGATGGATATAAAAAGAAGATCAGATAATGTGGATTGGATCACGCGGTGGGTTTAGTCAATGCAATGTACGCTAGACCCAATGGACAGTCTGGAATGCAATGTACACGAGCATCCGACTTGAGAACAAGTAGGAAAAATCCTCTATGGAATCCTAGTTTCATTTCAATATTCTTAAAAAAAATTTTTTTTAAAAAAAAAAAAAAAAACAAAAACAAAAACAAAAAAAAGAGAAAAGAAGAAGAAGAAGAAGCTAAAGCTAAATGATTAACACCTAAAGATTACCCAATAAAGATTACCCAATAGCAGTACTGCATCTAACTTGTAACAAATCACAGAAAAAGACAAAATTACCCTTCAAACATCACTCAAACGCGACTGATATTTGCACCTATCGTCTAGCGACAAGAGAATTCCCACCCGATAGAGACCAAATGACTTCTCTTTCTCATGCATTTCTTTAAGTAATCGATGAATGACCTCGACTATGAGGTTGAAAATGGACCAGGCTGCCAAGCAAATTGACGCAGGGAGGGACGAGATGAGGTCGATGAATCCACCGAGCTCTGTAAGAAAGCTTTATCGAATTCACGAAAGATAAAAGTAAAAATAATTTTTAATAAATTCAAATTAACTTGACTTATGATTAAAAAAAATGCAAAATTACAACCCTTTAAATAATGGGTTATACATTAAACTCTAACTCAAACACCTTAAAAACATAACTTACTCAAACACCCTCCGTAGATAGTAAACTTAATATTTATAAACGGTATCCATTACTACTAGACTTCATGGTTTTCAGCCAAAAATAATTAGTGTCCAATTTGACATAATCACGTTATGCTCCGAACTTTTCTAAGCCTTTTTCATATTGGGCACAACTCCAACAACTCAAATGATCAGAAGTTATACTCGAATTAAAACTTATTATTTATATTTAAAAAGAAATTAAATGAGACTTTTGATTGTCGATCTAATAGAATCTCCCAAATCCAGCATGGCCAACCCGATATAGTGGGGATGGTTGACTTAAGTAGCTTCTCCTATACCAAAATCATATTATAATATGTCGAAAAAGTCATCCCGATTTACAAGATACGATTGTTTTAAGGTTTTGATTGTCCAGATTATTTTTTCCTTCAATCGGGTCTTCTCTGGTCCCTCTCTGCCATGAAAGTATCTGTGACCCACTCTATAAGGATAAAGTCTATGTGATGTTGGATGTACCACATGGGGGGCAAACCATTAAGTAACTCTTTATGCCAGATTTCTTTGAATTTGTTTAGCAATGACCTTAAACTTGGAAGAATGTTTAAGGGCTTCGATTCCTTATCCTTTACCACCATGGTGTACACCTCATCGGTTTCCTTAGATTTCTTTACGAAATCTCGAATGGTCATAGGGAGCCCGCACCCACTTTAGAACTTCGAGGTGGTTCTTTGGTGCTATAAGGGTAAGGATCATCTTTCGACCATCATTTCGAAGACCTAAACATTGTCTCTTAGGATGTCCCAAACCATATTTTAGAGTTCAAGGAGTGAAGCCAAAGGGTGGAGAAGCCTCCTAAGATTTTTTCTTCCTCTTCTTTTGTTTCCATGTTTTCTTTAAGAGTTTTTAGTTCAATCATGTCTATGGTTAACTAAACCTCTTAGCTGAGGCTAAGAGGTGAAGCTTGTATTATGTTGAGATGTTTATCTTGCTTTGATTCTTGTTTATGTTAAACTTCATTGAATTCTAATTTGATTTTAAAGAATATTTTTAGTTTTCTATGATTTATTGTGACTCAAATTATAATAAATGTTGTGATAGCTTTGGATATTTTCTTTTCCTGTTTTGAGATTGTGATATTGGTAAACCCTGTTGTTCACCATCATCTCCTGTTGAGTGTGAAATATTACATATTTTCTCCTATTTATACCTTAGTTTTGTAAACATGATAGTGCTTAATCAATCTAATTATATATGTTTTCATGTGCGAGGTAATTTTGAGAGCTTAAGGTGAAATTGATGCCAAAAGTAAGATTTATTGTCAAAAAATTACTAAATAAAGATTTAGAAGTCATTAATAAATAATTCACATACCAAAGATTCAAGGAAACCAAGTGAGGAATGAAAAGAATCGAAGATTTGAAGTGAAGAAAAAGAAAAGAAATCCTGAAAATTATCCTAAAAATCATATTCTTGAAAATTGTCCTAAAAAAATATATTTTGAAACTCCGAGTGTAAAAAAAGAAAGTTCTGGAAGTCAATTTTGAAAAAACTACGTAGAGTGCTTAAATTTGACACGGCTTTTAGATTTTTTAAAACTCGGTGCGAAAGTTAGAGTTCCACAACTATAGAGAGGACTCCCTAAGATGTTCCAAAGCATCTTTTAGGGTTTAAAAAAGTCTCAACGAGTATAGCATAAGGGTGGAGCAGTCGCCAAAGAGTTATTCTTTTTTCCTAGTTTATTTTTCATGCTTTGTTTAAGAGATTTGATTTCGATCATGTCTATGGTTGGCTAAACCTTTTAGCTATGGCTAAGAGGTAAAGCTTGTAGCATGTTTGGATGATTATCTTGCTTTGATTCTTGTTCTTATTGAACCTCGTTGATTTATAGTTTGATATTAAATGAATATTTTTAGTTTTCTATGATTTATTGTGACTCAAATTACAATAGATACTGTGATAGCTTTGGATACCTTCTTTTCCTATTTTAAGATTGTGAGATTGGTAAATCCTATTGTTCACCATCGTCTCTTGGGCATGGTTAGATGATGTAATTCCTTCCAATCTTCACAATTCTCATCTATTGAGAATTAGATCAATGAAAAGTTCATATTTGATTTAAATTACTTTATCTTCCAATTAGATAGGATATGAATTTAATTTCAATTGTGTTTCTTGAATCAAGTAAGGTAATATCTTGATGGCTATAAGTGGATCCTTGGCACCCTAGTTTCCACCTTTAAATTCATAAGTTTTAATCAACATTACTCCTCAATTATTCAGATTTCAATTTAGATATTTTTCTAGTTCTAGTTATTTTTAGAATACATATAAGTTTAATCCTTGTGGATTCGACCTTAGTTTTACCCAGTTATTACTACATTGCGACCCTGCACTTAGGGTTGTGAACAAGATTTTGGCGCCGTTATGGGGCACCATGGCTACATTTTTCTAAAATTAATGGGTATTAAAATTAGGTTAAGATTAAGATTTACTTTTCTACTATGTTTTTAGGTTAGAATTTTTTCTGAAATTATTTTTAGAAACTAACATTATTTTCTGTTTTGTAGGGTCCCAACATAGTGACCGTTATTGGGTAATTTTGTTCTAACTCTCACTCTTATCTTTTTTTTTTTAGATCTCTTATTTGTTTAAGTTTTTTTAGTTTTCTTTTTAGATTTAATTGTTTAGTTACTTGAGGGCTAAGAGTGTTTCATGCCCAAGTGGGTTCGTGATAACACCTTCCGTCATTTTTAGTGAAGGAGGATTAGTCGAAAGGTTGCCTATCTATCATAGGATTAAACACCACTTGAGATCCTCTTAGTTAATTGTTGAGGGTCAAATATTACATATTATCCCCCATTTATATCTTGGTTTTATGAACATGATAATGCTTAATGTTCTATCATACTCATGTTTGTGTTGCAAGGTGAATTTAAGATCTTGGATTGAAAAATGTGTTAAAAGCATGGATTTGATGCTCAAGAATCACCAAGGCAAGGGATGGATCTTAGGAGACTAAGATTGAAGAATTCATATGCTAAAGATCCAAGAAAATCAAGTGATGAATGAAGAGAATAAAAACTTTGAAGTGAATAATTTTTTTTTAAAAATTGTCCTGAAAAAATATATTTTGAAACTCTAGGTCATTCTGTGAAATTGTGCAGAGAGAAGTTTATTTTGAAAAATTACTTAGAGTGAAGTTTATGTTAGCAAACTGTGTAAATTTGAGGTAGTTTTTAGAGTTTTCCAACTAGGTGAGAAAGTTAGAGTCCCACAACCATAAATAGGACTCCCCAGGATGCTCTAAAGCATATTTTAGAGTTTGGAGGAGCAAAACACAAGGACAAATGTTTTGAGTAGAAACGAAATGCATTTGATTTGAGAGAATTTCTTATTTAACATTGATAAAGATGGAATAAAGAGAATATTCATCAATTTCATTTATTTTGAGTTCATTAATATCCTCTTGATCCTTTAATTCTAAGATAGAATTTCTTAATAAAGAAAAAATTACACAAGTCAAATGTAATCAAGATATAAATTTTGACAGCATTCCGGCGCGTTTTCATCAAATCTCCAGGGGAGACGAGTTGTGCGGGTTTCTCATGTTAGGATCCCTTCGAAATATCTGAATTAGCCTGATCGTCTGTTATAAATTTTAGCATAATGACTGCTCTTAAAGATTACCCACGCAACTTACTATGAGTAGCGCGACCCTCCTTCCTTCTCTCTGTTTTTAATACCTGTCAGAGAGATTGACCTCCTGAACATCTGAACCCCTTAAATGAAGGGATGAGGGGGTATTTATAGGCATCCGCACGTATGAGCCCTCGACTCATGTTTTGTGGGCCCCACTTCGTATCATAAAATCCTGCTTCTCTGATGAGACTTGCGTGCCCCAGCGCAACTTGGGTGAGTTGTGTGGACCCGCACAACTTAGGTTCTGCACAACTTATCCTACTTTCCATTTTCTGTTCATGCCTTTCTCCAACTCTCTCTTTAATCACTTTTGGTACCCCAATAGTAGAGCCGTCGCCAAGCGTTTTTCTTCATTTCTTCTTTAGTTTTTCATACTTCTTCTAGGGTTTTAGTTCTAATTATGTCTATGGTTGGCTAAACCTCTTAGATAGGGTTAAGAGGTGAAACTTATAACATGATGTGATGTTTTTATTGATTTGATTCATGTTTATGTTGAATTTACTTTTATTTTAATTTGATATTTAAGGAATACTTTCAGTTTTTAACGATTTATTATGACTTAAATTACAATAGATGTACAATAGCTTTGAGTATCTTCTTTTCTTGTTTTGAGATTATGGGATTGGTAAATCTTGCTATTTGCCATCGTCTCATGGGAATGGTTTGGTGATGGAATCCTTGCCAATTATCATAATTCTCTTCTTTTAAGAATTAGGTCAAAAGAAGTTTAGATTTGATCTTAATTGATATATGTAAGGCCTGTATCTTAGTCCATACTGTTCCATCGACTCCTGTGATCCTTCCTAACGAATTCCGGCAATCTGTGACCTATAATCGATGTTTGTACGTGACCCTAAGTCGTATCCTATATTTTTGAGTCAGCTTAATCTAAGACTTGTACCATTGTGACCACACCGTCGTCGTAGTTCCGACGTCGCGTCTTACACATCGATTTAATACCCTAGCAAGGAGATGTGGACCTTCATTCAGTTCGAGAAAAACATTACACGTTTGTAAATCCCAAGAGAATCTCTACAACATATTTTATTAATTAATCACTCAATCAATCAATCAATCACCTCATGTCAAGTACAAAAGCAACCCCAAAGTCAACTCTCTCTCACCCTCTCTCTTATACACTCATACATGTCAAGTACACTTATTAACTCACATCTATCACCTCTCCCTTACAAGCACCATTTCTCTCTTTCTCTACACATTTTCCAAGCAACCAAAAAAAAGTGGATGTCTAAGCTCTTTCATGGAGAGAAAAGTGTGATGTGTGTGGCCCACTTCCTATCTTAAGATCCACCATCCTAGCACTTCATTTCTCGTCATCTTCTATCAAAGTGAGACATAAGAAGATTGACGTTCCATCGAACCATGAAGATCGAACGGTGGGAGTTTCTATAGGCTTAGATTTTATTATTTTGATTATGGGCCAAGTGGGGCCTACCAATTGATGGTATGGATCTCACTTTGGACCCTAGATGTGGCCGATGGTCCACTTTGATTCACTTGATCATTACATGATGAGGCCATTCTCCATGGACCCCATCATGATGTTTATTTTCCTTGCATAAATAAGGTCATTGTTGAGGGTCAAATATTGCATATTAGACCCCAATTACTACCTAGATTTATGAATATGATATTGCTTAATGACCCGATTTAATCGTGTTTGTGACGCAGAGTGTATTTACGAGCATGGACTAAAAAAGGGTGCTTAAAGCATGAATTTAACGCTCTGATAACACTAAAGGCAAGGGACGGACTCCAGGGGACCAAGATTGATGGAATTACATGTCAAAGATCCGAGAAAATTGGGAAACTGAAGCTCAAGTGGCCCAAAAATCATCTAGAATGTAAGATCACGGGGTTCCCACCATTCATTTGGCTTGAAACTACATACATGGCCTGAAGACCATAAATTAACTGTACACGTCAAATTTTGGCTGTTGAATCCTGGTGGAAGTGGCGCAACAGAAAAATCAGCTCATAGATCGTCAATCTGAGGCCCACATGATATCTGGATATGCTTCAATTTTGTTCTTAACCCCTTAAATATGGTGGTACAACGGATGGATGGAATAAATCTTCCAGGAAGTGTCACTAGTGGACCCCACTTGTAGGAGCGTGCATGCATAAAAGTGCACATGTACTATACCGAACCAAAGTAAAAGGTCAAGTTCGTTTGACCGCAAGAATTCAAAAAAAAGGAAGGAATCTTCCTTCCTGGTCTTCCGCTGTAGCAAACAGAGGCTGCTGACGGACGTAGATGGTCCGCCATTCGAGATCCGTTGTCCAATATGGACCGTCCATTCGAAGCTCAAGGACCCTCTGACCTAAGCCTAGAGGAGGAAATTTGAAGAGGGTTGCGTAAATGGTGTCCCTATGATCAAACGCAAGATGGACGACTTAAATAAAAATCAGGTGGGCCACATCATGGGTGATATAAAACCATACGTTTCTGACTGAAATTCTGAGTAGAATTCAGTGGATGGCGTGGATTTCGTAAAATGACAGCGAAGTGGGCCCCACCAACGTCACAGCGGGATTAGTGCGCAGGCCTTGTTTTCGCGACTGATGCAGCCCGACTTTTGTGGACTGTTGTGTGATCACAGCCATGATCATATGGCAGATCTGATCCGTTCATCATGTAGGCCATCCCAAAATGTCCCATGAGACGTTAATGCTTTGGAAAGAAAGCAAGGAAAGAGGAGTTTTTCTACATCGACTTTCTGCTTCGTAAGATGTTGCGAATGCTGCAGCTGAGTAAACAAAGGTGACGCATAACTCTTTGCTGCAGAAGCTTTCCAGCCGTCGACCCTTACCACTTCTAAAAGAAAGAAAGAGAGAGAAAGTGAGGAGGACATTCAAATTGTAGGGATTCAATTCCATGGGAGACAGCCCTAGGAGCATAAAGAGAGAGAGTATAGTATTTATTTTATTCTGCTATTTCTTTTTTATTTCCTTAAGGATGTTAAGCCTAATCATGTCAATGTTAGGCTAAACCTTTTAGGTAGGGCAAAGAGGTGAAGCTTGTTGTGAGATGGGAGACCTTACTTTGTGCCGTTGATTTAAATTTTAATTTATGAACTACCTTGATTATAGTTTTCTTAATGGGAATGTTTTTAATTTTTAATGGTCTGTTGTGACTGAAATTACAATGGGTCTGCGATAGCTTTGAGCATGTTTCATATTCCTTTTATGTTTATGACGTCAGAAAGCCCTGTTGTTCACCATCGTTTCCGGGGCATGGTCGGATGATGGTACTCTTCCTAACCTTCATACATTGTTGATTAATTGGTAATTAGTTTAATTTTGTTGTTTACTTTGTTTCCTGAGCACGGTTTGGTGATGGAATTCATTCTAATTCATATACCTTTCATCTCTTGAAAACTAAATCAAAGGAAGTTCAGTTTAATTTCCAGGGTTACACCTTCAACTGGATGAAGATGGACTCTAAGTCCAGTTGAGTTCATGATAGAGGCATAAGATCTCCCTGATCTCTACAAGTGGATCCTCTGAATCCCTAGTTTCCTATTTCTGAATTCATTAAGTTTTAGATTAATATTTCATAATTATTCCTCAAATTATTACTCAATTTAGATTTCATCTCATTCTAGTTTTAGTTCTAGTTAGTTTCAGATTACGTACAGGTATCAGTCCCTTGGGATTCGACCTCGGTCTTACCGAGTTTATTACTACATCACAATCATGCACTTGGGGAGTGAACAAGTTTTTGGCACCGTTGTCGGGGACTAACGACTACGTATTTCTGAAATTAATTAGTTTTAGAATTAGATTAAGAATAGGATTTTTACTAACTTTAGTTTTAGGATTTTCGTTTTAATTGATTTTTAGCAACTAACTTACTTTCCTTCTTTATAGGATTTTTGTTAGATCTTCTTAATTGGTAACTTCATCCTAATTTCTTTATTTCCTCTATTCGTTATATTTGATTTTATCTTTTAGAAACTAATTTCTTTTGTTTTCTTTTACAGGATCTTAACATAGGAACTTCTAATGTGGTAACATCTTTCTAATTTTTCCTCTTACTTTCTGTACTGCTGTCAGAATTTTTTGTTTATTTTCTTTAGGATTAGATTCAGAGTTAAGGTTTCACCATATATCTGAATGAGTGGGCACGTCCGTATGTTGAGATTGATTATGGAAAACAGCCTATGCCTCAATTTTTTTCTAAAAATACCTTCGAGAACCAATCAAAATATGATGCTCCACCGATTAAGAGGTCTTTCGGTGATTATCTGCGGGAGAATAATTGCGTTCCACGAGTTAAGAAAATAGTACGTGATTATTGGAATGATGATGCGTATCAACTCCTGATAGATGACCCATATGATTTTGATCAGTGGAAACAGAAATATTTTGAAGTTAAGTCAGTAAAACATCATGGGAATAACCCTCGTGGATCAGTCACTTTTGAATATCCACTAGAAATGATCCAAGAGGAATTATCTCCGAGTTACACAGACTATGTTACTAGCATGAGAAAATTAATAGAAACACTTGAATCATGCCTTGATAGGCTAATGAAGGCTAGTTCATCTTAGCCACAACCCAATCCAGAAATGTAATGCGAGGAAAGTGATCCTCACTCGCTTTTGAAAAACTCTGAAATTTGTAATGAAGAGTTGAATTACGTTAACTAGCATGTGGTTCAATTTTCTGATGAGTCGATCTCGATGACTGTTCAAAAGAATGGGGAAGAGACATGGCTGTCTTTCAAATATAATGATGATGACACACCTTCCTTACATGACTGTAACACTCCGAATTTTTGCCAACCTGGGATTAGACGTCCTTAGGCAATGGGTCAACCATAACACCTTGGTAACCTCTCAGAACCCAATTCCAAAGCCAAAGAAATCACTTAGGATTAATTCCTTTAGAAATTAAGCGTAAGTTAACTAGCACTACGTTGGATTAGCTGCGAAATTGTCCCTGATCGCTTTAAATACGTTTTGCAAGACCCAAAACTTGTAGAAACAAGGACGCTACAATACCCTAAAATCCAGTATCAAACTCTATACCCGTTTGCTCTCAGGAACCCTTTGAAACTTTGTATTAGATCTAAACCGCGCGTCGAAAGTCCGATACCTACAATCTTAAACCGTTATGACCACTTAGCTGGACTTGACAATCATTTCAAAAATCAAGCCCAACTGACGTTCAGAGGCTATTTCATTGAGCTTGGAGTAAAGAGAGTGAGAAAGGGTAAGGATTTGAAAATTTTAATCCAAATCTGGCACGTGGCTTTGCACATTATTATTAAGCATTCTGACCATCAGAATTCAGCCAAATTTTACCCTCGGATCAGGAAAAATTTCTCTTTCATATCATGAGACTTGTAAACCAGATTTAGGTGCGATGACCGCTGAACTAAAATTGGACCGCCACGTGCGATCTGCGAACACTACCGGACTGAAAACTTGATGTGAGCAGGATCCAGTATCCATGAGCTTAAGTTCGACCGCATTTGTCCAGGGGACCTCCAGAAATGCTCCGTTGAGACGAACAGTCCGTATTTGCACATAAAATAAGTATACTTTGTTCCCAAGTCTATTTAGGTTATGTTTTAGCCTATATAAGAGCTTTAAACCCTCTCAAAACCCTCCCATCCGAATTTGCAACAAATCCTAGATAGAGAGAGAGAGAAAGTGAGAGATTTTGAGAGAGTAGTGGGAGAGAATTCCCGCCACTTGCTGAAGCTTTTGCACGTGCCAAAGCACCGCACTCCAATCACTTTCCCGGCGATTCCAACGCACTCTTAGGTAAGAAAAACCCTAACTACTTGCTGTTTTGAGATTCTTTCGATTTAAATATCGAAATAGCTTATGTATCTTGTGCATTAGGTCGCATTTACGCCGTTGACGAAGCGTAGACGTTCTATTCGAAACGATACACGTCTAAGGTAAAAGGTAAGGATTTTAGAAGCTTAGATTGACTGATTTCAAAGCTTTCAATGTCGTTTAATAGTAGATTATCGACGGCAACGCCGTTTGACATGTACAACATACTGTCTGTTTTCCGTTTCGTAAATGTACGGTAAATATGAGATTTAGGATATTTTAGGCATTTATAAAAAGTACTGTATACGTCCGTATTTTGCTGAAATGCTTGACATGTAAATTTATCGTGTTATGATATTAGAAATATGTTTATGATCGGTTTGGTGAAGAGATTCGCCATAATGCGCACTTTGAGTCGACATACGCTATGTGGACTAAAGTGTGTAGACTAAGTGTTTGTATAAATGTTTGTATTAGTATGTATTGAGTAAAATGGTGTTGTGAATTAGTTTTGAGATTGAATTCTCAATTAATATGCTGATGTATATGTATTCCATCATGTTGGCTATATGTATTGATTTCATTATATATATGAAATGCATGTGTTGGAGGATTTGCTTATGTGGTATGTTATAACCTGTAACAACATGCTTGTATTGTTTATATGCATTCTTGTTAATCTCATGTGTTTACTGATGTTGGTTTACAAATGCTTGGGGCTATGACCTAGTGCAAGCAGTCGGTAATGGATTGAATTCGTGGTTGGTTTTTATGTACCACAAAGGATGCGTCGATGAACGCGAGTCGTGTTTTGGGTTGGCGGCAGTAGTTAGGCCACACGAAGTGTTTCATGCACTTCATGTCGTTCAGCTTGAGATGCGCTCGTACTAGTCGAGCCTGTCAAGTAACCCGACTGGCCTTTGTATGTTCACCATGTATGAGTCATAACTGCTTGAACTTAGGGTACTGAACTTACCATTGGAAACCCTGTCAACCATGGTACCTTGATCCATAAAGACTCATGAGCCGGGCATGGTGGTATGGGACACCGTGGTCTAGTTTTCGGCCTACGTGGGGCCACAAACCTCCCCGTAGTGACCAGTGAGCACCCTACTCTGAGCAGATTATGGTGGTATGAGACACTATATTCTTGCTGTCGGCCTACACTGATTAGGTGACGAGCCCTTTGTAGTGACCTTGAGTTTATCCTGACACTGCATGGGGGCGACGAGTCCTAATGTAGTCTTAAGGATATAACTAGGCTTGTATTGATAAGGTGATGGGGGAGAGGTGCAACGAGTATGAGCAACAGCCCTGACAGCCCTTGCAACGACCTACAAATATAACATCGTATGAGATTACTAGGAGTGACGACCCTAGACAGGATCTGTGTTGGGATTGATATAAGTAAGGTACCCTAGTTTCCCAATCCTGCTGTATGAAAAGGACTAATAACAACTCGGTAATCATTATCCATATTGCATTGCATGTGCCTGGAAGATGTGGAGCACTGAGGAACGTAAGCATGCCGCGGGCGTAAGATGGTGCCGTATGAGGGAGTATGTCGGTGAGGGCATCCATCATGTCATTTCATGCATACATTAACAAAAGTATCTAGGAATGTTTGATTGTTTGCTTTACTATTAACGCGTGACTGATTTGATAACATGCTAATCTTTGCTCTATTCTTCCACTGAGTTGAACACTCACTCCCACGTTACGGGATGGTGTTCCGGACACCCACCAGTCCCTATTTTAGTTACAGATGATGGCGCTGCTTGAGAAGCGGAGCTGGACTTGTATGATGATGAGGAGGACTTCTTCTCTGTGTTCTGATCGACGGGATTACAGGGAGGTTGAGTAGATGTCTGGACACTTGTCATTTTATATTTTTGGAGCACTCATGTATATTCTTTTCTTTCCATTTTTAGAGTATACATGTATATGATTAACCTGGTAGCATGTTCACACTCTGGAGACTTACAATCAATTATATATTTTATGTATTTATTACAGTCTTTCGCTTGCTAATTTAACTGTCTCTGGAGTATAATATGCTGTTTTGGCTTAATCCCACTCATGTTTAATACATCAACATAGACAACATGCATTTATCATTATCTATGTTGCATAAGTGACGTTCTGGAACTCGGGAGTTGGGTTTCTACCCGACCCCCGATTTTTGGGGTGTTACAGTTAGTATCAGAGCATGATTGATATTAAACTGGACCTGGGTAATGGCCACGCGACGTACGCTGTCGCCCCTTTGACTTAGGTAGGTGCGAGAAAAATCTAGAAACACTCGTAGGACTTCAGTTTCGCCAATAGGCGAAGTCTACTCAAATCGATCGTTTTGATCAAGTCCATGACGTATCTTTGGTTGCGTGAAGCGACCTAAGTTGCCTCTAGGTCGTTAGTTAGTGGGTTTGGGATGATTCCAAAAGAATTTTGAACCCAGAAATGTAAGTCCTTGGGTTGTAGGGCAACCACAACCCTTACACTCAATTTCAAGGCTTGAAAATTCTGTTTTCTCCAATTCCTTCAGAATCCTTCCTCTTACCACCCCATTCTTTAACTTTTTCTAAGTGTTTTCACACTAGGCATAAATATTAATGTGTAAAAGATAGAAAATCATACTTAGACAAAACTTTACTATAAATAGTAACTATAGGTAAGAAATGGACTTTTGAAAATTCCAATTATGGAATATCTTGTAAAAAATGGGTTAATTGGATGGATTAGCTTCTCCTACCCCAAAATCATATGCTACATAATACATAAAATTATTATGGTTTATAAACTGGCCCAGGAATGCCCCAAATAGAGTTTTAGGCCTATCTAGGCCAAAATATAATGAACTAGGGTGGGTCCCACACATATTTGGGGTCCCTAGGGCAGGGGAAACCCAGCTCACATGGTCGGATCGGCCGGATTGGAAGTTGGCCGGTGATGGCATTGCTGGTTCGGCGATGCATCGCCGACCGATGGGCCCCACTTGCGCTAAAATTTGGGCCGATGCCCTTTTTGGATTAGGGCACCTCCCCCATAGGTGGTTCGCACCTTAAAACCCCCTAAAAGTACCACCTCCTTCACAACAGCCCCCTCCAAGCCCTCTATTTTCGTGTTCTTGCTGTTCTCCCCTCAAAACTCGGTGCCAAACCTCTCCCAATCCTATTTTCTGCTAAAACCGATGCCTACCCACCCATTTGTATCTGTTCACATCCCTCTCTCTCTCAGTTCTCGTCCGTGGAAGCTCCTACAACCTCCGATCAAGGCTGAAATCGTGTGGAGCTCCATTCTCATTTAGTTTTCTCTTTTGCCTTTGAGAATCCAGCCTTTGGGAGCTTGATTCATCCCTCTACAGTACCTAGATTTGTTTCAATCCATTTGGACAACCGTTTCTCCCAATTTTTCTCTTTTTTCATGGCTCTTGTGGAGGCTATTTTGGCCTTTTTCTCCCTTTCCACCATCCTCTCTCTCATGGGAAAGAGGAAGACCGTCGTCGATGAAGCTGGGCCTAGTCGCCCTTCACGATCAAGGAAGCCGAGGGGTGGCGCCGCTAGCTCAAGCGCCGCCGTAAGTCCAAGTACAGTTTGTGAGTTTCACACAAAGTGAGATTTGGATCTCCATGCTCACGTAGGGCGAGTACTGTTAGCAGAGTTACCTCATGGCACTTATATAGATCGCAAGGTCCTGTTTGAAGCGTATGTGGATGAGCGGCTCTTCGGTGAATTTCTGTTGTTTGAGCGAATTGAATCTGCCAATTGGGGTCCGCTCTTTGAAGCCTGCTCTCGTGTGAACGTGAGCACCATTCGTGCCTTCTATGCTCATATCCGGGATCCTATGTTGGAGCCATTACAGTTCAAGATTCCCTTTGATAGAGATCAGATGGCTACGATCGATGTTCGATTGATATCTCGCATTCTGAAGGTGCCTCTTGGTGAAGTTCATCCAAGTGCTAAGAATCTGAAGAGTGTTCGTGAGCGAAATCGCCGCACCAGGTTCTTATGTGGTGGTTTGGTTCCATGGCAGTGTAACAAGAGCCTCTTAGCATCCCATATGTCGGATGATTTTCGCCTGCTGCATCACATTTGCACATTCAATGTGTATCCTAGGTCGACCAACAGCAGTGAATGTACGCGCCTCATGGTCGATTTCCTGTATCAAGTGGGCCAGGGAGAGAATGTGTGCATGGCCACCTTTGTGCTGTGACAGATCGTCCTCATAGCGAAGTTGAGAAGAACGTCTGAGTCACTTCCTTTTGGCTGGCTCATATGCAAGATCGCGCTTGAGTTTGCTTACAGGCTTGGGCCAGAGATGCTTGTGCCGATTCACTTCATCGATGAGGCTACCATGAACCAGATGAAGATAGGGCCTCGACAGCATGAGGCTCAGCTTGATGATGACAGTGAGGATGAATATGATAGTGAAGAGGATGCTAGTGAAGAAGAGGCTGGGGCAGAAATAGAGGAAGAAGTCCAGGAAGAAGAAGAAGAGGAGGCTCAGGATACTGATAAGAGTCCTCCTATTGCGACTCGGGCTACTAGGGATGCTCAAATAGCCCGCCTTGAGGAGAGTTAGGTTGCATTGCGACGGGAAGTCCAAGAACTCCGGGCCGAGGTAAAATAAGATCTTGAGGATACGAAGGCCGTCATGAAATGGAAATTCGGTAAGGTGACTCGTACTTTGAAGGCTATCCTGTGTTGTCTATAGGATAAGGGTGCTCCTCCTCCATCTCCAGACTCGGATTAGCAATTAGGTTTTAGATGTTGTTGGTTGTAGTTGGTTTGTTTCTTGCTTTCTATGTGTAAGCCTGTGAAGGCTAGTAGTTTGCTTATGTTGCAATTGTAGCTTCGAATAACTTAGTTCCGTTCCCATGTGTTTCTTGTCATGATACATGTAAGGATATATCTCTTGTATTGTGACAAATTTTGATTTAATGAAATGCATGCAGTCCCTTTTACTATGAAGTGTGTGGAATACTTGAGGGATTGTGTATTGATATGCTACATCTCATGCTTTCCAACACAAGGCCCATTTTTCAAAGCCTACGAAGTTGATTTGAATCCCAACTCACCCACCTACTAAACATGTCATTCCCAATTCTTGGGCGGGAGTAGGAAAGCAGTCCCATTTAACAGAACTTAAGACCACTGGCCACATATGCCCTTCAAGTTTTGGACTTGGAGTGGTACTCGATTTGAAAGATCTGACGATATAAGAAAATCCAATTCCATTTAGACAATCTTGACCCTAAGCGATAGAACAATTCCCTATATTAGAAATGGTATGAAACCATTTGGCGTATAAGCTTAGGCTTTGGATTACAACTAGTGAGTTACAGACTAGTTTATTAGTTACTTTAAGTAGTGTAAAGCCTGTATATGTTAAAGAATAGTAGGTTAGATTTGGTTGGAGTAAAACCTCATTCCTTCGATAGATCCCCTTAATACTTATAGACTTCTTTTATAACCCTTAGGAAAGTTGTTTTAACTTAGAACCATTCACTCTCAGGAAAAACTTATAAATCCCTCAGATTGAACTTAGAATAAACCAGCACGCCCATTCGAATTTTCCTTAATTGCCTTCCCAAGGATTTATTGCAATCCGAAACGCGGAGTAAAGGAATTGTATATTAGCGATGTATTCGCGGTTTGAATTGATTTCTTAATCCTTATAGTTACCAATGAATCCAATGCTCTGATCAAGCAGACGATCGGCATCGACTCGGATTAAGAACTGATACAACGAGTTTTTCTGTCCTGATTAGACAGAAGGTTCAACGTATCTGTTGAGGGTCAAATACTGCATATTAGACCCCATTTATTACCTGGATTTACGTACATAATGCCGTTTAATGGCCCGTTTTGCCGTGTTTGTGATACAGGGTGTAGTTGAAAGCATGAACTGCAAAAAGTTGCTAAAAGTATGAATTTAACACTCTGTTGACGCCACAGGCAAGGGACACACTCCAGGGGACCAAGATTGACAAATATACACGGTTAGAAATCCAAGAAAAGTTAGAAATTGAAGCTCAAGTGGCCTGAAGGACGTCCAGAATGTAAGATCACGAGGTTCCCACCATCCGTTCGGCTCGAAACTTCATACGTCGCCTGAGGACCATAAATTAACCGTACATATAAAATTTCAGCCATTGAAGATCTCGGGAAGTGCCCCAACTGACATATCAGCCTGTAAAATCATGATTTGGGGCCCACATGCTATCTGGATATGCTTCAAAATTTGTCTCTACGGTTTAAATACGATTGGAAACAGGATGGACGGCACGGATTTCTCGTGAACATCACAGTGGACCCCACATGAGGGTGTGCGTGCATTCAGTGCACGCACACGCGAGCCGCACCGGACCAACCAACGGGTCAGCGCAAGCGCTGACCCGTCTCTCTCTCCCTCTCTGCGTAAGGTGCAGCGGACGCACGGCCGCTGGCCGTTTTTGCGATCATCTGTGGGCCCCACACGTGCTCCATAAGCTCGATCTGAACCGTCCACCGTGTAGACAGCCGCGAGAACTACAAAACCATGTTATCACTTTTCACCCATGCGTGCACACGTGTGAGATACAGAGGCCACAAAAGGGCTGCTCGGTAACGTTCAAAACTGATTCTTCTGTGATTTCTTCTCTGGGCCACGTCAATGGACGTTCAAAACCACCCATTCTTAACTGAAATTTCGTTCTGAATCCAATGGACGGGGTGGATTTTCCAGAAAATGCTTCTGTGGGGCCCACCGATCACAACAGCGAAATGGTGCGAAAGGTTTCACACATCCGCGAAAACCGACTTTTTCGAACGGTTTTGGCCCACCATCTTTGATCATATGGCAGATCTGAATCGTCTATCATGTAGAGGACCAATAAAATCCTAAGGGACAGTGTTTATTTAGAATTTGAGCGAGAAAAGTGGCGTGTTTCGAGGCACTGAACTTGACTGCGAAAATTACACTTTGTGTCCTGCTACAACTCTGTCACTGACTCTAGCCTTCCAGCAGCTATAAAAGGAGGTTTTTGGACGTGGGAAGCATTCATTCAGGGTCTTGGGAGGAAGAATAGAGGGCTCGAGCTTGGGTTTCAACGTGGGCAGAGGAGAGAGAGAGGAGCTTGGTTTTCTTTCCCTTTACTTTTCCTTTTCTTTTTCTCTTTATTTATTTGGATTGAGCCCATCCATGGCAGGCTAAATCCTCCTAGCTAGGGCTAAGAGGTGAAGCTTGTAGTGAGATGGGAGATTTGATTTTATTTAAATTTTAATGCATGAATTGACGTTGATTTTAGTTAATTAATATGGGAATGTTTTAGGTTTTTAATGGTCTGTTGTGACTGAAATTACAATGGGTCTGCAATGGCTTTGAATATTTCCGTTCTCTTTAATGTTTATGATGTCAGGAAGCCCTGTTGTTCACCATAGTCTCCTGGGCATGGTCGGATGACGGTACCCTTCCTAACTTACATACATGTGATTGGGTGGTAATTAGTTTGATTCTGTTGTTTGCCATAGTCTTTGGGCATGGTTTGGTGATGGAATCCATTCTAATTTATCTTCCTTTCATCTCTTTGAAAACTAGATCAACGGCAGTTCAGTAATTTTCATGATTTTTGATGCAAGCATAAGTTCTCCTTGATCTCTACAAGTGGATCCTCTGAATCCCTAGTTTCCTATCTCTGAGTTGTTTCCTAAGTTTTAGATTAATTATTCTACAAGTATTTCACCATTGCTAATTGATTTAGAATTCATCTTAGCCTAGTTCTAGTTCTAGTTAGTTTTAGATAACGTACAAGTTTCAGTCCCTTGGGATTCGACCTCGGTCTTACCGAGTTATTACTACATCACAACCCTGCACTTGGGGAGTGAACAGTATCCGGCTCAGACCCATTACACAACTTTTCTTCCATGTTGGCTCGACCATCTACAACCAAAAGTTATTGCTTTACCTTTGAGAAATGTTGAGGACATCTAGCCAATAGAGAGTAGGCTTATTTCTACAACCATAGGTACCAATGCCATAGAACGTATCACTAACAAAGGAAGACCAATGTAGCGAGAGGTTGTCTCTCATTCCATGTCAAGGATAGGTCCTAAGTTACACCTCGTTCCGATATACGGATCGAGGCATAGATTCTTGAACATTAAGTAGAACTAAGTTTTAAGGGAAGTAGAACATTTTGAGCCCAATCTAGTTAGGTCAGCCAATGTAACCATTAGATCAGAGTAGCGCAGCGAAAGCGTGGTTAGCCTCTTCCTCACTAGCCCAGGATCGAAACAGTTGATTTAGGTTATACGTAAGGTTAGGTCATTAAATAGGATTTGAACCTTCCTTAGAATATCAATACAAAAGTCTCTTTAAGTACTCATTACCCTTAGCCAATTTCGGGGATGAAATTTTATTTTAAGGGGGGTAGATTGTAACACCCTGGATTTTTGTCAACCTGGGATTAGACGTCCTTAAGCAATGGGTCAATCATAACACCTTGGTAACCTCTCAGAACCCAATTCCAAAGCCAAAGAAATCACTTAGGATTAATTCCTTTAGAAATTAAGCGTAAGTTAACTAGCGCTACGTTGGATTAGCTGCAAAATTGTCCCTGATCGCTTTAAATACGTTCTGCAAGACCCAAAACTTGTAGAAATAAGGACGCTACAATACCCTAAAATCCAGGATCAAACTCTATCCCGTTTGCTCTCAGGAACCCTTTAAAACTTTGTATTGGATCTACACCACACGTCGAAAGTCCGATACCTACAATCTTAGACCGTTATGTCCACTTAGCTGGACTTGACAATCATTTCGAAAATCAAGCCCAACTGACGTTCAGAGACTATTTCATTGAGCCTGGAGTAAAGAGAGTGAGAAAGGGTAAGGATTTGGAAATTTTAATCCAAATCTGGCACGTGACTTTGTACATTATTATTAAGCGTTTTGACCGTCAGAATTCAGCCAAATTTCACCCTCAGATCAGGAAAAATTTCTCTTTCATATCATGAGACTTGTAGACCTGATTTAGGTGCGATGACCATTGAACTGAAATTGGACCGCCACGTGCGATCTGTGAACACTACCGGACTGAAAACTTGATGTAAGCAGGATCCAGTATCCATGAGCTTAAGTCCGACCGCATTCGGCCAGGGGACCTCCAGAAATGCTCCGTTGAGACGGAACAGTCCGTATTTGGACATAAAATAAGTATACTTTGTTCCCAAGTCTATTTAGGTTATGTTTTATCCTATATAAAGGCTTTAAACCCTCTCACAACCCTCCCATCCGAATTTGCAACAAACCCTAGATAGAAAGAGAGAGAAAGTGAGAGATTTTAAGAGAGTAGTGGGAGAGAATTCCCGCCACTTGCTGCAGCTTTTGCACGTGCCAAAGCACCGCACTCTAATCACTTTTTCGGCGATTCCAACGCACTCCTAGGTAAGAAAAATCCTAACTACTTGCTGTTTTGGGATTCTTTCGATTCAAATATCAAAATAGCTTATGTATCTTATGCATTAGGTCGCATTTACGCCGTTGACGAAGCGTAGACGTTCTATTCGAAATGATATACGTCTAAGGCAAAAGGTGAGGATTTTGGACACTTAGATTGACTGATTTCAAAGCTTTCAATGTCGTTTAATAGTAGATTATCGACGGCAACGCCGTTTGACATGTACAACATACTGTCTGTTTTCCGTTTCGTAAATGTACGGTAAATATGAGATTTAGGATATTTTAGGCATTTATAAAAAGTACTGTATACGTCCGTATTTTGCTGAAATGCTTGACATGTAAATTTATCATGTTATGATATTAGAAATACGTGTATGATCGGTTTGGTGAAGAGATTCGCCATAATGCGCACTTTGAGTTGACATACGCTATGTGGACTAAAGTGTGTAGACTAAGTGTTTGTATAAATGTTTGTATTAGTATGTATTGAGTAAAATGGTATTGTGAATTAGTTTTGAGATTGAATTCTCAATTAATATGTTGATGTATATGTATTCCATCATGTTGGCTATATGTATTGATTTCATTATATATATGAAATGCATGTGTTGGAGGATTTGCTTATGTGGTATGTTATAACCTGTAACAACATGCTTGTATTGTTTATATGCATTCTTGTTACTCTCATGTGTTTACTGATGTTGGTTTAAAAATGCTTGGGGCTATGACCTAGTGCAAGCAGTCGGTAATGGATTGAATTCGTGGTTGGTTTCTATGTACCACAAAGGATGCGTCGATGAACGCGAGTTGTGTTTTGGGTTGGCGGCAGTGGTTAGGCCACATGAAGTGTTTCATGCACTTCATGTCATTCAGCTTGAGATGCGCTCGTACTAGTCGAACCCGTCAAGTAACCCGACTGGCCTTTGTATGTTCACCATGTATGAGTCATAACTGCTTGAACCTAGGGTACTGAACTTACCATTGGAAACCCTGTCAACCATGGTACCTTGATCCATAAAGACTCATGAGCCGGGCATGGTGGTATGGGACACCGTGGTCTAGTTGTCGGCCTACGCTGGGGCCACAAACCTCCCCGTAGTGACCAGTGAGCACCCTACTCTGAGCAGATTATGGTGGTATGAGACACTATATTCTTGCTGTCGGCCTACACTGATTAGGTGACGAGCCCTTTGTAGTGACCTTGAGTTTATCCTGACACTGCATGGGGGCGACGAGTCCTGATGCAGTCTTAAGGATATAACTAGGCTTGTATTGATAAGGTGATGGGGGAGAGGTGCAACGAGTATGAGCAACAGCCCTGATAGCCCTTGCAGCGACCTACAAATATAACATCGTATGAGATTACTAGGAGTGACGACCCTAGAAAGGATCTGTATTGGGATTGATATAAGTAAGGTACCCTAGTTTTCCAATCCTGCTTTATGAAAAGGACTAATAACAACTCGGTAATCATTATCCATATTGCATTGCATGTGCCTGGAAGATGTGGAGCACTGAGGAACGTAAGTATGACGCAGGCGTAAGATGGTGCCGTATGAGGGAGTATGTCGGTGAGGGCATCCATCATGTCATTTCATGCATATATTAACAACAGTATCTAGGAATGTTTGATTGTTTGCTTTACTATTAACGCGTGACTGATTTGATAACATGCTAATCTTTGCTCTATTCTCCCACTGAGTTGAACACTCACTCCAATGTTACGGGATGGTGTTCCGGACACCCACCAGTCCCTATTTTAGTTACAGATGATGGCCCTACTTGAGAAGCGGAGCTGGACTTATATGATGATGAGGAGGACTTCTCCTCTGTGTTCTGATCGACGGGATTACAGGGAGGTTGAGTAGATGTCTGGACACTTGTCATTTTATATTTTTGGAGCACTCATGTATATTCTTTTCTTTTCATTTTTGGAGTATACATGTATATGATTAACCTGGTAACATGTTCATACTCTGGAGACTTACAATCAATTATATATTTTATGTATTTATTACAGTCTTCCGCTTGCTAATTTAACTGTATCTGGAGTATGATATGCTGTTTTGGCTTAATCCCACTCTTGTTTAATACACCAACATAGACAACATGCATTTATCATTATCTATGTTGCATAAGTGACGTTCTGGAACTCGGGAGTTGGGTTTCTACCCGACCTCCAATTTTTGGGGTGTTACAATGACACATAAGATCCCAATGATGAGGTAGAGGTTAGTTTATTCGAACCTCAACCGAAGTTAGGTATAGAATGTGAGGAAGGTGATCCCATCCCAAGTGTGCACTACACAGAACTAGACGATGATGCATATTGGGATGATGATCATGAATGTTCAGCCACAGTTTCTCTGAAATTAATCTTAAGTTTGGACCAGGTCAATGATCAAGAAGTCCAGGAAGAGAACGGTCATAATGAGGTACTCCACTCACCTGACATGTCTGATCTATAGTGGATGAGCTCCTTACAACCAACCCTTCTATCTCTTATGAGATATGTTTGGACCACTCCCTTGAATTGAATGATGATATGATTCGGGAGATGGATGAGTTACTCGATATGACTCTTAATTTTGAAACCACCCAGTAGAGGCCACCATATGAACTGTTAAATGTTGACGATTCAATGCCTCTTCTGAGTAGTATCAATGAACAGAGTCCACACATCAATGCTTCGTATATTGATCCTCAATCTATCTGTGTAAAGCTAGAGCAAGAGAGCACACCTCCGTTTACCTTTAAAGACGAAGGATTCCTTAAGAAGATCATAACGAGCTCTAATATGGAACATAAGTCACACTCAACTGAATTTCCCAACTCTTTGAATGATTGCTTGGTACACATTGCAGATTCAAATGATCCCATGATAAGAGACATAGTGAATGCCTTGTAAGACAATATCTCGGTAGTCATCACTGACCGAGAGAACCCTTACTCTGAAGCCCCTTCTTCCACAGATCCTGAATGTTTACCATTAGGGGAGGAGGAGCTGAAAATTGAACCGAAGTCTCTACTTCGGAATGTGTTAAGACTACACCACTTGCAAAATTTTTTTCTTAATTGTCTCTGATTCACCATGGGATACTAACTTTGAAACTTTTTCTGACACAAGTGAATCATATATACTTTGGATACCTCAGGCGAATCAACGGTAAAATTTTAATGAGATACATAAGTTTCCTTAGAAAGTCAAGCTCCAGGGTATCTAAGCCTATTGCAAAAAGGGCTTTTGGATGATCCTGTTGAGAAACTTACTGAGAAACTTATCACGATATTGGCCGGAAGAGGAACCTTGCGACATGATCGAGTAATTTTTCCCTGCTTTCATAGGACTAGGGTAGTTTGCTTTATGCTGTTATAGGATAGACAGTTTTATGTCATTAGGTTAGTTTGCTTGATGTGTTGTTTTAGGATAGTTTTCTTTCATGTCTTCACTCTCGTACTGACTAGCTTTCATGCTGCGATCTCTTGAAAAGTCTCTCTCTCGATTTATTATCCAGGTACTATCTTCCCATCACTTCTCACTTACTTTCGTTGTCCCATGTGTATTGCATGCTCATATCTTTTACATTGAGGAAAATGTAGATTTTAGGTTGGGGGTGGGAGATTAGGTTTCCTAATCAGTATTTTCTTGGTCTTGAGAAAAAATTGTGAAAATTTATGAAATTTTTTCTAAATTTCTTGTGAATTTGAAGTGATTTTGATGGTCATCTTTGATTTAGAATATAAGATACAGAATCTTGGTAATTTATGACTCTTGGATTCAGTTATCTGTTAGATTTCATAGTTATATTCGAATTATTAATTCATGATTAGAAGTTGTAAATATTGATTGAGTCATGATTTCAAATACCACATCTCGCTTACACATTAATGTTTCAGTTCGATATTGAAGAATTAACTTGATAATCACTAAGCATGAAAGGAACCAGCTTGAAAAATTTTCTCATCAGTTTATAAAGAAGAATTGAAAGGGTTGGTTGAATAAGCTTCACCATAGGTTTGCTCCCTATAGATGAAGATTTGATTTCCCAATGTCCACATTCGGAATAGGCTGGGCTACTGGTTTGCACCATAGGTTTGCTCCCTATAGGTGAAGATCTAATTCCCCTTGGCATTACTTTATTATTATTTTTTAAAAATCAAAAGCTGGAAGAATGAAAGAATGAACTGTGAGGCATGGAAAGTTTGGTTATCATGAATTCTCCTGTTGATTACCAATGATATCATGAAATAACAAAAACAAATTGAATCTTAATGTTGATAAGTCGAGATTACACTATACAACCATGAAACTCAATGTTTAGAATTTTTCTGATTGATGGATTAATACTTTAAACTTGATTATAAAGTTTACTGTGTACTTGAGTCCAGGAGAAAATAATACCCAACATTCATGAATCTTAGATTTCTCGTATATGAATCATTTTTCAAAATATCACTTGGTTTCATGGAAATTACCTTGTAGTTTTCAACTTATTTTTCGCATACTTTGCTTGGGACTAGCAAGATGCTACTTGGGGGTTGTGTTAAGGGTCAAATATTGCATATTAGACTCCAATTACTACCTAGATTTACAAATATGATACTGCTTAATGGCCCGATTTAATCGTGTTTGTGATGCAGAGTGTATTTACAAGCATGGACTGAAAAAGGGTGCTTAAATCATGAATTTAACGCCCTAATGACACCAAAGGTAAGGGACAGACTCCAGGGGACCAAGATTGATAGAATTACACGCCAAAGATCTGAGAAAATCGGGAAATAGAAGCTCAAGTGGCCCAAAAATCGTCAAAAATGCAAGATCACGGGGTTCCCACCATTCGTTCGGCTTAAAACTAGATACATGGCCTGAAGACCATAAATTAACCATACATGTTGAATTTTGGCCGTTGGATCCTTGTGGAAGTGGCCCAACAAACAAATCAGCTCACAGATCGTCAATCTGGAGCCCACATGATATCTGGATATGCTTCAATTTTGTTCTCAACCCCTTAAATATGGTGGTACAATGGATGGTTGGAATAGATCTTTCAGGAAGTGTCACTAGTGGACCCCACTTACAGGAGCGTGCATGCATAAAAGTACACATGCACAATATCGAACCAAAGCAAACGGTCAAAGTTCGTTTGACCGCTAAAATTCAAAAAAAGGAAGGAATCTTCATTCCTGGTCTTCCACTGCAGTGAACAGAGGCTGCGGACGGACGCAGATGGCCCACCATTCGAGATCTGTTGACCAATTTGGACCATCCAATCGAAGCTCAAGGACCCTCTGACCTACGCCTATAGGAGGAAATTTGAAGAGGGTCGCGTAAATGGTGTCCCTATGATCGAAGGCAAGACGAACGACTTAAATAAAAATCAGGTGGGCCGCATCAAGGGTGATCCAAAACCTACGTTTCTGATCAAAATTTCGAGTAGAATTCAGTGGACGACGTGAATTTCTTAAAATGATAGTGAAGTGGACCCCACCAACATAACAACGTGATAAGTGAACAGGCCCTGTTTTCGTGACCGACGTAGCTTGGCTTTTGTGGACTGTTGTGTGATCACGGCCATGATCATATGGCAGATCCAATCTTTTCATCATGTAGGCCATCCCAAATTGTCCCAAGGGACATTAATGCTTTGGAAAGAAAGCAAGGAAAGAGGAGTTTTTCTACATCGACTTTCTGCTACGTAAGATGTTGAGGATGCTACAGCTGCGTAAACAGATGTCCTCCGACTTCAGTTGCGTAATCAGAGGTGACGCATAACTCTTTACTATGGAAGCTTTCCAGCCATCGACCCTTACCACTTCTATAAGAAAGAAAGAGAGAGAAAGTGAGGAGGACATTCAAATTGCAAGGATTCAATTCCAAGGTAGGTAGCCGTAGGAGCATATATATATATATATATATATATATATATATATATATATATAGAGAGAGAGAGAGAGAGAGAGAGAGAGAGAGAGAGAGAGTGATTATAGTATTTATTTTATTTTGTTATTTCTTTTTATTTCCTTAAGGATGTTAAGCTTAATCATGTCTAGTTAGGCTAAACCTCTTAGCTAGGGCTAAGAGGTGAAGCTTGTTGTGAGATGGGAGACCTTACTTTGTGCCGTTGATTTAAATTTTAATTTATGAACTACCTTGATTATAGTTTTCTTAATGGGAATGTTTTTAGCTTTTAATGGTCTGTTGTGACTGAAATTATAATGGGTCTGTGATAGCTTTGAGCATGTTTCCTATTCCTTTTATGTTTATGACGTCAGGAAGCCTTGTTGTTCACCATCGTCTCCTGGGCATGGTCGGATGACGGTACCCTTCCTAATCTTCATACATTGTTAATTGGTTTGTAATTAATTTAATTCTGTTGTTTACTTTATCTCCTGGGCATGGTTTCGTGATGGACTCCATTTTAATTCATATACCTTTCATCTCTTGAAAATTAAATCAAAGGAAGTTCAGTTTAATTTCCATGGTTACACGTTCAACTGGATGAAGATGGACTCTAAGTCCAGTTGAGTTTTTGATGCAGGCATAAGATCTCCCTGATCTTTACAAGTGGATCCTTTGAATCCCTAGTTTTCTATTAATGAATTCATTAAGTTTTAGATTAATATTTCACAATTATTCCTCAAATTACAACTCAATTTAGATTTCATCTCATTCTAGTTCTAGTTCTAGTTAGTTTCAGATTACGTACAGGTATCAGGATTCGGCCTCGGTCTTACTGAGTTTATTACTACATCACAACCCTACACTTGGGGAGTGATCACTCTCTCTCTCTCTCTCTCTCTCTCTCTCTCTCTCTCTCTCTTCCCTTGATTGTTGGCCCCATGATGTATGTAATGCATCCATGTTCTCTGCCTTTGTGGGACCCACTTGATGGACTGTTGGATCTACACCATCCAAGCCATGCGAGCCCTACCCCTTAGTGATGGAAAACACAAGTATCAGATTGATCCAAATCAAGTGGGCCACGTTCATGAAGGACCTACCTGGATTCACGCCATTCGTCGAGTGTCCCTGGATGCTGGATGTGCATCATGAAGTGTGAACAGACAGTGAGGTGTACTCACAAAAAAAAAAGACGTAGCAGTTTGATTTTTAAGTCTTTTGGGTGGGCCACTCATACAGGCCCATCTTGATGTATTTATGGCCCGTCCATTGAGGTCCACCTTGATGTATATAAGGCCCATTGTTGAGGTCCACCTTGATATGCATGAGGCCCAGGTGACACGGTCCTTTGGATGTATTTGAGGTCCAATAAGATGTACACAAGTTCATTGCAATGTGTAACTCTACCATGGTTTATGTAATGATGTTTATGGCGGGCTATGCCTTGGGAGCAATGATGGTTTCACGTTCACATTGTAAGGATAATGTTGGTTAAATTTTTTGATTATAACTTTCCCTTGGGCCCATTGATAGGCCCATACTTGTTGATAGTTCATTCCATGCTTTGTATAATTCCATGATTCATACCCATTCTCATAATATGTATGATTGATATGAGGAGTGACTGATCATAGCATATCCCATTGGGAAGATTATTAATGGGACTCACTGATAGGAGTTACGAACATAAGCACATGGTATACATAGGATTGTTACATGATTGGACAGTGTGATTCATGCATCTAGCATTTGTGTGTCATGATCATTGTACACCCTAGTGACATCAAGGTCGTGGCCTCCACAGGCACATCGTGGATGGCCATATCGGATACCGAAAATACTTGGTTCTATCTCTGTGGGCACTTAAGATGTCTTTTGGTGAAAGTCCCAGAACCTTTTTGGTACTAAAAGATGCTTCAACGTCTAGACCGAGTGGATACATGAGCGCAGGAGTACCGAATACCAGTAGGTTGTATCTCTCACTGTGTCGGGGTCGGTTGGAAGGGGGTGTGGCCTTATCCGCCAGAGTGAGGGGGTTGTAAGCTAGGCTGTATTTGACCATCTCGTAAATGAGTCCACTATCGATGATCTGGGTAGGTATTGGCAGACTACTTGTCAGGCGAATAGTGTGGTCTATTCCACTTCCTAAGCTATGCGGTTAGGGAGGCGACAGTCAGCGTGAAGTGTATTAGACCCCTGTGATATCCTAGAGAAACCGTACTGATATGTGTGCTTGATGAGGACTGGCATGCTTGCTTTGCATCTCGCATATGACATTTGGCTATATAGGCCTCGCATCGATGGCCTTGGTATGGTTGATAGCATTCATGTCTTGCATCTCATAGCCTTGATACAACTGATAGTATTCATGGACTTACCAGTGTATTTCTGCATTTCTCTAATACTGCATACTTGACACTCGCCTTGCGCACACACTTACACCACCCTTTAAACTTTTATAAGCTTATGCATGACCGTTGCGTGCAGGTAACGTTAGATCGCAGTCGCATTGAGGTAGGAGTGTGCAACAGATTATTTTAGATCCTTTTGATCACCTTGTATTTCTCTATTTGTATTGTACTTAATTTTTTGATATAATGGATATGTGGTGATGTTGTTTTGTGACTTGGTTATGCTTGTGGTTATACTCCATTATTAAAAAAATTATACTGAAAATGCTCCTTATAGGATCCTAGGATCAGAATCTAACATATGAATGCTGAGAGCTAAGAATGGGACACTACAGAGGTTGTCGATGCTGGATTCAGCGATCGAGAATTTTGTGAGCCCATTTTTTGAGTTTGGGGTATGATAGAAGTTGGTATTAGAGAATAACTTGGGAATACTTAGGGATCACGTCACATATCTATTATGGACTTAGAATAATTAGGTCCCAAGTCCGAATAACTTAGTGATTTTTTCGACATAGACCCTTAACGTTTATGCCTTCGAGAATTCTCAAGTCTGATAGGCCCTTATTCCTTCCTGTAGGACATGCTGCCTAGGAGAACGAATCGAGCGACTCCCACTCCACCACCTGCGACTCTCGCTCTACTACCTACTACTCCCGCTCCACCACCGGATATTCCTGCTTTCCAGCTTGAAGATGTCACTCTTCTACCTGAGACCAGTGCGATCCGACCGTACCTGTGACTGCCACCTAGGTGCAGCAAATGCTATAGGAAATGACTGCTATTATTCAAGGGCAGAGCAGGTGTCCCACTGTTACGCCAGCCATGGCTAAGCAGGAGCGTGTGATCGCCCTTCTCAAGGACTTCTTACAGCATGATCCCCTGCATTTTTGGGCGAGCTAGACCCCACTGTAACAGAGATATGGTGATTCGAGGTGGAGAAGATATTCTACACCATGAGATGTATGACCCAACAACGGGTCCCGTTAGCCATATTTCTTCTCCAGGGTGAGGCTTAGCATTGGTGTGCATTTGTTGCTTGAGCGGTAGCGGTCGATTTTAAGTGGACCTGGGAGGACTTTGTAGACCGATTCGATAGAAAGTTCTTTCCCGAGCATGTGTGGTAGAAACGCACATTAGAGTTTGAGACTCAGGTCCAGGTGGACCTGATTGTGTCCCAGTATGAGGCACGTTTCATCGTGCTATAGAGATTCACGACGTACCTTGTTGACGATGAGGGGTAGAAGGCTCGCCGTTTTGAGAACCGCTTGCGTCTTACTCTCAGGAGCCGTGTGGTCAGACACATGCTTCTAACATTTGAGTAGATCGTACAAAGGGCCCAGATCTACAAGGCAAATTCGGCCGGTTTGCAAAGGCCCCGTGATTAGAGAGGAGATCAGAAGAGGAAGACACCCTCTTGTAGCTCCTAGCACCAGTAACATTGTCCACAGTAGTAACGCACGACCCACCCAGCATTCTGAGAACTAATGACACTCCCAACACCACCTCCGGGATCATTTTTAGGTACTTGCTTTGGGTGCGTTAGGACAGGACATCGTAGGCATGAGTGTCCCCATCCGCAGCAGCCATAGCCGAGGGCACCGTATCAACTTCCACCATAGTCCCCACATCAGCAACAGCGACCACAACACTAGCCTTTGGGACCTCCCCCACAGCAATAGAGGCAGCAGATCAGGCCACCACAGTAGCAGTAGTAACAATAGAGACCTCATAAGGGACCTGCACCTCCCCAGCAGGCCCAGGGCAGATTTTATGTCGCCCTGTAGGACCCTCAGTCATCAAGAGGGGTCATCGAGGGTACTCTCTCTATTTCTACATGCATTGCACGTGTATTATTTGATTCTGGTACATCACATTCTTTTGTACCTGATGATTTCTGCCCATCAACCGGTTTACCGATGGAGTCTGCCCGTGAGGGTTTGTTAGTATCGACACCCTTAGGGAAGACTGCAGTGTTGGCCAATTTTACGCATCTTACCCTGTTCTGATTGGGGATATTTTTTGCTTGCTGATTTGTTCATATTGCGGATGTCTGATTTTGATGTCATCCTAAGCATGTATTGACTCACCAAGTACCACGCCATATTTAACTGCTCTGCGAGGACATTCACGTTCTGTATACCCAGCGTGCCAGAGTTCCAGTTTGTTGCTAAGCCTAGAGAAGAGCGTCTTTCCTATCTGTTGTCACGTGCCATTGAAGAGTCAGTTGCTTTGAGTATCGACCAGCTGCTGGTCGTTTATGGTTTTCCCGATGTGTTCTAAGAGATTCTGAGGTTACCACCTCTTCAGCACACTGAGTTCTAAATTGATCTCGTTCTCGGTACCATGCCTATTTCGAAGGCCTCGTATCATATGACACTATTAGAGTTGTGGAAACTTTAGAAGCAGTTGGACGAGTTACGCGAGTTAGGCTTTATTCGTCTGAGCAGTTCGCCATGAGAGCGCCGGTACACTTCGTGAAGAAGAAGGATGGCTCGTTGAGGCTTTCCATAGATTACAGTGAGCTCAACAAGGTCACGATCAAGAACAAGTACCCACTTCCGATGATCGATGATTAGTTTAATCAACTGCAGGAGCTGCAGTTCTTTTCAAAGATCGACTTTCGGTCGGGTTATTATCAAATTCGGGTGCGAGATGAGGATATCCCGAAGACAGCCTTCAGGACATGCTATGATCATTTTGATTTCTAGGTCATGTCCTTCGAACTAACCCATGCCCTCGCAGTATTTGTGTAGTTAATGAACGAGGTCTTCCGTTCTTATCTCTACCAGTTTGTTGTGGTGTTCATCGACAGTATTCTGATATATTTAAGGACCCGTGAGGAGCATGAGCCGCATCTGGAGATTTCCTTGCAGATCCTCCGTGCATACCAGCTTTACGCGAAGCTGGAGAAGTGCGAGTTCTGGCAGGAGGAGGTGAAGTTCCTCGGTCATGTGGTGACGAGACAGGGTGTTACAGTGGACCCCTTGAAGATTGATATCGTGTGTCAATGGGGCCAGCCCACCAATGTGTCCGAGATCCATAGTTTCCTTGGTTTGGTGGGCTATTACTGATGTTTTATTGAGAGATTCTCTCGAATTGCAACCCCGTTGACCAGGTTGACCCGGAAGGGTGTCGAGTTCATTTAGAGCGACACTTGTGAGCAGGCATTTATGGAGCCGAATGACTGCCTCATGTCCGCTCCTGTCCTCACTCTTTCTTCTGGGAGTAATGAATTTGTTATATTTATCGATGTCTTGCGAGTTGGCTTGGGTGCTGTCCTGATGCAGCACGGGAAGCTGGTGGCTTATGTGTCTTGCCAGCTCAAGGTCCATGAGCTGAACTACCCCACGCATGATTTGGAGCTGGCAGTAGTTGTCTTCGCACTAAAGGTGTGGATGTACTATCTTTATGGGGTGAGGTTTAAGCTCTTCTCCAACCAAAAGAGCTTGAAGTATCTGTTCTCTCAGTCTGAGCTGAACATGAGGCAAAGGTGTTTGATTGAGATCCTGAAGGACTATGATTTTGATCTCCAGTACTACCTGGGTAAGGTGAACGTAGTGGTGGATGCCCTCAACCGTCAGCCATGAGGCCTGGTAGCGCACATGATGATTCAGGAATAGAGGATGCTTAAGGATGTATCAACTTTTAACTTCAAGATCGGCTTATAGTATTCTGCTGTGCAATTATCGAGCCTGTCGATTCAACCCTTTCTTGTTGCAAGGGTGATCGAGGCTCAGCAGGCAGATGAGTTAGTGCAGAGTTATCAGGCAGAGGTAGCATCTGAGAGTCAGTCAGATTTGCAGATTGGTTTTGATGGTGGACTTCACTTCAGAGGTCGATTAAATGTCCCTGATATTCCTGGGTTGTGCTGAGATCTTATGACCGAGGAACACCGATCGCAGGTCACTATCCACCTTAGCTTGATGAAGATGTATCGTGATATGAGGCGTCAATATTTTTGGACGGGGATGAAGTGCCAGATAGCCAGTTTTATGGCCGATCATCAGAGACCCCCTGGTCTATTGCATCCGTTGAGCGTCCCGATATGGAAGTGGGAGCACATATCTACCAATTTTGTCATGGGTTTGCTGAGGACACAGTGCAATCATGCCACCATCTGGGTTGTCGTGGACCGTCTGACGAAGTCAGCACATTTTCTTACGATTTGTAAAACCTGACATGCAGACCAGCTCACCAAGATGTTTGTTGATTAGATCATGAGACTGCACGGTGTTCCTGTCTTAATCGTTTCAGACCGAGACCCGAAGTTCACATTTCAGTTTTGAGGGAGCTTCCAAAGAGCGATGGGGACTGATTTGCAGCTCAGCACCACGTACCATCCATAGACCGATGGTCAGACCAAGAGGGTCAACCAGATCCTTGAGGATATTCTTTAGATTTACGCGATCGACTTCTCGAGTAGCTAGGATGAGCACCTGTGATTGGTTAAGTTCACGTACAACAATAGCTACCAGGCGACCATTGGCGTGACTCCTTTTGAGGCATTGCATGGTAGATCGTGCAGATCACAGAGTTGTTGGACCGAGGTTGGAGAGCGGTGCCTCTTAGGTCCTAAGCTTATGCAATAGAAATCAGAGGCTATTGATATCATCGGGCAGAGGATATGCACAACTTAGAGCTGGCAGAAGAGTTTTTCTGATCGTCGGTGCCTTCCCTTGGAGTTTACCGTTGGGGACCTTATGTATCTTAAGGTCTCACCCATGAAGGGTGTGGTTCATTTCAGATCGAAGGGCAAGCTTGTCCTAAGATTAATAGGACATTTCGAGATCACCGGGTGCATTGGCACCGTGGCCTATCGGCTTACCTTACCACCTCAGTTGTCCGATGTGTAAGACTCATATCCTAATCCGTACTGTTCCATCGACTCCCGCGATCCTTCCCGTTAAATTTCAGTAACCTGCGACTTATGATTGACGCCTACACATGACCCTAAGTCGTTTCCTTTAGATTTGAGTCGACTTAATCTGAGACATATACCATTATGACAGCACCGTCGCCCAGTTCTGACGCCGTGTATTACGCACAGATCCGATACCCTGGCAAGGAGATGTGGACCCGCGTTCTGTTTGAGAAAACACCACGCGTTTGTAATCCCAAGAGAATCTCTATAAAATGTCTTATCAATCAATCACTCAAATCAATCAATCAATCATCTCATGTCAAGTACAAGAGCAACCCATGCTTTCTTTCTCCACAAGTTAAGTAAACCCCAAAAGTTAACAAATCTATCACCTCACCTATCACTCACCTCACATCCATCACTCCACCCATCACCTCTCTCTTACAACCATCCCATTCTCTCTCTCTCTCTCTCTCTCTCTCTCTCTCTCTCTCTCTCTCTCTCTCTTCTCTTCACATTTTCCAAGCAAGAGAAAGAGTGGATGTCCACGGTTTTCCAAGAGTGAGAGTGAGTGTGTGTGGCCCCCTTCCCACTCCAAAAACCTTCATCCTAGCCATTCATTTATCATCCTTCACCATCAAAGTGAGACACAAGGAGATTGGACCAAGGAGATCGAACGATGGGTGCTTCTATAGCCTAGATTTGATGTTTTTATGATGGGCCAAGTGAAGCCTACCAATTGATGGAATGGATCTCACTTTAGACCCTAGATGTGGCCGATGGCCCACCTTGATTATCATGATCATTCCATGATGGGGCCATTCTCCATGGACCCCATCATGATGTTTACTTCCTAGTTTAATAGAGGTCATTTTGACCTTCCATTTTGGTGGAGAAGTAATCTCCACCGTTGATTTTTGATTCGGTGGGCCTACATGTATTAGGACCCACTTGATGTATGATTGAAAGCATGGAACAAAGGGCCCATAGTGTCGGGATCCCTCCATCACTCGATCTCTCTCTTTCTCTCTCTCCTCCCTTTATTTTGTGGCCCTCATGATGTGTGTGTGATATCTAGACCATCCATCAAATGGACCCCATGGCCGTCCAAACCGTGTGGGCCCTACCTTATAGATGTTGCGAAAACACAAATGTAAGGTTGACCCAAATCAAGTGGGCCACGTCCATGTGGGACCCACCTTGATTGTAGATTTAGACCGTTCGTCCAGCATCCTTGGATGCTGGACGTGGGTTAGTAGAGTGTGAACGGTCGTGTACTGGCTAGTGGAAACAAAAATAATAGCTTGATTTAACAAGCTTTAGAAAGGGTCACTCATGCAGGCCCCACCTTGATGTATGAAGTCAATCCACGCCGTTTATTCCATTCTTGGCTCATTTTAGGCGTTGAACCAAAAAATGTAGTCAATTTGATTTTTTGGAGGGCCATAGCGCTGAAAACAGTGGTTATTACCATTGAAATCCAACTTGATTTTTCTACCCACAAAAAACACATCGCATATTGGGCTTGTTTAGTTCGTCTTGAGTCTTGGAATCCAATGGCTGGGGTTGATTTTGCTGATGCAGGCACCATGTGTGAAAGACCTCAGAAAAACTAATTAAAAAATATATATATAAATTAGGTAACAACACCTGCTGCTGCCATGACGCTAGCAGGGTCCTCCTGCTACGTACGACGCTAGAGGTAGGGACGTGGGTCCCTACCTTGGGCCCCACAGTGATGTGTGTAGAGCATTTGAAATAGCGATGAAGACCGCTTGAAGTTGAAGTAGGAATATGCCAATATGTCCTAAATGGGGGTGAATAGGACTTTTTAAAGTTTTTACAATGTAATTAAACATTCTAATACACTAATCCTATGAATATGCAATCATCAGGATTACTCTAATGTAACTCTACTAGCTTCTAAGCCTGGTAGAGGAACCAATCACAAACTATTAAAGGAATAATTATATGTAACCTAGTTTATGATGGATATGGCTGTGTGTGTGTGTGTAAGATGTGATCTCGGATATACAAGTATGAAAGTAATGAAGTAAATCACATACATAAGATAATAACAATCGCAAACACAGTCATTTTATAAAGGTTCAACTACTTGTCTACTCCACTCCCGGTAATCGCACTTAACTCTTGAGTGTACTGGATTTCACTAAGGAGGTTTCCCATGGTTCACCTCTAACCTAAGGTTTTAAATCAAGTTCACCTTCAACCTTTACTACCTACACTGAGGCTAACTATTTATGCTCTCAGGAGAAAGGGTTAACACAACGCACCCACCTTTAGGCACACTGGCCAAGGATCTTCCTTAAGACCCTTACGGAGGTTTCACCTGGTTTACCTCAAACCCAAGGTTTTACACAGTTCACCTCAAGCCGAAGGTTTTACTGGTTCACCCCTATCCAGATGTTTATGCTCTCCAGAGAGCAAGGGTCTACACAATGCACCCACCACGTACTCTCTCGTCAGAGGCCTCCTTGAGGACTTCAAAGGGTGAGAAACACCTAAGACCTTATCCTACAAAGGAATGATCAAAAGGGTCCTCTGGACTCTAGATACTTATAGATAAGTTGATGAGTCCCATTCAGCACATGACGAAGATCTCCTCCTTGTTGATGAAGAGTCTTCTACTCCCTTGATTTGCAATAAATGATGTACCAATATAAGGCAATGGGTTGAGTTAAGGTTATGATGAAATCCTACTCTCTAAATGTTTTCCTATCAGGAAGGTAGAGCGGTTCCAATCATCTATGCATTTAAGGCATCCAAGCTTAATGATTTACCATTAAGATAGTAGCTGGAGGATCCTTGAATAAGGAAGTTCATTCCCCAATCCACTCTATTGAATATCAATGATGAGGGTGGATTGAAGGATGAACTCCCTTGAGAGAAAGGGCTTTAGGGTATATGATATAAGTTTAAATACACAAAAGCACTCTCTTTTTTCTCTACTAGCAAATGAAGACAAGTTCTCTATATATAGGCAAAAGGTTCCAATGGATATAAAATGGTCACATTTATGACAGATTTCGATATCATCGAGTTGTTTCGATATCATCAAGTGTATACTCTCGATCGTATCGATGGTCTGCTTGATGGCACAAAACTCAATGTCATACGCTATGGAAACCTTTTGCCAGCTGGTTGAGGGAATCGAGACTCATGTCAATGCAATAGGATTTCAAACTTTGATATTATTGATATAAGGATCGAGTCCTCGACATTTGAAAAATAAGAGAAACTTGCATGAAAATTTTCAGGTCATTAGATATGATCAGGGGATACTCGATATCATCAAAATTTGAATGTCAATAATATCAGTAATCGTGTCGATGCATCAGTAAATCCAAGGATTTTATCATTGAGCTTGTTAGACTGTTTATGTCCAATCTCAATGCAATCGATCCGGCCTCGATACCATCGATATTTAAATATCAATTTTATTAAGTGACCCCCGATCAGAGTTGAAAAATCACTTGAGAAATGTTGCTAGAAGACTTCGCGCCCATGCCCGATATCATCGAGAGACTTCCGATATCATCGAGTTTTAAACACCGATGGTATCGAGAGAAGCTCCGAAATATCGAAGCATATATGATTTTCTTGAGTAAAAATGGGGGCACCGGATATCTGTCTGTCGATATTATGGAGCCATATTCGATGGGCTCGAGATTCAAATCTCGATGGTATTGATACGTTTGTCGATACATCGATAAATCTGTCCAGATATGTGTGTTGCTGGACATATTTAGCCCTCATTCGATTTTATCGATTGAGCTTCTGAGGGCATCGATAGCGCAGGTCGATTATATCGAGTTATATATCAATACAATTAACAGGGCAAGAAAACTTAGAGATTTTTTATTTTTGAAAACATTTTCTTACCAACAAAACCCTATGATATCTATCTTGTTTTAAGTGTTTTATTCACCTGGTATTTTGGGACATGGGATGTGAGGCTTATGTATACCTATGGCGAGCTTCCACCCATCCGGTTATGGAAAACGCTTGAATAGATCTTCCTATGAGGCTCTGCAGTCTGACTGACTCAACGCACATGCTAATTGACAAACCAGGGCACTTGTAAGGGCACGTTCAATCTCCCCCTTTGTCATTTACGTGACAAAATACCCAAAACACCCTAGGACAATATTTAGACAGACACATCCTACATTATGTGTACATGCAATTTACATAATTTTACAATTTCTAAAGAACCCATGTACACAACCCAACATCTATCCCCCTTACTGTAACAGTCCCCCATTCTTGGTGTAATTGCTCCCCCTAACATCTACGATACCATTCTAGAAGATATACAATTTTTCATTTGGGGTGTTTGAACTTTTCTCCTGCTTTTTGTCAATCATTGGCAAAAGCATAGTCATTACAACATATCTTGACTGAAGTTTAAAGATATGTGGGAGAACCATCATATATAGATGTATATAAAGATTTAAACAAGCGTTAACATACATCATTTTTAGATATGGACACATATTAAATAAAGCATTGACATAATCAGATAAGATAATCGTGAAAGACACATGCATACCATACCAAACAGGAGATAGATCAAGAGAGAACATATGATAGTATGGCAGGAAAAGTGAGAGTTATATTCAACCATATGTAACAAAACCTGCAAACATTCATACTACCCCAGACAACAATGTATTAACAGTGATAAACAAAAACTTCAAACCCATGTATGGGCACCCACAATCAAACATAGTTTGTTTAGCCCATCCATGGGCAACCAAAAACAACTAGCAACAACAAACTCCTACAGAATATATATATATAAACTGTTAGAGGACTTATCACATTTTCTCATGAGAGCATAGAGCACCAAAAAGATACTTATGCTCATACGCTGAATTAAGTGCGAGAAAATGTGACAGCAGTCAGGGACTCGTATTACGGCGGAGGAGTAGAGGTTGATGGTGTCGTATCATCTCGACGACAGGTGATTATCTCGACTAATTGTTGTACTTTCTGCTACACTCCCTGGACTAGCCATTTCAGAATGGTAAGCCTCTCATGTATTGAATGGACATCCCTTTGAATTGCACCAATCCGATCTTGGTGGAACTTAAAATGTTTAGCATGACTAGGATCTGATGTCAATGGTGCTTGATGCGGTCCAGAAGCTTCTTCTCCAGCCATCTCAGTCCCTTCCATGGGAGCGTCACCTGCCCTACCTTCCCTCTCTGCTTGAATGTCTTCTTTAGATGGATCCTTAGGGTATTTGTGAAATCTCAAATCCATCCTTCGAATGTTACTTTTTATTGAAAGTTTTAAGAGGAAGTATAGGATCACTTGTAGTTGGGAATGCTATGGCATTGCAAATTGTATTTATGATCCAGGGATATGGTAAGAGAATATCCCTAGCCCTATGAAAAGCATACACCAACTGATACATGATGAGGGTAGGCAGACAAATCTTGATCCGAACAGTGATTGAATAGATTATCATCGTCAGAAGCCTGTGAGATCCTCCTTATTGGAGCCCCTTGATTAAATGTTCGAAGCAAGAATACCATGCAAGACTCGATAGCGTGGTTCCTTGAATCTGACTTTTAGAGCATTCCCTTGGTACCACTGGATGTCACGGTCATGACAGAGGAATTTGGTGACTTTGGACCGAATCTCAAGATCTTACATGTCCATGTTCGGAAGTCCTTCAGGGGATAAGGTAAGATTGAATATCCCTGCGACAGACTCTGGGGTGATCAACACATCATCACCATTGACAGACACGATAATAGATGGTGGGTCGATATCAGAGAATGATAGCGGCAAAGAAATGATAAGTCCGTTCGAGTTGATATGGCCCCCCAAAGTCAAGAACTGGTAACTAATCTATGACAGCGAATAGAGGTTCCAGATTATATGGAGTCAGACAACTTCGGTTGAATTTTCTTTCAGGAATAACTTTCCTTCCAGCAAACTTTGCCAAGATCGGATTCACCTGTACTGGTGGGGGTGCCTGTGCCTCAGGCTGGGACCCACCTTGTCTCGTGCTTTTCCTCGTGGGAGTCCCACGTTCCAGGGCCCGTGTGCTTCCTCTTGAAGTAACCACCTTTTGTCGGGTGGATCTTGATGACTCACCTAGTCCCAATACTTGTCCCTTGTCTTTTCCCATGACAACAAAACGAGTTTTGAAAGATTTTGGGAAAAAAAGAACACAGCCCAATAGAAAAGGAAATACCCGAAACAAAATGAATCTTGATGATTACAAGGGTATTACCGTATTTTAGACCTTCTGGGGCTGTCTGACAATGTTCAGAGTCGTCCGGTTGAGAGCAGGAAAAAATAAACCCTGAAATGAAATCCCCTTTTTGCGTTCCACCTTCTTATATTAGGTGGCATCTATCGATATCATCGATCCTTGTTTCGATTATATCGATGAACCCTGATCGATTTCATCGATCCTTTCTCTGATATCATTCTCGATCATATGGATTTTCACATTCTAAAGCGTCGTTGATTATATCGACCCTTTATTGATTGATCGAGAATGTCATATCAATAGTCGTATCGAAGGTGAATGATTTTCTATTTTCAGCATTCAGACGACCCTACAGTATACTTCTGGAATTTCTATGAATTAAGTATATTTAGTAAAATTATGTACAATCACTGTACACAACAAAAGTATAAACATTTGAATATTTATATACAAAAGATTGAGGTCCGGAACCTCAGATATGTCATTTGAAGCTCAACAAAAAATTACATCATTCCAGCAAATATCCAGATCTGGATGCATGACCTGGACTATCCCTTTTATGCTTGATGTTTCAGGGTATTTTAGTTATCGAACAATTCAATTCTTCTTTTGCTATCCATTTTGAGGTAGATTTCTTTATCCTGTATTTCATCTTAGGCAGTGATAGATGAGTATTCCTCCTAAATAGACTTTTGACATTCTGTGTTTCTCTGATCGGTTTGAATTTACCAATGTGATTTTGACCAGAGTTATGTGAAGTCTGTCTAGGTGACAAGCACTCAAACTTGTAATGACCCAAATCACTGCATAAGTGACAAACCTGAGAAGTTCTCATATTGCTACCTGAAGCAGTAAATCTTTTAGTGGTTGAGGTAGCATTTCCAGTTTTCTTTTCAGTTGTATCATACCCCAGACCACTCTTGTCTCTTCCTTGTCTTCCCATCCCTAATAGTTTTTCTATCTTTTCACTACTCTGAGAAAATTTGCAGTTTATTTCAGCGAATTTCCTGGATTTCTCTAAGTCAATATGGAGTGAGTGATTCTCATCCTTGAGTTGCACATTATCATCTCTTAATAATTCAACCTGTTTCATAAGTTTCGATAATTTCGCCTTTAGGGATAGGTTTACTCTTTCTAACTTATCATTGTCTGAGCTCTTCAAATCATTGATTAAATGTGTATTAATTTCCAAGGTTTTGTCCAAGTCTTTCTGCAGCAATTCCTTCTTGTTTTCAAGCATTCCAAGTCTTTTAAGTATGTTGATGCTATGAATATAGAGTTAATTATAAGCATCTTGCAGTTTATCCTTTTGTACCTCTTCTTCTTCTTCTTCGGTCTCCTCATTATCAGACGGAAATGATTCAGTGGCTTGTTGTTCCTCTTTATTTTCAGATTCCATGGAAATGATGGGAGTGGTGGAGGCCATAAGGATTTTTAATGATTTCTGATCTCCATCACTCTCTGAGTCTCTATTTTCTGAGTTTGACTCCTCTGTATCATCCCAAGTGGCGGCCATTACCTTGCCCTTAGCTTCTATGTTTGGGCATTCGGTTGAAAAATGTCCATACTCATGACAGGCATAACGTTGTGGTTCTTTGGTTCTTTTTCTTGTAGAGGGTTTATTGTTCACCTTTCTTCCACTGGAGGGATGACTGCGATTCTTCTGAAAGAATCTTCTGAATTTTTGAGCCACCAAGGCCACTTCCCCATCTTCATCTTCTTTTTTCACTCTCACTGACCTCATATTTTATTTTCTTAGAAGTTTTTAGGACAGTATTTTTGGATTTTTGGGATTGTGTGAAGTGTAGTTCAAAATTTTATAGGGAACCTACCAGTTCTTCTACTTTCATCTCATCAATATTTCAACACTCCTCAATTGTTATTACTTTGGGATTAAACCATTCTGGTAGGGATCTTAAAATTTTTCTATAAATTTTTGGTAATAGAACTTTGTCCCCCAATCCACCCATGAAGTTACAAATGATATTTAACTTGGTGAAAAACTCTATAAATGTCTCATGCTCTTCCATTTTGAGACTTTCAACTGTGAAGTCAAGAGTTGGAGTTTAGATCTCTTCACAGTGCTTGTGCCTTTATGGGTTGTTTTCAATAAATCTCATGCTTCCTTAGATGTCCCACACATACTAATTTAATTGAATATATCCTGGGACACGACACAATAGATGACGTTCATAGCTTTCGCTTCAATAGTTTATTTTTCTTTGTCGAATATTGTCCACTTTTCTTTGGATTTGAGTTTTGTGACGGTTGTGCCACTCTCAAGTGTGATTTGTTCAGATGGTGGCACATATCCTCTTTCAACTATATCCTAAACATCATGGTCCAAAGATCTCAGGAAGTAGTGCATCTTAGCCTTCCAGTATGCATAATTTGAACCATCAAATACTAGAGGCCTAGTGATTGATGAGCCCTCTCCTTTGGCCATATTCCAAACTTTAATTAAGATCACTCTTTAGGCGGTGAAGCCCTTAAAGAGAGACCTTCTTTGATACCAATTGAAATAGCGGTGAAGACCGCTTGAAGTCGAAGTAGAAATATGCCAATATGTCCTAGAGGGGGGTGAATAGGACTTTTTAAAGTTTTTACAATGTATTTAAAAATCCTAATACACTAATCCTAAGAATACGCAATCATCAGGATTACTCAAACGTAACTCTACTGGCTTCCAAGCCTGGTAGAGGATCTAATCACAAACTATTCAAGGAATAATTATATGTAACCTAGTTTATGATGGATATGACAGTGTGTGTGTATGTAAGATATGATCTCAGATATACAGGTATGAAAGTAATGAAGTAAATCACATGCACAAGAGAATAACATTCGTAAGCACAGTCATTTTATAGTGGTTCGACTACTTATCTACTCCACTCCTAGTAGCCGCACTCAATCCTTGAGCGTACCGGATTTCACTGAGGTTTCCCATGGTTCACCTCTAACCTAAGGTTTTAATCAGGTTCACCTTCAACCTTTAAAATCTACACTAAGGCTGACTGTTTATTCTCTCACGAGCAAGGGTCAACACAACGCACCCACTTTTAGGCACACTAGCCAAGGATCTTTCATAAGACCCTAATGGAGGTTTCACCCAGTTTACATCAAACCCAAGGTTTTACACTGTTCACCTCAAACCGAAGCTTTTACTGGTTCTCCCCTAACCAGATGTTTATGCTCTCCACGGAACAAGGGTCCACATAATGCACCAACCATATACACTCCTACCAGAGGCCTCCTTGAGGACTTTAAAGGGTGAGAAACCCCTTAGACCTAATCCTATAAAGGAATCAAAGGGGTCCTCTGGACTCTAAATACTTACAAATAAGTTGATGAGTCTCATTCATCACATGACAAAGATCTCTTCCTTGTTGATGAAGAGTCTTTTGCTCCCTTGATCTGCAACAAATCATGTACCAATATAAGGTAATGGGTTGGGTCAAGGTTATGATGGAATCCTACTCTCTAAATATTTTCCTATTAGGAAGGTAGAACGGTTCCAATCATCTATGCATTCAAGGCATCCCAACTTAAAGATTTTCCATTAAGGTAGTAGATGGAGGATCCTTGAATGTGGAAGTTCATTCCCCAATCCACTCTATTGGATATCAATGATAAGGGCGGATTGGAGGATGAACTCCCTTGAGAGAAAGGGCTTTAGGGTATATGATCTAAGTTTAAACAAACAAAAGCATTCTCTTCTTTCTCTACCAGTAACTAAAGATAAATTCTCTTTATATAGGAAAAAGGTTCCAACGGATATAAAACGGTCACATTTATGATAGAGTTCGATATCATTAAGCAGTTTCGATATCATTGACCGTATACTCTCGATTGTATCGATGGTCCTCTCTATGGCACAAAACTCAATGTCATACGCTATGAAAATCTTCTGCCAGCTGGTCGAGGGAATCGAGACTCTTGTCGATGCAATCAGATTTCAAACTCCGATATTATCGATACAAGGATCGAGTCCTTGATTTTTGAAAAATGAGAGAAACTTGCATGAAAATTTTCAGGTCATTAGATATGATCGGGGGATACTCGATATCATCAAAATTTGAATGTCGATTATATCGGTGGTCGTATTGATGCATCGGTAAATCCAAGGATTTCATCATTGAGCTTGCTGGACAGTTTACATCCAATCTCGATGCAATCGATCCGGCCTCGATACCATCGATATTTGAATATCGATTTTATCGAGTGAACCTCGATCAGAGTTGAAAAACCACCTGAAAAATGTTGCTGGAAGACTTCGCGCCCATGCCCGATATCATCAAGAGACTTTCGATATCATCGAGTTTTGAACACCGATGGTATCGAGGGAAGCTCCGATATATCAAAGCATATATGATTTTCCTGAGTAAAAATAGGGGCGCTGGATATATGCCTGTCGATATTATCGAGCCATATTCGATGGGCTTGAGATTTAAATATCGATGGTATCGATATGTCTGTCGATACATCGATAAATCCATCTAGATATTTATATGGTTGTTGGACATATTTAGCCCTTATTCAATTTTATCGATTGAGGCTCCGAGGGCATCAACAACGCATGTCGATTATATCGAGTTTAATATCGATACAATTGACAGGGCAAGAAAACTTAGAGATTTTTAAATTTTGAAAATATTTTCTTACTAACAAAACCCTATGATGTCTATCTTATTTTAAGAGTTTTATTCAGCTAGTGTTTTGGGACATGGGATGTGAGGCTTAGGTTTACCTATGGCGAGCTTTCACACTTCTTGTTGAGGCAAATGCTTGAATAGATCTTCCTGTGAGGATCTGCAGTCTGATTGACTGAATGCACACGCTAATTGACAAACTAGGGCACTTGTATGGGCACTTTCAGCATTTACACTGTGCATTTTGACAGCGCCCCTTAGGGCAGTGGGCCCTCCAAAAATCAGCCTTATGTGGTGCTCAGGTGCCCACATCACAGGAAACAATGTGAATGAACGTCTACCCTTGAAACCTGTAACATCCTGAAAATCGGGGGTCGAGTAAAAACCCAACTCCCGAGTTCCAAAACGTCACTTATGCAACATAGATAATGATGAATGCATGTTGTTTGTAGAATGACATTAAACAAGATTGAGACTAAGTCAAAATAACATATCATACTCCAGAGACAGTTAAATTAGCAAGCGAAAGACTGTGATAAATATATAAAATATATAAATGATTGTAGGTCTCCAGAGTGTGAACATGTTACCATGTAAACTAATTACATGTATACTCCACAATGAAAAGAAAAGAATATACATGGGTGTGTAAAAAAAGATAAACCGCCAAGTGTATTGGCATTTAATCAGTAACCCTGTAAACCCGTCGATCAGAACCAGCATATAGGAGAAATCCTCCTCGTCATCAAGCAAGTCCGGCTCCGCTTCACAAGCAGCGCCATCACCTAAAATTAAAATAGGGACTGGTTGGTGTGCGCAACACCGTCCCGTAATGTGGGAGTGAGTAGGTAACTCAGTGGAATCATAGAGCAAAGGTTAACATGTTATCAAATCAACCAAGCGATAATGATAAAGCAAGCAAATCAAACATTCCTAAATACTGTGATTAATACAAGCATGAAATGACATGATGGATGCCCTCACCGACATATTCCCTTATGCGACACTATTTTACGTCCGCGACATGCTTTCTTCCCTCAGTGCTCCACACCTTCCAGGCACATGCAGTGCGATATGAATATGATTACCGACTTGTTATTAGTCCTTTTCATATAGCAGGATTGGGAAACTAGGGTACCTCCCTTATATCAATACCCAAACAATGATCCATTCTAGGGTCGTCAGTCCTAACATATCTCATACGAAGTACAGTTCTAGGTCGCTGCAAGGGCTGTCAGGGCTGTTACACGCACTCGTTGCACCGCTCACCCATCACCTTATCAATACAGACCTAGTTTATATCCTTAAGACTACATCAGGACTCGTCGCCCCCATGCGGTATTAGGATAAACTCATGGTCACTACAAAGGGCTGCCAGGGCTGTTGCTCGCACTCGTTGCTCCACTCCCCCATCACCTTATCAATGTAGGTCGACAGCAAGAATATAGTGTCCCATACCACCATAATCTGCTTAGAGTAGGGTGCTCACTGGTCACTATGGGGAGGTTTGTGGCCCCAGCGTAGGCCGACAGCTCGACTACGGTGTCCCATACCACCATGCCCGGCTCATGAGTCTTAGGGGATCGAGGTACCAAGGTTAGAGGGGCTTTCCAATGGTAAGTTTAGTACCCTAGGTTCAAGCAGATATGACGAATACAATATGAACATACAATGGTCAGTTGGGTTACTTGATGAGTTTGGCTAGCACGAGCGCACGTTGAATCGACCGGCATGAAGTGCACAAGCACTTCGTGTGGCCTAACCACTGCCGACGACTCTAGTACGACTCGGGTTCGTCATACACATCCTTCGTGGTGAATAGAATCCAACCACAAATTCTAAACTGTTACCGACTGCCTGGACTAGAGTATAGCCCCAAGCGTAAATATGTGAATCAGTAATCATATGAGATAAACAGAATTGACATAGCAAGTAATTTAAGCATGTTAGCAACATGTTATAAGATACAACATAGGAAATTTAACCATACACAAGTACTTCACACATAAGGAAATCAATTAAAATACAACGAACATAGAGGAAATCATATACATCATCAAATTAGTTGAGAATCCAGTCTCAACACTGGTCTACAACACTACTTACTAAGTGCTTACTCACGCAAGCATTTATACAAACACCGAGACTACTCAACTCCAACGTACTTGACGTATGTTGATTCCAACATATAATAAGATAGATCTTTATATCAAGGAGTTTTTTAATACACAACAATCATGTTCTTACATTCAAAACATATGGCAGGCATAAATCATATTGATTTAGGCATTTCAACAAACACTTAGTCTACACACATTAGTCTACGTAGCATATGTCGACCAATATGTGCATTAGGGCGAATCTCTTCGCCAAACAGATCATACACGTATAACTAGTATAGGTACACGGTAAATACTCATGACAATCATATCGACAAAATACGTACGTATACCGTATTTCCTACAAATACCCAAAATACCCTAAATCTCATATTCTTCGTACGTATTCGAAATGAAAAATGGACAGCATGTTCTACATGTCAAACAGCATCCTTGTCAACAATCTATCATTAAACGACATTGAAAGCTTTGAAAAATGGTAACCTAAGCGTCTAAAATCTGCACCTTTCGCCGTAGAAGCGTAACGAATCGAACAGAAACTATACGCTTCGTCAACGCCTGTATGACGACCTATATCACAAGATAAATTAGTTACTTTGCTAACAGCTTGAGGTTAGGGTTTTCTTACCTAGAACGGCGTTGGAATCGCTAGAATAGCGATGCAGGTGGATGGATTTGGCACGTGGAGCAGCAGGGAAGAATCCTAGGAGAAAGCTCCAACTTCTCCCTCACTTTCTCTCTCTTTTCTCTCCTCTCTCCTAGGATTTTCCCCAAATTCGTATGGGTTAGAAGGCTAAGGGTTTAAGGCCCTTTTATAAGCCCAAACATAACCAAAACAGACTCCAAGTCAAGGTAAACTTGGGTTACAGCCAAATCGGGTCTTTTCCGATCCAAAAGGGCGTTTCTGAAGGTCCCCCGACTGAATGCGGTCGGACTTAAGCTTATGGATGTCGGATCCTGATCACATTAAGTTTTCAGTCCGATAGTGTTCCCAGATCGCACGTGGCGGACCAGTTTCAGTTCAGCGGTCACTAAGAATCGATCAGAGATTCCAATTACACTGACCTGAGTGAGAAATGTTCCCTGATCCGAGAGTGTATTTGGGTCAGATTCTGACGGTCTGAATGCTTAAAAAATGTCGCGCAAGCGACATGTGCCAGATTTCATAATTTATATTTAATTTCTAACATTTCTCACACTTTTCACTCTGGACTCAAGGAAATCTTCATGGGACATCATTCGGACTTGATTTTTGAGGTGATTGTCAAGTCCAACTAGGCGGTCAGGATTGTCTAAGTTCAGGATAATCGGACTTTCGATGTGCGGTTCAGGTCAGATACAAAGTTTCTGAATACTCCCATGAGCAATCGGGTTTAGAGTTTGATCCTACGTTTTAGGGTATTGTAGCGTCACCTATTCTATACATTTTGGCTCTAGCAGATCGTATTTAAAGTGATTGGTGACAATTTCACAGGTCGTCTAGTTTAACGCTGGCTAATTCATGTTAAATTTCTAAAGAATTAGGTTCTAAACGATTTATTTGGCTTTGGAATTGGGTTCTGAGAGGTTACCAAGGTGTTATGGTTGACCCATTGCCTAAGGATGCCTAACTCCAGGTTGGCAAAAATTCGGAGTGTTACAAAACCCTTTTTAGGTGTCATAGAAATTTTAGATTAATATGAAATTTATTTTTCCTCTGCATCCAGGTCTGTGTGACCTTATGAACAAATTGGACAATAGATAAACATTATGGTGGGCCCCACGTGGGATCCACAATGATGTATGTGTTTCATTCGCACCGTCCATGGCAGTGGACGATGAAAACCAACATGTATGTGTTTTATCAATGCCGTCCAGGCAGTTGCTGGATGGCCAGTAGTCCCCACCCTTGATGTTTGTGTTATATCCAACCGTCCTTCCATCTAGTGGGCCACACGTGTGAACCTTACCATGAGGCATGTGACCCACCATAATGCATGTGTTGCATCCAAAGCATCCAACCATTTGTCAAGCTTGTCTTACAGGCTTGAGACTAAAAATAAGTTAGATCTAAATTTCAAGTGGATCCCACCCTGATTTATGTATTTGATCTCTACCATCCAGATATATGGGATGGTGGGATCCACTTGATGAACGTGTTACATCTTCACCGTCCAGACAACATGGGACGATGGGGCACACGTGATATATATGTTATATCCTCACTATCCGCATGTGGGACGTGGGATTCCCATTGATGTATGTGCTTTATTCACACCATCTGTCACGCCCCAAAACCCAAAAATAGGATTTACAAGAATCTCGATCGCCGAATCTGGTGCCAACAGCATCCGTAGTATCCCATTCTCGGCTCCTAGCGTCCATACGCCAGATTTCGATCCTGGGATCTTACAAGGAGGAATTTTTTTTGTACATTTAACTCGTAATAAGAATAACCACAAGTATACCCAAATCACAAAGGCAACATCATCATCACATATCCACTAATATAAACATTTGAATACAATTCTGAGAGGGAAATACATATGTATATATTAAGGCTCCAGAAGTCAGCTACATGCTCCAAGCTCCACGCTGCAGCAACCTAACATCATCTGCACGCATCTATCATGCATAAGCTTATAGAAAGCTTAGAGGATGGTGTAAGTGTGTGCACAAGGTAAGTGCTAAGTATTCAATACAATGCCATCATCATACAATACCAGAAATACTAGTAATCCACAAATCGTACAATTATCAGAATAAACAAAAATACTAACAAGATCATGAGTTATCAGAGTAAATAGAAATACTAATAAGATCATAAATCATATGATAACATATTAAGTGAAAATATTGACAAGTCCAAGAGTCATACAATATCAGAGTACGTAATCCAGATCAGTTATGCAAATGAGGAGTCATAGAGCGCTAATTAATAGATGTCGAGGATGCAATGCAATATACAATTTCTGATGAGTTCACAAATACATTAGCCATATCTAGACCGTATAAATGCAGAAACACAGTAACCCAAAATGTCATATGCCACGGATGTCATGCAATATGCGGTGCGAATGGAATGACCATGCTGGAGTGTGAAGTCGGGATGATAGTACGTAGTATCGCAGGCTACGGGGTCCATCATAAGGGACTTCTATCCAAAGTAGTCCCATATCTAATTTGGATAGTCAGACTCAATGTGGTAAACTCCTGATATCAGGTTAGTTGCGCACCCTAACCAAAATCCTGGCCATTGAGAAGGTACACGTAATAAATAGTTACTCACCACCAGCCCGAGTGGATAGTGAATGAATGAATGAATGAGTATGCAACTTCTACTTAATAAGTTCATAGATTAGTACTATTCATCTCGAGGATCATCATCGGGGTTTAGTACACTTCAAATGGCACTTCCCTCTCCCAGCAGCACATTCTAAGTGAGCGTAAGAAACTTCACTATCCGCCTAGCCAATAGTCTGCCAATACCTATCTGACACGTCGATAGTGGGCCCATTCATGAGTTGGTCAAACTTAGCCTAGCTATGCCCCTACACTCAGGCGGGTAAGGCCACACCCCCTCCTAACCGATTACGACATAGTGGGAGACGCGGCCTCCTGGTATTCGGTACTCGGACGCTCATGTATCCACTTGGTCTCGACATTGGGGCATCTTTTGGTACCAAGAGGATTTATGAATTTTCACCTAGGGCCTTCTATGGCAGTCGGATGATAATAACAGATTTTTGGTGTCCCATCTGACCATCCATGATATGCCTGTGGAGGCTATGACCCTGATGTCCCTAGGGCACACAATATAAAATGCATGAGTCATACAATCCAGTCATGCATCAATCCTGCGCATACCATGCGCTCATGTGAGACAATCTTCGCCTATCAGAGAGTCTCATAACAACTTGCCCAATGACATACAATGGTCAACCACATCCCATATCAAACATGTAAATGATGCGTATGTGCATGTATCATGATGCTATGCTGTCACATACTCATAATCGGTGTCAATAACAGTTATCAACAATCAACCTTGATAATGTGGACATTTAACCAACATTGCCCCCTAAAAATGACCCATACAGAGCCTAACATACAGTGGACTCATGCCCTCCGATAAGAGCCAAATATACAACACCATGGGCCTCGCTCAAGGGCATAATACACATCACGATGGGCCTCACTCATGGGTCACATTTACATTAAGTGGGTCGCATATCATAGGTCTAATATACTTCGCAATGGGCCTCTCACACGGGCCTAATAGGCCTCGAATACCTCACAATGGGTCTTGACAATCAGAATCGACCTCAACAATCAACCTCGACAATTGGCACCGACAATCAGCATCGGCACCGACAATTAGCATATAAACAAGGCGGGGTCCATAGATGGACAGCTGATTAACCATAATATAAAGATTGGCCCACGGCTGTGGTTATATCAAATCTGATGGCATGGAGCCATCCGTCTATGGTGAATGGGGCCCACTTATTTAGGTTAACTCACTTAGACAATGGTACGAATGAGCCTAACAAAGTCTATGGGAAGGTCACAATGAGGACATCTAACCATCATTGCACATCAATGTGGACATCTAACTAACATTGCTCCTAAGGACTGGCCTACATAAGGAATTCATACACAATGTAATGGCCACACATACATCACATTGGACCTCTCATATATCACGTTGGGCTTCCTACTAGGGCCTCAAACGTATCGCAATGAGCCACGCCCATGGGCCTCAGATACATCTCGATGGGTGGCGCCCATGGGCCTCAGATATATCACAATGGGTCATGTCCCATGGGCCTCATACAATCTCAATGAGCCACATATACATCACATCAAGACTTGCCACTAGGCCTCGAATACATCACATTGGGCCTCACTCATGGGCCTTGAATACATCGTAAGTGGGCCTCAGATATACTTCACAGGTGGGCCACATACCTGAGCCTAATACACATCACCATGGGCTACATCACATGGGCCTAATACACATCACTATGGGTCACAACCCATGGACTTCAATATACATCAAGTGGACTGCATTAATGGGTCTCATATACATCAAATGGGCCACGTACCCAGGCCTTGAATGTGTCACAATGGGCCATAACCCATGGGCCTCAATACGTCATAATAGGCCATAACCCATGGACCCCAAATACAAAATAGGTGAGCCCATCATATGGGCCTGAAATCTATCACTTGGGCCTCAAACAATAGGTGGGCCTCATATATATTAAGTGGGGCAAATGGGGCAGTCCATGGTTTACTAAAACAGATGGACAACGTGGTTGAAACATATTCATCATGGTGTGCCCCACATGCCGATGAGTGGCGTGGTGAATACATACATCACGACGGGTTCCCACACCAACATGGACAAATGGACAGCTAGAGAACCACATACATTTGAGTGGGGCCCACGTCCTCAAGCGGAAGGACAATTGAATATAACAACACATCATGGTGGCCTTACGCCACTCATCCAGATGGACGGGCGAATATAGAGCATATATATCAAGGTGGGTCTCACCTGCCATGGACGGAGTGGATATACAACACATCATCAAGGTGGGTCCCATCCACACGTGCAACACGTGTGGGGTGGGCCCCATGTAAGCTGAAATGGATGGACGCTATGCATAAGCACATACGTTACAGTGGGATCCATTCCACTGTCTAGGGCAGATGAACATAGTGGATATAGAATAAATGCATTCGGTGGGTCCTGTCCACATGCGTGCCACACGTCCCCACACGTCCAGCAAGGATAAGATACACATATCATGGTGGGCTACTCCACTGTCCAAGTACGAACGGTGTGGATTAAAAACACCTACATTAGGGTGGTTACTCAAAGCTCCTGCCTGTCCCAGCTAGGTGAATGGACAGAGTGGATAATTCCATACATCAAGGTGGCTGGGGTCCACGTCCTTGGATGTACTGGATGGCCAGGATAATACACATACATCAGGTGGTGTCCTCACCACTATCATGCATCACGTGTGGTCCCATGTCGGACCACCACATGTAATATATATATATATATATATATATATATATATATATATATATATATATATATATATATATATATATATATATATATATATATATATATATGTATATATTATATTATAAAATATGAAATGGTGATGCTACTACGACCAGGCCCTTGGACGGGTTGGACATAAAACACGTACACCACGTGTTATTGTCACATATGAACGGTGTGGATTCTTCGCAGATGCAGGATGGTGGGCCTTATGGATGGGCTCCACATGGATGGACCACCACTGTTATATTATTATTATTATTATTATTATTATTAAAAAATAAATCCAATGTCTAGATGGTTAGATGTTTGGACAGACTGAAGGTGGCATGGAGCCCATGGAACTGCTGAGTACAGCGGTTATATAGCTAGTGCAAGGTACACTAGCCATTCGTTCCACGGAGATGGGTCCCACGTGGGGCCCACTATAATGTTATTTTCCACCCAATTTGACCATAAGGTCCCATAATGAGAGGAAAAATAAATTTCATAAAGATCCAAAACTTCAATGGCCTAAAAAAATGGTTTCAATGGTGGACGTTCAATCTCCAATGATTTCTGTCGTGGTCCACTTGATAAACAGCGTGCATATAGAATAGTTACATCAGTGGTGGGTCCCACTGTCCAGCCATCTGGACGGTGTGGATAAGACCCAAATATCACAGTGGCCCTCACAACAAGTGTTTTTATAGGTTAAGCATGTCTTCACATGATTTAATATGGTGTGGGACACCTAAGTGCCGTGAACGGCTGATTTTTGGGATGACCTACTGATTAAAGGGGACCCATCAAATGCACGGAACAGATGTTTAACATACATCACAGTGGGGCATGTAGTGGGGCCCACCGTTCCACCATGCAAACAAACAACAAGGACGCTGCTTGTTGTAACATCCAGAGGACGCTGTCAGCAACATCATCCCATCATTATTTTTTTTATATTATTATTTTTTAGGGGATTTTTGTAGGTGGGAACTGTATCAGGTGGATCCACTCCACCCATTACATTCTATGGCTAAAGATAGTCCAAACGATCCCAATATCTAGCATGGTTCGACATGTAGAAAAAAAAAAGTGGGCCCTAACAATCTTTTACAGTTAATATCACTATTTCCTATGGTATGACTAGCTTGATTATTGGGTTAACTTCATTTTTTGGCTCAACGCCTAAAATGAGCCGAGGAATAGGATGGGTGGTGTGGATTAGATTCATGCATCAAGGTGAGGCCTACATGAGCAGCACTTCCTAAACCCTTGTAGTTTATGTCAATTCACATTACACAATGAAGCAACGTACACTGTCAATTCACACTCTAGTGCTAGCCACGCCTGCGTCCATGGATGATGGACGACATGGATACAACACAGGCATCATGGTGGGTCCCACCATCACAAATAGTTGGACAGTGTGAATATAACACTAGCGTTAAGGTGGTTTCACTCGTGTGGCCCACTAGTACCCTTGAATAAAAACTGATATTTGTGGTTTCCTTCAACTAGGTGGGCCCTGTCCACTGGACAGCCAAGTGGGCCTGCCCTGAAATGATCTGGACTGGATGGATGGTTATGGTTGTAGACCATGTACAGCAACGCAGGATCCACATGGGTGTGGCCCACCAGTTGAACCAAACTGATATTTAGATTTTTCCCTCGCCTAGGCCTGTCCAAACGGATAGGCAGCATGGATAATACATCATGGTGGGCCCACTGGCCTTGGACGGTGGGAAGCAGGACCATTCCACCTGCTAGATGGTCTGGATATAATGTACATGTCAGGTGGGCCACACATCACCCTAGAAAAATAGTGTGAGAGAGAAATAAATATATAAAGGCACCCACCTTTCCTTCTTCTTCTTACCTAGCCTTCTAATGCACATAAGGTGCTCCTTTAATGGTGGAGAAGACGATCTAAGGGTCGGTTTGGTGAGGATCTAAGGTGGAAAAGGGCTATGAATCTTAGAGAGCTTGGGACGTTCAAGGTCTTGCTACAATGGTGGAATGAAGAATGAAAGGGGAAAGGAGAGAGATGAAGGAGAGAGAGTAATGATGATAGCCCTCTCTCTCTCTTAGCTAGGTAACAAGTGGCTTGGGGAAAAGGGAGTAATTATGGGCTAGTGTCATCATTACTTGTAAAAGGGTTGACTTGTGGGAGCATGACATCACCCACCTAGGAAATGGTGCAAGTGGGTCCCGCAATGTGTGGTCCACAGCCATTATAATGCGTTGGCCACATCTTACGATCTAAGCATCGGATTGGCACATGAGACGCGGCATTGGAACCATGGCGACGATGCGGTCATGACGGTATAAGTTTCGAGTCGAGTCGACTCAGATTTACGGCATGCGACTCAGGTTCACACGTAAATACCGATTACAGGTTGTGGGTTGACAAAATTCGACAGGGAGGATCGCGGGAGCTTATGAAACGATAGGTCTAAGATATGGGCCTGACATCATCCACCTGCTAGGCCCACCTTGATGTGTATGAGGCCCATTGTTGAGCCCACCTTAATATGTATGAGGCCCATTATTGAGGCCCACCTCAATAGATATGGGGCCGCTATTATGAGGCCCATTACAATGTAAGGCCCAATTGGTGTGGCTATTCAATATATATATGTGGCCCATGTGATTAGACCCACCTTGATGTATTTGGAGCCTATGGGTTAAGGCCCATTGTGATGTATTAGGGCTCATGGGTTGAGGCTCATTGTGATGTAGTTGGGGCCTATGGGTTGAGGCCCATTGTGATGCATTAAAGCCCATGGTTTGAGGCCCATTGTGATATATTTTTGACCCATTTGGCAAGGCCCATTATGATGTATTTTTGGCTCATATGTTGTGGCCCATTATGATATATTTTCAGCCCATGTGATGAGGCCCATCTTGATGTATATGTGGCCCGCATGGTTAGGCCCGATGTGGTGTATATGTGGCTCAATGCGAGGAATGTGCACCCGATGTAATGTGTGATTTCACTATAATGCAGGTAATGATGTTAGGGTGGGTTATGCCTTGGGAGTAATGTTGGTTTGACGTCTACATTGTAAAAATAATGTTGGTTAAATGTCCGCATTATAACTCTCCCTAGGGCCCATTGATAGGCCCATACTTGTTGTGTGTAGGCCATCAAGGCCCACCTTCATTGTGAGAGTAGTTCATCACCTTATAACGCTTAATATAACTTCATGATTCATGCCCCATACGCATCATATGTATGCTTGATATGAGGAGTGACTGATCATAGCATATGCCTTTAGTCAGATCATTTACGGGACTCCTTATGAGATAGAGTGCCCACATTATCATGCAGTACATGCAGGATTGCTACATGACTGGATAATGTGACTCATGTATCTCGCATATATGTGACTTGATCATTATAAGCCCTAGCGACATCAAGCCCATGGCCTCCATAAACACATCATGGATGGCTAAATGGGGCACCAGAAATACTTGGTTCTAGCATTGTGGCCACTTAAAATGTCGTTGGGTGAAAATTCCAGAATCTCCGAGGCCAAGAGGTGCCCCAATGTCTAGACCGAGTGGAACATGAGCGCTCGAGTGCCGAATACTATTAGGCTGCATCTCCCACTATATTATGGTCGGTTGGGAGGGGATGTTACCTTATTCGACCGAGTGAGGGGGCTATAAGTTAGGCTGAGTATGACAGGCACGTAAATGGGTCCGCTATCGACGAGCCGAGTAGGGATTGGTAGACTGCTAGCTAGGCGGATAGTGAGGTCTCTTGCACTCACTGGGCTGTGTAACTAGGGAGGAGACAGTCAGTGTGGAGTATAATAGACCTCTGTGATTTCCCCAAAGAGCAATCATACTGATATGTGGACTTATTGAGTAGGAATTATATATCCATTCATTCATTTATTCACTATCCACTCGGGCGGGTGGTGCATAACTATTTGTTATGTGTACCTTCGCATGGTCAAGATTTCAATTGGGAGCATGACTAATATGAGATCAGAAGTTTACCACATTGAGTCGGACTATCCAAATTTAGGTATGAGACTAGTTTGGATAAAAGTCCCTTGTGGTGGACCCTGTAGCCTGCGATACTACGTACTATCATCTCGACTTCACATTCCAGCATGGTCATTTCATTCGCACCGCATATTATATTGCATCCTGAGCATCTCTTATTGTCTTATTATGTTTTGCATCGCATAACCTCGATACGGCTGATAGTACTGATAGACTTACTAGTATATTTCCACTTACTCTGATATTATATGATTAATGATCTTGTCAGTATTTTCGCTTAGTCCGATGATGTATGATTTATGGGCTTTTATAAGTTTATGCACGATAGATGCGTGCAGGTGGCGTTAGGTTACAGCAGCGTTGAGCTTAGAGTGTGCAGCTATCTTTTGGAGCTTTGATTTCGGTATATGTATTTCCCTTTCAGCATTGTATTCAAATGATTATATTAGTGGATATGTGGTGATGATGTTGCCTTTATGATTTGGGTATACATGTGGTTATGCTTCTTATGAGACAAATGTACGTTCAAAAATCCTCCTTATAGGATTGCAAGATTGAAACCTGACATATGTACGCTGGAGGCCAAGAATGGGGTACTACGGAGGCTGTCGGCACAGGGTTCGGCGATTGGGATTCTTGTGAATCTGATTTTTGGGTTTGGGGCGTGACACGGCATCTACAACGTTTTTCACATTTCTATGTTGAGGAAGTGTTGGTTAGACATCGTTCCCGCTATTGATTGACAACCATTGGAGGTTCGAGAGGATGCTTCTTACATTGAGCGGCCAGTTCGTATCCTCAATCAGAAGGAAAAGGTCCTCCATACCAAGGTCATTCCCTTGGTGAAGGTGCAGTGGGGCCATCAAAGTGTGGATGAGGTGTCTTGGGAGTGTGAGGTGGAGATTCGAGAGTGTTATCCCCATCTTTTCGATGTTTCATTGTATGTTGTATTGTGTTTTGATTATATATGATGTTATGTTTCCTATTCCCTTATGAGTTATGATTAGCTGCAATGGTAGAATAAATTTTGAGGATAAAATTTTTATTAGGTGGGGAGAGCTGTAAGGCCCGTATCTTAGTCCGTACTGTTCTGTCGACTCCTGCGATCCTTCCCGACGAATTCCAGCAACCCGTGACCTATAATTGATGTTTGCACGTGACCTTAAGTCGTATCCTGTAGATTTGAGTCAGCTTAATCTGAGACTTGTACCATTGCGACCGCACCTCCGCCGCGGTTTCGACACCATGTCTTACAAATTGATTTGATACCCTGGCCAAGAGATGTAGGCCCACGTTTAGTTTGAGGAAAATATCGTGCTTTTACAATCCCTCGAGAATCTCTACAACATGTCTCATCAATCAATCACTTAATCAATCAATCAATCACCTCATGTCAAGTATAAGAGTAATCCCAAATTCAACTCTCTCATCCTATCTCTTACACACCCATACATGTCAAGTACACCTATTAACTCACATCCATCACCTCTCCCTTATAAGCACGATTTCTCTCTCTTTTTCTTTACATTTTTCAAGAAACCAAAAAAGAGTGGACGTCCAAGCTCTTCCATGGAGAGAAAAATGTGATGTGAGTGGCGTACTTCATATCCTAAGATCCACCATCCTAGCCCTTCGTTTCTCACCATCTTCCATCAAAGTGAGACACAAGAAGATTAGTGTTCTATCGGACTAAGAAGATCGAACGGTGGGTGTTTCTATAGTCCTAGATTTCATTGTTTTGATGATGGGCCAAGTGAGGCCTACCGATTGATGGTATGGATCTCACTTTGGACCCTAGATGTGGCCGATGGTCCACCTTTATTCTCATGATCATTCCATGATGGGGCCATTCTCCATTGACCCCATCATGATGTTTATTTTCCTTGCATGAATAGGGTCATCTAGACCTTCCATTTTAGTGGAGAAGGAATCTCCACCATTGATTTTGAATTAGTGGGCCCACATGTAATGGGACCCACTTGATGTATAATTAAAATGCACGGAAAGGGAGGGCTCATAGCAGTGGAGCCCTTCATCATCACGTCTCTCTCTCTCTCTCTCTCTCTCTCTCTCTCTCTCTCTCGCTCTCTCTCTCTCTCTTTCTCTCTCTCCTTTCCCTTGATTGTTGGCCCCATGATGTATGCAATGTATCCATCTTATCCGCCTTTGTGGGACCCACTTGATGGACGTATTGGATCTACACCGTCCAAGCCATGTGGACCCTACCCCTTGGTGATGGAAAACACAAGTATCAAATTGATCCAAATCAAGTGGGCCATGTCCATGAAGGACCCACCTTAATACACGCCACTCGTCTAGAATCGTGCACTGTGAAGTGTGAATAGACAGTGAGGTGTACTCACAACAAAAAAAAGAAAAAAGAAAAGATATAGCAGTTTGATTTTTAAAGATTTTGGATGGGCCAGTCATACAAGCCCCACCTTGTGTCACGCCCCAAACTCAGGAACCGGGCTCACAAAATTTCCGATCGCCGAATCCGGCGCCGACGGCCTCCGTAGAACCCCATTCTCGGCTCCTAGCGCCCATTCGCTAGATTCCGATCCTGGGATGCTACGAGGAGGATTTTCAACGTCAGTTTGATTTGTACTAAGCATAACCAAAGGCATAACCCACAAACAACAACCAAGAACCCCATTACATTTCCACTATGATAAAAAACTTTACAAGTACAATGAGCATAAAGGGAAATACAATGGTAAAGAACAAAAACTCCAAAATGATCTTCAACGTGCTCCTGCCTCAGCGCTGTTGTGCCCCAACGTCACCTGCACGCAACGGTCATACATAAGCTTATAGAAATCTTAGAGGGTGGTGAAAGTGTGTGCGCAAGGTAGTAATATGATCATGGAGTATCAGAGTAATGCGGAATATGCAGATGGATCCATAGATATCATGAGCCGTACTAAGGCTATGCGATGCAAGACATGAATGATATCAGCCATCCCAAGGCCATGCGATGTGAAATGTAACTCAAGCATACAGATCCTCATCTATGTCCACACATCAAATGGGCCCGGACAGCCTATATACAATGTGGACGTCAAACCAACATTGCTCCCAAGGCACGATTGTCGTGAACATCGTTACATACTCTGTGTTGGGGTCACGCATTGCAATGGACCTTAGGTACATCCCATTGGGCCCTAAATATATCAAATAGGCCACATTCAATGCGCCTTATATGCATCAAGTGGGCCTTATGTTTATCAAATGGGCCGCATTACTGGGCTTCACCAATGGGCCGTAGGTACATTGCAATGGATCACAATCCAGGGGCCTCAGAGTATATCAATATGGGCCTAATCACATGGGCCCGATCTATATCAAATGGACCTAAACCCATAGGCCTTATTTAAGTCAAATGGGCCTAAACCCATAGGCCTTATTTAAGTCAAATAGGCCTAAACCCATAGGCCTTAGATATAATAAATCGGCTACACCAATTGAGCCCCATATTTCCATCAAATGGGCCTCAACCCATAGGCCTTTTACAAATCAAATAGGCCTAACCCATAGGCCTTAGATTGCATCAAATGGGCCTAACACATAGACCTTTTTACAAATCGAATGGGCCTAACCCATAGGCCTTTTTTACAAATCAAATGGGCCTAATCCCATGGGCCTTAGATATAACAAATGGGCTACACCAATTGAGCCCCATATTTCCATCAAATGGGCCTCAACCCATGGGCCCAGAGGCCCACTGAAATGTTTATTTTCTGTCCAACAAGGCAAGGGCCCACTGTAATATTTAATTGTCATCCAACATGTGGGCCAGGGGAAGGCCCACTGCAATATTTATTTGCACTACAGCCAGGGGAGGGGGTAGCGTGATCAACACGTGCGCAAGGTGGGCTCCACCGTCTGCTGGACGGTGGAGGTAAAACACAAATATCATGGTCGGTGTCACCGTCCACGGATGGTGGACGGTGTGAATAAAATACATACATTACTGTGGGTCCCACAAATGTGGCCCACCATAATGCCTAAATGCCATCCGAACCATTCATAAGGTCACTTGGACCTGGATGAAGAGGAAACACAAATTTCAGATTGATACAAAACTTCTGTGGGCCCGAAGGAGATTTCAATGGGCAGCCACCCAATCACCACTATTTTCAGTATTGTGGGCCACCTGAACCTTGGATTGGGCTGAGTTTTGGAGGGCAGCCTGCTGACCTTAGGGTCCATAAAATGGACGGTGAAGATGTATAAAATGTACATCAGGGTGGGGCCCACGGCTGGGCCGTGGGGCTAGGCGTCCTCCCGCCAGCTCGTTCGTGTAACAGCGCTGTCAGCGCTGGCAGCGGCAGCAGCTGCTGCCCACATATTTATTTATTTATTTATTTTTTAAATATCGTATGTGGGGCCCACATTGCATAAATCTACTCCGTCCATTTGATTCTAGGGCTCAAACATGCCGTAAAAATTTAATGTTTGGCATTTATTTGGTTTGTAGAAACAACGATATTGGCCCTAATAGCCTTTGAAGGGTAAAAGTACTGTTTTCTATGGTATGACCCGCCTGATCATCGGATTGACCTCATTCTTTGGCTCAACGCCTAAAATGATAAGGGAAAGAGGATGGACGGCTTGGATTGAACCAAAACATCAAGGTGGGGCCTATACAAGTGGGTCACACCCAAAGCTTAAAAAAAGCTTATATTTGTGTTTTCCCTTATACAGGGACGTTCAGCATCCCAGACATTGGACGGTCTGACCGTTGGAGAAAGGTGGGACCTGTTTAGGTGTATTGAGGTGGGCCCTGTTTAGGTGGGCCACCTCATGGCTACCCACACACATACAAGGTGGGCCCCATCTAAAAATGGAATGGATCCAATACATGCATCGTAGTGGGGTCTATCCAAGTGGGCCATACAACCATAAATAATGAAATAAATAAAATAAAATAAAATAAATGAAATGAGAAGGGAGAGAGAGATGGAAAGTGGGACATGCTTATGATGGAGGGACCCCGGCATTATGTGCCCTCCCTTGAACCGATCATACATCAACTGTATCCCTTACACCTGGGACCACCAAGATCGAAAATCAACGGTGGAGATCCTCTCTCCACCAAAATGGACGGTCTAGATGACCTTCCTTTGCAATGAAATAAACATCATGATGGGGTTCATGGAGAATGGCCCCATCATGGAATGATCATGATGATCCTAGTGGGCCATCGGCCTCATTTTAGGGTCCCAAGTGAGATCCAAACCATTGATTAGTTGGCCTCACTTGGCCCATCTCAAAAATAGAAAAAACTAGTATGATTAAACACCCACCGTCCGATCTTCTTGCTCCTAAGGGTCCCTTAGCACCTTAGCTTAGATTTCAATGGAGGAGATGGAAAATGGATGGTTGAGATGGGAGATGGTGGGGTAGGAAAGTGGGCCACCTTGGAGATTTTGGAAGAGAGGGGAAGCTCATACGTATGGGATTCCTCTTGCTTGGATTGGATTTTGAAAATGAGAAAGAGAGAGAGAGTTGTAGAGAGAGATGGGTGATGGATGGATGTGGTGAATGATGGTTGTGTAAGAAAACCTTGACTTTTGAGGCCTTTTGTGTAAGAGAGGTTTGGGCTTTGTAAGAAAAGCTTGACTTTTGTGATTGCTTGGGAATGGGTGAAAGGTGATGTGTACTTGACATGTGATGGATTGATTGATTGATGGATTGATGGGATTGATGTGACATCTCGTAGAGATTCTCTTGGGTTTCGCAACGCGCGGCATTTTCTTGCACCGAACGTCGGCCTACATCTCTCGACTAGGGTATCGCCTCGGCGCGCGAGTCACGGCATCGGAACGGCAGTGACGGCGCGGTCGCTATGGTACAGAACTCGGGGCGAGTCGAAACAGGTTGACGTCATATGAATTAGGGTCGTGAGTTAATATCGGTTAAGGGTCGAAGGTTACCGAAATTCGACCGATAAGACCGCGGAAGTCTAAGGAACAGTACGGACTAAGATACGGGTCTTACAGCTCTCCCCTCCTAATAAAAATTTCATCTTCAAAATTTATACAATCAACGCAACTAAGCATAAATCATGAGGAAGAAGAGACATAACATCATCATATAGAATCAGGGGCAGCATACAAAATACAATACAAGATCAATCATTAAAGAGATGAGGATAACGCTCTCGAATCTCAGCCTCACGCTCCCAAGAAGCCTCCTCTATGGAATGGTGACCCCACTGCACCTTCACCAACGGAATGACCTTAGTTCTGAGGACCTGCTCCTTTTGATCAAGGATACGGATTGACTACTCAATGTAAGAAGTGTCCTCATGAACCTCCAGCGGCTGCCAATCAATAACAGGAACTATGTATGACCCACACTTCCTCAACATGGAGACGTGAAAAATGTTGTGGACGCCAGACAACTGTGATGGCAAGGCAAGCCGATAGGCCATGGCGCCAACGTACCCAGTGATCTCAAAAGGTCCTATGAATCTCAGGGCAAGCTTGCCCTTCGCTCCAAATAGAACTACGCCCTTCATGGAGACCTTGAGATACACAGTCCCCTACATCAAACTCCAAGGGACGACGCCGACGATTAGCAAAACTCTTTTGTCGGCTCTGAGCTGTGCACATCCTCTTCCTGATGATATCTATAGCCTCTGACGTCTCCTGCACAAGCTCGGGACCTAGGAGATGACGCTCTCCAACCTCAGTCCAACAACTCGGTGATCTGCATGGTCTGCTATATAGTGCCTCAAAAGGAGCCATACCGATGGTCGCTTAATAGCTGTTATTGTATGTGAACTCAGCCAATCGCAGATGCTCATCCCAGCTACCCCCGAAATCAATCGTACAGGCCCGAAGCATATCCTCTAGTATCTGATTGACCCTCTCGGTCTGTCCATCGGTCTGCGGATGGTACGCGGTGCTGAGCTGCAAATCAGTCCCCATCGCTCTCTGGAAGCTTCCCCCAAAATGAGATGTGAACCTCGAATCTCGGTTAGAAACGATTGAGACCGGAACGCCACGCAGTATCACAACCTCCTCAATGAATAACCTCGCAAGACGGTCCATAGACCAAGTCACACGCATCGCAGGAAAATGTGTCGACTTCGTCAGACGATCCACAATAACCCAGATGGCGTCATGACCGCGCTGAGTTTTCGGCAAGCCCATAATGAAATCAGTCGACCCGTGCTCTCACTTCCACATCGGGACGCTCAACGGCTGCAATAGACCAGGAGGTCTCTGATGATCGGCCTTGACACGATGGCACGTGTCACACTCGGCTATAAAACTGGCAATCTGGCGCTTCATTCCCGCCCAAAATTACTCTCGCCTCATGTCATGGTACATCTTCGTCGAGCCTGGGTGGATAGAAAACCGCGATCGGTGTGCTTCGGTCATAAGATCTCTGCATAACTCTGGAATATACGGGACACATAATCGGCCTCTGAAGCGAAGTCCACCATCTGTACTAATCTGCCAATCTGCCTGACTCTCAGATGCCACCTCAGCCATGTAACACTGCAATTACTCATTGGCCTACTGAGTCTTGATTATCCTAGCGAAAAGAGAGGGTTGAATCGACAGGCTCGATAACTGTACGATAGAAGACTGCAGGCCAAACTCAAAATCATATGCTGCGATATCCTCAAGCATCCGCCACTCCTGAATCATCATATGCGCCACTAGGCCTCGTGGCTGACGGCTGAGGGCATCTACCACCACGTTCGCCTTGCCCGGGAGGTACTGGAGATCAAAATCATAGTCCTTTAGAAGCTCCATCCAGCGCCTCTGTCTCATATTCAACTCAGACTGCGAGAAGAGGTACTTCAAGCTCTTGTGATCAGAGAAGAGCTCGAACCTGATCCCATAAAGATAGTGCCTCCACACCTTCAGTACAAAGATAACTACAGCCAGCTCCAGATCATGCGTAGGATAGTTCAGCTCATGGACCTTGAGCTGACAGACGCAAAGGCCACTAGTCTCCCGTGCTGCATCAGAACAGCACCCAAACCGATATGCGAGGCATCAGTGAATATAATAAAACCGTCACTCCCAGAGGAAAGAGTGAGGATAGGAGCAGACGTCAGATGGTCCTTCAACTCCGTAAATGCTCGCTCGCAGGGGTCACTCTAATTAAACTCTGCGCCCTTCCGAGTCAACCTGGTTAGTGGAGCTGCAATACGAGAGAATCCCTCAATAAAATGCCGATAGTAGCCCGCCAAATCAAGGAAACTACCGATCTCTGTCACAGTCGTGGGTTAGCCCCACTGACGCATTACCTAGACCTTCGAGGGGTCCACTGCGACACCCTCCCTCGTCACCACGTGACCGAGGAACCTCACCTCATCCTGTCAGAACTCGCACTTCTCTAGCTTCGCATACAGCTGGTGTGCGCGGAGGGTCTGCAATGTGATCTCCAAATGCTGCTCATGCTCCTCATGGGTCCTCGAATAAATCAGAATGTCGTCGATGAAGACTACAACAAACTGATCGAGATAAGGGTGAAAGACCTCGTTCATCAGCTGTATGAAGATTGCTGGTGCATTGGTCAGTCCGAAGGATATGACCTGAAACTCAAAATGACCGTAACGTGTCCTGAATGCTGTCTTCGGAATGTCCTCATCTCGGACCCGAATCTGATGATAACCGGAACGTAGGTCAATCTTCGAAAAGAGCTGTGCACCCTGCAGCTGGTCAAATAAATCATCAATCCTCAGGATCGAATACTTGTTCTTGATCGTGACTTTGTTGAGCTCGCGATAGTCAACGTAGAGCCTCAACAAACCATCCTTCTTCTTCACGAATAGTACCGGTGCTCCCCACGGTGAACTGCTCGGATGGATAAAGCCCAACTCACGTAACTCGTCCAACTGCTTCTGCAGTTCCCGTAACTCCAACGGTGCCCTACGATACGGGACCTTCGAAATAGGTGCGGTACCAGGCACGAGATCAATCTGGAACTCGGTGAGTTGGCGAGGCGGTAATTTTGGAATCTCCTGGAACACATCGGAAAAATTACAAACCACGGGCAAATGGTCGATGCAAGTGGCAACAGGCTCCTCTATGGCACACGACATCAAACAAGACAACCTCTCTCCTCTAGGCTCAGCAACGAACTGGAATTACGGCACGCTGGGTATACAAAACGTGACTGTCCTCGTGGCGCAGTCCAATATGACATAGTACTTGGCGTGCCAATCCATGCCCGGGATAACGTTGAACTCAGACATCGGCAATGCAAACAGATCGGCAGGCAAAAAGATATTCCCAACTAGAACGGGGCAAGACGAGCAAAATCGGCCCAACACTGCAGTCCTCCCCAAGGGAGTCGATACTTATAGGCCCTCACCAGAAGACTCCAACGGTAATCCAGTCGATAGGCAGAAGCTCTCGGCCACAAAAGAATGCGATACACCGGAATCGAATAACACACGTGCAATGCATGTAGAAACTGGAAGTATACCCTCAACGACTCCTTCAGACGACTGCGGATCCTATTATGCCTCATAGAACCTAGACTGAGCTGGCTGGGGAGGTGCCTGTCCCCTCTGAGCGTGCTGCTGCTGTTGATGGGGTCGCTGAGGTGGTCAAAACTGTTGTCTCTATTGTTGTGGCTTCTGAGGCTGATGCTGATGCTGCTGCTGAGGTGGCCTCGATGGTGGGGGCTGCTGTCGCTGCTGTTGTGGGGGTCTATGTTGCGGCTGTAGTGGAGGCTACTGTGGAGCCCTCTGCTGCTGTGGGCCTCTCTGCTGCTACTGGGGGCTGGGACACTCCCATGAACGGTGTCCCGTCGCATCACACCTAAAAAAAGTGCCGGTGAACTGTCTCGGAGGTGGTGGTGGAGGTGCTGCTGGTGCTCGGAAGGCTGGACGATCTGTGCGCCTCTGCTGCTGTGGTCGGCACTGTTGGGAATCACTGGAAGAAGCCTGCCTCTTCCGGTCCCTCCTCTGACCGCAATCAGACTGAGAATCGGCCCACTCTGTCTCAAAAATTTGTGCCTTCCATACCACTTCCTCAAAAGTCGGAAGCTCATGGCCAATAACACGGCTGTGAAGACCGTAACGCAAGCCATCCTCAAAGCGGCGGGTTCTCCGCTCCTCGTCATCAACAAGGTAAGGTGCAAACCTAGACAGTGCTACAAAACGAGCTGCATACTGAGCCACTATCATATCGCCCTGCACCAGGGCCTCGAACTCCAATGCTCGCTGTCGTCGGATGTGATCAGGGAAGTACTGTCGGTCGAACCGATCCAAAAAATCCTCCCAAGTCCACACAAAATCAGCGCCTACTACTCAAGAGACTGATGCCCACCAGTGCTCAGCCTCACCATGGAGAAGGAATACGGCCAGTCGAACTCGTCGCTCAGTCATACATCCCATCGTCTCAAATACCTTCTCCACATCAGCACGCCATCTCTCAGCTATAGTCGGGTTCGGCTCACCCTGAAAACGCGGGGGATAGAGCCGTCGAAACTCTTGAAGAAGGGCACTCGCACGATCCTGCTCTGCTTGTGCTGATGAAACAACGGGGTGCCTGCTCTGCCCATGGAGTGCAGCTGTCACAGCCTGTAACATCTGCTGTAATTGAGAAGCACTCACGGATACGGTCGACTCCGTACCAGTCTCTGGTGGAGGAGAAGGATACTCAGGATGGGCAGTAGGAATCTCTGGTGGTGGAACAGGCATCGTAGGTGGTAATGCGGGAGTCGCAGGTGGTGGTGCAGGATCCTCAGGTGGTGGTGCAGGAGTCGATCGGGTAACTCTCCTAGGTGGCATGTCCTACAGGAAAGAGTGAAGGTGCCTATTAACTTGAAAGCTCTCGAAGTCTAGCACGTTAAGGGTCTGTAACTATAACGGAAGGTCGCTAAGCTATCCAAACTTCAAAACTTAGCCATTCTATACTCATAGCAAATATCTAATGTGGTTCTCAGTTATTCCCAAGTTATGCTCTGATACCAACTTCTGTCATGCCCCAAACTCAGGAACCGGGCTCACAAAATTTCCTATCGCCGAATCCGGCACCGGCAGCCTTCGTAGAACCCCATTATAGGCTCCTAGCACCCATTTGCCAGGTTTCCATCCTGGGATGCTACGAGGAGGATTTTCAACATCAATTTAATTCATAATAAGCATAACCAAATGCATAACCCACAAACAATAACTAAGAATCCCATTACATTTCCACTATGATCAAAAACTTTACAAGTACAATGAGCATAAAGGGAAATACAATGGTAAAGAACAAAAACTCCAAAATGATCTGCAACGTGCTCCTGCCTCAGCGCTGCTATGCCCCAACGTCACCTGCATGCAACGGTCGTACATAAGCTTATAGAAAGCTTAGAGGGTGGTGAAAGTGTGTGCGCAAGGTAGTAATATGATCATGCAGTATCAGAGTAATGTGGAATATGTAGATGGATCCATAGATATCATGAGCCGTACTAAGGCTATGCGATGCAAGACATGAATGATATCAGCCATCCCAAGGCCATGCGATGTGAAATGCAACTCAAGCATAAAGATCCTCATCTATGTCCACACATCAATACAGCTCAAATCTGGGATATCACCGGGGTTTAGTATACTCTAAACCAGATTGCCGCCTCATCGCGCGCAATAAGGTAAGTGGAAGAGACCTCACTATCCGTCTGCCAATATCGGGCACGACTCGTCGATAGCGGACCCATTCCTCGAGCTGGTCAGACTCAGCCTAGCATTGCCCCCTACACTCAGGCGGGTAAGGCCGCACCCCCTTCCAACTGACCACGACACAGTGGAGAGCGCAACAGTTTGGTAATCGGCACTCAAAGCTCATTTACCCACTCGGTCTAGACGTTGGAGTAACCTCTTGGTACCATAAGGGTTTAGGAACATTCACCCAGGGATATCTATAGCACCCCATGTAGAATAAGATTTTCGGTATCCAATCATGCCAACCACGATACGTCTGTGGAAGTTACGGCCCCGATGTCACTAAGGCGTACAATAATCATGTCATACAATGCAAAATGCATGAATCACACTATCAAATCATGCGGCAAATCTTGCACGTATCGTGCACTCATGTAGGGCAACACCGCCTAATCGGGGTCCCATAAAGAGTCTGCCCGAAGGGATATGCTATGATCAGTCACTTTTCATATCAAGCACACATATGATGCGTATGATCATGAGTCATGGAACTATACTAAACATGTTATGATGAAATGAACTATTCTTACAATGCAGATGGGCCCGGACGACCTATATACAATAAGTACGGGCCTAATAATGGGCCCTAAGGAGAGTCGTAATGTGGACATCCAACCAGCATTACACTCGCAATGTGGACGTCAAACCAACTTTGCACCCAAGGCACGATCGTCGTGAACATCATTACATACTCTGTGTTGGGGTCACGCATTGCAATGGACCTTAGGTACATCTCATTGGGCCCTAAATATATCAAATGGGCCACATTCAATGGGCGTTATATGCATCAAGTGGGCCTTATGTTTATCAAATGGGCCGCATTACTGGGCTTCACCAATGGGCCATAGGTACATTGCAATGGATCACAATCCAGGGGCCTCAGAGTATATCAATATGGGCCTAATCACATGGGCCCAATGTATATCAGATGGACCTAAACCCATAGGCCTTATTTAAGTCAAATGGGCCTAAACCCATGGGCCTTAGATATAATAAATGGGCTACACCAATTGAGCCCCATATTTCCATCAAATGGGCCTCAACCCATCGGCCTTTTACAAATCAAATGGGCCTAACCCATAGGCCTTAGATTGCATCAAATGGGCCTAACACATTAACCTTTTTACAAATCGAATGGGCCTAACCCATAGGCCTTTTTTACAAATCAAATGGGCCTAATTCCGTAGGCCTTAGATATAACAAATGGGCTACACCAATTGAGCCCCATATTTCCATCAAATGGGCCTCAACCCATGGGCCCAGAGGCCCACTGAAATGTTTATTTTCTATCCAACAAGGTAAGGGCCCACTGTAATATTTAATTGTCATCCAACGTGTGGGCCAAGGGAAGGCCCACTGCAATATTTATTTGTAGTACAGCCAGAGGGGGGGGGGGGGGGGGTGGCGTGATCAACACGTGCGTAAGGTGGGCTCCACCATCTACTGGACGGTGGAGGTAAAACACAAATATCATGGTGGGTGTCACCGTCCACGGACGGTGGACGGTGTGAATAAAATACATACATTACTGTGGGTCCCACAAATGTGGCCCACCATAATGCCTAAATGCCATCCGAACCGTTCATAAGGTCACTTGGACCTGCATGAAGCGGAAACACAAATTTCAGATTGATACAAAACTTCTGTGGGCCCAAAGGAGATTTCAATGGGCAGTCACCCAATCACCACTATTTCCAGTATTGTGGGCCACCTAAACCTTGGATTGGGCTGGGTTTTGGAGGGCAACCTGCTGACCTTAGGACCCATAAAATGGACGGTGAAGATGTATAAAATGTACATCAGGGTGGGGCCCACGGCTGAACCGTGGGGCTGGGCGTCCTCCTGTCCCCTCGTCCGTACAGCAGCGCTGTCAGCGACAGCAGCTGCTGCCCACATATTTATTTATTTATTTATTTTTTAAATATCGCATGTGGGGCCCACATTGCATAAATCTAATCCGTCCATTTGATTCTAGGGCCCAAACATGCCGTAAAAATTTAATGTTTGGCATTTATTTGGTGTGTAGAAACAACGATGTTGGCCCTAATAGCCTTTGAAGGGTAAAAGTACTGTTTTCTATGGTATGGCCTGCCTGATCATCGGATTGACCTCATTCTTTGGCTCAACGCCTAAAATGATAAGGGAAAGAGGATGGATGGCTTGGATTGAACCAAAACATCAAGGTGGGGCTTATACAAGTGGGTCATACCCAAAGCTTAAACAAAGCTTATATTTGTGTTTTCCTGTATAAAGGGACGTCCAGCATCCCAGACGCTGGACGGTCTGACCGTTGGAGAAAGGTGGGCCCTGTTTAGGTGGGCCACCTCATGGTTACCCACACACATACAAGATGGGCCCCATCTAAAAATGGAATGGATCCAATACATGCATCCTAGTGGGGTCTATCCAAGTGGGCCACACAACCATAAATAATAAAATAAATAAAATAAAATAAAATAAATGAAATGAGAAGGGAGAGAGAGATGGAAAGTGGGACACACTTTTGATGGAGGGACCCCGGCACTATGGGCCCTCCCTTGAACCGATCATACATCAACTGTATCCCTTACACCTGGAACCACCAAGATCGAAAATCAACGGTGGAGATCCTCTCTCCACCAAAATGGACGGTCTAGATGACCTTCCTTTGCAATGAAATAAACATCATGATGGGGTTCATGGAGAATGGCCCCATCATGGAATGATCATGATGATCCTAGTGGGCCATCGACCTCATTTTAGGGTCCCAAGTGAGATCTAAACTATTGATCGGTTGGCCTCACTTAGCCCATCTCAAAAATAGGAAAAACTAGTATGATTAAACACCCACCGTACGATCTTCTTGCTCCTAAGGGTCCCTTAGCACCTTAGCTTGGATTTCAATGGAGGAGATGGGAAATGGATGGTTGAGATGGGAGATGGTGGGGTAGGAAAGTGGGCCACCTTGGAGATTTTGGAAGAGAGGGGAAGCTCATACGTATGGGATTCCTCTTGTTTGGATTGGATTTTGAAAATGAGAAAGAGAGAGAGAGAGAGTTGTAGATAGAGATGGGTGATGGATGGATGTGGTGAATGATGGTTGTGTAAGAAAACCTTGACTTTTGAGGCCTTTTGTGTAAGAGAGGTAAGGGCTTTGTAAGAAAAGCTTGACTTTTGTGGTTACTTGGGAATGGGTGAAAGGTGATGTGTACTTGACATGTGATGGATTGATTGATTGATGGATTGATGGGATTGATGTGACATCACGTAGATATTCTCTTGAGTTTTGCAACGCGTGGTGTTTCCTCGCACCGAATGTCAGCCTACATCTCTCGACCAGGGTATCGCCTCGGCACGCGAGTCCTGGCATTGGAACCGTAGCGATGGCGTGGTCGCTATGGTACAGAACTCAGGGCTAGTCGAAACAGGTTGACGTCATATGAATAAGGGTCGCGTGTTAATATCGGTTAAGGGTCGAAGGTTGGTGGAATTCGATCGGTAAGACCGCGAAAGTCTACGGAACGGTACGGACTAAGATACGGGTCTTACACCTTAATGTATGAACCTTATCCACACCATCCATTCTATTCCTCAGCTCATTTTAGGTGTTGGGCTGAAAAATGAAGCCAATCTGATTACCTGGCGGGCTATAACATAGAAAATAGTAATTTTTACTGTTTAAATCTGCTATGGCCCACTTTAATGTTTTTACACATCGAAACATGCTAAATATTGAGCTCATTTGGATTTCCTTAAGCCATATAATCCAACGGCTAGGTCGGATCCTCTTGATGTGGACCCCTAAAAAGGCCGAGCTATATGTCATAAGGGGAGGGGGGGGGGGGGGGGGGGGGGGAGAGTTGAATATGATTATCAATTTTTTTTTAAAAGCAGAATTTAAATAAATTAAATACAGACAACAATTGACAATCCCACAATGCTGAATTTAAAGACGCGAGTATTGAGAGGTTGATACAGATGTTGTTCTAAGGACAACCTTACACCATAAAAATCAAGGGTTTATGGCAGGACAACCTTACAAGAACGATTAGTGTATCACAGGCTCAAACTAATACTGAGGAATAAATAAATAGCAATGAAAGAAATCTATGCTATTACAACATTCTCTAAATTTGCATAAAAGAAATTACAACATTCTACACATTACAAAAAGGAAATTACAATCATCCACAAAAAGAAATAAACAATTAAACTACTAGACCAGAAATTATAGTGGTTCGCTTATGTGTACACCAACTTTTTAGAAAAATAGCCACACAAATACTTCACTCCTAATATCCTCACAGAGTGGATATTAGCGTTCACTATGAAAATAGATTTTTCCAGGTTCACCTAAAACCCTCACAATTATATCTTTCAAGTGGGCTTACACAATTCAAAAAAACCCCACACTCTATGTTTTCTGGATCACCTCAAACAAACCAAAACAGAGATTTTTCTAGCATAATCTCAAAAACCATAAATAGAAGATTTACACAAATGTAAAATACCTAGATTTCTTCTTTTGTTGCATCCCGGAAGAACCAAATCGGAGTAGAATTTCAACGTAGAAGTTCAATGTCCAAACTCACTTATGAAATGGTTCTAGGTTCTAAATTGATTTTAGAGTTAAAGCACCTTGGGATAGTTTAATTTGATTTTGATTCCAAGAAATGGGAATACCTCAATTCCTCTTTCAAATATAGTTGGAATGCGAAAATTTAAAATCAAATGTAAAGAAAGCTACAAAAAGAGAATATTAAATGAGCACAATATAGTTTAAATAAATGACTAACTTATCTCTCAGAGTGATGTCTAGATTTTACTTGAATTAGATATCAAACTCTAAAAATCGTGCTGTATTTATAAGTGCAGAAGTCGCACCTTCGACTGGTCCTGTGGATACTATGACTGGTCGTAGGTCCAAAGGATTTTTGAAATTTTGAGCACAATTGGATAAAGCCGTTCCACGACCGGTTGAGGGACCTCCACGACTGGTCGTGCGGACTGAAATAGTCGCTGAAGTTCGAGTCATGGCTGCAGGACTAATTGAGGATGAGTCGAGCACTGTTCACACAACCGGTCGAGCAGCCTCCAGGACTGGTCGTGGCTCAATAAAAAATTCTAAAAAATTGTAACAAACTTAGCACTAGTCTTGGAATTTCTTGGACTGGTCGAGACAGTGTTAGGACTAGTCGAACAAAGTCCAAGACTAGTCTAAGAATAGACCAAACACTTATAAAATGATTTAATTTGAATTATGTATCCGAAATGACCTACCCCTAAGGTCAATATAAGGTCTTTCATACCTTGAACATGACGTATGAACAATAAACCTTCTTTTCTTCAGATAATAGACTATCTTTAAGTTCATAAAGCTTGATAGTGCCGACACATAATGAAGCTTGAATTTGTGATCTTTTGAAGTTGATTTTGTAGTACTTGAATTATACTTCTCTTTGAGTCTTGAGTATGAACAGCTCACTCATCTTTCGATGTCGCTTTAAGACATTGAGCTTTGAAGCTTAAAGGAATGAACAATGTACTTGATATTGGCATTTCTTTAAAGTAGATCTTATTCTTGACTTGAAGCATTGTCCTTGTACACGAGATGCATTGTCTTGAACGTATATAATAATGTGCTACACAAGACACAGATTGTGGTTTTGGCACTTACAAAATTTGACAATCAAAGGAGCACGAGATCAAAGAACTTACAATCTCCCTCTTTGTCAAATTTGTGACAAAACACACTACACAATAACATAATCAATATACATAATGAATCATGCACCAGTTATCATACATAAAGAATCAAGCACATCAGTTATCAAAAGAAACTAATTACGACCTGGGTTAAAGAATCATGCACCAGTTCTCATCAACTTGCATCAACACTACTCCCCCTTACTTAACTCCCCCCCCCCCCCCCCCCCCCTTTCACAAGGAAAAAAAACTACTACTCCCCCTTACTTAACTCCTCCCCTTTCACATGGAAAAAAAACTACTACATATCCACAATCCATGCCAATATACCAATATATATATATATATAATATATATATATATATATATAGTATATATATATATATATATATATATATATATATATCACAATCCACATTTTTCATATATTAGACATGCCAAACTTCTCCCCCTTTTTTTCACAATATGATAAAAGG